>OX421264.1:10002500-11226706 GCA_949125355.1 Agriopis leucophaearia
AAAGACAGAATGCACATATTCAGTGAGCATCCTCTTAAGGGCCGCCTGAGTACATCAAAGCAAACAACTTTTGTTTTACGACTTTTCAAAATTCGCGGGGGGAAAATCTGCAGTTCCATACAAAAAAATCATACTCTTCCTAAGCGGAACACAAGAGACAGTCAAAGTTGAGAGACCCCTTGCCGCACTGTAAAAGGGACGAAACAGGGGTTTTCAGATTTGGATTCACAAAACCCGAAAAGCATACAAGCTTAACAAATTTTTTCCATTGCAGATAACAGAATTAGATTTGAAATTCAATCAAGCCTCGAATCAATAAAAGATTTTGCTGTAAAAATATCATGTGAAATGAGCAATATGATGATTCTTATTGACTTGAGTCAAACAGTGCCGTAACTAGTCTTTTATGCGCCCGGAGCGAGCTTCTATAACTGCGCCCTTGGAAACAAAACTTGGTTCTGGTGTGATCATTTCTGCGCCCCTCCAGAGTCTGCGCCCTGTGCCTGGGCACCGCTGGCACAGCCCTATTTACGGCACTGGTGTCAAATAAAATAACCATTGAGGGTTACATATTATTTATTGTGAGACTTAATACAAACTAAGAAACAAATTATGAAGTTATAATTGAACAAAAATCTATCAGAATAAAGAAGGCTGCAACTCCGGCAGCTTTTTCCTTAGTATCAACTATTAAGCTGTAAAAGAAACGTTAATTTATTAAAGTAATTTAAAGAAAAACTTGAGTTTATTTAAGAATTTGATAAAGCTATCGAGCTTTATGCTCTGATAAACAGTATTTGACTTATGGTCCAAAGTAGGAGGCCCATGCAGATATACTTCAAAGAACGCTCAATATGTATTTGACTGTATTAAAAAAAATATCGTAGAGCTATGAGTTTCTTTTTAAATTATTATTTACAAGATATTTTACTGATTTTTAGAAAATTACAAACAAAAATATTTTATGGGGTTTCACGCGAGGTTTTCTGCAAACTATAATTTTGCTCGAATGTCTACATGACATCACAGGCAACCAATTTATGGCGAGTTTGCTACGTTGGTGTTGTGACGTCACTGAAGTTACGCGGTAGTATAATAATTTAAATTCAATAATAATAAACAATATTTATTTTATATTCTCATGTAAGTGAAATGTATTTCTTTATGAGAATAATTAATATCTTTAACCACAAATTCAGTTGTCGATTTATAATACAAATACTGAACATTAAACACGGTTCTTGAGTGGAGACCACGAACCGGAAGACGCAGCGTAGGTAGGCCTCCCACTAGATGGACCGACGACATTGTGAGAGTCACGGCATTCAGCAGGCCTAGCACGGGTCGTGGAAAAAATGTCTTTCCACCGTTTTTATCCGCGCGTAGACGCGACCGAGCGAGAATATGGATACGTTTGTCTCTTTCTCGCGGGATAAAAACAGTGGAAAGACAATCTGTCCACGGTCCGTGCTAGGCCTGCAGTGGATGCAGATGGCAGGATGTCGTTCAGTGTGGAGGTTAAAGGGGGACGCCTATGTTCAGCAGTGGACGTCTTCTGGCTGATGATGATGATGATGATACTGATTTAACATTATTAAGATTGAATCACAATATTGGTTTTTGGTTTGTTATATATAACACTAGCTGCACCCCGTGGTTTCACCCGGGTTATATAAGTACCTCCTTGAAGTAACCTTGGTAGCAACAGAGACCTCCTTTGAACTAACCCGACTTTGTTTTATATATAGGTATAGATTATCGACAATTTGAGATGGTTTCATAAAAACCGTCAAATAATATATTCAAGAAAGTCCACATTTTGCGAATTTGAGCATTTCATCATCATTATTATTTTAAAAAGTCATCACAACATTACCTTTAGCATCAGTTTGTTCTTGATTTTCCCAAGCCTCGTTGCCCCAGTCATCATCAACCGCTTCTTTATTTTCACCTGTAAGTGAAGAAAAACAATTCAATTTTTTCGGGTTCTAAGCTCATTACATAAAATTTAAGATGTCACTGCTGCATTTTTACATATAACGCCCAATGACTCAACAGAAGGTTTGCCTACAATGTACTGTGACTATAAACACGCATAGACTAAAAAGCCTAAAAGGGCAGGTAGACCAGAAGACCTTGGTTTTTGGCTTCGTACAAAAATAAAGAATTATTTAATAATTTGTATACAATAATGACGTACCATTCTCTAAACTAAATTTAACAGCTCTAAAATTGTTGCCATCCTTTTCAGACGTACTGAAATGAAAAGAAATGCCGATAATTTTAGTCCTGTCAAATTAGTTTAGTTTAGACACTAAACTTTAAAGAATGGAACAACAGAATTGACCCCATTGACTTTATTTTGCATACCAAACTTCAATATGAAGATGGCACTTGATGATTGACTATTATCTATAATCAAATTCGTATTTTTAACATAATAAACTACTAATATTTAAAAAGGAGTTTGTATTGAATTAGTTTGTCAATCAGACTAAAATCAAAATGTAAGAACTGCACCTATAGCGACATAGTCGTATTGCGAAATGGACAATGTAAGAGATAGGTATACCAATAAAGAAATATCGTAATAATGTAAGAAATAGACCAATAGGGACCAAGTCGAATCGCGAAATTAACAATGTAAGTCAAAAAATAGACCAATAGCGGCAGTCGTATCGCGCAATGGACAATGTAAGAATTAAAGCAATAAAGAAATAGTCGTATCGCGACATAGGCAGTGTAAGAAATAGACCAATAGCGACAAAGACACTTAATCCAAACGATTATTTGAAATGGCATTTAGATAACGCAATTAGGCACACTGCGTTTTAGGTACGCACCAAGCAAACGAAGTTTGAAGTGCCAGTAACACGTGTTTTTTTTTGTTCCCTATTGATAACGGAAACAGGTAGACGCTTGAAATATTCACAGAATATTTAGTTATATATTCACTTTAAAAATAAATTATTAAAATAAAACAAATATTTAAGTGGGGCTACCATACAACAAACGTGATTTTTTTGCTCTTTTTTAATCTATATTGATAACGGCAACAGGTAGACGCTTGAAATGTTCATAGAATATAAAGTTGTATTATTCACTTTAAAAATAAATAAATAAATTAAAATAAAATGTATATATAAGTAGGGCTCCCATATAACAAGCGTGCTTATTTGCCATTTTTATAGATAATGGTATGAAACCCTTCGTGCGCAATTCCGTCTCGTACTTGGCCGGTTATTTGGGGATGCTATCTATCTGATCAGAATACGCACCTTCAGCACCTGCTACATCTTCAGCTGCACCATCTTCATCTGCACCACCTTCACCTTCAACAGCACTTTCATTTTCTGATAACAAAAATATTGGTTTAATCTATCTATGCATCATTCTTCTGTACGTGTGTTTGCCACATAACTCCTCCGACCGATTTGGATGAAATTTTGTATGTATATTTCAATGGGTTCCTGGATGGTTTGAAAACACGATTGGACCCGATCGGGCAGGACGACATCTGCCGGGTCCGCTAGTATTATATAAAAATCGATGTATGTTCCCGATGGGCTCTAAAACGGCTGTAACTATTTTTACAGGACTGTCACTGGCAGATAGCTGATGTTATAAGGAGTAACTTAGGAAATGACGTGACCATATCTGCCCAACTTAAAGGTTCCTTTTTGCCATAGAACATTAAAATACTAATGTGAAATATTATGCTGATGGTGGAAGATGAAAATTGCAGCATAATATACACATACCTTCTAGGTCGTCATCTTCACCCTCATACTCCTCATCTTGATTTTCTTCTGAAATTAACAAATGAATAAAATTTACAGAAAAAACCACACTAACATCGATTTCTATCTGGAAAAAAAAAACAATTACAATGCATATAGGTATTAAAATATTCGAAAATCTATGTCTAAACGCCCTCACTTCAGATCTGGACCCAAATTCAGGCTTATTCATAATCTTTGGGCGTAGCCCAAGGGTCACACTAAGGGCGTAGCCAGGTACGGGCAGGAGGGGCACCCCCCCCCCCTCTCCCCAAAGAATTTGGTTAAGCATTTATTCAGAGAGAGAAGATTCGAAGAGTAAATTATTTTAACATCATTTTAACTAAATACACACATACATTCACCCCCTGATTTTCGCGGATGTGCGTAATTCAGTAGTCATAATCACAGCTTGTAGCGTAGTACAACAAACACATAGTTGACAGCTCAATTGGTTATGATAATATATTGTCTTTGTTTTGTGTTATTTTAATTTGCTATAAGTAGTAGAAACTTTAAGCGCGCAGCAAACCGGCCTAGCCGAGTTTTGGGGTCCATTGTTATCACTGTAACAATGTACGCAATATAGTTTTTAACTAACTCTAGGCATAAGTACTCTTTATAAACATGCAAACTTTTTTGGAAATAAACAAGTAATGTTGCCCAACCCCCCCTCCAAGAACCTGGATACGCCCTTTAGTTGTGTTCAAACGCCTAGTGAAACAACCATAAATAATATATATCACTGTTTATGGTGTTCACTGAGAATATCCGACTGCATTAACGGAGGTTGTAAGTCTTAACAGCACCACAGCCACCACCAATAAAGAATTAGCTTACCTTTGCTAGTCACCATGTTGAGAA
This sequence comes from Agriopis leucophaearia, assembly GCA_949125355.1. Lineage (NCBI taxonomy): Eukaryota > Metazoa > Arthropoda > Insecta > Lepidoptera > Geometridae > Agriopis > Agriopis leucophaearia. The sequence continues at coordinate 10,007,144 of OX421264.1, forward strand.
TATGATTTTTCTCCTTGGAAAGATGCTTCTTCCCATTCAGATGCATTGTCATCTGTTCCGAGCATGTTACTGTGGTCTAGAATTTAAACAAAAAAAAAGCGTTAAAAAATGCAAGTGGAAAACTAAAATGGGTAAAACTAACTAATAAACTAGGTTAACAAATCTTGGAAGTCTATTTTAATTAACTTCTAATCGGCAGTAGGGAATTAGATCATCCAAATCCAAAGCACACTCTCCGAAGTGTATCCGAAAAAAAAACCGATAAACTAGCGACTTTACACCGATGCTCAAGACTAAGTAACTTAGTCTGAACTAGAGAATCGTTGCTGATGAGCTTTTTGGCACGCTTAAATACTTACTAGCAAAGTTTCAAATTAATCCGTCGTTTTGTAAGGGGTGAAAATCACGATCAAAGATTTCGTTATATAGATACATACCAAGCTAATAAAAGCGTGTTAAAAACAAGTATAAACACAAAATACATATAAGTACAAGTACAGAAGATTCACTCTGCAAAATCATTTAAATAAGTAGCTATTGCTACTAGACAATAAAGGGCAATTCAGAATGAGTGAGCGCCTCAGAAAAAAAAAATGGAAGCGTTATACCTACAATTTCCCCTTTAGCACTTACACCCATTCGCATAAATTTTGATCACATCATTTGCAGTTGTGTGCGCTCAATATTGAAGTGTGCGTTTGTACAACTAGTAAGAATATGTCAGAGTGTACAATACGTGTTTACCTCACCCCCTTCCGTTTTTGGCAGACTTTTTCGGTACTAGCTCGAGTTTAAAGGCAGATCCAAACTATATATTATCAAAGGTGAGCGATAACTACCTACAGCTATATTAACCTAGAAGTTGCCTCTCTGTCTATCGCGTAATTCTTGTCGTGTTATCTGTCTATCGCGCGGCCGCGGGCACGGCAAGTCCGAGAAGACGATTTGTGGCTTCATACCTAAAATGCAGAGTGCGCCAGGCCTTGTATAAGGCAAATGATTATCGGTATTCGATTGTGTTTAGATAGTATAATAGTAGCTATACATACTATATCCATACTAATATTATAAATGCGAAAGTAACTCTTGTCTGTTTGCTACATAATCACGGCTAAACGGCTTAACCGATCTCGAAAAAAATTTTGCGAGGTAATAGTATGTATCATGAGGACGGACATAGGCTATTTTTTTCATCATCATCATCACCGATTTTCATCACCACGCGGGTGAAACCGCGAGGCGCAGCTAGTAATTTATAAGTTTTGTACCTTGCAAATGTTACAGTAAAGTTCTGGTGATGTGACTTTAGGTTCAATCGTGGCCCCTTCCTCCCCTCCTGCGGCGGTCTCTTTAACGGGCTTGAGGCAGCGCTTCTCGCGGCGAACCAACTGTTCGCTAAAACAATAATAGCACCACATTCTTAGCACGGTTTTAATTTCAGACTACGCTATAATATAATAGTTCATAGCACAACAATATCGCGCACCATAAATTACTATGGACACGTTCACACTTAACTGTAATATATATTATTGGCCCCTTCCTTATTTCCTTATTTGCTATACTATATAGCACAATAGTATAGTCTGAAATCAGCTTCACTCGTAACTAACAACATACATTGTTAGTTGAATGAATCAGGCTTTACTTCGCGAAAGTTCATCTTCAAAACTGTTTCTTTGTCGAATCTCTGGTGTGTTTCCGCTTTAACGTGGCATTGAGACAATAAGGAATTTGCGATCAATTATTATTGTTCTAATCAACATAGAGGGATTTAAAAAACATTGTATAGAGGATGGCATAGTCCCGATCAGACAATTTTTTTTTTCAAAATTCGAGCATTCGTCGCACAATGGAACTTTTATATTACAGCGGAAATACACACATTGTTAACAAATCTTGAAACTCTATTTTAGTCTAAGTACTTCTAATGGGGATAGATTTTCTTTATATTGTAATTACAAAACCTTTTAGAGGAATACTCTGCCGGATTATGATTCATCAGTTTTTGGCTTAATACACACTTACACCGTTACACTTATAGCCCCATATATGCACAATACACCCCAAGCGGGATGTCAGTGCAGGTCTTATCACCCCCACTTTAAATTAAATTAGCCCTGTATCTGAATATATTGTATAAGGATTCCACAATTTTTAACCGACTTCCAAAAAGGGACCTCCTCAATTCGACTGTATTTTTTTTGTTATTTCAGAACTTTCGACTGGGAAAACCGATTTTGATGATTCTTTTTTATTTTAATTTGGTCCAGTTCTGACATCTTTATGAAGTCGGTTTTTTAATTGATAATTATATTTTATTTCAGCAAGTTTAACACTTACAAACGTGACTGCATTTTGGGCTGCAGCAGCAAAGGGTTTTTGGGCTTCTTGCGACCCTCCACAATCCTGCAAAACAAAATAAAATAATGTAAAACAAAACTTACTTTACTTTTTCGATTTAGACAAATGAATGAATTTTGGTAAAATCATATAATTTTTGAGTCATTACAATTGAAACCTACAGTCATTGAAATAGAATAAATTTTAATACACATTATATAGTAGATAACTTTATGCGGGGGTAAACAAACAGATTTTTAACGAGGATGGAATTTGCGGCACGAGGATAGCGAGGACCGTAATCCACCCGAGCTTAAAATCTTTAGTTTCTTCCAAATGATGTATAGTGGGTTTTATCATAACTTAATCGAAATTTAAATTTTTCATGAATTTTCACCCTATTTTATGTTAAAATAACTTAAAGCATAGAAGAACGTATCAAGGTATAAATAGCATGTAACAATATAAATAGCAGTGATGATATATGGTACTGAGACGTGGTCCTTAACTGTTGGCCTTCTGGAGAAACTCAGAGTCACACAACGGGCAATGGAGAGAGCTATGCTCGGTGTTTCTTTGCGCGATAGAATCCGAAACGTGGATATTCAACAAAGAACCAGAGTCATCGACATAGCTATTAAAATTTGCAAGTTGAAGTGGCCATGGGCAGGCCACATCGCTCGAAGAACTGATAACCGATGGGGTAGAAAGGTTCTTGAGTGGAGACCACGAACCGGAAGACGCAGCGTAGGTAGGCCTTCCACTAGATGGACCGACGACATCGTGGGAGTCGCGGGTATCCAGTGGATGCAGATGGCAGGTTGTCAGTGGACGTCTTATGGCTGATGATGAGTATAAATAGCAAGATACACTTACCCGCGATGCGGCTTCCCATCATAATGAGCCTCTCCATGCACCTTGGAAGTTATCTGGATGTCACACAACTCGCAGTACAAGTCGCGAGACTTAAAAGGCGTCTAAAACATAAGTATGATAGATTAAGTATAATCAAGGACTCATAGATATATCGTCCTTGGTCAAGAGTTGCATTGAAAACTACCTTTACAGTGATGAGCAGCAAAGTCATGTAATCACCTAAGAAAAACCTATGTGCAACAGCTCTACTTCAGTTGGAAGAGCAAAAAACTTGCAAAAGTACTGGTATCACAGGACGACAAAGGAACCGCAGTCCTATATAAGACTTTTATTATTATTATTTTAGTCAAGGTGACATGATATAGGGCACACATTTCAATGCTTTGCTTTTAGCTGGGTTATCGTTGAGTTGATATAGTGTCACAATGCCTTTAAGCTGCTGATCTTTGCGTATAATACTGATGTTTGTGCTTCCCGGGGTTCAACTTAAAATGGTGATTGTTTTTTGCATGCGATGTTTTATTACCATAATTATGTAGTCTGTGGCTCTCTAGGTATTGAGGTAGTCAATAATTAGGTAAAAACATGTCACATAATTTTTAATTTTTATTTATCAAACTGTTTAGACTTTAGGTCACATTGGAAAACACAAACATACATACTTACATACAGCTGACAAACTAATCTAACCTAACCTGCTTCTTACAGTCAGGTAAAAATTTAATTTGGCATAATTGACTGGAAGTGGAGCATCACGAGGAAAAACATAGGATACTTTTTACCAGAAAAGTATTTTTTTCTGTAACATGTACAATAGCAATGACTTCTCACCCCGTAGACACCTGGTGTAGGGCGAATATATTTTTAGTCAACACATTAGCACAAGCAGCGCTTGTAATATACAGCAGTATCAGGTTAATGACCTTTGGCAGACTAATCAGCGTTCAGTACTTGGCATCTGAGCTTTGCAGTTATGTCTACAGAATGAGAAGTCGTTGGTACACAATGATAAAACCCTTACGTCTACTGACGTATGGGAAGACAATTGGTTGAATGCAAGTTTCATTTTGGCGACAACGTTCACATAACCTTCACTAGCTACATGTTGTCAACAGTACCGAGTGCTGACAGCTGTGCAAGTGATTATATTCTTTCTGATACATAACAGATTCATTTCAAAAAAATTTAAACCCAGTTTCTCAAATGCATATCATCTCGAATTTTCTTTTTTAACAACATATGAATAGGTATTTTAACAGCTGTGATATATATTTTTTTTCAAAAACTGTTACAAAAAGAATAAAATAAGTAATGTTATGTATTTATAACAGTTTTGAAAAAATATAGAACTAAAATGGTGAAGAGCCTTGAATTACTCAAAAACAAATCAAATATTTGCATTTTGTAGACATAATCACTTAGTATTTTTTTAATGTTTCAATTGACCATAAAATCGACGGTGTGATCGTATATGTAGCAAAACTTATAACCAAGATTTATAATATACTAGCGGACCCGGCAGACGTCATCCTGCCCGCTACCGGGTCTAATTGTGTTTTCAAACCTCACATTTTGAAACAAAAAATTTCATCCAAATCTGTCCAGCCGTTTAGGTGTTAGGTGACAAACACACGTACAGAAGAATTATACATGTTAAGATATAAGACTTTGAAGACTTACAATTAAAGAAAATATGCATTTGAGAATCCGGTGCAAATCTAACAATGAATAGAGAAACAATTTTCTCCGTGATTGTAGCCAGAACTAAGCCGGAAGTAAATGCATTGAAATTATGACAATATGCATTTAAAACTGAATATTGAGCCTGCCTTCAAAAAATTCTAAACCAAAATTAAACTAAAATCATACTATTAAAATAATCTGTACATTTAGTCTCCATTAGTTGCAAGTTAATTTTGCATTGTTATAATGACAGTATTAAAATTAGTTTGTTGGTATTCTAAAATGTATCTAAATTTATATAGGTAGTACAATTTTTTTGGAACTTTGCACTAGACCCAACCCTTGTGTTTGTAAATCATTTGGCTAATCACAATTGACTTTATGTTTCAGATTACAAAACTGTACAAATCTCTGCGTTTGGTCTATATACGTGATATTGGCGGAGTTGTGAGGCATCTTCACAAAAGCCATAAACCAATAATTGAAGTGTATCAGATTCATAATAATTATGTGAACAGATACAGTCGTCAAAATGTCTAAGGAAACATTACATTGCCAAATTGTCTATTTACCTCATTAGATGGAATGTGATCCTGGGTCCTCATTAGCCATTTCTTTTGATTTTTGTAATGATTTTTTGATACATAATGCATCCGCGCTGCAAAAAAATTAGCAATAAATAACTTATTATGGAAACTGACATGGTTTGCATAGGTATTAATAATTATCAATAAAAAGAACCGACTTCAAAATGAGTAAATACGCAATTTTGTTTGCTTGAATGACATATTTTATTCAGTTATTTTGATTTTAAAACCATACTACTAAACCTATTTTGATGAAATTTATAAAGGACCACCTCTGAAGTGAGGCTTACCAAACAAAAAAAGGAATCATCAAAATCAATTCATAATTGGCAGAGAAATTGGTGAACATACATTTTAAGAAAAAGTGTAACATAGAACCTACTGTTTTTTTAAGTCGGCAAAAAAAAAAACGTATATTTTTGTTAAAAAGGTTGACTTAATCAGGAGTGTTCTTAACTATGATTCAACAAACTCTGTTCAGCTGTTTGAAGACTATCAGCTCTGTTATTGGTTATTTTTTTAATATTTTTTCCTCATTAAACAGGATAGAACTGAGACCTTCATCTTTCGAAGTTGGATGTACTGAGCAACTACCGAAACATTTGATTGACTGAAAAAAACATTAAAGACACAAAAACCAACAAAAAGAATTATAAACAAATATTATAGGATTACTCCTATAACTACTTGACTAAACAAAGAACAAGTCAAGTTTCAAGTAGTGTGAAATATTAGAAAAACAAATACCATCATTAATATTCACAGGCTTCCATAACCCTCAGCTGCTATGCCATCTGCTTCTGTCCTACGATAATAGAATGCATGTTCAAAAGTTTGATGAAAAAAATTACTAGGTACAAATTACTCACAGATGTTAAAAGACTCAAAACTGAAGTCGCAGAGGCCACAGTGCTCTGGACCAATCATCAGCAGCAGATCATGCGGCAAGTTCTTTAAGTGTTCTCTACTGACACCACATTCTGAAAATAATGCACATTCATATAAATCTAAAGAAACATTAATTTCTTCAAGCTAGCCTATAATATAAAAATTAAATAAAACAGCTTTGACCTGTTTTTGAAAAACCCTGGCTAGGTTTAGTTGCCTTGATACTTAAACTCTATAAAAAAATAGTTAAAATACATTAAACCTGGAAAAATTGACTTTTCTATAGCTGCTTGTATGCCACGTCTTGATGGATCTCTTTCCAATGGTTTGTCCCACTGAGGAATTAATTACTAGTTGACCATTTAACTGAGTCTGATTTATGTATAGAATTTTAGAAACAAACTAATATACAGTATACTCTCTGGCAGCCATATTACAAGCATTGCTTAGTTTGGGGTCAGATGACCATGTGTGCAAAAATGTCCCGAATATTTATTTTTTATTTTATTTTTAACTCATTTTATTAGATGCTCAATAACAATAGACACAAATATTGTCTACTTATTTCTATTTATTTATTGATTATAGGCGAGCCGCATAAGCTGATGTGCCTATATCACAAAGTGTCAAAATTTAGTATTTATCTGTTAAGATTATCGTCTTCATTATTATACATCTGTCCAGTTTGTTTTTAAACGCATTTATGGCATTTATTTGTGTGAACTTACTCATTAAATATTTGAGAGCTCGATCAGCTTCAATTTTTCTTCGAGAAGGGCCTCCAGGGCCAAATCCTCGTCCCCACATAGGAGCTCTCGGACCCCCATGTGGCCCAGGTGGTCTCATTGGACCCATCGGACCCATCAAAGGGGGTGGCATCCGCGGCGGTGGTCCTGGCATTAAGGGCCTTGGACCAAACCCTCCACCTGGGCCATATCCACCTCTATAGTCTCCATAAGCATCACCATAGCGAGGGCGCCTGGAACCGAACATACTTAATAGACTTTTATACTGTATTTTCTATATAGGCAAATTATTAACTGTCTCTGATAGAAAACATACTACGCTAAAATAATATTTAGCACTTTAAAGAAGATTGATGAAAGAAATTTATATGGAGAGTGTGAATGGGCAAGCTGGTAAGGGTAAGACGTAGGCAAACATATCACCATCAAATTGAAGACCTGTTGAGAAAAACCCTTGTCAAAAGCTTCGACCAAAATAAAATGAATGGACGGGCCCAGCAGAAGCGCATTTTTGAAGATTACAAAATGAGCGCCAGCTCTCATTTCGTTTCAGTCGGTCTCTAGCCGTAGGAAGTGAAACACGAGTCTATTGATACGCGATAACGAAACATCTGACAAAATTATGAATTCGTATGCTTTACCGAAGTGTAAATACACAAATAAAACCGATATCTATTTTTTGTAACAAATATACTGTACATTTTTATAATTAGGTGTTGAAGTATATGTCCGACGATTTTGACTCGTTTTTACTGATCAAGTTCAATGGTTAGGGCCCGTCCATTCATTTTATTTTGGTCGAAGGTCAAAAGTACCCGTAACCGATGAGCTTGATGACCTTATGAAAGTAGAAGAGAAGCGACAGATGTGTGCCAGGATCGTAGCAAGTGAAGAAATAAAATAATGACTAAAGGGTTATCAAATCTACTTACTTCATATTCTTAGCCAATGGTCCAACACGAGGTCCTGGGTTATTATCCCAAGAAAAATTATCTTCGTCAAACCCTCCATCCATATAATTATCATCACAGTCAAATCCTCCCTCGTCATAACCTCCTTGATAACCGTTGAAGCTATTATTCGAGAATCTACGCATTTTTGATATTTTTTTAAGGCAAGGAACCTTATTATTATGATAAAATATAAATTATATCCGGCAAAGACGCGTAAACCAGAGAGAGAGAGAGCTGCTCCTGCTGCAGGAGACGACCTGTTTCTTGGTGTAAATGTAAACCCACAGAACTATTTGATTGAATCTTATTTCTTTGACTCAGCTACCTAAGTAATTACTCTGATATTATCCACTATACTAAATTACAATTCGCTCCGTTCCGTCTCAGACTCCGCGAGTAATAGTGTTCCGTGGTCTCAGACACTGATTTGATTATCTCTATGGCGATTATTCTTCTATGTATTTATTCTCTTTGATTATGATTGAGTGACGTCAGTGACGCGACGCGCTACGCCACAGATCTACTACCTACGCTACGCTGTTTTTTATTTGTCATGCATGATTATGACCATATTCACAAGGAATTATTGTTACTACATCCTGTTCGAATTATTCAAGGAGAATTTCGACGATGTACAAATAGACCGTTTCTTTTTGTTTTCATATCCTAACAGGGTCTTATTTATGTACAAATATTATCAAAGCGTTTACCATATCTTAAAAACATGTATATTATTTCGACTGAAGGACTCTATATCCATGGCCATGAAATAAATAAATATTATTAAAAAAAAGTGTCAGTCAGCGCTGTTATGTCAATATGTCATTTTCTTGTCATGTCAGCACTCGGCACCAGTCAGCCCTGTTCCATACTTATCTGCTATAATTATTTTATTTTGTTTTATAAATCTACTTCAATAATGATTACAATTAAATCTATTATTAAATAAACTACGTTATCGCAACAAAGGATATATTGGAGCATTTAGAGCTGATTTTCAAAATATGTGCTTAGCATAACAAATTATCCAACTTGGTGTACATAAAATACATAAATGATCAGTAAATACCAAAAAATATGTTCAAAAAACTGAAGGATAAGCTGGCCGAGGAAGTAAAATCTTCTCCACAAAGAATTCAGCTCTTTGCCCAAGCAGCCCAAGTAAGTTGTTATTATTCAATATCACATTGATATTGGTGTTCCATCTGACCTTTTTACCATCAAACTATTTTCTATCTTGTAGATAGAGATTAGTCATCATTTTATCTACATTCTTGAACTTCTTTATGTGTATAAATCGCTCACCTTCACTTAATCTTATATTGAAATTTGAGCCTAGAAATAATAAAGTGCCTTGAATGATTAGTTGTGTCATATTTATATTTATTTATTTATATATACAATTTACAACCCTATGCAAACCCTTCACGACATAGGTTTTTGAGCTGTTAATCTTTCTTGGCTTAACATATACATCTATTTTTAAATTTATACCTAGTTACTTAACTAGGTATGAATGAAAGAATAGTTTTATTTGTACATATAATATCACTTCCACATCACACTATAGATTTATTTATTGATTATAGGCGAGCAGCATAAGCTGATTGTCTATATCGCAAAGTGTAAAAATTTAGTATTTATCTGTTAAGCTTATCTTCTTCATTCTTATCCATCTGTCCAGTTTGTTTTTAAACGCATTTATGGGTTTTGATGCAACCACATCCTCAGGCAACCTATTCCAATTGAAAACGACTCTGTTGTAGATAATTAGCCTTGCCCCACAATATTACTTCCGATTTCAAGTTTTCCCTCGTAATCATAATTATTGTCACCTTTGTGTTACAGGTTAGTTAGGCCTTCTCAGTGGAAAAGAATCCTGTTCGCTTTGATGCTCACTACTTCTTTGCCAAATTTTATCGCAATCCGTTCAGCTGCTTGGGCATGAACACAACAGAAGGAGCTACTTTCACATTCATAATTATCATCATCATACATCTTTAAGATAATATGTTGCAGCGCCGCTCCGCGGTTTGAACTTTAGTGTGATTAAACTTGCTCCATGCAATAATTTGCTCTAAAAGCTGCAATAAAATTGTAGAAACCTAATGAAATCCTCAATTTCCAAACACTTTCGCTAGGTTTTTTTATATAAGACTGTAGCAGATACTTGATATACTTTAGTGAGATATTAAAAGAAAATGTTTTTATTCAGGATTTTACAATGTTGCAGCTGTCAGCAAATCAATGCTTGGACCGAGCACTAAAAGTCACCGATTTCAGATAGAATTTATTTGTATTCTTCAACTTACTGATTTGATGATAAAATGTAAATTTAAATTTCAGGCGGCAGTCACTTCAGCATCTAGCAGTATTTCAGATATCACTAATAGTGATCTATTCTCTATCGGTGACAATGGTAAGTTATCATAGAATTCTAAGAACAAATTTATGAATATACAGGGAGAAACTACTATGGCAGTAAGAGCAGCTATCTTAACTTTTATATTACACTAGCCGTCCGCCCCGGCTTCGCACGAGTGTAAGCTCGGCCTTCGGCCTCGCTACAATATATAATATAGCCTATGTCACCCGGGGATAGTGTAGCTTCCCAACAGTGAAAGAATTTTTCAAATCGGTTCAGTAGTTTCGGAGCCTATTCATTACAAACATACAAACATACAAAAATAGGTACAAATCTTTCCTCTTTATAATATTAGTGTAGATGAAACTGATCTTACAAAACGTTTGTACTTTAGAGACATCATGATTGGGTGTTTTCTGCCATTGTTAAAAACCAGTAATCAATAAAAAGAGTCTTATTATCGAAACTGATCTGGTTTACACATATTTTTATATATAAATATGCAAGTAGGTCTCCAGTATAATATAAACAAAAAGAAAGGTTTGGCAAAAAAAATATTTAAGTATGTCTCTTTCGATCTTGGGACCAACTTTGGTACTAGAAATATCAGAAATCATTCATGATGTACATGATCTATGTATCCTTCTCTACCTACTAGATTAAGTACAATACATACCGTTTCAAATAAAAGTTGTTAAGTTTGTATAGGCCAATCAGGCCAGTCCTAATGTCAGAGTAGTTAGGACTCTCAAACCCCTTAGAGGCTCAGACATGGCTAGGCGGTTGTTTTTATAGAACTTACAACCGTTTCAAATAATAATTAATTATTCTCTGATCTTTAGTTGTTGACTTACTACTACTTCATTTTTGTACTTATTTTCCTTGCAGATGCTCAGCAGCCTCGTCAAAATAGACCACCATCCTCTCCAGCATCACAACATAGAACACTTCAAGACGTATCTCTTATGCAATCACCAGGAGAGGCAATGGATTTCAATCAGGAAATAGCTGTAAGTCTGGCTTAGTGAATGCCAACATACTCATTTTCATGAGACTATAACAAAAAGTTACCTAACCACAGCTCAAGGTACATCCAGATGCGAGGCATGCGTGAATTATTTGCCACAAATTCCTCAGGCTGTGTGGATACACACTCTGAGAAAAGAAATTAAATATTTATAAATGGCAAAGCCACGCGAACATCATGCGTGGTTGTTTGTGGGCTCACTCTGTGTGTACCGTTCGGAATAATGACTTCGCAAGCCTCAGGCCGCAAACAATTCGCGACGCCTGCCTCATAATACCTGAATCCACCTTAACTAGGTATATCAAGTAATTTTGACGCCAACGTGAAAAATACATATTTTTCTAAACTTGTGTATTTTCGAATGTTAATGTGCAATAACGGTGGATGATTAAGCGTTCCTTAACTAGCTCAAGTGATATAATGAGGTGAAACATATTTTCATGTTGTTACTTCTAAATCCATAAAAGCCGATAGTAAAGTCTCCACAACTTTACTGGGGCATTACTATGTCAGTAAAATACCTAAGGAGATATAAATGGCTTGCGCCTGCCAAGTAATGGGCGAAGAAAAAAATCACTCATACTCATACTATAAGACACCTAACTATACCACCCACCATACATTTACCTTATTACTTATCTTTTCTGGTAATGGTTCTGATCTTTGTTTAAAGCCAGATTGGGCTTCATGAAGGCTTGGAATGAGATACAAAATACAGGTGCTAATATGTACTCCAATGCCTATAATTGACCTAGTATACCATAAGATTATCTATGGGTTACTATAATCATAATTTTATTTAAATTTCAGGATGGTCAAAGACAGCGGAGACTTTCAAACAGCTCATTTGCTAGTGACATCTCCTTCAGACTTCCAAGCTATGAAACCCCATCCATGTACCACTTGCAAGTATGTTTTGTCGAAAATTCTTTGTATATTATGTTCAATACGTAAATATTAGGAGGTAGACCCTGAAGTGTACAGATGCGTTACTTCACCCTGACGTATAACCCCCCTATGGTTAAAGTGTTGTTCAGTGCCACCATGGCTCTCAAACGGATCGACCAATTTTAAGAGTTTATATGACATCAACTTGGGTTGCGTTGCATTAACGGGGGTTTATACCAAATTTGATAGTTTTTCAATCAATTTTAAATAGTTAAATAACAATATTTGAGCCGGAAAAAAATACATGTCATAGATACATCTGTGTTTGAGAAACTATATAGCTTATAATTCTGTATATCTTGCACTTGGCTAAAATATCATTTACTCGTTATAGTCTGACATGGAGGTGTCAGCAAGTGAAGCTGATGACAGAGGATTTTCGGGGGGTCCTGCAACTCTTGATCGTGTAACAAAAGAGCAGTTATATGCTGCTTATAAACGTACACAAGAACGTTACAAAAAATATAGGACTCAGTATGGAGATCTAGCTCGGCATTACAAACTACTAGAGCGAGAAAATGCAAAAGCAAGGGTATGTTTTAAAATCAGTAATGTACTAACTTAGACGCGTCAATTAAGCAAAATTTTGCTTTGACTGATTTTCGCGCATGACAATATCAAGAACTTGCAGTAGTTTTATGCTTAACTGACTTTTATAAGTAAAACTGATAGTAGGAAAGAAGCTTGGATTTGTAGTTATGTTCTTAATTATTTTTAGAGTGTGCTAGTTGAAACCCAGGACAAAGCTCTTAGAAGAATATCAGAACTCAAAGAACAATGCTCGTTGGAACAAAGTGCGAAGGTTAGTGTACTTATGAATTTTCATTAACATCGTAAAATCCTGATTATGAATTCAAAAATAGTGATGACATAATTTATTAAACATGCAAAAATTTACAAAATACAAAATTTTGTCGACTGTTTTATCGTGCCAAAGCGAGACATGCGTATTGAAACCACCTTGTTGCGTTCTCGCTCGAAACATTGACGATAATATTTTGTCGCGGTGCGCATGCTAGCCCTGCTGGAAGAGATCGCTTTTAGCGATATGCCGCCACTTGTAGCACTAGCTCGTAAATGTCTTCTATCTGTTTGTAATTTGTATTTCTGGTGTACACAATTAAGAATTCTATCTATCTACAGATACATATACATCAAAAAATTATTTAGATGTCTCTAAATAATTTTTTGATGTATATGTACCTGAGTTGAGTCATGTTTGAATAGGTCAGTCCTTATGTCCCTTAATATAATACAATGTAAACAATTTTTGTCTTAAAGCATGTTTTTTTTAGCAAATAATGGCTGTACTTTTTTACATTGCTATAACTATCCGTCTTTCTACGACTAGTGGAGAATGAGCAATAGAAACGCTGTCCGCGCATAATTTAGTTAACAGCATTACAGCTCAACGCATTTACAGCGTTTCTATTGCTCATAGCGATAGTGACAATTTATGATCCAAGTAATTTATGACGACACTTAAAACGTGGACAATATTTTTTTTTTTATATAGAATAGATCTTTGTTTGGCCACCAACTCGCCTGATGGTAAGCGACAATATGACCAAGGATGGAACACGTTGATCTAGAAGAAATCTATTCACTCTAGCCTTGAAGATGCCCAGATTGATTGATTGATTATCTTTCCACCGATTTTTTTCTATTAAGTCATACTGGTGTCCTTGGAAAAATTAAAGGAAATTGTCCATACAATTTGCATTTGCTGTTGTTTTAACTTTGTTTATGAATGAGGTACCTACCTACTACTACCAATTGCATGAGTTTCGATAAAATAGTGTATAACGGGTCATTTTACATGTACTACGCACATGCACTAGTTCAACGTGAAAACCGCTCTGAGTTGCACTAGAATTTTTGCAAATGCAAAATAATAATTTCCAAAGTATGCACAGTATTGTCGAAATACGCAATATGCAAAAGAGAGAGAGACAAAACAACGGTTAAACGAATGAGATCTCAAGGCAAAAGAAATAAAGTCGAAAATTAACCAGTGATTACAACTGATCGATTTGCTTCTATAGAGCTACTGCACATAACTTGTATTGATAACACTTGTGTGATACAAACATCCCAAAATTGTTATCATGTTTTTGCTTTTACAGGCTCATTTAGAAAAGGCCCTTCGTGTGGATATAGATGAAAAAAATATGAAAATAGAAGCTTTAAATACAAAAATACAACTTTTACAAAACAACACGCCGAGTGATGACGCTAATGCTAATAAACGTATTAACGAGAAAACTGAACATGAGGCCCAGTTGATTAATCTCGATAATGAAAATAATATTAACAAAAATGAAGATTCTGGATCTGAAGCTAATACCTTGAACAACAAAATTGAAAAGATGGAACAGCTTTTGAACAAATACAAAGAATCACTTAAAACTAGTAAGGAGAAAAATTCACAACTTACTACCGAACTTCAGGTTTTATCTAAAGAGTTAGAAAACAAAGATAAGCAAATTCAAGACTTAAAAAAATCTGAAAGTCAACTTGATGAAGCTAAGGCAAAAATTCTAGAGCTTAACAATCTAAATGAGGAGCTTCAAAATCAAATCAATAGTTTCGACTTCAAGAAAACAAAAGAACTATCTACACTCGAACTAGATCTACAAAGAGCTAATGATGAAATAGCCGAATTACGTGGTAAAATTGAAGTATTTAATAAGCGAGAAGAAGAATACGCTATTTCTCTCGCAGAAAACAAATTAAGCATACATAAAGAATTGGAGGGTAAAGAAGCAGAGATCAAATCGCTAAAGGACAACTTATCATCAAGCAAGAAAGAAATTCAGTCTCTCAAAATAGTTGCTGATGATTACAAAAAAAACATTCATGTGTTAGAAGAAGAAAAGGTTAAACTCAATAATGATTGTGCTGAACTTAATACCTTGAAAAATAAAATAAGTGAAATGGGTGCAAAATTACAAGAACTCTCTAAAAAATCTCAATCACTAGAACAACTGAAAACAAAGGCTGATGAGGAATACAAATGTCTACAACTACAACTAAAACAAGAGACTGCTGAAAAATTAGCTATGATTGATCGAAATGCATATTTAGAGACTAAAAATACACAACTTTCGGATGAAACTGCGAAAAAAAATACAAAGATTAACAATTTGGAAAGCCAGCTACAAGTTCTTACCACCACTAAAAATAACGAGGATGATCTTACATTAAAAGAAACGGAAAAACGTCAATTACTCGAAGACAAGAACCTATGGAAAGAAAAGTGTAGTAAATTAGAACTAGAAATTCAAGAAGAAAGAGAAGAGTTGGTCAAATTGCAGACTGAAATCGAAAAGCTTTTGTCCAACCATGAGTTAATACAAACACAAAATGCTGAATTTCGTTCAAAGATTGCTAATTTAACTTCAGAGTATACACAAGAACAAGAAAATGTATTGAATTACAAGACATCAATTAATGTTACTTTAAAAAACACATTCGAAGAACTTCAACAATTAAAAAAATGTATTTCTGAGATTTCCAATGAAACTAAAACAAGCTTGAAAACTAACGAAAAAGGTTTGTCATCCTTAGCAGGAAATATTAACAGCGTCTTAAGCAATTCAATCCATAATTTACTTGAAGATGTTGATGTAGCTAAAGCTAAATACAATAATTTAAAATTAGACTTCGATAAATTACAAATGACAGTAGCGTCGAGCCACACTGAGAAAACAGAAAATTTCAATAAAATTGATGTACTACAAAAAGAAAATGAAAGTCTTAAAACAAAACTGAAGGAAAATGAATCAAACATATTACTAATAAATGAAAAATTGGAAAAAAATATTCATGGATATGATTCTTCTGTAGAACAAATTAACTCATTATGTAATAAAAATAAAGATTTAACTAAAAAGGTAATTGAAATAGAAGAAACTAATCAACAAATCCAGTCTATGTTAGACAGTGAAAAAGCGCAACATATAGCTACTGCTGACAAGCTCAAAATATTGGACATAGACAAACTAAAATTAGATTCTACAATTCAGACTTTAGAATCGCAAAACAAAATGTTAAATAACGAAATTGAGCAATTAAAGCAGGAACATAAAGTTAGTGTCGATGATATAAATAATAGTCACAAAGAAATACTAAAAAAGAAAGAAGACATGATAAAAAAGATGACTCTTGAAGATCAGCATCACTCTGATTTGCTTGAGAAGATGCAACAACTGAATATTGAAAAAAAACTATTAAATGATACGATACAAAGTTTGGAACACACAAATAACAAAATGCTGAAAGATATTGAAGAATTAAGTAAAAAACACGAAGCAGCAATTGTTAAAGTAAATGACCTCAATATTGAACTAGATGAAAAAACAGTTTCTTTGGAAAATGCCAAACAAAATCAAATTTCTATACAAAATGAAGTAGCTCGTAATGCAATTTCCCTCAATGTAATTTCCGAACTGGAAAACGAGAAAAAAGATTTAATCGAAAAACACAAATATATTGAAGAAACAAATAAGCAATTGAAAATAGAGTTAGAAGAAATTAAGGATAAACATAAAGCTGCTGAATCCCACATTGAAGAATTGAACTCAGTTCTCACAAATAAATCTGATGAATTTGATGCCAAACAAGCGCATATAAATGATTTAGAAGAAAATATTAAAAAGTTGACCCAAGAAAACATCTCTCTGAAAAGTGAGACTACTAATTTCGATTCTAATATTAAAAAACTTGAATCCGAAATTGACGAAATAAAAGTATCACATGCTAAAATTGAAACTGAAAAAGATCGTTTGAGTAGAACTATTGAAGAACTTGAAGGGAAACAAAAGGAAGACAGTATTTTATTGAGAAATGATAAGGATAGTCAAACTGAATCAAATGATAACGATAATATTGCAAAAGAAGATACCTCTGCTGTTTTAGAAAATAAATGGGTTATGGAACATAAACAGACAATGTCCAGTACGGCATCATTGAACCTAAAGAGAGAAAACCTAGAAGATTTGTATGACCAATATAGTACCTTAAAGATGAATTACGATTCATTAAAAGATGAGAATAGACGACTGCAATCTGACATTGAAGGTCTTCAGTCGTATCTGACTAAGATATCGAAAGAAAATAGTGTTTTAAATGACAAATTAAGAGAATCAATTGCCACAAGTGAACATTTGACTGATAATGATCAGTTATCGAGTGATGTTAAAGAACTACGAAATGAAGTACAAGTAAGTAAAGAGAAGATTAATGACCTGCAAAGAGAGAATTCATTGCTAATAGAAGAAAATCTTGAACTGAGAGATCAGCTACAATCACAAAATTATGCTAAACCCACAGCTACCAAAGCTGTCTCGCCAAACGATAAGGATCTTGATACAATTAAAGTTAAATACAATGATTTGTTACATGCCAATAGTAATTTGGAGAAACAAAACATGGATTTAGAACAGATCAATAAATCTGTAAATGGCAACATGCAACAGTTGCAAGACAAAAATGAGCGGCTTAAACTTTCCAATGAAAAATTAGAACAAAGACTAGATGAAGCACTAGTCAGTTTGAGGCATTTGCATTCCTTGCAAGAAAATACAGAATTAGAATACTTGAGGAATATTCTGTATGAATATCTGACAGGTTCAGGCACACATTCCGTTACTCTTGCTAAGGTCCTAGCAGCAATAGTAAAGTTTGATGATGGACAGACTCAATTGATTCTTCAAAAAGAAAAAGAAAGACAAGGATTTGTAAGTATTATGTAAATTATGTAACAGAATTACTACTCCGTTTTTTTTTTGTTTTTTTTTTGTTTTGTAAAATGTGTGTTAAAATTACTAAATGACGAAGTATTTGTTTTGTAGAAATACCTTTGACATTGATAAAATACTAATGCTTACCTTTTTGTTAATTTCAGTTGCGTCAACTTGGAATTATTTGATATTTATTACTGCCTCAAGAAAGTTAACAAGATGTGTTAGACTTAGATTATTATAGATGTCCAGACTCAGTTTTCAATAAAAATCGCATTAATCAACCAATCTTTGCACGTGTGTGAGTAAGCGCCGCTCATCACGAGTTAATTTCTGCTGTGAAATCATGTAAAATGACTAGAAAAAAGAAAATAAGTAAGTTTTCCAGTTTCGATGTATTCCTTTGCAAAACAAAACAAACACGATAAAATAAAGACAGAAATTGAAGGAAGCTGCCTTCTATTTGGAAGCAGTTTTCGGTGCACTTTCTAGGAATCTGGATTTATAAATAGTCATAGATATATAATGGTCTATTTTTTTTAATGTTATTTGTTTAAATGTATTTTTTTTTTACTTATAATTTATAATTGAAATACAAAGAAAATTTTAATTGCACATGTACTAAATCATTGTATAAATTATGTTTAAATCTATTATCTGCTTAGGCAGTACACACTGTACCAAAGTACTGTTTCGGTAGGTAAATTAATTTAATTGAGATATTCTTCTTTCCGTCTAGTGTTTTGTATAAATTACATTATGAACATTATAATTTATGGAATGTGTAAAACTGGTCAATGCGGCAATCTGATCAGCATTATGGGAACAATACTGGTTATTTTAGATGTCCTGTATCGGACACATCAAGTTGCCTGCAAGTACAATTAAATAGAAAAGCTCGTCTTAAACGGTTTTTTTAATTGTCATGTTGTTCCATTGGACACACAATGTGATTCGACAAAAGTGTTTGGTGTCAGCACTAAGATCATATACCTATTATCAATGTGTCAACAAGAGCAAATTATTTTATTAAGTTTGCATAAAAAGTCTAGTGACACACACAGAATACATAATACACACGAACGTTCATTCCGCAAAGAAATTTAAATAAATAAGGACTCTATCTACGAAGCAATAAAGTTGCAATTCAACTCGCACAGCGCTGGATACCGCCTCCTATATTCACCTTACAGAGCCGCTCTCTTTCTATCACGTAGATCTATCTTTCCTGACGCGGCATGTGTAACGTTAGGGTTGTGTCCTGGATATTCACCCAGAATACTTATCAGTATTTACTTACCAGCTATGTAGCCTATGTAGTACCTAGCCTACCTGCTTATTAATTATATTCTCCTTTAGTTGGAATGACATATAATCTGCACACAAAAACTAACTCTTATTCTGAATTTGTTTCAATTAACAATCATGCAAAAGAAAAAGTTTAATAGCCCTATTATAAAATCATCATCCCGATGCATTTCTGTTGAATATAATTAAAAACAACAAATCCTGTTATATAATAATAGAATACATTGTCGTTATAATTTATTTATGCAAAGAAAACAAACTGGATTATTACGCGCGACGTGGCTAGCGTTCGGGCCGAGCGGCCACTGTGACGCCCGTCGAAAGGCGCGCCAGTCAAACATACCTAAACTGCGGAGTGAAACCCCCCTGCTAGTGATGGCCGTGTCTAAACAGAACCCTGAATCCGGTGCTGAGACTGGACACCGAAATTACGATTTGTGCCCAGTGTCCATAACAAGGTGTCAGTTTGTCAAATGTGTGCGCCCCAACATACAGGATTATTCCGAAAGGGTATGTTAACCTTAAAGGGGCTTAGAGATTCATTGTAAAAAACTTTTCATCATCATCAGCCTATCATGTTGCCACTGCTGGGAAACAGGCCTTCTCTCAGAGTAGATGTGCCCTAATCCACCATGCTAGCTCAGTGAATGTCATCAGCCTTTGAACTTTTGAGATTATTGGACATACCGGTTACCTCTCGACCTTTTTCTTCGCGGTTTTTGAGTGATGGCTCGAAACTGCACATAATTTATTGTACTAAAAAAGTCTGGTGCAGGCCCGAGGATCAAACCGGGTGCTATCAGATTGTATAGCGCACATACTACTGTCACCATCAATCTCATAAACTTCTACTATGGTGTTAATTTTGAAGGCATGTGTAAATGTTTATCTATCAGTTTCGCGATTTCCGGTTTGGGCCCTTATTAATTACGAGTAATTTAATAAGCCCGTTTCATCTTAACATAAGTACATAGTTTATTATAAAATTTTAGATTGTTAAGTTTATTTTTTTAGTCATGGTTGTTTCTTTTTACTTGTTATTCTTATGTTTTCTTCTAATTCTTGTGATCTTCTTCTTCGAGGAACCCAGACAGAGCTACAGGAAAGCCAATGTAAAGCCCAGTCTGGCTTTCATAAAAGCGAAGGCTATTTATTACCATAAAAGTTACGTAATAAGGCCGCTGGTCGTTTTCTTGTTGCAAAATTATATTGATCATATCAGTAATAAATTGCAATCACGCCATCGAGATACAATACCTAAGTCATAATCTCTAAGTGAAAACAGTCAAAAACGTCCAAGTGTCGTTGTATCTACCTAGACATCAAATATATAGTTCACAATGCCACATTTACTCCAATTTAGACGTTATTTCGCTTGCATAGGGTTCAACGTCGCTTGACCGCTATGGCATCGTAGAACTGGCATCGCGCGGCATTGTAGTCGGATCGCGGTTGCCTTACAACTAACCAAAAAGTCGGCGCACGCTACGCTACGCATAGCGCCAACTTTTGGTTCGGACATTTTTTGAGCACGATTGTAACTCTATAGTTATTGTATCTCGATTAATCAAACACATAAATTAAAAGTAAGGAAATTAAACATGCTTTGCTATAATAACCAGCCAAGTGATTGCTGGATCACATTAAACTTAGAATTGAAAGCTTGAGAATTAAAAGATTAATTAAATTATTAAAAATCATACATTATTATTCCAAGGATTAAAATTTGGCTTATTCATATTATTACATAATTGTTCTTTTAACATACCTAACCACTTTCGTGAGGTCTACCACAGAATAAATAATAGTATCTTTATCACATTGTAACCTGTCTTGATGCACACCCCACTGATTCAAAGTATGGGTGCTCTCCAATGACGATATAACCACATGATAGCTAGTGCTTTTCCCCGCGATGAAATAATTCTAAATTTTCAGCATAATCTTACATAAAACAATCAAGCGGGCAATATGAATGACTTTCATATCTCCAATCACAAGCGCCATTCGAAACCCCCGTGACCGAAGTGGCTTACTCTTTGAAAAGCAAATTTTGACTTTATGTGTGATCAGGTGGTTATAATATCTTAACTGCTGTCTTTAGCAAGCTAATTAATATACCATGTCGATATAATTTGACTGTGTACTCCAAACATAGTTTAGAAATACAATAATAAGCAATAAAAATACACATAAAAGAAAACCCTATGATTTAAATACATGTTTGATACTTTTCTATGGTAACAATTAGGTAATTTGTAATTGCTTTACCTATGTGAATTTTTGTTCTAGCAAGTAAATTCAGTACCTGCAGATTATAATAAAATATTAAAATAAGCTGATTAAATATTTATTGTTTTTGACAAAATGGTTGTATGTATGAAATTAATATAAAATAAAACTATGTATTTCAAGTTATTGTACTAAAATTATTCTTAAAAACTTAACAAGTGTTTTACTCCTACATATGTTCATAATAATTACTTATCAATTTAAAAAAAAAAACTTCAAATTTTATAAATATGCAATTTCCAGTTATTTGAATTTAAAAACCAAACTACTGAATCGATTTTAATGAAATTTTTATGGGACCAATCTAAAAGTGTTTCCTTATAATAAAAAATAAAAATTATAGTTTTCAAATCGGTTCATGTCGCCCGAACTCTTATCGACTCCAACAAAATCTAGTGACTGAAACCACACATTGCATTAGCAAATGTGTTATAAAAAAAGCGACCTTAACAACTTTCGCAACAACATAAGATAAATTAAGTAAGCAATATTACTAAGGTTGTACTGCATTTACCTATGAACCAATCTACTAAGAGCACTCTTCATCTTCACTATCAACATCTGAACCATTAAATTCTTCATCAAAAAAGCTATCATCATCATCTAAATTAACACCATCCATTTTTGATAACATATCTTCAACTTGCGCCTTTATTTCAGGTGTCAATTCTTGCTGGCCTCCTTCTTGTTTATTGATTTGCCTGTAAAAAGATGAAATTATTAATACATAAATAAAATTACATAATATAGATGTCAATATGAATATACTTTACGGAGCAATTAATTGTACCTATGGTATTTCATCAATAATGGTCAGGAAAAAATATACAGTTTTTTAGTGCAACCTACAACATGTTGAGAATGCATTTAAAAAAATTAAATAATAGCCTGATGTTAAGCAATGATGCGGTCTATGATGGTGCGCCCATGCCTAGCAGAAACCAATTCACTTGTGACACATGCTATAATTTTGTCCTGTGAAATCCAGACCGACATATTTATTATGTATGTGTCCAAGCTTTATTAGGATGTGCTTAGATAAAAGTGTAAATATTTCATCATGTCAGGCAAGCTAGGTTTGCGATTATACTATTATCATTATGGAATTAAATAGGCATCTGTAATTGTTTTATACCTAAATTATTTGCGGTTTGCATGTGCCTGTGACATTAGCCTAATGACCCATTATGTAACTTTTAATTTAGTCTTTAATTTGACAGTTTCACTATGACCGAACTGTCTTATAATCGTGATCACAATCCGAATCACGAATGGACATCCATATTAATCTCTTCAGACCTGAGATCACTTTTTTTTATCTTTATTATAAAAAATGGGGTTTTTTCATAAAATGACTAAGCCACCCCGGAGATTTATGAGCTTGAAATGAGGTCTCATAGGTGATGCCAGCTCCGAGGAGGTTAAACCCACTGGTATTACGCGGAAAGGGTACATTATAAACAACTTTTACTATGGGACATGGGACCAAACCTGACATCGTGAAAAAAATTACAGCTGTTCCATACATTTTGTCAAGTGTGAATAACCTTTTTCTATGGAACCGCTGAGTCTTTTTGCGATTTCAGAGTTGCTTTCATAGTAATTTGAACTAAATTGTACATGATGATGGGTACTATGGACCCCTTTTGCCTTAGTACACCCTTTCCGCGTAACTTAGTATAGTTAAAATACTTACCTTAGTATTGTGCGTCGTTTTCTTTCAGGTAAGCTTTTCAGCATTGACTTTAAATCCGTTTCAGCGTTTTGAAGTTTATCTTGTGGAACATCTACAAATTCTTCTTCCTGGGGAGAGAAAAGAAACAATTTTATTTTAATAATTTGCCCTGGCAGAGGTTGCTGATTTTATTATGTTGTGCAATAACATTATATCAATGACAAATTCTTTTTCAGAGGTCTAAATATTATATAAACAAGCATACCTGGGCTGATTTACAGCACTTTGGACAAACATTTTTCTCTTTAGCACATTTACTACATAGCATGTGATAGGCGTGTTTAATAGACTTTTGTTCACAACCAGTGCACTTCCGAGGTGCATTCAGCGGCTTATATTTCTTATACTTGATTTTCCAATCTAAAATATCCTTGCATCGTTTGCAAACACCAGATATTGAAAGCGAATTTATAAATTTTGTTGTATGACTCGTGTCATGTAGATCGTTTTTAAAAGCAGTCCGGTTCTGATGTTTTTGTGGTCGATTTCTATTTGTATTGCCTCTTGCAGAACTCATTTTGTAACAGGGCTTTTAATTCTATTTGCAATATTCAGCTTTTTAGATAAAAAATATAGAATAGCAAAATAAAACAATTCAGAGTGAATGAGATGTGGAGTCAGACATAACCTCAAATCCTTAAAAAAAAAAGGACGGCGCGTGACATGACAGACATCAATGACAATTGACATCGTAGACGGAGGAACCAACCAACCTTGTTTTCTCTGTCTACGATTGACATGAATGAAAGAAGAAAGAAAGACATCTCATGACATAACATGACCAAAAAAAAGTTCTTGCAGTATAATAATCATAGGTAGGTACTCCGTCATACTTCCGTTTTTCCACCACAATGATAATATTTCCGTATAAAAGCCGTAACAAATGTACTGACCACGGACCGCCGTCTGACCAACGGGAGGGAAAGGAAAATTTTTCTCTTTCTCTCCTGTTGGTCCAGTGGTCCGTGGTCAGTACGTCTGTTACGGCTTTAATAGAATAGACTGGAGCCCAGCGATTATCGCTGCTGGGGCCCCACTCCCCAGTAAAGTAGTGGACTGGGAGACAAATTAGTGAAAGAGGCAGTAGCCAAGATAAAAAAAAATACTTTGACATAACAACGTCGACTTTGACATCTGAAATCATTCTTCTCTATTGTATTCTCTTTGCATTCTTCGACTTTTGTCTGAAAATTCTGAAATCGTGAAATCATTGAAATATAAGTTTTATTTTTTACTCTTTTATTTTACTTTTCTAAGGTTTCAAGATGTATAAATAATTTAATAATTGTAGACTGCAGTCAAGAAATACAAACATTTTATCCATTAAGTAAGTAAATATACGTAATGACAGTTTCTAACAGAACACTTGTGCAAATCGCTGCATGGGGCGGTTTTATAGTCAGCAGTACAGGTTTCTATTTATCAAATCGTTTAGTAGACCGGTATCGAAACTATGATTACTACA
Source organism: Agriopis leucophaearia (assembly GCA_949125355.1). Lineage (NCBI taxonomy): Eukaryota > Metazoa > Arthropoda > Insecta > Lepidoptera > Geometridae > Agriopis > Agriopis leucophaearia. Next base: position 10,032,104 of record OX421264.1, read on the forward strand.
AACTGGCCTTGAAAAGTCTAAGAACACATGCGGGAGCGGTATACTACTTAGGAGAACCTATAAAAGATAAACGTTTTAAATTAACCGACTCCGAGAACAACTATTCAAACGAAGAGAAAGCAAAGTTCACAATACCTGTGTCTGGACCAAAAGATAGAGGCACTTATCACATCTGGGCCGTGAAGGAAAAAGAAGAATGGAAACTTTCCAAGGCTGAATTAGAGCTGAAATCAAAGCCCGATGCGAGACTTGTAATCATAAAAGACAAGCAAGTTTAGCTCTTATTGCTAACCACATAGTTTGAAAGTAAGTTATGTGTGCTTTGATATTCATCTGCTTTAGACTGCATACCATGAATCTCTTCTCAAACATGCTTTTTATAAATCTAAAATTTTGTTTGAATAATACAAGAACTTATTGATTCGGTTCTAGTATCATGATTTATATATTGTCAGCAATAATAATTACTTATGTCTCGTTTTAATTGCAAATGTGAGAAAAGCAAGAAAAGAATAGTAATAATTTAGGAGTGGTCTAATTTAGTTGTTTGTAAAATAGTACAACATATTTGTCATCATCCTGCTAATTAAATTTCATGACTCTCATCTTTGCAATGTCTATGGGACGGACCAATCTGTGAGTGTAGAAGCAACTTTATAATACATAATTTAGCTTATCTCTGCCATTGGGGAGTAGAAATCAGGTTTGTGGCTACAGACCCTCCCTTTGCCAAATACTGGAACCTTACTAGATTCCGTAACTTCCCTCCACTTGGGTGCATTGTGCCGTGATCCACACAACTGCCAGTATGGCATTGTTGTCAAGCTCGGTAACCACAGGCTTCCCTGTACTAGGAGCACAGGTAGGATTTCCTGCCACACCAGCCTTAACAACATCAACCGCTATGCTGTGCTTTTACTACTGCCAACTGCATGGCCTTTCTTGAGCCGAGCAAACTCGTACATGGCGATGGTAAAAAACTAGATGGGATGACTTTAATTCTGTGAAAGTTAGGGTGACCCGTAAAAAGATGCGACTTGCATTGACATGTATTTACCATGACACCATTCTCGGTAGAGTAGGGCTGGCGTGGTGGCTAAATCTGGTGGTGGTGGCATTGACGTCAAAAGCCACAAATATTAGTACTCTGGACATAGGTACATTTTTGAGTCTTTTGGGGTCAAAACCATGGGGATCGGAAGCCAAAAATCTTGAAAATCTGTCATCATGTCTGGTCAATGCAGCTTCTTTGTCCTGGTCCCAGTTCATCTGGGGTCAAGCCTCCTCGTTGCTCGGTGCCAGGACGCTCGGTCCTGGGTTGTCGTTGCTGGCCAGGTTCCTCACATCCTTTTGTATATTGGCCCACCACGTTGCCGGGGGTCTGCCTCTCTGGGTTTGTTTGGGTTGTTAATTGCCTTTTTTTACGAGGTAGTTATCGTCCCGCTTCATAACATGTCCATACCGGTCTGGTCGATGCAGCATGCGACTAAAATGCTGGCCTCTGCTCAAAGGGTGAACATTGCCATACAGTATGGTAATAGATAATTGCAATGGTTGTGCATTTTGGCAACAATCTCCACTGGTAGCGGTTTAATAGATTTAGATTAGTATTTAGTGGTTAGGTTTTTTTTTTCTGTATGTACTTATACCTTTTTCTGTGTTTTTGTGAGCTGATGTTACTTTTATTTTTCAGTAGAAGTACATCTGTAGTTACAACATGTTTGCTGGCACAGCTAGAGAAAAGTTTTTCTACCACAACACATTGCTATGCTTAGTAAAAGCTTTACAGGGCAGAAATATCACTGTCGACTTACGGAATGATTCTTATGTTTGTGGCAAAGTAGCATCAGTGGATGGGTATGACTCTTTTTCTTATTTTCGTCCATACTTGACTACCATATATACGTGACTTCGCAATATTCTGCAGTTGGCAGACTTTTTCCTTCCGTTTGGTTCAAAATGACTAAGAAACATGACTGCTTGTACAAAGTGTTAAAGCAATACACCTTTAACAACAGGCATATTGCTTGAACGTTGTTACTGGGTTAGTACATGGTGCCGGAATATGTATAATGTAATGTAAAACATATCAAAATAATTATATTACGTGACTTCTCTTATTCAGCTGTATTGTATTGGCCATGCCTGCCGGGTAGGGACAGCATACTCCCTCGATTTGCGATCTAATTTGAACTGGTTTTTTTCCGATTTTTTTGTGTACTATTTTGATTTTGTATGTTATTTATGTATGGTTCGTTAAGTCGTTGTTTAAATGAACCCTAGCCAACTGTCCCTTCCCTTACCCCCGGCTCCGTGGTACTACCTCAATCATCTCAGTTAATCTACATGTCTGTTATTATAGTATTGACATTAATTTTGATGTATTAGCCCACTCTTTAATGATGACTTTAAATTTATGTTTCAGATATATGAACATTTCATTCACAAATGCAGTTTTCAGTGATCCCCAAGGCAATGAATTCTCGTTTGAAGACTTATTTATACACAGCAGGAATATAAGATATGTACACATTCCTGAAGAAGTAAGTATTTGGATTATTGTGTCTCATTAAAACTCTTGTAAATGGTTACATGGAACGGTCGTACTAAGCCATAAAAGTCAATGTACTCATCATTACGAATTACTTTTCCAATGAGAACAACCCTGCAAAAAAACATTTCGTTGAGTTTATTTTTTTATGGTTATCCTGCAAAGGAACTGTCCTAATGAAAACCTATTATGGTTTCAGATGTCAATACTAAATACTATGAGAAGTGAAGTTGTTAAGAATAAAAAAGAACCCCCCAAGAAACCGACACAGCAATCTCGGAAAGTAAAGAAAGCTTTGAAACAGCATATGGACGTTGTGGCATCATTAGATATTTAGTTTAATAAAATGTGTAAGATAACATGGTATGCATAGTTTTTTTGAGTCCTATGTTTTATATGCATGTTAGGTACATCTTTATCTAATCTCGTTTGTCATTTACAGATTACAGATAGCTGAATCCAAATAGACATATGCTACAAAATACTTGAAATTCTAAAGTAGGTCATAGACGTGACAGATTTGGTTAACAAACTGCCGTCCAACCAACGGGAGTTAGTTTTAACAGCCACGTCTGTTAGTACTTTAAAGGTACGGTCCACTGGGTCAGAATCTGAGCATATGCAGTGTACGGATTTGTTGCTTTGTATTGATTTCTATGGTACTGCATGCACTGAGACCCAGTGGATGCGTACCTTAAACCACTATTAAACACGTAAATAAAGCTTCACACTCATAGCTCCCCGATAGGATTTTGTGTCCGAGAATGCCATAGAACATACACGGACATTTAACACCTAGCCATACCGAGACAAGAAACTTAAATTCATCATTGAAAACAGTAGACATTTAGTCTTTGGTGGTAGTTTGATCTAATCTTTGGTTTGGTGGGCTGCGTCGAATTTCGACCTTGTGATAGGTTGTAATGATTGTTATACACAGCAACGTGCACCACTTTCCCCGGGTCATGCCTCGTCCACCCACTGGCGTAATGTTCATCAATGTCGTTTTTTTTAAATTCGTTTCCAACTCTTAACGCAGTAAGTTCAAAGGTAAATGCGAATTACTAATGCCCACTAGTGGGTGGAGGGGACATGACCCCATTCCTTTCCGCACACTAAGCTGCTTTTTAACCGACGAAAAGAAAGAGGTTCTGAAGTCGACGTGCATTTTTTTTATTGAGATGTTTGCTGGTAACTAATAATTATTTAATTTTGCAGCATAATTACATTATACTTTATTTTTAACATAATTAGCACATTACATAAAACATTATAATAAAAGAGTCTATTGAACTAAAAAAATAAAATACTATTTATTGTAAGATCTTTTATTACATGAAACAAGTAATAACATTATCATTGTTTATTCTTTTCATAAAGAAGATATATTTTTTTAGTTAAAATTAGTTATTATTATTTCTGAGTTTATTTACAAGTCGCGCTGGGCCATTCTTTGGTAGGCGTCAGTGAGGCAGAAACCAACACTCAGAGGCTATTTTTAACATGGCCATAAAACCTAACTATGTAGTAGGACGTGGAGGTATAAATAAACTATTGTGATAACATGGGATTTATATAATAATATTGTGATCACTTCTCTAGGTCTTATAAAATTAGGCTATGAGATGATGTATGAATTATGCCTGTATTATTTGCGGTGTAGCATAGTGCCTATGAGCTGTGACATTAGCCGAACGGCGCGCCCTGATTATGTAACTTGCAACTCGCGATTTAGTCGCTAATTTGACAGTTTCATTAAGACCTAACTGTCAAGTTGCAAGTTACATAGAGTTCGGCTGTCACAGGCACCATGCTACACCTCACAGACTATAGGAAAAGACCTGCAGTGGGACTACATTATCCTTAGGTACTCTTGTTTAAATATATCTAATACTTATATCTAAAGGAAACAATCAGTGTTAAATGGATTCGTCTCGGCGTTAATGCTGATAGACGAGAAATATGAGCGCCGATTTACATGTAAACAATCAACAGCAGTAACGCAAAATATATATAAATGTATCTATAATCTATATGCGCAAATAGGTACACAAAATATTGTACTTTACAGTATTATAAGTTTAAGGAATGAATTGACAATAATGTCAGTAGGAACTAAATCAGTTTTAAGTACCAGCAAATAAAATACACAAAGTTATGTGAATATTCCCGAAAACGAAGACTGGTAATTGCTGATATGATACCACAAAAAGCTGTTTTTTTTATATTTAAATAAAATGTTCGCAGTGTAATGCAAATAAAATATCATAACATTATACAACATAAATAGGTACATCCATATTTTTAACAACAACAACTTTTAAGGTTATACATTACACATATGTAACAATTAGGAAAATACATTATCCTCAGTAAATGTCAAAGTAAATAAATACATCTTAATTTTTCGGAAATAGACTTGTGTTCGACTGCCATCTCGCCCGATGTTAAACGATGATGCGGTTGACCGCATTGCTTGCGATGGAGCATGCTTGCCCAGAAGAAACCGATTCCCTCACGATTTGAAGACACTCAGATTATATCTATCCGGGGAACGCACTCAGACAGTGCATTCTAAGTCTAGCATAGATATAAATTAGACTCATGGTAAACTGAGTTTTCTCTATTAGTCTGCTTCATTGTTTGTGTCTTCAGTGTACGATCTATCTCTGATCACATTCACTGGATGAGAGAATTCACCATTTTCTTCTTTAATACTGTTGCTCTTCTGATGTGGAGTATAGTCTGGTAGAGACGCAGATGTGTAGGGCTCCAGGGTGTCGCAAGGTGCACACGGCTCGGTGGAGAATGCGTTTTCCTCTCTGAATGTCGGCGTGAACTTGCTTTTCTCTAATCCAAAACTGTTTCTACTGTTTGTTTGGTTGTTTAAATTCTGAGTCACTTGCTCGTACAACTCATTAGGAATCGGACTTTGATAAACCGCAGCGTTAGAACATCCGTCGTAATTGTGAATAGCTAAATTTTTGAAATCGTAATTTTTCTGGATTTGAGGAGACAAACTATCTAATTTGTGGTTTGTTTTGTAGGACTCGTCTAATGAGCCACTCGCGACTCGACTTTGCTTCTGCTGTGTTTCGGTAATGTGTCCGATCGAAACGTTGGAATTGTCGCATTTGTGGTCTATTTTGTAGGTCTCGTCTAATGAGCCGCTCGCGACTGCGACACGACTTTGTTTCTGTTGTGTTTCGGTAATGTGTCCGATCGAAATGTTGGAGGTGTCGCATTTGTGGTCTATTTTGTAGTTCTCGTCTAATGAGCCGTTCGCTCGACTTTGTGTCTCTTGTGTTTCGGTAATGTGTCCGATCGACACGTTGGAGTTCTGAGGTTGCTGTATGATAACGATCTCTTTGAATGGGGTTTGTTTGAGGTCCGACTCGTGCGTATGATTTATGGGGCCCTGGAATGCTTCTGTCACTTTGCATGGTGATTTTTGCGAGGTTGTCTGCAGGTCGGGTGATTGACTGCAGAGGAAGTTGGACTGGTTGATGCTTCTGATTATTGAGGTCGGGCTCGGCGAGGACTGCGTCACGCTGGGCCTTTGTACGTTCTGAGGATTGATCGCATTACCGGCTGCGAAATAAACGACTGCCATTAATAATTATTTTTCACAATAGTGGATGCGTAGTAAAAAAACTTGGATTTTTTAGGACTAATCCAGTGGTGTTTTGCATGTAAAAATCAATTTTTTTTATGCAAAAAACCTCACTTAACGCGAGTATTCGAGGTTCCTTTATTTACGTCTATAAATATGGGGGTAGCGTTTCTGTATTTTCTAAGGTGGCATTTTGTTTAAGAGTAGCGCGCGCCTGCATGCAAATATCCGTCCTAAGCTGATGTACTTAGAACGGATATTAAGATACAGGCCTATTGGTATTAGCTACATTTAGCCACCTTTGGAAGGCGTCTACATCGCTATCCCACGAAGCATAGGTAGGTAGCGATAATAGGCGCGAGATTACAACCTACGCCAAATTCGATCTTTCGGTAGATAATTAAATGGATTTTTCCGAATTTCATGATCTTTGATTTGCTGGATTCCTCTCCGCCTTGAATAGCAGAAAAAGTATTAAAATACTGGAAAAATTAAGAAACAAAAATATGAAGAAAATTCATTTTCCCAAACATTTTGTATAGAACGGCAAGGATTGAAGTCTATGTACTTATAATAATAATAAAAACGTTTATTGATATCCATTACAGGACTATAGGTACATAAAAATCTTAAAAGGTAGTTATATGTAGTTATATATATATGTATACAAATGTTGTGAAAGAGAGGTAAAAATAATCAAACAATTATGTACCTTAGTGGAACACTGTCCCCCACACTAGGATAACCTGTGTCGTGAGGTCACAGTTTTCAACTCTGGAAACTACTTGATGTACATTGCCTTATATTACATCATTAAAAAATTACATCTAAGTCAAAGGAGGTTCCTGTCGCTACCAAGGAGGTATATTACTCGGGTGAAACCACAGATAAGATAAACGGGTCGCAACTTTTTTTTTGCACACAGTCATCTGACCCTAACTGACCCTGACTGATATATAGATACATATTTTTTAATACCTATTTAAATAGATATTAACACCCAGACATAGAACAAACACAAATGTATGCCCTATGTGGGAATCGAGTCCACGCCCCCAAGCGCAGAAGGTAGGTTCTCTACCAACTGAGCCACCGGAGCAGTCAAGTTCGTAATAAACGAAACACCATTCAATAATAGTTGTGATCTCACCTGGTTTGAACTTGGATAACAGCGCGTAGACATGCTTAATGCGCTCGATGTTGATTTGTGAGGCTTCGCGGTGGTTCACCATCGGCACCGGGTAGTCGCAGCCCACGATGCAGTGCGCCGCCTGCTGCACTGCCTCGGGAGCCATCCACGGCTCGTGGATGTACTGCGACGGCATGTTCTTCAGTACTGGGATGTACCGTCTGAAATACGAACACATCCATGTTTCAACGTATTCCATTTTTAGGGTTCCGTACCCAAAGCGTAAAACGGGATCTATTACTAAGACTCCGCTGTCCGTCTGTGTCTAAAAGTCCGTCTGTCACCAAGCTGTATCTCATGAACCGTGATAGTTCGACAATTGAAATTTTTACAGATGATGTATTTCTGTTGCTGCTATAACAACAAATAGTCCAGTCATTATAGGGGGTTAACCTCGGAAAATCGACATACCCAGTATATTACCACGTAAAAACTTGTATTTTGGCATCGTAAAACTGTTCTCAAAATTCACATATAATTAGATGTTGGCAAGTTTTAAATTCAGGGGTATAAGGTCACAAAAATAGTTTTTTTGAAAATATCTCGTTTTCTATGGGTTTTACGCTATTTGTATTTATGATCAATATTGTAGAAAATTAAATTCTCTACAACTTTTGTATTTAAATTTTTTTAATACTTTGAACTGTTCTCAAGATAGAGGGCGGAGAGCGCGCGGTCAGAGAATCATGTGAGGTCAACCCGATCAAAAACCCTTAATATTAAGGTTATAAATTATTGCTAAATATATAATTATCATTTATTATAAACTTTTACATTAGTCTTTTTTGTTGTTACTTATCTATTTTTAATTAAGAGTCAATTTATTTAATAACACTTACCTGGCCATGTAATTAAAAAATGGTTGAGGAAATATTAGCAAAAAAAACAAAAAACAACTATTTTCGTGACCTTTGGACCCCTGAATTTAAAACTTGCTATCATCCAATTATATGTGAATTTTGAGAACAATTTTAGGATGCCAAAATACAAGTTTTTATGTGATAATAATATACTGGGTATGTCGATTTTCCGAAATCTTCACCTAATTTGGCGTAAGATGACTGGACTAAAATACTAAATAACAGAATAATATAAATATTTAAGGGGGCTCCCATACAACAAACGTTATTTTTTGCTCGGTATTCAGAACAGCAATACGCTTGAAATATTCACAGAATATTCAGTTATATATTCACTTTAAAAATAAATAATTAAATCAAAATAAATCAAATATTTAAGAGGAGCTCTCATACAATAAACGTGATTTTGACATTTAGGATTCTCCGAGAAGCTCGTCGTTCTTGAATACCATCCTCGGTATCAGTTGGCATCACTTTCAATAGTTGTTCCCAATCACTTAATTGAGTTAGGATATCAGAATCACTGTCACTATAGCTTTCAATGAAAGAAAATAATATTTTACCTCAATGAACTGATAAAAACTAAAAGACTTTAAAGGACAGTAGCTCGTAAGCGGAGAAATTTCTAAAGTAGCTAACAGAGTTGTCAACATGGCTGACGAAACGCCGTCTGACCAACGGGTGAGAAAGAGAAAATTTTCACTTTCGTTATAATTTCTTTTATGCAAAGAAAACAAACAGGATTATTACGCGCGACGTGGCGACGCGTAGCGTGCGAGTCGAGCGGCCACTGTGTACTTCGAAAGTACCTTATAAAGTCTCCATTAGGGTCAGTCTTCCGTCCGAAGCGCACGGGGCAGTAGCAGTGGAAGAACTGCTGGAAGAACGACGAGCACGAGAGCCACATCCACATGCCAGCATTCACCGACCAATCAGCGTCCAGAAGTAACTCGTCAAACACCTGGACAGTACAAATATAATTTATCGAAACGTCGAGCGAAAGGTATCTATTTTTACCTATATTTAATAGTGCGCGATAAGTCCCGATAAATATGAAAACATGTGTTCGAATCGCGAAAGTTTAAAAAATACTAAATATAATTCATCCAGAAATAGTCCACACAAGATGAGAAGCAATTTTTGTTTGTGTGTTTGACCATCGTAAACCTGATTTAAGTAAATCTGGTGCCTTACGCCCAACTCTAAACGCGGGCCCGAATTGATGCAGTTTGCAAAATCATGCTGCAAACCGCATCCCGGCGCGTTAAGTGTTCGCGTTCGCGTGATTTTGCAAACTGCACCTATTCGGGCCCGCGTTTAGAGTTGGGCATAAGGCCCCTGGTCTAAAAGATAGCCTGGAATGGCACACTGGTTTAATCCCATCTGCTTTCACAGTCGATGCCCTTTGGAAATGCAAATTTTAAAAAGAATGTACTTGTGTATTTTATAGAAGACAATGATCATATCTAAAATTACTACGCCGCTGTTTGAAGGGATAATTACGGCCAGACATTGAACATGTGCGGGTACTAAAGGTACTACTTTTATATTAAATTCTAAAAAAAGTAAATGCATAAGAAACCACATAACCATAACGGCATGTGTTTGATAAGGCAGGGTTGCGTCTAGCACGCGAACAAACACGTGAGTTGAATGGGCCTGTTTCTGAGGAGTGTCGATGCTGTAATGGAACATTCTTATTGGCTTTATGATATTATGTAAAACTAACTGCGTTTTATCAGTGATTGTTCCTTACTTTTTCGTTACTAAAAACCTAGGTAAGATCTTGATCAATAGTAGATTGTTACACAAGGGGGTGTATGTAGGTGATCTTTAACACACGAGATATGTTAGTTTGAGAGTGTAAAAGATCACTTACTCGCGTGTATAAATTATCTGCTTATCATCATTAGTGTAGGCACAGACTGGGTATAGCTACTAAGTAGCCCAGACTTGCAGTTACGATTATTTTCAATGGAAACAATTCAGTCAAATACCTGAGGAGCGGGGTGAGGGGTTACTAAATGCTAATTAGCCTATTCAACGTCAGTTCAAAATGTAAACAAAGCATAGTGATGGCGTACCTACGGTATTGGTCGGAAATGACGTGAGGTTCAGTGGAATCGGTGGGAGTGTTTTTTATATCAGTAGTGGTCAACTGTTGAAATGTCTGAACATGTTCGCCCTGCATTAAATGTCTAGTTATAGCACAGACATTTAATACAGAACAGACTGAACATGTTTTTTACAACTACATTCGCAAAAACAGTTATGTTTGCATCTCTCTCGATTACACAAAAATCATATATTCGTATCTCATTTTGTCGTAACGTTGCAACATAATAGAAAAAAATGAGCATGTGGTACGATGTTCCAAGTTGCCATTTTGGTAAGCATCAATATTCTGACAGCTGACGGCTGACAGCGAAAACCACGGCTTGCAAAAATTACCTAAAATAAAAGTTATTTTTACATATTTGGTTTAAAAGATATGAAAATACTATGGTGAAGTGCAGTGTCCTCATGTGTTTTAATTCATCTCATAAGATGCCACCCGGTATAACGTTTCACACGTAAGTTTCGTGTGTTATAATAGAGATTATTTTGAATTGCTATTTTTTCTTGTTATTTTTCATAAACTTTACAATTTGAAGGCTTGGGAAGGTTGTGTTTCTTTCAATTTCATATATGTACAAGTTTGGTGGGTGTAATAAAAGTTAATAAGTAGTTTTCTTTAAAAAAATATTGATTCGATCATTGTTTGGCGTTTGAGGTACTTAGACATTGTCCAGGGAACGTATTCAGTAGCCAAGAGAATGTAATACTCCTTTCAGTAGTTTAATTAAAATAGTATAAGTTATTTTCTTTAAAAATTCATTGTATCGATCATTGTTTTACGTTTACGGTATTTAGACATTGTCCAGGGAATTTATTTCAGAATCAGAATTCGTATTTCAGAAGTATAATTAAAATAGATGATTCAGCTTGATGTGATTATGATGACATGAACCTTTTTCATTAATTACTAGCTGCTTTTCTTAAGTAATGTAAATAAAGTACCTACCTACCTATTGTGGTTCATGTCATATATATACGTAGTGATCTAGATAGTGTAATTAAAGGGTTATTTAGACATATGTCAAGTAACAAACATTTTTATTACATTTTAGATTTTCCCAAGGATGAAGAGTTGAGAAACGCATGGTTGAAGAATTTGAATCTAGAAAATTGGCAGCCCAGTGCGACAAGTTTGTTGTGCTCAAAGCATTTAGAGGCACATTTGTTCGACCGGACTGGTTTCCGTACAATCCTTAGAGAGTACGAGGTGTAATGCTTATTGGAACAACAGTTTTCAATGAACAGTCGCTAACACTATCATGAATCTCAAGTTGTACTAACTACATTATGATAACTTACATGTAATAATTTTCAGAGCGATAACATACCAAGTTAAAAGAAAGCCACAAAAAGAGGTGTTACTGGCAAAAATGTTCTGCGGGAGCTGCAGAATACCTCATTTCCATCAAATTCAGATCCTGCAACCACATGACACATCTGGTAAATTGTTTTATACAAAAATAAATGATTTGACTTGGTCTGGTGTGTTTGAATATTAATACCCAATGGGAACATCCATAAATTCCATCACATAAAGAGGAGGGGAGGAGGGGTCGACGAAGTGTGACTGACAAGGGGTAGGGAGGGGTCGTAAATTTTGTGACGTTACATTTCAGATACAATCTAATAGTATCTGTTAGCACTATTATAAAAGAATGTCCTTGAGTCCGGCCCGCGTTTTGCAAATGTTTGCGTGTAATGTATATGTAGTGTATTTTGCATCAATATTTTTGTGGCTTGTTGGTTCTGCTTGGTATTATATGTCTGTGAGTTATAGAAAGTCTGACACCCTACACGTGTCTTTTTTTTTGAAAAATCCGTTTCATTTTTATTTCAAATCCCGCCAAAAAATGAGTAAAACTCGAGTTTCACACCACAGAGGTTTAACTTAGTCATTTCACAGAGTAAAGTTTTTAACATGCTACGGACCTACATGGTCAAAGAAAAAAACAAGCTGAATGGTATTGCTTGATTTTTAAATTACTTTACCTCCTTTGGGAGGCAATGTGATATTTACTGCCCACATTTTGAGTCATTAATGACCCACTTACCGAGCGCTAGTGATGACAATATAATTTGGTAATGAAGAAGTGTGGGCCATGCCTATGAACATGATAATAGTTTTTATCCCTGTAAAATTCGTGAAAACTGGAAAACCACGCCTAGAAAATTCCGTCACCAAACAAAACCCTAGCGTATTATGACAGTGAATACACGACTTGATGGCGTTGTTGATACGGTATTAGTGGGTCTGTCGTATTTATTCGTATCTGTTACGTTCATACAATGGTCTGGACCATTCGAGGACGGAGTCCTTTCAACTGTAAGGATAACTAAATTAGGTAGTTTCCATTATTTAGGTGTTGCGCCTGGTGATAACATTCAACCCTTTTCTGCTGTATTATTATCGCTACAAGTATAGATCGTACCTTCATGCCTTCCTCCCAAGAGATCCAGAGGTCTCCACGTGTCAGGAAGCAGGCGACCGCGTGCCGCGCCAGGTGGTGAATCCAACCTTCTTCCCGCAGCTGGATCATTACCGCATCGATCCATGGAAAACCAGTCATGGCCTACAAAATGCAATTTCAAATATTTATGGACGACGATAATTACCAATTTAAAATACAGACATTAAAGAAAAACTAATTTTCCAGTTATTTTGATTTAAAATCTAAACTGCTGAACCGATTTTGATGAAATTTCTATGGGACCAATCTGAAAGTATATCCTTGCAATTAAAAATATTAAAATTGCTAATTTTCCAAATCGGTTCATAAATGACTGAGTTCGAAGGTAAAAAAAAAGAAGCGATTCCGTACTCTGTTAAAGAGCACCACTCTCAGCCTGTATGAATATCGAATAATATGCTTGATATAAATAAGGTAGATATTTGATTGAGGGCTTCATTTATTAATGTAAATGAACTTCCACAGCATTCAGAATATAACGGACCTTCTTTCCCAAAAACCATTAGATTGGTTAAAAAACTATACGCACATTCGCCCATTTATTCAGGGCATCTGGATTTTTCTGCCAAGGGATCTGGACACATATAGGGTTCCCCTCCATCCGGTCAAAGTTAGGGTTCCGTGTGGCGGCACAGTAAAAGAACTCTCTCCATAGTATTTGTCCGTGGAGCGACAGCGGGGGACGCTCCCCCTTTATCTTTTTGTAAAGTTCCGTTAATTGATAGTAGAATAATCTCGTGGATAGGCACCCGAATCTGGAACAAACAATCATGAGAACATCTTGTTTTTTTTTTTTAATCTAAAGAGTAATGGACTGTACCATCTTAAAGCGAAGTTTTAGAATGAGCTCTATTTAATGTCTCGTAAATAATAACTGAAAACGAGAAGCAGCTGAAGGACGCGTATGTAATACTTATATTTTGAGTTTGTTTGCCAGTGTTACATGTGGGCCACGAATCGTTGTTATATTATTCTAACTAGAATATATGCCGATGACAGCTGTAACATTGTAAAAAGCTAAATGAAAACATTACTTTTTTATATTACAGTATATTGACAAACAGCTATAATCTTTTAAATTTTTATCGGGACTTATCGCGCATTATTTTATTTAGGTAAAAACAACTGTTCAACAGCAGACGTCGCGGCGGAATATTGAACCCTGAGCGTAACGAGGGACTGTAGAGTTAACTCCCGAGCGTAGCGAGGGAGTTTTATAGAGTCCTGAGTGAATCGAGAGGTACAAGCTGCTCAAGGCGAAGACAGGCTTTATTCCAGAAGAGCATACTCTACTTTTCACATCTTCTGCGAGACAATAAAAAGCCAGGTTTCACTGAAAAAGCATCAAACACCGTCTTTTGTTTCACATTCTTTGTAAACGCACTTTTTTTTGGAGTTCTGCTTATGGTGGCCATTTCGACTTTCGAACTAACCTTTTTACAATGCCATTTTTTTACTTAGTCTTCCACGAGTTTTCACATGAATTTAACGTTCCAAATTCAAATCACTTTATTCCCTAGGGAGTTTCATACAACTTTATGTCCCTTTAGAGATTATGCTTTACTTTAGTTGTTGAGGATGCATGATGATATGTGGACATTGTCGAGCAGGTGGTGTGAAAAGTTATTTACGAATCTTTTTAGCAGCATGGTCACAAATACTGTTTGAGCTAGTAGAGTTTATCAAAAATGTATTACGAAATCTGCTAATTTTCGGAGTCAATGTTGGTTGTTGATTTAGAGGTAGTACTTTTAAGGCAAGAAAATTGTTATCAGTTTTCTAAAAATAGGTAGGCAGTGCCTACCCATTTAAAATTCTAATCGCCACCGATAACAAAATTAGCAATGGCGCTAACAGATCAAAACTATATGAAAACCATTGTTATACATATAAATACGTCATACTCTGATAACAACTGCATTCGTGCATAATAAGACGAGACGAGAGTATGACGTAACTTTTTAACTGACTTCCAAAAAGGAAGAGGTTCTCAATTCGACTGTTTTTTAAATGTTTGTTACCTCATAACTTTCGACTGGGTGAACCGATTTACATGATTTTTTTTTATTTGAAAGCTGGTGCTTCCCGCGTTGTCCCATTTAATTTGGTCCAGTTCTGTCATTTTTTTGTGGTTGGTTTTTATACTGCATCCTATTTCCACAACTCCAACACAATGTTACATTGCAATACAATTGATGTTTTGGTTCGTTTCACATTTGATAATGAACTATGTAGTACTGACGTGTTTGGTAAATAATTAAAGTGTATTTTCATCTCGCTGCGAGTTACGGATTACGACGAAAGTTACTGTAATATGGTTGCCCGATTGTATATGTTTTTTTACGGACGTAACGAATATTAACAACCGTTACATTACCTACACTTTGTTCTTCGCCTTTGGTGCAAAATAGTAGATTGGTGCATCGAGCGCAAAGTGAGTTATTAATGCATTAGTGCTATGTTGGTGTGGCACGAGTGGCAATTGGCAAAATCACGCGAACGCGAACCTTGACGCGCCGAGATACGATTCGCGGTTGCGGGATTTTGCAAACTGCACCTATTCGGGCCCGCGTTTAGAGTTGGGAGTAAGGCCCCTGTACGACAGTTATATACACATATCATAAAAACGTAGACATAAAAAAATCTGTCATTGTGAGATATAAAAAAAAAAAACAAATAAGCAGCTGAACACGTTAAGACAGTTTTTTTTAAATTTTTGTCTGTTTGTTTGTTTGTCCACGCACTAAAAACCACTGGACGGATTTAAATGCTGTTTTCACGAATATGCTTAGCAATGACCAGATTGAAGTATAGGCTGTATTATTTTGCGAAAGGGGCCGATGAAATTTTGTATGAAAATCTACGCGTACGAAGTCGCGGGCAACAGCACTACTCAGAAATAAAAGCGCCGAAAGGCAATCTCGCTCTACCCTGATGAAAGGCTAGGGCCGGCGCTGGTTGCGGGTGGGTCTCAGGTGTGGATCCACCGTTGTGGGCACGATGGGCATGCCCACAGCCCTAATACGTGACTTGTGACGCCCCACAGCTTTACCCGCGTGAAACTACGATACACTGTACAAAATTGTGATCAGGCCGTCATATATTTTTTTATAAACATTTCCTTTGTAGGAATGCACTATATCGATCATGCACGAGCAAGGTTCATATGATGACTTGCACTTGCCCGATTTTCGGGTGGCTGTGACCACAACCTTTTTTTGAGGTCTGGATCCGCGCCTGGTGGGTCTACAAGAAAACGGGCCAAATTAATTCACGTTATGCTGACCTCATGTACGGAGACAAGCCAGTTTGACTTGCGAGTAGTGATTCTGG
Source organism: Agriopis leucophaearia (assembly GCA_949125355.1). Taxonomy (NCBI): domain Eukaryota; kingdom Metazoa; phylum Arthropoda; class Insecta; order Lepidoptera; family Geometridae; genus Agriopis; species Agriopis leucophaearia. The sequence goes on from OX421264.1 coordinate 10,048,236, forward strand.
AGTCATTTTGGGTCGGCCGAAGGAAGCCACCCAAGCTTTTCTTTCGAGGTGCCTGTTTAACCTAGCCAGAGCTTCACTCTCCCCGCCGATCCAAACCGGCGATTTTAGATTCTCCGTGTCAAATCCTGAAATATAGCAGGATTAAGTATCTTGTGAAACATTTTATGGTTATAAACATCGAATGAAATGAACGAGTGATTTTGCATCGATATTACGAGATAATCTGATAATACTTAGAGCTCAATATATTTTTTTACTTTGTCGAATAACTGAACATTACTGTATTTGACGGTTTTAAGGAAACGCATATTTTTATTTTTTCGTTTAATCCATATGATATGACACGATCAGCATCCGTTGTCGCCACGTGCGCGTCGCGCGGCGGCACGCAGTGCAAAGCGAGACGCGGCCGCGCGCGCGCATTCACCTTGATAAAGATCGCCGAATGCGATTGAAACTATAGTCGGAATAACCGGCCTAATCTTACGTGAGTAATTCCCGTGTAATATAAATAAAATGTATTATACTACCGGGTAAACGCTCCCTTGACATTTATGGGGCCACGTGACTTCAGTGAGCAAGCAGGCAAACAAGCTGTCACTCACTATGCAATTCGGTATGCTAAAAAAAAATTACCTATGCCAATTCCGAAACCATTTCGAGATTTTATGTTACAAACCCTTATTTTTCTACTCTGACCTTTTAAAATGATAAGATGCCATTTATTTTAACAAAAAACTATGAAATCATTTGACTTTCATTGACCTCTAAATGACGTCACGTTTTTGCATTTTATTATCTGTGCTTTTTAAGAATAAAAAAATATAATACATTTGACACACTGTTCGTCACACAGAAAATATTTTTCTTTCATATCTGTGGTTTTACAGTCTAGTTCTTTTCAGAGTTGCCAATATGGGGTGTTTTTCCCTCAGCGTAGGGAAAAATCATGAGGAAGGTTTTTTTCGGGGAAATAAATATCTGATTTAGAACGTTTTTACTGGAAGCACCTAGTTAATAGAATTAATTTTCACCACGTCAGTTTAATTTGTTTTTATTATGGGTGCTACTCACAACGATATATAATGTTAAACATATTTTAATATGCCATTTGATGTATGATTAATAATTGATATTCAAACATGATGTCTCAACCTAAGATTAAAAAACACAGAACCTTAATAATCGAACAAATAAAATATTTAAATAAACGACATTTTAAGCTATCTGGTTACGTCACAATATCTCAATTTTCAAAAAAATATTTTAAAATAACTACTGAATAGAAAACAAAAATAATGAAATTAGTTTCTTAAAATAGCCTTATCTACGAAATAAAATATAAAAAAAACTTTACATACCGAAGCTGTTGTCCGTAAGGCCCCAGTTCTGCATTCGCCCCGTAATCCTCTCTACTCCCGGACTCGGGAATAGTGAAGCTTTCTATCAGTGACAGGTTTTTTTTTAAATCGGTCAAGTAGTTTCGGAGTGTATCTTCTATAAACAAACTTAATAATCTCCTCGTTTTTTTTTAATATAAGTGTAGATTATTATTAAATAAGGTAATGTTACTACTATGAGGCCTTATAATGGGATAATAATTTGACTAAATTAAAAGCCTGACATGGGGTATTTTTTTTAGTAGATGGCAACTCTAGATGGACTTTTGTTTTGATTGAATAGAGACTTACGAATTAGTAGGTGTCACTGTCAAGTGTCAAAGTAAATTCTAGTGTCTTTTTTTTGACTCGCGTGCTTTTCTTGGCTCCTCAACGCAACTACATATTTGTGCAAAAAAGTGACGTCATAGGTTTCAAATTTTCAAAAAAATATTATAAAATAACTACTGAATATAAAACAAAAATATTGAAATTAGTTTCTTATAATGACCTAATCTACGAAATAAAAATATAAAAAAAATATCAAAAAAAAACTTTACATACCGAATTGTTGCTTCTATTACTTGCCTGTGACGTCATAAGGACATTCAACGTAAATAGAGCGTTTGCATTCAACTCAGTGATCAATAAAAAAAGAAAAACATTTTAATTTCGTATTTTTCCTAAAATCGACATTATTTTGCAGTTGTTACGGATTTAATAATTTAAATAAAAAACTTCCAGATTACACCAGCGTCCAGCGTAAATCATATTTTTAATTCAGTCATATACCCTACGGATCTTGAATAGCAGCGAAATATGGGTGTACTGTTTATTTCTTGTTGGAAAAGCTTTTTTTTTAAGTATTTATATAATTTTTTTATTATTATTACATACTTAAACAAATAGTCAATAGTATTGTCGCATAGATTCACTTTCCTTCCGCATGATTTATTTCATTTGGTTATCATTACCAGAGATGTTCAGCTATTGAATACTAGAAGATATTGAGTGCACACTACTATCGGACGACCCTGTAAGTTTACCTCCGTCGATGACAAATTCGTGGGGTACGTAGTTTTCGTCGAGATTTAAGCATGGCGGTGGTCAAGAGGGTAATGATGTTTATGAAATTTAGTCTAAAAGCACACAGCAAATGATACAGTTTACGTTGTAGAAATCTATTTCTATAATAAAATAATACTCATGTGTGAACAAGACTATTTCGTCCAGGCTTTCTGAAAAAGCACTTCTCTCGGTCCAAGCTTACCATGCTTTATAACTGCGCAGTCAGGCCCCTCTTTCGCTCTGGGCACTAGCCCAAGGCCTCGCGATCGATAGGGGCCCCCTAGTTCTTGTCAGAGCTACAATAGATAACCGATATTTATTACCGAAAAACATTTATTACGAAAAATTAAAGGATTATGACTGGCTAAAATAACTACTTGCTTATTAGCTTTTGCATGCGCGAAACTACTCTACTCTCGCCCGAAAAAAGTGCTCTGTCAAGATAGTAAAGTAAAGTAAAGTAAAGTAAATTTTTATTGCATAAAACTGTGTACAATGGTGGAGTAATTGAAAGTAGTATCAACAGTATATCCTCACGGACGTGCAACATTTGAGGGTACATAGGCACATACCTAATTATAATATAATAAGAATTTACATAACAATATCATACTACCTACTCTAATACAAAAGGAAAACTTATCTTAAAATTATACAAACTTAAAATTAGGTACCTAGATATAAAAAAATTAAAAACTGAGATCAGTGTAGGTGAGGAATAGTTAACAAAAATATTTACACAAGCATACTAGTTAAATTAATATAATGATAAATAATCTTTGTTACCATAATTAAAATACTCTTTCAAGTCATAAAATCCTTTTAACAATAGCCATTTCTTTAATCGCCTGTTAAAAATTGGACCTTCTAAAAGTTTTATATCAGGAGGTAAATTGTTAAAAGTTTTTATCGCAGTAAAATATGAGTTTTTGTGATATAGAGCGTTATTTGCTTGAGGAATGAAAATGTTATTTTTGTATTTAGACCTTAAAATGTCAATTCGACTCGAATAATTAAAGAAATCACTACGATTATGCTTTACAAACAGACAAATTTCGTATATATATAAACAAGTGAGCGTCAGGAATTTGTATTGCTTAAAAATATCACGGAGAGTTTCTAAACTACTCATGTTAAATATTGCACGAAGACATTTTTTTTGTAATAGAAATGTTGATATGACTTCAGTGGAATTTCCCCAGAATATCACCCCATAGCTTAAAAGAGGATAAACAAAACCGTAATATGCATTTATGGCGACTTTTTTTGAAGACACGTTTGTTAGTACATACAAGGAGTGTATATACTTATTTAATTTATTGTTGATTGTACTAATGTGTGCTTTCCAGTTTAGGTTGGCATCTATAGTTATGCCTAGGAACTTAGCTTCATTTACCATATCAACTTTAATACCTCTATTGATTACATTTAACTGTAGTGGTGTTCGTTTATAATTTCTGAATTCAATTAATTTGGTTTTGTTAATATTTACTTTAAGATTTAAGTTTTGTAACCAGTCCATGAGTTTATCTAATGTTTCAATTATGTCTCTTTCAAAAACTTCAGTAGTCTGATTTTCTTTAGGCATATATATAGTTGAGTCATCGGCAAACATTATACACAAATGTTTAGTAATCAGTGGCAACTCATTAATGTAGATTAAAAATAGTAATGGGCCAAGGATACTACCTTGAGGAACACCATATACTATATTTTTAAACTGAGAATATACCTTCTCGATGGTTTTAGATTTATTATTGTAGGTTTCTATCTGGGTTGCCTGAGTTCTGTTGTGTAAATATGATTCTAATAGTTTTAAAGCTTGCCCTCGTATTCCTATATGATCTAGTTTAGATAAAAGTTGAGGATACATAACGCAGTCAAACGCTTTTGACATGTCAAGCAACATAGCCACACCAGTTTTTTTTAAATTTATTTGTTCCCAAACTTTATTTAACATTTTAAAAATTGCTAGTGATGTATTTTTCCCTTTTTGAAAGCCAAATTGATCATTGCTTATAATGTTATTGGAATTACAAAAGGAAATTAATCTATTATATATGACTTTTTCGAATATTTTAGAGAAACTAGGTAGAAGTGCAATCGGTCGGTAGTTATTTACATCATCTTTACAATCTTTCTTATGCAGAGGTTTAATAATAGCCTTTTTTAGATCATCTGGGAAGCATCCAGTTGATAAGGTCAAATTAATTATATAAACGAGAGGGTCAGCTATTATAACAATGCTTTCCTTGATAACTTGGATGGGTATTCCATCATGACCTGCCGATTTATTATTTTTTAAACCTTTCACAATATTTATAACCTCTTTTTTATCAACAGGAGTTAAGAAGATTGATTTGCAGTTAGAATGTGTGAGATGATTAGCAGATGTAGATGTATTTGTACATGTTGACTGCTTTTGGCTAACATTAATAAAGTGATTATTAAAGGTTTCAGAAATAGTTGATGGGTTTAAAATATCCTCTTTATTCATTTTTAGCTTTTGTACAGTAGTATGTATGCTGTTTGTGCAAGATGTGTTCTGTTTTATTATGCCCCATGTAGCCTTTGTTTTATTTATACTTCCGTTGATATAACGAATGTTTGAAATTTTCTTTGATTTCTTTATAACATTTTTAAATATTTTACAATATTTGTTGTATTTATTTATATTATTTTGGCATCTATCTGTTAGGGTCTCATTGTAAATACGTCTTTTATTTCTGCTTGCTTTTTTTATTCCTACCGTTTTCCAGTTTGGTTTTTTTAGATGCGTCATTTTTATCTTACGTACAGGCATGCACAAATTAAAAATTAAGGAAAATGTTTCAATAAAAATTTTATATGCTTCATTTGGATCGTTTTGGTTATAGACATCATAGAAATTAACTTGCGAAATATATTTTTGAAAAATATCCATGTATTCATCAACATATCTTTTTTCTATAAACCAAAATTTTTCATTGAAGCTTAAGTTAGTTGGTATTTCTATTGATTGGGCAGTATGGTCAGACCCTACAATAAGACCTATGTCTAAAACTTTTGTTTTACATTTTTTTATATTAGTCAGAATATTATCTATACATGTCTGAGAATGAGAAGTCGATCGAGTAGCCTTGGAAACTGCAGGGCGTAAATTAAATGTAGATAATGTTGAAATGAATCGTTCACTTCGCTTGTCTTTTGCCAGTAAATTTATATTAAAGTCTCCTAGAATGATAATTTTCTTGGTATTGTTCCTAGCTCTCATAGATATTTTATGTAATAAGGTTTCTAGGCATTCAAGAAAAAGATTAAAATTTCCATTTGGCGTTCTATACAAGCAAACTACAATAGAATTCAATTCAGGGATATTAATTCCGCAACATTCAAAATGAGATTCTATAGACATATCTCTCATCCAGTCTATGTTTAAAAAATTTACTGAGTTTTTAACGTAAATTCCGACTCCACCTTGCACCTTATTTTTTCTACAAAAATGAGAAGCAATAGTGTAGCCTTCCATTTGTCGTATTTCAATCTCAACATCTTTGAAAAAAGTTTCACTAAAGCAACATACATCAAATTTTTGTTCATTAACTATTATTTCTAACTCATCTAACTTTTTTCTTAAACTACGTGCATTTAAATGCATAATTTTAAAACTATTTTGGGTACAGTTAGACTCGAAAAAACTGCTGATTGTCATTATTTGGGCAGCTGTTTTGTGTGATAGTCTTTTTGTTAAAGTAATAGGGGATTGTTCCAGGTTTCGGTGCATATTCGTTGTTGCAGAAGTTGTCAATTTTTTCCTGGTTTTTTAGACACGTAGAATTAATTTTGTTAAAAAAGTATGGAATTGTACCAGGAGCAGGTCTTTGGTGAATTAATTTTTTTGAGTTGCTCATTTTTATTATATTTTTTCCTAGATAGCATGCCTCATAATCATGAGTGTTAATTAGGTCATTAATACGATTGCTAAAGCGCATGAAATTGGGCGGTACAACATGTAGGAATTTGCAATTTTTTTGATTATTGGCAATAGTTTTTAAGCTATAGTTAATTTTATCCTCATTTAAGTGCGAGTTGTAAGCAATACCTATTACAATCACTTTTGGTTCGGTTAGTACTTTTAAAATGGCTGACATCTCAATTAAAAGTTTTGTCGGATTAGTGTCATTCGAACCTATGCATAAAATGACCCAATCATCTTTATTCAGGGATAGAATATTTGATCGGGCGGATTGTAGAATGTGTTCAGCAGGAGCATCCGGAAATGTGAAGTTGATAATTTGATAATTCTTGGCATTTCTGTTTTTCTCTCTTAATTTAATTAGTATCGAGGATAAGTCTTTGCAATATTGGTCGCCAATAATCATTATTTTAGATCTCTCATCTTTTTTAATTCTTTTGTCTCTTTTTATATATTGTGTGTTTATTTCTTGCAGTTTTCCGGTGAAAGACTTTGAATAATTGTTAGTAGCAGATCGCGTCATTGGTCCGACGACGGTATGTTCGGGTGTTATATTTGCCAAAGTTGACACCGGTTTCGTCTTCTGGATTTTTGCAGGTGGCGTCAATAGACAATCACGATAGCTTAGTGGCTTAGTGAAATTACTGGGATCCTGTTTAGGACATGGACTTATTGAGGGTGAATCACTGGATAGTGATGTGGGTATAGCTGATGATGACGGAGAAGCAGCTGTTTGCAGAGTGTCCTGGCTGATGGTTGATGTGTTAGTCACGTCTATATTATTATAACAGCCTCTTTTTTGGGGTTGTTTGCAGCTTATGTTCTTTTTTTTCTCATTATTGAGTTTTTCTAATGTCAATTTTAGTTCATTATTTTCTGATAATAATTTATTTATCTCTTCTTTTGCCTTGACCAAATGGCTGGTGAGTTCTTCGATTTCATGTTTTAGTTGGGTTTGGCTAGAATTCGGTGTGCTCTCGTTAACGTTTGAACGTGTAGTACAGTTAATTACATCTTCAGAACTATCGTCAGACAAATCATTATTTAACGATAAATTTTCCAGCGACAGACATCTTATTTTTCTTGGTTTTCGATCATAGGGGCCCTATTATCCTAATGTGCCCAGGGGCCTTACGTCCAACTCTAAACGCGGACCCGGATAGGCGCAGTTTGCAAAATCACGCGACCGTATCTCAGAGCGTTAAGGTTCGCATTCGCGTTATTTTTGACAAACTGGCCTAACCTCACCTAGCGCCGGGAGCACATCTCCGCCGCGAACCCGTAGCAGCGAAACCGATGCTAGGTTAAATGTGTCGTTAACATACAGCAGTAATTTAAACAACAAACTTGGAATGGATGCGCCGCTCGTCACGTTTGGTGTTTCTCCCACGCGTATTTAATACTATGCTGTAAGGAACATTGTGTAAGGTTCATATTTCAATGAGTACCGGTTTCGCGGCGGAGGTGTGCTATCAGCGTATTAGTTTCGAAAAATAGAGAAAAATATTAAAATCTTTTTTTTTAATAAGTCCGCGTTTGACCACCAATTCGCCTGTTGGTAAGCGACGATGTGGTCGAAGATGAAGCACGCAGACTTAGAAGATACATATTCCCTTCATTCTGGCCTTGAAAAGGTGTATTGAACAAAATCTGAATCGTTTCGGCGGTTTAGGACCACAATTAAAAATGACCACAATTAAAAAAGACCACTTCTTCATATGACCAATTCTACAAATTACCACTTCTTGAAATGACCACTTCTTGAAATGACCACTTATTGAAATGACCACTTCTTGAAATGACCACTTTTTAAATGATCCTTTTTTAAATGACTACTTTTTCAAATAACCTTTTATTCCATGTCATTATCGTTGCATGGATAATGTTTTTACCCAACTACGGAAAACCCATGCGAAGGAGGAAATATAAAATGATGTTTTCTTAATGAACAAACAATTGCAATTTTTAACCAACTTCCAAACAGGAGGATTCGCCAAATGTGAACCAATTTAAAACAATATTTTTAGTTCGATATTTCCATCGATACTTCCGAAGTGGTCCCATTATCATCAAGTCAGGATCTGATGATGGAATCTCAAGGAAATCGAGGAAAAACTAATTGACAATGCTTGACCTACTTCCCGGTTTCCGATTGAGCTGAAATTTTGCATACTTATGTAAGTTTAGTAACAATGCAATAATCAGGTACTATTGAGCTGATCTGATGATGGAGTCAGGAGACGGATAGTGGAACTCCTCAACGGCGAACAGCAAAGACACGAAATTTTGAAAATGGATTTAACTATAATATAGCCTTTTCTAAAGTCTATCATGACATGGCTGCTGAACCCAAGGTTGAATTCCGGCGAGGGAAAAAAGTGGAATACCACAGTGCCTAAAGACAAAGGTGTGACCAGTGTGTGTTGCCAGTGATGACATATGGTACTGAGACGTGGTCCTTAACCGTTGGCCTTTTGGAAAAACTCAGAGTCACACAACGGGCAATGCAGAGAGCTATGCTCAGAGTTTCTTTGTGCGATAAAATCCGGAACGTCGATATTCGCCAAAGAACCAGAGTCACCGACATAGCTATTAAAATCTGCCACATCGCTCGAAGAACTGATGACCGATGGGGAAGAAAGGTTCTTGAGTGGAGACCACGAACCGTAAGACGCAGTGTAGGTAGGCCTCCCACTAGATGGACCGACAACATTGTGAGAGTCGTAGGCATCCAGTGGATGCAGATGGCGGGATGTCGTTCAGTGTGGAGGTTAAAGGGGAGGCCTATGTTCAGCAGTGGACGTCTTCTGGCTGATGATGATGATGATATCATACACAATGGTATGTCATCAATTTGTATTTGAACCCACTATGAAATGTTTCGCATGTTTTAATACATGCAAAACATTTCATAATTGGTTATAGTCAGTGGTCACTTAGGCAGTGTTCATTTTAAGAAGTGTGACCACTTCTTAAAATGGCCATTGTCAAGTAGTGGTCATTTCAAGAAGTCGTCATTTCAAGAAGTGGTCATTTCAAGAAGTAGTCATTTCAAGAAGTGGTCATTATAAGAAGATGTCATTTTTAATTGTGGTCCTAAACCGCCGAAACGATCTGAATATACTGTTTCAAAGCAGATACAAATAAAAAATGAAACAAGTGAAGTGAGTGTACAAATACAGATGAGGTATGAGAGGCACGCAAGGCGGGACGGTCAAGGGGTGAAAGTGCGCCAGGGCGGGCACCCCCGCACATGCTACTACTATCTCAGAGTGTGAGCGTGGGAACATCTGCATGTAAATGTAGACTTACCGAGTTCCTCAAGCGTGGGGACACCGAAACGTTCGTCGTGGTCGTCGCTGACCGGCGTGGTGACGCCGTCTAGGTCCTGCGCGGTGATGACTGGCTCGGCAGGAACCGGCGGCGGCATGCTCGCTATCAGCGCTTGGAACTGGTGGTATGTCAGCGGGGCTTTTCCACCGTTGCGATCTATGATTCTAAAAGATAAATCTTATGTATTTTTGTTCTCTGAGGGCAACATATAGTGGGTGTGGGGTAGATGACGGTACAATAACTGGCCATGAGTATATCGACACTACCATTTGGTAGGGTTCTGTAACCAAATCTATATAAATATGGTCACATTTTTCACGTTCAGCAATTAGTTATAATGAAAAAATTTGAACGAACGGAACTTAGTGGACTTGTCCAAATTTCAGAGATGTATCATCCCGACTTAACATATACTTTTCATTACTCTTACTCGGAAAGTAGGTCTGAAATTGCCTGAGGAGCGGGTTGCAAGTCATACATTTCAGCCCTAGGGAGAATCACTTTCAACTGACAGTGACAACTGACAGACACTCAAATTATTTAAAAAAACTAGTTCTATTTTCCTGATATTTTTATTGAATTTTTTTTCTGCTCAGAGGATGATGGTCCCGCACTTCTCGTGCATTTGCCAGTGTCTGTTCATGTTTTTATTTTTAGTTTCCTTGTATTCGTAATGAAAAGCAGTGTCTACCTCGGGGTTAAAGACTTATATAGTCCCGCGACGTCGGCTAATAGTTCGAGGGTTACTTTCAGCCCTAGGATAACAATGTACTATTTCATGGTTTTGCTATTGTTAAGATAATTTTACGAAAAGGTCAATAACCTTCGAGCTAGAATGTCTTGAATTTATTGAAATTTTATTGTTATAACTCAAAAAGTTGTGATCACAAAATGTTCGAAATAATTTTGAATGAAGTTTTTTAATATGACTTATCAGCATGGCAAGTTACAAGCTTCTATGTCTAATAGCTTAGGCCATATTCCGCAAAAGATACACTTGATACAAAAGTAACATATGAAACCTTACCTTTATTTCAAAAGATCTATTCAACGATAACCTACATGAGGGGGTGTAGCGAAAAACAACATCCCCATTTCACATGTACCAGAGCCAACGCAAAATTTTATTTTTTTAATTGAGATCTATACTAAAACTATATTTTTGCAGTTACATGCATTTTGACTTACCTTAATAACTATAGAAGTTAGAAGGTTCTAAAGATCAGACAGACATACGGACGGATAGAACGAACCTATAAGGGTTCCTTGTTACTTGCTACGGAACCCTCAAAAATCGAAGTTTTACGGACAGAATAGCATCTGCCTATGACGATTACACTTACTTGTCTAATTGGTAAAGCGTGTGCGAAACCCTTCGTATAACTGATATGCCGCATTCTCGACATTTTGACGTTATATTGTGATCACGAACGCGGCCGTAGGGCTCCGGGTCTTCCTCGAACGTGAGCGTGGTGGTGCCCCATTCCCGGAACAGCTTCGGCAAGGCATCTGCTGGCTGGCCGCGCACCACGAACAGCCGAGAATTCAACTTCTTCAAACTGCGGTCTAAGTCCTCCAAACATTGGAGCAGGAATCTGTAAACCAGTATAGGTTAGAACTGTGCGGTGTTTCCATATATTATATTTAATACTTCTTACTAGAGATGTCGAATAAAATGTATTTTCTTTCATTCTTTCAGATGTAACGGATAACAATTTCATCCGATACCAGATGCCAAACCGCTTATATCTGGTGGACGTAAAGATTTTTTAACTTAATAACGGGCTTGCGTTTGTCCTCCATCTCGCCTTATCATCATCATCAGGCAAGATGACTGTCAAACGCAAACCTATTCACTTAAAAAAAGGCGTATAGTACAAAGCCATGCAGTTTGTTCCTTGTTCGACTAATGTAATCAAATATAGTCTTCTGAAAAACCTTTTTCAGGACTTCGCAGCCTTAATAAACGCTTTCTTCATCTGATGTGTGTCCTAGGCTTCACCTCACGGTATCAACCATCGTCCCAGGTTAGGTATGATTTACCATCAGCGCAACGTCAATGAGGGCCAAACCAAGGTTAAATTAGACCAGGCACTAGATAGTTGCCAGATATTGTATGGTGTACATCTTACCTCCATTTGTTGATTCCGACGTTGGTCGCGCTCGCGAACCAGGGGTCAATAATAAATACGCATCGAATGGTGGTGGCGTTGACGAGTCCATCTCGCAGTGCGGGGTTGTCATGGAGTCTTAACCCTTTCCGGAACCAGTGGACAGTGTGCTTGGCGGGCGCGGAGTGCGGCGGGCGCATGAGTGGCGCGGGGCGCACATGTGGCGCGTTGCGTAAGTGTGGCGCGGGGCGCTCGTGTGCCTCGTGGCGACCGTGTGCCCCGGGACGTGGTGGCCGCGGCGGGCGCACGACTGTCACGGGCGACTCCAGCGTGGACGGCACGAGCGGTACGAACAGAGGCACGAGCGGCGTCAGCGTGGGCGGCAAGGGCGACAAGAACAACGGTGCAGACGTAGGCGGCGCCGACGAGGCTGGCAATGGCTGCACGAACAGCGGCGCTGGTGGAGACCGAGTGGCGTCCGTCGCCGGCAGCGTTTCCGGGGCCGCAGACATAATCACGTCGCCGGCTTCACTTGCATACCACCTGTCGTATGTTATTATCTATAACGAAAACTCAATTGTTTTGTGAGAAGAACATATTTATACATCATTCAGAACTGTCTGCGCGCATATGGGTGTGGGTATAAATAGTTTATATCCATAAAGTTTAGGTGGAAATTTAAATTTAATTCAGTTCTCTATTCTTGTACACCCAGTATTTTACAGTACGAGTGAAGACAAAATTATACACATGATATCCTGCTATGTAAGCTAGTAAAATATGTAATTATCTAAACCTTTGAAGCATCTTTGTTCAATAAAATCAAAAATAAAACAAACCACACGAAGACTAGGGCCTAGCAGGCCGACATAGCAGTTTACGTGGATGAAAAAAACGTCAGTACTAAAGGTTAAACAAAATTGCCACTGTATTTTTGCAGAAGCCTTGCAAATACTTCATTCAAAGGGCTTGTAAAAGTATGGTATTATACAGCTGAAATAAATGTTTTTTATTTCATTGGTAATGAGGAAACATTTCACAAATTTTGAAATGTTTTCTCGTTGTTCAAAGCTTTAGAAAGAAAACAGACCAAAGATCTGAATAATAATATTAAACGAGGGTTGCTGATATCTTGGAATTGATGTGCTACTTGGTGTGGAGATACATTTTAAACCAATTTAGTTTAAGATTTAGTAAGTACACTTTGGTTAATTTTAGTTGTAATAAATATACAATTAAACCTTATGGGCCTTACTTAAAAACATTACTCAAGTTTAACTACGCTTAAAATTGCTCTCTCAACTTCTCGCTGACGGCAACCGTCACACGCGAAAACGAGCAATTTTAAGCATAGATCGACTGGAGTAACGTTTTTAAGTAAGGGCCTATAAAGAAAACTAGGGCCTTACGCCTACCTGTTATAAACGATTCAGTTAAGGTGATTGCGAAAAGTTGCGCCGATAACCGTATCTCGGCGCGTTAAGGTTCGCGTTCGCTTGATTTGGTAAACTGCGCATAGTCGATCCGGCAGTTACAGTTAGGCGTAAGGCCCCTGTACTTAAAAAACAGGTAAAACAAATCAGGCATATTAGGTTGTTAGGTAATAAGATCTACATGAGGGAGATTTAAAAACCAAACCGATTTTGATGAAATTTATATGGGACCAATCTGAAAGTATTTCCTTTAAATGAAAATATTTTTAAAAAATCGGTACATAAATTATGGAGATATGAGGTACTTAACAAAGATTAAAAAAAAAAAAATTGAGAACCTTACCTTTTTTGAAATTGGTTAAAAATATAAATTTTTATTGGCCGATTTTAATCATTTAACTATAATTGTAATCAATCATTTATGTTATTGTCTACCAAATATAAGTGTAAAATTGTACCATCTATCATTAACAAAGACACCATAATACATAAACTTTCAAGAAACTTGGTATTAGCCTTCTTAAAAACAATTCACACAACAGGCGCGCATCGGAGCGCATTTTACAATGAAGTTATTACATTTTACTTAAGACTATTAAAGTTCATCTTTTATTCTATAAAATGTTCACAGACAGCTACTATAGAGTGAGCATGTAATCAATGAGGTTCCAAGATATTTATACAAATAAATATGAACTATAGGTAAGTACTATATACAGGTTTTTTTAAAGAGGGATTTCAGGGTTACGTGGAACGGTGGTACTAAGCTGAAAAGAGGTCAATGTAATCAATATTCGTATTTTTTTTATTTTTTTTTCATTAGGCTTGAGTTTGACCGCCATCTCGCCAAATTTAAGGGACCAACCGTGAAATCACAATAAAACAGCTATCCCATAGTTTTTTTTTATGAAATACATATATGCTATAACTTTCTTGTGAATCTGTTATATCTTGTGTCTGTGTATATCAATATGTGGAGACTGCTAAATGGTGTTTAATTCTTTAATATATAAGTAAACTTGTTATTTATCATTGTATGTTTTCCAAATAAAAAAGATATTATGTGTATTTAAATCGTGCGACATGGCTTTTTTCAATAAAGTATGGCACATCCCTGGTGACAGTGGTGACCTGAACAATTTTAGATAGCTAAATGTAATATTAATTCTATTTTATGTCGTCTTAGGCCTTGTTACTCTAAGATATCTTGAGTAAGGCCCTTCATACACAACGCTACGCAAATCTTCGATAGTCAACGATTTTAGTCTCCGAGCAACTGCTGCCATACATTGAGCGTATGGCACTTGTGTACAAACCTCAAAGGATTTGTATGGCGGTAGTCGCTTGGAGACTAAAATCGTCCAGTATCGAAGATTTGCGTAGCGTGTACGGAGGGCCTTATTGTAATGTAAAATACAAAAATAAAATAAAAGATGTTTATACCAACCTGTATGTTATATTGTACTGCACTCTATAAAAACCGGAACAAGGGAGACTCTACATATCTCTACACGAAAAGTTAAGCACTGGAAATACAAACAACAAACAGGTTTGACAAGAAAACATGTTTTTATCATATCTAATATTACATTCATCTTTTCGTTTGTGTAACAAACATAGTGGTAAGCCAGGTTACTGTTATGTATTATAGCTGTGGCCCACAGTTTTAACTGCTATCCTATAAAAGCACATTTTCCTATGGTAAAAGCTCCCTCCACACCAAAATTTTATTGAAACGAAAGCCTTCAAGGAGTTATGAGGGAATAAGCTTTAACAAGCACAAACTCAATATACCGGGTATATGGCAAATGCTCCCAAAGAAGCAATGCAATTATTATACTATGTAAACATAATCTAATACCAATAAACATATGCCACATACCTACTTGTTTAAAAAAAATACAACCAAATTGGGAACCTCTTCTTTGAAGTCGGGTAAAAATACACAAAGGGCGTACGCCAACTGGCGAAGGGTTACCCTTAACCGAACACAATGGATCTGATCTGCATGATTTAATTCCCTCCTGCCCTTTTTTCTATCGGACTGCCAGAGCGGGCACGAAAAATCGACACCGCTTTATGGTTGACATTCCGAAAACCCGTACGAAGCGCTTTGATTCCACTTTTATTGTGCGAACTGCTAGTTTGTGGAATGCACTGCCTGAATGGGTGTTCCCCAATAGATACAATCTGGGTGTCTTCAAGTCACGAGTGAATCGGTTTCTTCTAGGCAAGCGTGATCCACCGTAGGCCGCATCATCATTTAACATCAGGCGAAGAGGAATTTATACAACCAAGTTCATACATAGACTTTAGCACCTCTAAACAATGGCAGCAATGAATGGAAGTTATATTTCTAATGGATTACTTACTCATTTAATTTTATGTCTAGTTACTTTACCAATAATTAAACATAGAAGTGTGATTATTAGGTATTATTAGTATTGAACATACCTTCAGCTTCATCTGTAAACAATCTAATCCAAGATATAACTAAAACCTTGATGTAACACTAGGTAGTCACTAGATTTTGTATATTTTCAATACAAAACTGGGCTCACTTTTACACTCTCTACTACACTTTTTTGACACTGAATATTTAACTAGTTGTGAAAAATATTTAGAAACATTCATAAACCAATAATAATTAATAACCAGAGTATCGATACCTTCTAAAATGTTATATACAAGGCAATCGTACACTGGACCAAGAGAATGTAATACTCCCACTGGAGCACGGATTGGGTTCAAACTAAAGAGGAAAATAGAAATGTCAGAACCATCCACGCTGCACGTAACGTGACCACAAAATCACAAATGAATGTTAATATAATAGTAACTGTTATTCATTCTGTGCCACAAGCATGTCGACAACGTGACCTAGTACTTGTTTTGTGTTATATGTATTATACGTAATGTTTGATTTACATATACATTAGGCAGGACTGTGACAGTACTGGATCAAAAAATAATTTACTTAGTTACCACTGTGGAGATTGGATTGAGTTAATTAGAATTTTGCAAACTCTCATGGCGAAATTCACTTGTTATTTGTTGGCTGTTCTTGATTCAATCAATGTTTATTTATTTTCTGTCAGTCATATGTGCGTATACCTCCGTACTTATAAGTTTTTTTTTTTTTTTTTTTTTTTTTTAAATTAATGGCTATCGCCCACATTTAGGGCACTTTGGCCAACGTCACGTTAACAAAAAACGAACGCGATTTAAAATAAAACAATATATGACCAGCAATCCTAAAACAAAATAAATAAGTAATACAATACATATAAATGCTTACAAACACAAAAATACACTATAAAGCACTTTATACACTAACATTATTGTCAGAAAGAAAATTACTTATAATACGGAAAATGGAAATATCATTTGATGAGAGAAGAACAGACATAGAAGTTGGAAAAGGAACTACAAGACTAAGAGAAAGAAAAAAAGCTGAGTGATCAAGCAGCGGACAGGAGAAGAAAATATGATTGAGGTGGCCGTCATCAAGGCCACACTCACACAAAGAAGAGTCCCTGATACGTAACTTTTTAAAATATGTGGGAACACAACAGTGTCCCAACCTCATTCGAATTATGCAACTTGTAATTTTTTTACTAAAGTGCATTCTGGCAAACCACGGCCTCCGAGGGATTACGGGCTGGAGAGCCGCATAAGCGGAACCCCTAGACCTGGCAGAGCCACGCCAGCAGAATGACCATGACTTAAGTAAAAGAGACTTAGGCAGGGATGCAAGATCATGGGGAAAGATACAGAAGGGAATTTTGTCTCCGCAGACAACGGCATCCTTTGCCACTCTGTCAGCCCGTTCATTTCCAGAGATACCAGCATGACCAGGAATCCAAACAAAAACAACTTCTAGACCTTTGGAATTGCAGATAGATAAGGATTCCTTAAGGAGAAAAAGAATAGAGTTGTGGGAATTGGGGGAAAAAGGGTTTGAAAGAAGAGACTGAAGGGCACTCCGACAGTCAGTAAAGACGAGAGAACGGCGGAGATTGAAAATAAGAATATATCGAATAGATTCAAGGAGCGCCCAACACTCACCCGAAAAAACTGAGGTTTCAGGGGGAAACTTAACCTTTTGTACAATGTTAAATTGTTCATGGAAGATACCACAACCAACACAGCCTATAGGGGAGAGTTTTGAAGCATCAGTAAAGATATAGTGCCACCCATGCCAATCCCTCCGCAGAAGATCACGGAAATATTCATCAGCATGGGGGTCACCAGCACAAATGTCAAAGTCTAAAATTACATTTGGACGAGAGACAATGACATCATAACTAAACGAGAAAAGAGGAAGCAAATGAGAACGGAGAACAGGATCTTTTAAAGACTTATAGGTAACAAAACTCTTCACTAGAAGAGGAAGCTGCTTATGGAGCCAAAACCGAGAAGAAAACGAGAAACTATGGAGAAGCTGAAGTTTAGGGACAAGAGGATGATTAGAAAACTGCACACAGCGAAAAAAAAACCTATTAGATAGAAACTGACGGCGAAGATGAAGGGGAGCATCAACACATTCAACCTGAAGTGCATTGATAGGAGAGGATATCATAGCACCAGAAACAATGCGAAGGGCTTTCGATTGAATCAAATCCAGTTTCTTGATACCACCCTTGTTAGCTGGCTCCAGCAAGAAGGAGCCATAATCTAAAATGCTACGAATAATGGCGTTATACAAAAGTTTCAGTGTAAAAGGATGAGAACCCCACCAAACACCTGATAAACACCTTAGAATGTTAATATTTTTCCGACACCGATCAGCAATATAATCACAATGCAACTTTCCACTAAGCTTATTGTCCAAAATAAGACCAAGAAATTTCACTGACTCCTTAACTGGAATCCTGGACCCTTTAACTAAGATATCTATTTCAGGGGGATTGCGCTTTCGAGAAAAGAGAACAATGTTACTTTTTGATGGTGAAAGATCTAGACCATTTAAATGTAGCCACGAGTTTAAGCACTGAAGGGATTGAGAAATACATTGACTGGCAATGTCAATTTTATGGTGAGAAGTATATAAAAGGATATCATCCGCATATTGAAGAATACGGCAGAGACCAATAGATACCTCTAAATCAAAAGTATACACATTATATAGAGGAGGACTAAGAACAGACCCCTGAGGAAGACCACGCCAAATGATTCTGTGAGGAGAAATTGAAGAATCACTGCAACGAAGATAAATATACCTTTCAGTTAGAAGATTCATGACAAAATTACATAACTTAGGAGGAACCTTCAACAAAGAAAGTTTATTTCCGAGAATAGAAAGCTGGACGGAGTCATAAGCGGCAGAAATATCTAGAAAAGCACCAATAACTGATTCATTTCGAGTAAAGGCAAGTCTAATATCAGTTGTAAAAACACTTAGGCTATCCATAGTGCTCTTGCCTTTTCTAAAACCATACTGAGATTTGGCAAAAAGGCCCTTACTTTCAAGAAACCATTCAAGGCGGTTCTTGATCAGGCGCTCAGCAAGTTTCGCCAGGACAGAAGAAAGAGCAATAGGACGATACGAATTATGATCCTCCGGGTCCTTATCGGGTTTAAGAATTGGGATAATATACTGAGATTTCCAACTAGCGGGAACAAAACCAGACTCAAAAATAGAGTTAACCAAAGATAAGAAAAAGAGAAGTAAACTGTCACTCGCCTTCGTGAAAAATGAATAAGGTATGCCATCCATACCAGGAGCAGAATCTTTGACGGACTTTAATATATTTTTCAATTCAATTAATGAGAATGGTTGATCTAGGGGATCGTTTGACGAAGTAACAGCTAAGGAGGGTAATTCCGAAGGGAGTGGACAATACTGAGGAGCCAACTTATCCATAAATGCCTCAGCCCAAGACTGAGAAGGGCTACAGCAACGAAGAGGAGGGCACCAGGAGCGTCTATATCGGCGAATTTTCGACCAAATAACTGAAGCAGGAGTGCTAGGACTTAAGCTAGAGCAATAAGCCCTCCAACTATCCAGCTTCTTCAAGCGGAAAAGGCGCTTAGAACTAGCAATGGACCTATTCACTTCAGAGAAGTTCTCTAGAGTCATAGAGCGGCGGAAATTAGCTTCAGCCACCTTACGGGCTTTAATAGCGTTACTGCAGTCCTTATCCCACCACGGAGGAGGAGGCAATTTTCCAGACGAAGGCTTTTTAACAGGGAACGATTGGCTAGCACACTCATGGAGCATACGGACCAGATTATCAGAGGAGGAAGAGATATTAAAAGAATTAACAGGAGGTAAATTAGCAGAAACAGAAACAGAGAGGTCGTGAAATTTTTCCCAGTTAGGACAATCATAATAATTTAAAATATATTTAAGAAGAGGAGGATTACCAGAAACACGACTAGAATTACGTTGAGGAAATTCAAGAAGAATAGGAAAATGATCACTGCCATGAGAAGAAGGAAGGACATGCCACGACAGAAGAGAAGCAAGCTCAGGAGAACATAATGAAAGATCAACAGCACTGCGAAATTCATGAGGACGAGTCCTTCTAGTAGGGGAGCCATCATTAAGAATGCAGAGATTAAGAGTATCAAGAGAGTCCAACAAAAACTCACCACATTCATCGGACTTACCACAACCCCATACAGAATGATGACAATTCAGATCACCAAGGACCAAAAGCGGCTTTGGTAGGGAACTCAAAACCGAAACTAATTTACGAAGAATTAACTTAGAAGGGTCAGGAATATAAAGTGAGACAACAGAATAATTCTTGGCACGCACAGCAATTGCTTGAAAACCACTATGAACAGGAATAATAATAGGAGAGAAAGGAATATTATTTTTTATCAGGAGGGCAACACCTCCAAAACCATCTTGTCTGTCACTTCTGATGACATCAAAGCCAGGAACTCTAAAATGAGAACCAGACTTTAACCATGTCTCAGAAATAGACAAGGCAGTAATATTATATTTATTAACTAAATATATAAGATCAGATAATTTATTATATAGTGATCTACTATTCCATTGAAGGAACTTGAGATCCATTAGATAGAAGGGAAATGAGTGAATTTAAATTAAATGCAGCGTTGGACGGTAAAGGATGGGAAGGGGAGTGATGAGCACGGGGAGGGTTGAGAAGAGAGGACAAAAGATTTAAAAGTTTGAGAAGTTCAGAGATAACCGATTGAACAGATGGAGACTCGGGGGTTTTATTAGGGTTAAGGGCACATCCATTAGGAGCGGCTTCCGCAAAGTCACCCCTAACAATGTTTGAGTGAGCCAAATGGTCATAGCCAGAAGAGGGAGAAGTTGAACCAACAGGCCTGTTTTTTTTACCCCTGTAGTGCACTCTGGCAGGCTCCACAGTAACGTGATTAGTTGAACCCGAAAGCTGAGAGGGAAAAGGAGGAGAAGGTGCCAAAGAAGAAGAAGTCACTTCTGCATAAGTAATTCTTGATGAGGGGTGAAGTTTCGATGCCTCTGCGTATGATAAAACATTTTGCGACATTGTTTTTTTAATAGAAATCTGGCGAGACATTTCGGGGCAGATTTTATTGGTTGCGAAGTGACTACCACGGCACCAAACACATTTGGCGCCCTCCGCATCTACATTGCACGAGTCTCCAGTGTGGGCTAAAGAGCATTTGAAGCATACTGGCTTCGACCTGCATTGGATCTTGGTATGTCCGTACCTACAACAAGAAAAACACTGGATAGTAGGTAAAACGTACTGCTCCACTTGAAAAGAGTTATAGCACAAAAAAACTCTTGGGGGTAGGAGTTGGCCATCAAAAGTTAAAACAACCGTTTGAGAAGGTTTCCATGACACTGACCCATCAATCACCAATTTGAAGTTCAATCTACGAACTTTGATTATCGGGCCGCACTCTTGGGGCACCCGTACTTCCTTTATTATTTCTTCGTCGGATAAATCGACGGGGATGCCCCGTACCAGACCCAGACGAGTTACATTATATGAGGGAATAAACGCTTTATACCCCTTATTAGCGAGGGAGCTCGAGTCTATGAAGGCATTAGCGGCCTTAAATGAGTGGAAACACAGCGAGATTCTATTTCGGCCCACGCTTTTAATTGATCCATCAACAATGCCTACAAATTCTCTCGAGCGCTCAAAAAGGAATTGCCCGAAAGTAACAGGGTGCAAAGAAGTGCTATCAGAAGATACAACCGCGATTTTTTGTACGTGAATAACATACGGCCCACGATCGGATGAAACATAGCACTGACGTGCAACCGGAGTTGGAGCGATTTTTTGGCCCGGGGGCAAAAATGAGGAGGAACTTGTTGAAGCAATTGTCTTCTGACCTAAGGGCAGAGACGCAGATACGGGGGTTGGAAGAGTGGCAAGGGGAAGCTCACTGCTCACAGTCGAAAAAAAATTTGGGGGTGTGTTTTGTCCTGAAGTAAGAATTACGTCATCAGCAATTTTAAATTCTTCACCAGAAGAGTCAATGGGAGAACATGCTCTTACATCCCGTTTCAAAGCTCTACGCTTAGAGCGTTTATGGGTTTTTTGGACATCCTCCGAGGTGGATATTGCTGTAAAAGCACCAGGAGAGGGAGGAATATTATAATCGGACGCCATTATTCCACCGCCAGGATCAGGAGGCTCTTCGTCAATCATATTAAAGTGTTAGAAAAGGGGCTACTGACAAAAATCAAGATATATAACTACAATGATACTAATTATACTAGAAATGAAACTAAAAATTAAATGATAGCTATTTACTAGGAAAACTGGTCAATTAGCTATCATAAATGGATTTAAATAGAAAAATATAACCGGAAAATTTTTTTTCAATGGTGACACGGCGATGACGTTCGACCAAAAACCTACTTATAAGTTTTCGCCTGACTGGCCATTCCATTTCAGGCTAATCGGGCTTTATAGCCGTAAGGCTGCGTCCCCAGTAGGCAAACTGTTAGCGGCTGACTGAGTGAGCCGCAAATTTGCAGCGAACTGAAATTTGAGTTAGCTGCAGACTCAAATCAATTTTCGTGCGTCGCAAGCAAACTGTTAAGAATTAGCCGCTTATTTAGCCGACCGACTGAATTATCACTTTACTTTTGTTGTACGAAGGGAGTGGTTGTGTTGGTCACGATGGATATTTTTGAAGTAATTGGTATCTTAGAAGCGCTGAAAGAGGATAAAAGGAAGCACTGGGTTCACCCATTATACAAGAAAAGGTTGAGCATTGGACAATTTCACACTCTTTACCCAGAACTAAGGAAACATTCAGAAAATTTTTACGACTATTTCAATATGACTTCTCATACATTTGATGAATTGTTGAAATCTATAACCCAGTACATAGCTAAAAATAATATCACAAGAGATACATTATGTCCCGAAGAACGGCTTACTATAACTTTGAGGTAAGTAAATAATTAACGCTTTAGGATTTTAAAAAAATATGTTATTTTTATTTTAATACAAAGTCACTTTCGCATTTATAGTTTTTAATTTAACAATCACTTTTCAAAATTACTGTATTATTAAATTGAATTAGGAACAAATATGGTAACATTAAGTTGGTAACCAGTCATTCCTCATCTTCAATGTGGTTTGAATCGCCTCGCAATATTGCTTCTATGTCTTCTACTTCCGCTGAAGAACCTGTAGAGCTATGTGATGGACTGTTTCGAGGGTAGTTTTGCACATTTGGTGTACTGCTGCTTCCACTCGCATAGCCATACTGATGTGGGTACTGGTAGGCATTCGTCCATCCAGTTTGCATCATACCACCGTCATAATTATTATGTACACTATATTTTATATTTTTAATAATTTTCATCACTTCGAACCGAAATTCAAAATTCTGTGTTGGGGACATTGTCTTCATTTCCGGTAAAATATTTAGCAGAAAGTTCATATCTGGATCGTTTTCTCTTTTTTTTTCCATCGAGTTAATTAGTGCTTCTTGAAACACAGTCATCTTTTTTGGTCTACTGACATTAACTACCGAGTCAGTAGAATCATTTTCATCTGAAATAGCGCTACTGTCGCTAGACGTCTCGGCGCTAATATTGCCAGATGTCTGGTTGCTAGCTCTAGAAACATTTAAAAAGTGTAACATGTCCAAGTATGGTGTCTTGCGTTTTTTTGTTGCCCCACTTCCGCTTTTGACTGAGGAATCCTTATTTTTTTCTCTGGTGTGATAGTCGCGCAAACCCTTCCATTTTTTTTGTAGGTCTTTTACTGAAACAGAAATAATCGGTAGTTCAATATTCTTTCCAGATTCCTGTCAAGTGGACTAAGTTACAGAAAAATTGCACAAGAGTTTCTTGTTGGAAAATCGACGGTATCGAAAATAATAAGTGAAACTGCATGCATTATATGGGATATTTTACAGCCACAGGAAATGCCGGAACCTTCTGAAGAATTGTGGCTAGAAATAGCAAAACGATATTATAAAAAAACCAACTATCCTAATTGTATAGGATCTATCGATGGCAAGCATATCCGTATTAGAAAACCACCAAAAAGTGGGTCTAACTATTTTAATTATAAGAAGTTCTTCTCAATTGTTCTGTTAGCCGTAGCAGATGCAAACTGTTCTTTTATAGCTATTGATGTAGGTGCTTGCGGACGAAATGCTGACAGTAATATTTTTAAAGAAAGTGGTTTTGGCAAAAAATTGGCGTGTGGGTCTCTGAAGATTCCTAACTCAACTAAATTGCCTAATTCAAATGGATTGCCCCAACCTTTCGTGTTTCTTGGAGATGAGGCATTTGGATTACAAAAGCATATCTTGAGGCCTTTTCCTAATAAAAGTTTAAATAAGGAAGAACGAATTTACAATTATCGTCATAGTCGAGCTAGGAGATGCGTGGAATGTGCATTCGGCATCCTAACAAGCAAATGGAGAGTTCTGCATACACCGATCGCTACTAATGTGAATACAACCATCGCTATCGTAAAAGCTGTTTGTATTTTACATAATTTTGTCATAGCAAGAGAACAAGCACAATATGCACATATTTCGCGACGTACCTCAATAACTATTACAAGTTCAAGGAGCCAAATTATTACTGTATCAAATTCTGGAAAAATAACAAGAGAAAACTTTAAAAACTATTTTCTTAACGAAGGAAAGCTACCCTGGCAAGAGAAATATTTCTAAGTTGTAGCTACAGGAAGAAATAGTGTAATGGAGTGTCTAAAGCCGTAAATACTATGTAAATTATGATACTTTGTTTTATGTAGTGAGTGATACAAGTATATTATTGAATAAATAATAAATTCATTAGAATGGAACTTACTTCTTTTTTGTTTAGTGTTTTCTTCTAAGTTTTGCCAATCATCGTATATAATATCAGCGACTTCATTCCAATTGCTCTGCTTTAATACTCTGTTGCTGTATTCTTCATTCGACATGTTCCATATGCATGGTCTATTCTGTATTTCACTAATGAACCTTTCCGTATCAAAGGACATCTTGGATTTTCAGTGATGTATGTGTGCGTTGAGATTAGTTAGGTGCGATGCAAAAAAACACGTCCTTAACACGATGATAGCTTTTTTCCAAGTATCCGAATAATCAGTTTGCGGCAAACTGAGTCACTACGCCCGGCGAACAACCAATCGCCGCCGCCGACTGGAACCGGTTTTGGTGGGAGTCGGCCGCTCACTAAGATAGTCGGCGCGCGTAACGCTGCAAACTGCGTACAGTGAGCGCAAAACTAGCAAACTGTGAACACTCCATTTGAAATATATGGAAGGGCGTACTAAACCGATACGCCGCTAACTCAGTCGGCGGCTAACAGTTTGCCTACTGGGGACGCAGCCTAACAGACGTACGTACCACGAACCGCCATCCAGGGCTGGATTCAGACCTTCAGAAAATTACTGTCTATGGAAGTCAAAGTTATACTACTTGGTCTAAAATTATGCTACGCTTTGATTTTTAGCCGCCTTCAAAAAAATAGGACGGTTCTATGTTCCACTGTATTTTTTTTAAATGTTATGTTCACCGATTATCGACCGATTTTAAAAAAATACTTTTGTTTGGTCGGGTATATACTTCCAATTTGGACCCATTGTCACCAAGCCAGTATCTGACGACGGGATCCAAGGGAAATCGAGGGTAACCCTCAAATTTTATCGCCACTTATTACGTTTTTCATATATTTTTGAAGTCGGTTTTTAATGTGATCAACTTGTCGTCGTTATTGTTTTGGATTGAAATAAAGTTGCATTCAAAATTAACAAAGCATAAGAAATAACAACACTGCTAAATATACAAATACAAGTAGGTATGTAGCGATAATGTTCAAAATTTCAAATCAATCCAAAATAGGTAGGTGCTGCAAGCAAAATATTTTAACTGTCGAGTACTGGCTTACAGTAATCGAAAATATTTTTATGTTTGTACTTATTGTCTCACTCACACTCATTCATAATAAATCCACCCTACTCTGTCAGAACGACCGGGATAGTAAAACATTACGTGGGTAATCCCTCACCCTTACTTCACTACCTTGCCAATTTTTTATGCCCAATAAACGAATTTGTATTTGTTGCCTGATTCGACGCTGCCATACATATAGAAATATTTCGTTGGTAATATTAAAAAGCAAAAAAAAAACAATAATACAAGTCTGACAACCTGATGATAAAATTATGGTATTTTAGCGTAGCATACTGACATTACGATACTACATACTACACAACATGAAATAATGGTACAAATAGCATAATTATGCTACGAAATCCAACCCTGCCGCCATCTGACCATTAGGAGGGAAAGAGAAAATTTTCTCTTTCCCTCCTGACGGCGGTTAAGGGCATGTGGTCCGTACATCTGTTACGGCTTTTACATTCTTTGGCTGTGGCCAAAGTCACAGCTATAATATAGTCATCATGTAGCACAATAGTCTATACTATATTATATAGTATAGTCTATTGTGCTACATGATATTTGCCGACACGTTTATGTACGGGCATCTCAGATCAAATAAAAAGGATGACGGGCATGAGAGCACGACCAGTAATTAGTGTAGTAGTGATTCCAAATATCATGCTGTTACTGTTGAAATAGGTTTATACCTGAGATAATAGAAAAAAAAATATTTTTTTGGACTTTCCTTTTATAAATATTTTGTTAATTCTCTCTGTCTTTTCACTTCTGTCACAAACATGACGGCATAAACTTATAACAATAAATTTACTACTTTCCAATTTAATCCAACATAGTTTAAATCACTATTCTACTAATCTACCTCCCGGTATGGCCCAGCACGTATCTCCCGAATACTGCAACAGTTACAATCCATGTCGTACAATACCTACTGGCCGTCGATTATCGGCTTGTGTCTATAAAGCACAGCCAGTTTTGTAATGGATATCATGCTGTGCATTATTATGCTGTACAATATCATGCCGTCCATTATCTGTCGTGCATTATTTGCCTCCCCAATAATTTACTTCTAGACATAGATCTAAGTTCTAAACAATCGATGTAGCAATGAATTCAATGTACGTCACAGATCTATCACGTACACGTACGTAGTGGAGTATAACTTATACCCGTAATAGACGGGTCAGCATGGCTGACCTCAACCACCTCAACCAACGAGAGAAAAGGAGAGGGAAATTATGTTCTCACTCTTTCCCTCCTGTTGGTCAGACGGTGGTTCGTGGTTTGTGCGTCTGTTACGGCTATTAGGCCCTAACAGACGCACGAACGTAAAATGTAAAGTAAGCAAGACGAGGTGATATGGTTTTAATTGCTTTAGCTTGCCCAGTGGAAGTAAAGCAAAAAAAAGTATTTTTGACATTGACATATAAACAAAGTTATATAAAAAAAAAAGCATCTCTGATTTGTTCTTTCAAAAGTGACCGTCTTGAAGGTGTACGTAAATGCATATTTTTAATGTTTAATCACTATTTATCGCAATGATCTGACTTATTTACTCCTGCAAATAATAAAATAACGCTACTTATGGTGACTAATTTCGAATTACGTTGATATTTTTGTACTGACGGATTTCAAAATTCCAGTGACGGGACATAACCATGGGTCGGGTTATTCGTGCTCAGCGTAAAGGTGCCGGTTCAGTGTTCGTTTCACACACGAAGAAAAGGAAAGGAGCCCCTAAACTCCGTTCTCTTGACTACGCCGAGCGTCATGGATACATCAAGGGTGTTGTGAAGGTTTGAACAAAAACTAACCTATAAGTTATCACCATACAATAACATTATCAACATGCTTGATAACTGATAATTCGGCTTTATTATCTAAAATGTTTAGCTGACTAAAATTGTTGCGATTGTACATAGGAGAATTGCAAAGTCAAAATCAGAGATTTGTGATTTCTTCCAGTTTATTTCAATATGGATATTGGGTCTTGCTCTCCTATTTCTTTTACTTTACAGTTTACTGTGCACTCTTACACTATTATATCAAAACACCCACCCACCCTAATAGGGTCAGCTAGTGCTGTCGTTTGTTTGTCTACTTCTAAAATGTACCTATTGTGAGATATTTGGATGAATGTTTCTGCCCTTGGCTCACCTAAGAAAATTTATTCCTTTCATCTTAACTAATAAAATTGATATGAAAAGATACTGAGACACCACTGTCTCGTAGTTGAACTAAAATAGGAGATAATTTTCATGGTAATAATGAAGTAAACATTGGTACTTCCCAGGACATCATCCACGACCCTGGCAGAGGTGCCCCTCTGGCTGTGGTGCACTTCCGTGACCCATACAAGTTTAAGACACGCAAAGAGCTGTTCATTGCCCCCGAGGGCTTGTACACTGGCCAGTTTGTTTATTGTGGAAAGAAGGCCACTCTTGAAGTTGGTAAGTAAAATTTCAATATATTTAACATCTTTTTAAAATCATTTAGCACTTAAATCTTCAATGTAATCTATGCAAAATAAAGCCAAGGATCTGTTGTTACTTGTTGAAATCCAGAATGAGGATATTCGCCGATTAACCACAGTCACCAATGTAGCTGCCAAGATTTGCAAGTTGTAGTGGCAATTGGCAGGACATCACTCAAAGAACCGATAATTAATCGATGGGGAAGAAAGGTTCTTGAGTGGTGACCACGAACCAGAAGATGCAGCGTAGCTATGCCGCCCACTAGATGAACTGACAACATCATGAGAGTAGCAGGCATCCAGTGAATGTTGTATGGCTGCTGCTGATGATGATGTCATGATATTGGCATTGCCATTTTGCCGCCTGAGTTGTATAGAACTAAGTATCCAGATTATAAAAAATGATTGTGAAACGCTATGTGACATAACTGAAAGTTTTATCTTCCACATAATTTATGTGATGGTTAGCAACTAGGTACTCTCAAATTCTGACCCCTAAACGTAATTAGGATCACAATACTATTATTTGGTACCATCTGACTAATCTAATGAGAGAGCCAGGAAAAGGATAGTAGAACTATTCAATGGCACTGAGTGGCCAGGCCTAATGTGAGTTTTTAATTTTGTTTTTTTTTCTGTAATAACCCTTTGACATGGTTTCATAAATGAATGTTTTCAGGCAATGTAATGCCCGTGGGTGCTATGCCTGAGGGTACCATTGTGTGCAACTTGGAGGAGAAGATGGGTGACCGAGGCCGGCTTGCGCGTACCTCTGGCAACTTCGCCACAGTCATCGGACACAACCCTGATGCCAAGAGGACCAGAGTCAAGCTCCCCTCGGGAGCCAAGAAAGTCTTGCCCTCCAGCAACAGAGGCATGGTTGGTGAGTACTAACTAGTCTTTATTTGAATATTTTAGTTTTTAACCTAGATGTCAAAAAATAGTGGGTGTTATTAATTTCATGCCTATGTCTATTTGTGTCCATCTGAGGCTTTCTAGGTCCCAAAAATCAGTTGACAAACAAATTTCAAAGTACACACCACAACCTTACCACGGTAAATATCCCGTAAATAATCATTTAACTTTAAATGTCAAAGTGTTTCTTTAAAATTAAAAGTTATGTTTCATCTGGGTGAACAACTTTTTACAAGTATTTTCATAAAATAAATAAATTAACTTTAATAAATTAATTCATTTACTGACAGACTACGCACAACTTTTTTCTATGGAAAACATTCTTTTTTGTATTATCAGTGTTGGCCCCAAAGTTGAAAAATGCCTGAGAGTTACAATGAAAAAGTTAGTTATAATGACGACTACACTACACCCAGTATAAAAAATCTACACGTATGAAGTTGTGGGCAGCAGCTAGTTACAATATGAATTTGTATACGAATTTGTCTGTTTACTTTATTCAATTATGTAGTCAATTTATTTATTCACAATTTTAATGTGCTACATTTTGTACCTATCCTTCAACCACAATATGGCCTATGCACTAGCAATTCATACTTTTTTGTCAGCCAGTGATAATTTTTTATTTTTTTACCAATCCTATGAAACTCATTGTATTCATTCTGTACTAATTGAAATTAGCTACATGCGAGTGAACATGTTGGACCAAACATTCAAATGATTCGATAATAAATTGACGAATTGCATCCATTCCCTTGTGTCTTACGCTGTCATGCGGTGCGTACCACACTTGGGGGGGACTAATATTTATTAGTCCCCCAATTACCCAATTAGACCATTAGACACAATACACTCTATAACCTGTCTGGAAACATTAAAAAAATATAGTATTTGTATAGTGTTTTTTTTTTTTGTTATTTATTAAGGCTGTACTGATTACGAAATGATGTTTTTCTACTTACCTACTCTGATAATCTATGATTACACAAGAGGCTCTTTCTGACGGCACAAAAATGTATACAAAAATAGTATGTAACGAAATATGAAAACTAAAGCTAATTATAATATACTTCAGGTATCGTCGCCGGTGGTGGTCGTATCGACAAGCCCATCCTGAAGGCTGGTCGTGCATACCACAAGTACAAGGTGAAGCGTAACTGCTGGCCGTACGTACGAGGTGTTGCCATGAACCCTGTGGAGCATCCTCACGGTGGTGGTAACCATCAACATATTGGTGAGTATCAATTTCCCTATTTTCATAATGTTCTCATGTTGTCATGCATATGCAAGGCAATTTATGTGAGTATAGTTTGTGAGACTATGCCTCAAAATAGAATGCGCAGAACTGTATGGTGCAGTGCCCACGGCAGACTTATAGTTCTGTGCGGTACATCGCTGAAGTCTGCCGAAGACTAGGGGGAATTCTTTCAGCCTAATACTTGCATTGGCATAGTCAGGTCTCATAAAGATGTTTATTCAAAAATTTGTACAAAGCAAGGGTTGCTTTATACTGAGAAATTATAATTATTTTATTTTTTTGGTCTATTCTCAATTGCATTTTGCACTTTTCCAGGTAAGGCGTCTACGGTGAAGAGAGGAACCTCCGCTGGTCGCAAGGTCGGTCTCATTGCCGCGCGCAGGACTGGAAGAATTCGCGGTGGCAAGACCGACACCAAAAAGGAGGCGTAAACATATTTCTATTCCAAATAAAAAACACAAAACCAATGTCTCTTTCATTCCTCATATTTAAGTTCAATGAACTATATTTTTGATGCAAATATGGTACAAAATGTCAATTATTTAGTGGATTATCTAAAGGTTGGTATTACTTGTCTTTGTATTATAAATACTTGAAGTAAATTGTATGTTGTGAACTAAGAATTTAATGTTTCTTACAGGATCTATAATTATGCCGACTGATGAGAACAACAGCTAAGCAAAACAACCACCATAACTTGTAAGTAACCTTATCTATGTCATAAAAGAAATTGTATCAACTTAAAACTAATCCATAGTTAAATAAAAGCAGGTGATTTTACTTACTCATAATCTGTGTGACTGGGTAAAATATCTCTAGCCTACCAGTGTGTCTGGACCCTGGACTACTTTGTTTAATGTTGGTGGAAGTATGATCAATAGATAACTACAGTCTGGCCACATAACTTGCCTGCGACATCCAAGGGGTGCGGGTCAAGAAAACAGGCCTATAGCCACATTTCTCCTTGCTATGGGTTGGTTGCCTACAAATTCATAAAGCTAACTTGACATGATGTTTTCTACTTACCTACTCTGATTGTTTATGATTACACAGAGGCTCTTTCTGAAGATTAACACAAATATGTTCATCATACTGTTTTTTAAACGTCAATAAAAGTACCTTTTACTTTTTCAGGTTAACTCAACTGATGTCTAAGCAAGAGCCGTACGTGAGGTCCAGTCCAACAGTTTCTGTGACCGGTAAGATACCTTCAAACCTTGAACATGTAACCAACCATCGCTTTAAAACAGGCGAGGAGCAGTTAAACGCAACATCTTGGACACTAAAGAACGCAGCATGAAATCGCAAAAAGCTTTGCGCACGGATTTAAAAACTTGAATATAAAGCTGGCACTGGTGATAAACTGATCTCCAAACTGCAATAAATAAAGATGGCATTGATGACAAGCTGATCTCCAAACTGCAATAAATAAATATGGCATTGATGATAAACTGCAATAAATGAAGATTGCACTGATGATAAACTGATCTCCATACTGCAATAAATGAAGATGGCACTGATGATAAACTGATCTCCATACTGCAATAAATGAAGATGGCACTGATGATAAACAGATCTCCAAACTGCAATAAATGAAGATGGCACTGATGATAAACTGATCTTTAAATTTCAATTAATGAACAGCACTGAGGATTATTATTTTGGCCTACAATATTTCAGATGTTGACAGTTTGACATGATGATTTCTACTTACCTACTCTGATTGTTTATGATTACACATAGAGGCTCTTTCTGAAGACGTAACAGAAATATTTTGTATTATCCTATTTTAAAACTGATAAATAAAGTTCCCTTTGCTTTTCAGGTCAACTCGACTGATGTCCAAACAAGATGTGTGAGGTCTGTTGGCAGTTCAACATTTCTTTGTTTGGTAAGTTGATTATCTATAAATTTTGAAAATGTGTATGACCAATATAGATGTAGTTTTTTTTGTTTTGTCTCAAAGGTTACTTGGTCGAGAATGTTCTTAGCTATGATTCAAGAAAATTTGTTAAGCCTTTTGAAGATTAACAGCTCTTTTATTAAAGGTTTCAAAAAAACTATACTATATTTTTGACAGTGACAAGTTGTTGTTTAACATGATGATTTCTACTTACCTACTCTGATCAGTTATGATTACACAAGAGGCTCTTACTGAAGATAACTATTACACTTGCATAGTTAGCTAAGTGAGACGTGTATATTAAATAGTTCTTTAATTGTATTGCAGGTGTGGATCAGGCGGCTCAAGCGCCAAGAAGCCCAAACTTTCAAGCAGTTCAAGATTGGAGTCAAGAAGATAAGTTTCACTTTAAAAGATACCATATAAAAATAAGCGAATGTGTAATTTTTGGGTAATAAAAGCTGTCAAACTACATACTTGTTTCATTTCTTCTATCGATTTAGTGACTAAAAACACCAAAGGCAAGACTAAAGGCACCAAAAAACTGAGCTTTGCATTACGCATAGTTGCGCCTAGCAATTAACAGCTGAAAGCGAATGTAAGGGGTAATCTGTAAGCGCGTTACTTTTCAATAGACTTGGAATAGGTTTTCTATTTTAACAAAAGCGGCAGCACAGTATGAACTGCCGACCTACTAAAAAAGGAAAAAGTACCCCGGGGAATTTCCCCTAGCAGAGTTCTTCGTAAATATCTCAAAAACGGCTGGAAACAAATATAAAATTATCATACATGACGCGCTAAAATCAGAAGCAACTAAAATTGAGTTTTGGCGTTAAATAGATCTGTATTTTTTAAGAAAATAATGGCTTCAAATTTAGGAAAATCTCAACATATCAATTTATAACCCCCAATTTTTCGTAAACCTCTAGGAGAGAAATTTTGAGAGTGGATTTTATTGCTGACATAAAATAAAATTTCCCTTGGTTTACTTGTTTTATATTTGGATTGACAATTAAGGCTCTATTTTTTCGTTTTATGCCTAAAAATCAAGATACCTAAAAAAAAACTATTGCATTGTCTAATACGGCTCATAGATAACTGAAATACGATACTTTTCCGCTGGGAGTACGGCGCACACGAGAAAAGCTCGGGTGAAAATAATATAGGAAGATAGTTGTGTTTTTTTAATGAATTTGGTAAGTTATACATCATCATGTTATAAATATTAACAAATACATATATTCTTAAAAAGATTCGTTCTTATTAGCTATGCCATCTATGCTGAACTCCGATATATCTAATTCACTGTCGTCCTTTTCAGTAACTTTCCTTGGTTTTACGAACGCTTTATGATTGACAGCTTGAATCCCATCAGAATCATCAAGGATCGAACTGCCTAGGCTGGTGTTGCTTCCTCCAATACTTGGCACCCGAGGTATGGGCCCTGCGAGTATATCCACGCCGCCAACTATCGCAGAGGAAGGAGGCTCGTTTCGCCGGGCCAACTGCGACTCTATTGTTTTCTTCAACTCTGCTATTTTTGGACTGGTACGTGTATTTATTTGAATCTTAGTGTCAATCTTCAATGGTTCATTTTCAATGCTGTAATAAGGATATAAGCTAAGCTGTAAGACACACACGAACTGACAGAATGTGAAGACATAGATGAAAGGACTTAAACAATTTACTGGCTGGTCTGATTGATCAAGTACGAAGGGGAACTTTAGTAGTTTGCCAAAAAGTTTACGATAAGACATCGAGATGTGCGATGCGATAACATGAAAGTTCTCTTTTAGATACTTACCTAGAAATGTCCCACTCTTCCCCATCAAGATTTACCAATCCCAATTCATATTTCTCATTGCCATCACTTTTCTCAGTGATACTTTGCGATGGGGATGCACTAACGGACTTCATTTGAATAGCATCCATGTCGAATAAGACTTTCTTCTTATTTAGAGAAGACATTGAAGAAGCATTTTTCAAAACGCCCTTGGTCTGTTTTACAATTTGAATGTTTTCATCAGACAAAGTTTTTTTAATTGGAGTGTCCATTAAAGATTCCACATCGTCGCTACTGTTCTCATTGTTATTATAGTTTTCCAATGTTTTTGCATTAATTTCCACTTTAGTTTTAGATAGGTTTGTGGCCGACTGAGTGCGCGTGAACAAGTCACCATTTTCAGCTGTGTATTTGCGTACTATATTACTCAAATTCGTATCTGCTGAAGCTGGTCTTCGTGCAGGAGATTTGATCAGATTTTCGATAGATTTAGAGGTTTCAGATATTACAGCTGTGTTATAATACTTGTGGTCACTTTCGTTTGACTCTTCTTCGGAATCAAAATTCAAAATATCTTTCTTTATGTCTTTTGTAGCAGGTTGCTTTGGGTTACTTTTTTTAAAGTCAACTTCTGTTTTAAGTTCGTGATTTGGTTTGGATTTCAGTTTTACAGTGTTCGTGTTATCTTGTTTATTCTCGTTCTGGGTGCGTTTCTCATTTGTATTTCGTACTTTCACTGGGCTCTCAGGTGCGGAACTTGGTGGAGTACTTACTAGAGTCATTGCTCTTTTGGCTATATCAGAGTTTGCAAATTTGCGTTTGTCTTTGTTGTGTTCGTTTATCTTTACAAGAGACAATGCTTTAGATTTTACGTTGGAAATCACTGATGTTAGACTTCGAAATGGCTTGTGTACTTTATTAGGAGAAACATATTCATGAATGGCATTATCTTCTTTGTTTGAAATTGATATATTTGAATCCAAGAATGCAAGAATACTATGTCGAACTTTTTCATAGCTTTGATTTTTCTGAAATACGAATAGCATAACGTTAATTGTAGAGACCTCGGTGACAAATTCATATGCAAAAAATTATACCAATACAAACTTTCATTTTTGCTTCATGTAGTTGATGTAGTTCATTTCGTTGTTTCTGGAAGACATTTCGCGGAAGCCTGCTTTTTAGGGGATCCACTCCAAACGATACCAGTCGATTATTTACTTCTTCTGTTAATTTAGCTCTTACTACTCTCATAGGACTGCAATCAAATTAAAACTTAAGTAGTGGTAATTAAGTGAATTGGACGCAGTGCCGTAAATAGGGCTGTGCCAGCGGTGCCCAGGCACAGGGCGCAGACTCTGGAGGGACGCAGAAATTGCCACACCAGGACCAAGTTTTGTTTTCAAGGGCGCAGGTATAGAAGCTCGCACCGGGCGCATAAAAGGCTAGTTACGGCACTGATTGGACCTCGTGATCTATGTTTACTTACCTTCCGGATTTGATAGGAGTAGTTTCTTTGAAGACTTTTGTAATAACTCTGTTTTTATCATTATTTGCTTTGGGCAATTTATTTTTAGTCACCTTACCAAAATCATTTTGTT
Source organism: Agriopis leucophaearia (assembly GCA_949125355.1). Taxonomy (NCBI): domain Eukaryota; kingdom Metazoa; phylum Arthropoda; class Insecta; order Lepidoptera; family Geometridae; genus Agriopis; species Agriopis leucophaearia. The sequence goes on from OX421264.1 coordinate 10,083,817, forward strand.
CATGAACTGTAGTACGGTTTCTTTGTTTCGGTTTTGGAGGTTCAAGTTTGAAGATTTTCGAGTTAGAAATTTTAATCGGTGCACTATCAACTTTTTTATCTTTTTTATGAACTGGCCTAATTTCTTCTGAAGGCGTACTTGATGATTCAGAAGAAGTCGAACTAATAGAGCCCATATTAAGAAGTTCTTGTGCTTTTTTATGTAAATTTTCAAGTGTATTGCGATCTGTCATTTGCTTTATATTGCTCTGTGTATTGCTGTTTGTTTTTTTCGTATCTGACGTTTTCACGTGATTGACTTTGTGATTTTTTACATGATTTCCCTGGGGAAAAAAAGAAGAAAATGTTTTAAAAAACATTTCAAGATAAATTTACTCCACATACCACAACAATAATCATACCACAATAAGATCATCAGTTGAAGTCGTAACAGTTTCAGAAGCTTTCCGATTAGTACTTTGCTGCAGCAAACTTTGTAACTGTGTGGCCCTTTCTCTTTCCATTTCAGCTAAAGCACGCGATTCTTTAGCATCTTTGGCTACATTATTCAGTTTTTGTAATAAAGCCTCATATTGCTTAGACTGGGCTTCAGCTTGCTTGGACCAAAATGATATTTGAGCTTCAGTATCCTTGTTTTTTGCAACTTCCTCCTTATGCTTTTCTTTTTGCTGAAAATTGTTGTATACTGAATTTTAACACTAATTTGTTTAATTTCTAAAACCTGTAACAGACGCATCGAACATGGCTGACGAACCACCGTCTGACCAACGGGAGAGAAAGAGTGAGAACATTATTTCGCTCTCATTTTCTGTCGTTGGTTGAGGTGGTTGACGTCAGCCATGCTAGCCCGTCTGTTACGGTTATAAGAAATCCTTTAATAAGTATGCATACGCCACATAATTTTCCCTATTAGGTACATGAAGGTATTCGCAATACTTACCGAATTAGATATTTCCTGTTTAAATTTCAAAATTGCAATTCCTTGCTCTTGTATCGTTTTTTGTAGCTGTTCTACTATTTTATTATCTTTAGGCTCAGCTTTAGGAGTTTCTTGTTTTTCTTTGATACAGTTAATAGTCTCTAAAATCTGAGTTCGTAGATCACTAATTTCTTTATTATACTTTGAATGTTCTTCTGTTTTCCATTGTTCAAATTTATTTAGCAAATATTCTTCGGTATTAGTTGAAACTTCAGCATCTTTGACATTCTTCTGAGCTACTGTCTTTATGTTTTCAGCTGCTTCTGGAGGTGTGTTATTTATTACTTGTACTGGAGCGGTATTGTTCTGATTACTTGCGTTAGCAATAGCCTGTTCCATCTCTTTCAGTTTAGTTCTAAGTTCCATAATTTCTGCATTCATCTTTGCATTTTCATTGTTTTGTTCAGTCATCTGTTTTTCTATTTGTGGAGTTTCCAAAACTTCTGCGTGGCGTCTTGCTATGTGGCTTTGTAGGTATAGTTGATTCAAAAATACTTTGTCACAGTAGCTGCATTTATTATGCTGAAGTGCATCTGCATTGGAGGAAGATGGGAAAATACCATCACCTTTATTAGATAAGGTTTTTAGAATCATTGCGGCAATGTTATCATTGCCATATGGTAGCGGAGTTTTGTATGAATGCCTTGTTCTTCTCTTGAGTTTTCTAAGTTCTTCTTCTCTATCGTGAAGCTGTTTCTTCGTTGCATCAAGTTCCTGAAATTGTTCAATTGTAATTAATATATGACATATTGTTCCTCAATCTTTGAAGAACGTATTTGTTGGTTGGTTAGTTACCTTTGCAAGGGAAGTTATTTCTTCTCTAAGAACGTAAACACTGCGATCCAAATAATGGCGACAGAACTGCTGATATTCAACTGCCAGTTGCGCCAAACGAAACATCTTCATAACACCTTCGTCCAGAATACGCACATCAAATTCCGATTCAAAAACACAGTCCAGAATCTAAAAAAAAAAACGGTTGGAAAAAATACATCCTTTAATCTTTTTATTTTATACAAAACTAGCCGGGAGAAACCTATGTCCAGCAGTGGACTAGTATAGGCTGATTATGATGATGATATAAATTGTATTTTTTTTTGCTTACTTACGTCATTGAGGTGCTGCTCAATAAGTACAAACTTTCTTTCCCTGATAAGACTGTCTAAATCAATTAACTCTGAAAAAAAAAAAAATGTTGTTTAAATGAAAATGAAAAATGTTTAATTACTGCAAATATAAATATACACGAAAATAAAGTTCTATAGTACCTACATACATTGCAGAGACGTTTTTGTAAAGTGAAAAGTATATATTTTTTATTCTGTAATAGGCTTGCGTGTGACCGCCAACTCGCCTGATGTTAAGCGATGATGCGGTCTACGATGGAGCACGCTTGCCCAGAAGAAACCGATTCACTCGAGATTTGAAGACACCCAGATTGTAAGTCAGTTACATAAGTTAACATCAGTTTCCTCACTATATAGGCCAATCTGTATCGAGCAATCCTGATTACAAAAAGTATTAAAAAATTTATTGATCCTCTGTCGACATAATCGTGTTACAAAAAATTACAAAATATGTTTTTTTTTTTAAATTAATAAATAGATATGTTACCGGCAATCTGTATAATCCGACATTCAATACAATGCCTAGGCAATGTATAGAATGCCTAAAACGTTCAGGCAATGTATGAAATATTTTTTATTTTATACTTTGCCTAGGCATTCTATACAATGCCGAATGCGCAGCCGGCAATCGCACTACCAGCATCTAGACGCCAACACTCGGCAAACTGACAAGCAAACAATTTGCCTTCTCTTCAGCGGTGTGAGCCAGCGTCGTATTAGGTTTCAGCAGTGGAGGCAGTGAGGAGCAGAAGAATTTTGCTTCGACTGATTTAACTAGGGACCAAAACGCTTTACTACCAGCAGCGTACGAAGCCAGTTTGTTCTCTATTCTACTAATGTGGTCAAAGTGAGCCCTCTGTAGAACTTTTTCACAGAACTTGGCAGCCTGCCTCAACCAGAGTTTGCGGAGCAGCCTCTCGTGAGTGGCTAGTTCACTACTAAGGATCCTTACTAACTGCAATCGGCCAGCAGTGCGCCGTGCCTCGGATCCCTTTACCCTCCGCGACTAGATACTTGATGCAGCGTAACAGCGCATGGCAGGATGGTCTTGCAGCTTAATTGCAGAATTAACTCTTCTAACCCGTTTTCCCTAACGGCGTCACTGGACATCACGCCGTAACACGGCTAGGCAGCTTGGCGGCATGGATGTGTCCGGTGGGTGGTCACCTGATTAGCACCACTCGGGGACCACGTGTGGGGTTTCAGAATTACGATACTTACATAATATTGATAAATATAGACCAACATATATTTATTTTACACATTGCCGGTGGACCAGCAGGCATTCTGTACAATGCCTGGGCATTGTATACATTGCCTAGGCAAGGTATGTAACGGACAATAATATTCATAATATTTCATACATTGCCTGAACGCCCCAGGCATTCCATACATTGCCTAGGCATTGTATAGAATGCCTGAATTATACAGATTGCCGGTAACATATATATCAATATGGGCTTATAAAAATAATGTTACTGTTGCAACACTGCATACATGTCAACTGTCCCTAACTTGAGAAAGAAACTAATGAACAGAAAGTATAACTTTCTGTTTTACTTACTTATTTTGCTCCAGTCTATATGAACCCTTGGTCGATGTGTGTTGAATGTAAACCCAGATTCCTCGGCTAATCTAGGGAAATGGTGGTGAAGCTCGTATGAAGTTTTATACGCCATTCTTGGAACTGTCCTTAGTTCGATTCAAGTAATAAAATAAACGCCGTGTTTAAGCCATGGTAAAAGCAGGCAAAATTATTATGCGAAAAATTACTTTGAAACTGTTCATGACATCACTAGCCGCGTGTTTTGATTACTAGGTTGATTATGTTGCTAGGCAACCATTGTATGTACCTAACGCGCGTTTGTTACTAAACTCTTTGTTTTGTTACCACTTCACTTTGGCACTGAAAACTCCATGGTGAAATAATACATAGGTTTTATTGCAAATATTGTGTAGGTAGGTATTTACCTAGGTACTAATTGTTTTGTTGTACCATTAACCTATTCTGTGGTTAGCATCATAGACGAGTAATAGTGTTCCGTGATCATAGATCAGAGTATATATCGGGAAAGTTAGGATAATATTACCATCGTGCGCTGTTACCACATATATATTATTATGATTATAAACACCTATACCTACTTATATTTTGTACAGTGTGCCTCTCGGAAGTAATTTTAAGTCCAGTTTAGTAAACTAATAATGAGGAGGTACAGACACTGGTAAATAAAACGCATTAAGTACATTTATTATGTGGCCATCTACCACTTTGCTCATCATATCTTTATTAGTCCATGATACAGCGCTAGTTTCATTGTTTTAAATCTACTTGTCTAAGTCTATGGGAGCAGTCTCATAGGAAGGGGGCAGCCTGACGACACGTTGAAGCTTAGTTATTTTTTTGTATTTTTATCGTGCCGCCGACCGATGTTTACAAGGAAGGTATAAGAAAAGTGTGCAGCATTCAACTCGACACACAAAACGTGAACTCAAAATACGCAACGTTTCAAACTACGAATACGTAAGCTGAATATTTTGCAAGCTCGCGTTCTGTGCTCAAGGTTTACTTTGTACAATGTAAATGTTGAGTATAAAAATAATAAATAACATCGCTTCGGCAGAATCGTGTGTCCAATAATCGGTGCTGTGGTCGATCGTCGTGAGATCAGAGCCAGGGCTAGGAACTCTAGGCGGATGGCTTTTCCTCGGAGACCGCGGTGGCGCCCGAGGCTACGGAGCCACCCTCGTCCGCCGAGGGTCCATTGCACGCCAGCCCAGGGAATCGCGCGTAAAGCGCCTGTTGGTACTTGGGGTGACTGCAACAAACAGGATCGTCAACTTCTGCTCCATTACAATAATATACCTAAATCAAAATATCTTCGTTATAAGTTTCATACCTGATACCATATACAATCGGGTTATAGACGGCGTTAGCTTTCGCGAAAAGCGATCCCCAGATAGTGGCGAGAGGGCTGATGTTCATGCTCTCAAACACGCCCGCGTAGTTGATCACCAAATATGGCGTCCAAGCCATGAACCACAGCGAAATGGTCATCAGTGCTACCTGCATACAATATTATGGTTAGATTATATGGAAATGTCGTCGAGCAAAAAACTGGTGTGTGGGTGCACAAAACAAAATAGGTTCAGAAGGCCAGCTTCGGTTAACCTTGATTTTAATATCCTACGCGCAACCGTAGCTTTAGGGCTGGCAATGCAATTATATTGTTTAAAGTTTAAATTTAGGAGTTTCAATAAAAAATAATTTCTTAGGCATGTAACTTTTAAAACACGTTTAAGAATTTAAAAAACGAAAAGACTAACCAAATAATCGTTTATAATAGGCGTGGAAAATTGCCCAAGTTTTTCCACGTGGCTTACAGCCGCACCGTGGCGCGCTCCATGTATCCGCTGATTCGCGCCCGCCGCCACTTCAATGCACTCCTTGCTACCAACACTGATTGTGATATTATTTGTGACAGTTGGAAAAATGTAACGAAAGTTTTTTTGACTTATTGTGAAAATTTTACTGATCAATGGGACAGGGCCAAAAAATTCGTTGACTATAATGACAATTTGTATGACATACTAATTTTATGTTGACATAATATTTTTACAGCAATTTGTTGTACTTATTATATTAGTAATTTTATAATATTATTCCTATTTTTACTAGGAAATCTGTTTTAGTTTAACAATATGTGAGATAAATGTTAGTGGAATTTGTCCGTTTTTATTCTCAATAAATAATTTGAATTTGTAATTTGAATAAGTTGGTTACCGAAAACAACTTTCTTTGATTACGGCAGGTACGAAGGCACAGACATATTTATTTTATATTATATGTCTGTGTACGAAGGGCACTATTATTATAACATTAAATAAAGTATAATAAAGCCTCGTTCTTAAATAAAGATATTTTTTGAAATAGATTTTTTTTTGCTATATGACAATAGAAAAATCATTGGAAATTGTGAATATTGTGACACGAAACGATAATAACCTACGTGAATTGCCAAAGCGCGGGCACTCGCGACTGTTGTTTGACCACGGAGGTATTTAGGATTAAAGTTCTGTGCGTTCTACCGACTTGATCCGAGATCCGTGTACGCACGCGTCTTTGTGTGCGTGTGCCTGTTAACGCTCGTTGTACGGAGCCGGTCTTCTGTGCTTATTTATTTTTATTTTGTGGTTGGTGGTACCTTGGCCAGTTTGCACTCAGCGCTAGTGTTGGCGGCTTCAGATGATCTGAGTGACGCCACGTTCATTTTCTTAGCCTGTTCCCTCATGCCCCTCTCGTGAGCTGCTACGGCCTATATACGAATAATCAATTATTTAGATAGGTATCATTTTAAAATATTACCTAGGTAGCTATAATTTTACTGGTCTGATAATTGTTGATATTCTCACCTGTACAATGAAGGTGTAAGAGTAGATGATGAGTAAGAGAGGCAAGAAATAGACGAAGACTGAGTAGATCAGGATGTAGCTGCGGCTTAACCACTCCTTGCTCAAGTAGTCAGTTCCACACGCGGTCATATTACCTTCGGGGACGTACCTGTATAGAAAATTTGGTTAGACTTGACTTGAATAAGGCGTGGAAGACAATCAACAAAAAACGTGCTAACATGTCAAGTATAATAAAACAGTTACAAAAGATATTAAATGGTTATTTACCTGTTCCAACCGAAAAATGGAGCAAGAGTCCAAGCGCCAGAGAAAAGCCAGATGCCGAGAATCCGAAGTAGAGCTCCATTGATGCTCATCGGCTTTGCAGCTATACCCTTGACGATAACGTTGTAGCGATCGAAAGCAATCATTGTCATTGTCCAAATCGAAGTACATCCAAATAGCGATCCACAACATGCGTATAGTTCACAGGCGAATGGACCTATAAAATAACGAACATTACAATACCATCAAATTTGGTGTAACTACAACGATAGAAGAAAATTAACATACCCCACACCCAAGTTTCGTTGTAACAGTTAATGACCATAGCCGGAGACATCGCACACATCATCAAGAAATCGGAGAACGCAAGATTAACAACAAGCAGGTTAGAGGGAGTTTTGAGATGCTGCAGAAAAATAACGACACGGTTTAAAAAAACACAACTCTGAAGGACTAAACATATTATTCATTGTAGTTGAAGTGCAGACCTTAGTTGACATGAAGATGAAGATAACCATGCCGTTGCCGCTGATCGAGACAAAGCCAAGAACGCCGATAGTGAAACCCAGAAGACCGTGCCATAGTGGGTTCATAGGTGGATATTGATACCTGGAAAATTATTATTGCTTAGAAATGATAGACGGTTAGAGATCACGAAAATCACGTCTAAAAATTAAGCACACCAGTGGGGATCAATCATGTGGAGCATATCTGGTGGGACCATGTCGACGACGGTTTGGTTAGCGGCTCCGTAGGCCGCCACCTGGCCGCCCCACGCCTGCAACGCGGCCATGCCCGGGCCGGGGTCCAGGCTTGCGATCGTCATCTTCACTGCTTCAACCAGTCAACCTGCGAACATGCACCTCTCCACACTGTCAAACTTGACCAAGCACTTGAGTTGTCTTGAACCTCATTCAAACGTTTCGATATTTACTTAGAAGAAGAGTAGCGAGATGGTTATCACAAAAAGACTGAAGAAAATCGCTGCACGAACTACTCCAGTCTTTGTAGCATTTAACCGATCCCGTGACTTTGGGAGTCGAGACTGCGGAGAGCACTCAGCTAGTGTCCCACGGCCGAGCCTTTTATAAGAAAACTGAGGATTAGGAGCAGCGTCATAAGAAACAAAATCGATTTTCATAATTGAATAAGATACTTACCTAGGAACTGCATGCACAATGTCTGAGAAAGTGCATGCGTTAACCTACTTTAAGAGGATAGTTTTTTAAATTTAGCCTTCTTGAATTATCTTTTGATGATGTTATTTTTAAAAGATAACTGGTAAAAAATATATATAAGTAGGTACCTGCCGTAAAAAGTAAGTAGGTATATAATATGTACCTAAGTACCCTAAGGTATATACGGGTTGTTACTCTTGATAAGTAGTAGGTAATAGCAGACAGCAGTGGGGCTAGTACAAGAACTTGCGAAAAAGTATTCGTTCCGTAAACGATAGCAAATGTACGAAAAATTCAGTTTCCCTTTACGTCCGATAGAGGCGCTGTTCAATTTTTATACATTTTGGTATCGTTTACAGAACGAATACTTTTTCGCAAGTGCTCGTACTAGGGCCACAATAAGTTGCGACTTGCGACCTTAGTCAGTTCATAAGTAAACCTACTACTTATTGGCAACGTGCGATTCTTGTATAGGTGCATGAGAACATTGAGAACCAACGAACTCTTGGATGAACGAAATAGAATAATGTACCCAATTGTTACCTATACCTATTATTCGTACCGATTATTTATTCGTACAGTAAAAATAATATAGGTACATACGAGGGTCATGCCAAATTAGATACTCCATGGTCATTTGATTGATACTGGCAAGTTATACATCATTGTAAAGGCTGGTTATTTACTTATAAATTTAAAAATGGAACACTCGTAAAATCTTTTTTTTTTTTTTTGTGGTTCAATTTGGGGGGAATTTGCCGTAACAATGGATCTCACTTAACGTGATTTGCGTGTTATGATTTATTATGACTTTAAAAAAACGTTTAAAGCCTCATGAATGTTTTGAACTTTGGTGAGTCTGCGTGTTCACGTGCAACCTTTTTTAATTGGTTTGCTGAATTTAAAAGAGGATGGGTTAGATTTGAAGATGAGGCCAAGACAGGACGGCCGCCAACCGCAGTTACTCAAGAAAATGTGCAAGTTGTGGAAAAAAATATTCGTGAGAACCGACGAATTACATACGTAGAGCACGAGCGTGAACTGGGTATTGGATCAGCAGCATTGCAAACCATCATTCATGATCAACTGTCCCTCCATAAGCGTTGTTCAAGATGGGTGCCGCACAAACTCAACGAGATGCAGAAAGACCGTCGCGTGGATTGGTGCAAATTTATGATAGACTAGCTAATGCCCGCGACTTCGTACGCGTAGCGCAAAGTAATTAGTGGGTGGACGATTAGACTGACATATCCAAATATAAATGTTACACTAACGAACACGAACGGAACTTTAAATAGGCACAAATCCATCGGATTATTTATACTGAATATTTTATAGATAATACCTACACATATGACATGATTGTAGATTTATTGCTCTCCATTTTAATGCTGTCATACTATCGTCATAGTATGATTTTAGTCTAGTTTTAATCTGACTTGATACAGGTATCCCGACATGTCCATAGTTTCAAATATATTTCAAGCAAATAATATATTACTTTCACTGGTTAAATACGTTGGAAGTGTGGAGCCATGGAGCCAATAAGGAAAAAAAATTGGTATAAGTCAAGCGAAATGTCATGCATGACAAACGTTATTATTGAATTATTAGTAAATAGTAAGTAGGAAGCATGGAGCGGTATCTATAATTAATCGCTGTTATTTAACATTACTCCGCGTAAAGACTGCCAATCAATGATGTCTAAATAATTTTTGCCCGCCTTCTGCGCCTCGACCCTTCCAACAACTAAACCGCTTTCGTTCACCACCATAACATCCAAAATAGCTGCTAATCATAGATCAGTAACAGATTAGATGCCGCGAGTTCACCTACTTTGCGTGTCTGTTATTGGTGTTAAGTTTGATCCTGGCAAAAAAATGTATTCATTTTAATCTCCGTCGACTTGGTATATTAGCACGTCAGAAGTCAATACAACAATAAACGTACTTTAAATTACGCCATAATAAACTGTAAAACCTCTTCAAAAGCAGTTGGCTGTCCTGAAAATAACAAACACAAAAAAAACTATTTGGTGCAGTCTATCGGAAGTTATGCGGGTACATACATTTCGGCTATTCGTTTTTATTTCATCATCATCATCAGCCAGAAGACGTCCACTGCTGAACATAGGCCTCCCCCTTTAACCTCCACACTGAACGACATCCTGCCATCTGCATCCACTGGATGCCCGCGACTCTCACAATGTCGTCGGTCCATCTAGTGGGAGGCCTACCTACGCTGCGTCTTCCGGTTCGCGGTCTCCACTCAAGAACCTTACCTACTTCCCCATCGGTTAACAGTTCTTCGAGCGATGTGGCCTGCCCATTGCCACTTCAACTTGCAGATTTTAATAGCTATGTCGGTGACTCTGGTTCTTTGGCGAATATCTATATTTTTATTTACATATAGATTATATGGCAACAGCCGCTTCAGTCTTCCTACCTACCATGTCTGCGAGTAGAAGTCTGTCATTACGACAACATTACTAAAATAAGCTAGATGGCGTTATAAATAATTATTAAAAAAAATTTTTTTTACTATTTATTATCATAAATTAATATAGCCTATGTTTCAATCAGGTATTTTATAAGCATATTCATGGAAACTGCTTTGAAATCCTTCTAGTAGTTTAAAAGATGTGCTCGGACAAACAAACAAACTGACAGCCGTCAGATTTGTAGTTCCATAGTTTGAAAATAGATTGCGTACTAAAACGATGTTTTGCGAAAAAATTTTAAATTTGCTTAAACTTTACGAATAATATTATTAAAAACGTAATAAGGTATTCAATAATTCCTAAAATAATGAGTGTAAATGGATCGTAGTTTCACAAATATGAAAAGTGCGTCTATTATAGGTAAATACGACACTTTACCTGAATCACGCAAACGGGATTTTTTTTGCAAGTTAAACCGATATCCGGTATTGCTTCTACTTAGTTAGAAGTCATGTGTGAAGGTATTTGATCTACACATTTATAATATGGTAGGGATAGGGATAAATTTGACTTTGCGCAGAATAAAAACGTTTATGATATACTGACAGGTGACGAAACATGGCTGTACGATACACGTACAGTCTCTGGGAGAAGATTTTGTTAGTGGACTGTATGAGGTGCATCCAGAACGATCAGGTAATGAAACGGACAACTATCCCTGCAAGCTGACGAAGGTAAAAAGGAAAACCTCACCAACCTTAAATCCACGATCGCCCATACGGCTTCAGCAGCAATCTCGGTCTTATGTGGCACAGCCAGGGCACGGCCACTGAACTGCACTGGTGAAATATTGTTCTCCAATGTTCTTTGTGAGCTCACAGCACTGAGTTACGAACCCAGAGGTTCTAAAGGAATGTCCTGGATGGTGGTGATTTCTGCGCACGCGCCGCGAAAGTAGGTACGCAACGTGCGTCCCAAGCGAATCGCTATGACGGAATGGCTTCTACCGATCAACGATAGAAAATAAAAGAATTGATGAAGTTATTTTCCATCTACCCTCTTTTGCTTGTTGGGATCGAACATACCGCCCACCGAATTCAACATGATTGAATTCCTAAATAATGTAGGATGTAGCAATCCTCAAAGGAGAGTTAAAACCAAACTTAATAAATTTGGGAAGCTTATATTAGCAGGCTGAACCCAGCAATTAATAACTAGGTGAACCTATAATATATGTAAAGTGTAAGTGTAAGGTGTGGTTTAAACATAAATAGAAAATAATGTATGTAAATAATTATAACTACTGGCGTATAAACTTCTTACATCATTAAATAGTTAATTTGCATATGGTAATGGGCAAATTTTATTAACAGGTCGTTTAATTAGACCATTTTTTGTCCTTAGGGTGACAACGCGGACAATTTTGTCAACGCCTTCATGTGTCGCTTCAATTCTACCTAGCGGCCATTGTAATGGTCGAGTTAAATTTGATTTTAGTAAAACTAAATCACCAACCTTTAAGTTGGGAGGTGAAGAAAACCACTTCGCTCTCTGCTGAAGAGTGTGAAGGTAATCATCAGACCATCGTTTCCAGAATGATTGTGAAACCTTCTGAATTAATTGCCAACGTGACAATCTATTCATAGGCACGTCCTCAAACTCATATTCCGGAACAGCAACTAGACTTCGACCTATCAGAAAATGACCTGCCGTTAACACTTCAAACTCGTTAGGGTTGTCTGATAGGGAACACAAAGGGCGCGAGTTGAGCACGGCTTCAACTCTGCAAAATACCGTTGACAGCTCTTCAAACGTAAGAGCTGTATCACCTACAGCGCGGACAAGCAAATGCTTACATTGCTTTATCCCGCTCTCCCATACCCCTCCCATAGAGGCGGCATTCGGAGGATTTTTTCGCCACTCTATTTGGCGAGCCGTTAATCCACCAAGAATTTCATCTCGAGTATCCTTGTCAATCCAGAATTTTGCTACTTCCTTAAGGTGCTTAGCAGCAGCTACGAAGTTCGTTCCGCAGTCTGAATACATACACGACGGGATTCCTCGTCGTGCCACGAAACGATCAAGCGCAGCTAAGAAACAATCGCATGATAATTGGGAAAGTACTTCGCAAAAAACAGATTTGCTCGAAAAACATATAAATAAACACAAGTACGCCTTGTGTACCTTCGCGTTACGACGTAAGCATTCTTTTACAAGGAAGGGTCCGCCTAAATCGCATCCAACATGTTCAAAAACCTTGTTAGGCATGAGACGAGGGGCGGGTAATGTACCCATTTCCGGTTGTAACGCGGTAGGTTGGCATTTGAAACAAATTTTACATTTCGATAACACGGATCGAATAATTCTACGAGCACTAACAAGCCAATAGTTTTTACATAAAATGCCCTGTAACGTACGAGGACCTACATGTAAATATTTTACATGGAAATAACTAATCAATAGCATGCTCGTATAACATTTAGGTAGCAACACCGGGTGCTTCGTATTATACGGTAGGTCGGCTTGCACAAGTCGACCCCCCACCCTGAGGAAATTGTGAGAGTCCACGAAAGGTGACAACTTTCGTAGCGAGGCCACAAAATTTCCTTTTTTCAGGGATGAGATCTCTGAACCAAAATGATTCGCTTGAAGAACACTAACTATAGTGTCGTGAGCTTTTTTGAGCTCAGAGGTTCTCAGAGGTCCTACAGACCGCTCTGAAAGATTGCATCGCAGGTTAGTTACAAACCTGTGACACCACGAGATTACGCGCTGTAATCTATTAAATGAAGAGAACTTTTCGAAAGTTTCTTCGAGGTCGTTTCTGTCATCAAATGAATTAAATGCAAACGTTGCACTATTTGATTTGAGCTCGGAAACCATAAACTCTTTATTTACGTAAAATGACTCGATAGGCCATTTATCTCGATCGTCGCTCAGCCACGCAGGACCCTGCATCCACTCCGCAGCGACCTCTATGAAGCGAGCCGGCAGTACACCACGCGAGCACATATCAGCTGATCCGTTGTTATGAGTTCTTACGTGGAACCAGGAACTGGGTGGAACCACAGCTGTTATACGACTAACACGGTTAGCCACAAACGTTTTTAGCATGTAAGGTTGAGTCTGGATCCACGCTAGAACGTTCTTCGAATCGCTGAGAGCGATGATTGAGTAATTTACGGTTGTCAAGTTTCGTACGACAAAACTAACAAGTTTACTGAGCAGCACGGCTGCCTCCAATTCAAGTCTCGGTATTGACAATACAGGGTTTAACGGCGCGACTTTTGACTTACTAGTCAACAGCCTGACCTTGACATTACCTGCTATATCTACGCTGCGAAGGTACAAACACGACGCATAACCACGAGTCGACGCATCACAAAACGCTATCAGTTGCACATCACAGAAGTTAGGTATCAAAACATGACGCTCGAAACGTAATTCAGATAAGAGCGGCAAGTCGGCGATGAATTGATTCCACTGCGAGCACGGCTCGGGCGGTAATTGATCATCCCAGTCAACCCCTAACTTCCAAAGATCTTGCATAATGCATTTTGCAACAAACGTGCAAGGTGAGATAAACCCCACGGAATCGAAAATACTCGCGAGCAGTTTTAAAACAGATCGTTTGGTTTGTTTTGTGTCAGTCATGTTGTAATTAAAGGCAAAACTATCGCAGGCAGGTAGCCATGTCAAACCTAAAACCTTGAGAGATGACGATAACGTATCGTCCTGAAAGTTGATAGCTGAAACCTGATCCGATTGCATTCTATCTAGCAAGTCCGGACAGTTGCTAGCCCACTTCCTTAATTCTAGCCCACCACTTTTAAGAAGTGATAATAAATCATCTTGCAACTTGCAAGCTTGTTCCTTTGACTGGCAAGACCATAAAAGGTCATCTACATAGAACCCTTGCGTGACAACCCTAGCGGCTTCAGAGCGAGAACTTTCAGCGCGAGATAACTCGTCCGCAGCTAGCTGATGCAACGTGCGTACAGCTATATACGGCGCACTACGGAGCCCGTAGGTATTCGTTTTAAGTTCATAGGTGCGCACCGGCTCCGTCGGAGATTCACGCCACAGAATATGTTGATACTTCCTGTCGGCAGGGTCGATTAACACGGCTCGAAACATCTTGGACACATCCGCGGTAAAACATACGTCAAACAATCGAAAATTCATAATAATTTTCAGTAAATCTTGAAGTAGTTTCCCGCCAGTCAAGAGTGCATCGTTGAGAGAAATGCCGTTTCTGACCCAGGCCGAGCCATCGTAAACAACACGCAGAGGCGTACTAAGTGAAGACGGACGCAGAACACAATGGTGCGGAATAAAATACGCAGAAGGTTCAGAACCTTGGTACAACTCCATGTGACCGAGGGATTCATATTCTCGCATAAATTCTACATAGGCCTTATGAAGGTCTGGAGACCGAGCGAGACGACGCTCGACTTGGTTAAGACGCTTCAACGCCACGTCATAGGAATCACCGAGAGGTGCGTGGTCCGGATTTAATAAAATCGGAGAAACGTAACGACCAGTTTCATCGCGATAATGTTTTTCTAAATATATTTTATCCGCTAATTCGTCTAACGGGTTCATCGGAACTTCGCACGGCAAAGCTTCCGTCTCCCAAAACTGTTTGAGAGTTTCATTTAAATTGTCACTTTCTAAAGTGAACGAAGTGTGTAGTGATGTCGCACACGGTACTACATCACTAGTGCTAGGGGAAGGCATCCCTAGTCTTCCGGTTACTACAAAACCGAATACGCTCCCTAACGCAACTGGCATATCACAATTTATTATGTACTTCTTCCCGTCATAAATGTACGGAAACAAGTCACCGGATAAAATTATATCAATCGGCGCTTTCTGGTAAAAACACGGGTCGGCTAACTGCAGACTTTTAAATTCATTAACTACCTTATCAGGTATAGGTACGGTTGGCAAATCAGAGGTAATTTTAGGTAAAATCACTGCATCGATATTTAACGTAGGTGTCGCGCTATGACGCGGCTGAATGGCACACGAAACCATTCCGTGATTTTTCACGAATTCGCCTCCGAGTCCGAAAATATTATACGGACATTTATTTGCAGACAGTCCCAGTCGTTGATAACAATCCATCGAAATAAAACTCGATTGTGCTCCCGAATCAATTAAAACTCGACAAGGTTGATAATTACCGAACGCATCTACACAATTCACAACAGCAGTCCCTAGTATAACGGCATAGTTAGTCGTCGATGACGTCACATGACAGGTATTGTAGATAACAGCGGGCTTATCTACCTCGCACGGCGAAGTGGCCGGCGCGGCTGGAATCGGATTTGATGCCTGTTGCTTATTGACGCTGACATCCTTGTGCAATAGTAAATGATGAGATAATTGGCAAATCAAACATTTAAAGTTACTTTTACACGAACTTGCAAAATGGTTTTGTTTCAAACAGTTGCGGCACAACTTTATTTCATTAGCACGGCTAATGCGTTGATCGATTGACAATTTACGAAATTGATCACATCGGAAAATCATATGATCTCCTCCACAATGTAAACACCTAAGCCTGGGACTGGTCGAAGAAGCGTGAGAGTAATTTCTCGAACTACCTTGTTTCGTATCGCCCTGTTGGCGTTTGTTTTGTTGTACATTCACAGTAGAATTACAATATGACGTAGAATGATCCAAAACTTTTATATGATTCTGAACAAACGTGATAAGTTCATCAAATGTAGGTATTGACTTTTGATCTAATTTTTGTTCAAAACCTTTCCGTGTTTGTGGGTCCAACGCCCGCAATGCAATATGACACATTATGTAACTATTCAAGTCACTAATTTTTAACGATTGAATCGCTTTATATGAGTGATCAAAGTTCTCAATAAACTGGTTCAGATGAGTAGAAGACTCCTTTGTCAGCGGTGAAAAGTTTAACATTTTATCAATGTACCTACCAACCAATAATCTATCATCCTTGTATTTCTCGATCAAACTTTGCCAAACTAGATCGTAATTTTTGGCGGTAATCGGAACACTTTTAACAATATTTAAGGCGGATCCCTTCACACATGACAATAAATAATGGAATTTTTCTATCTTCGGAATATGAGGGTGATCGTGAACCATTGAACAAAACGTCTCATAAAAGGTTGTGAAATTCTCAGAATTCGAATCAAACGTAAACAACTCAAGTTTAGGTAAGCGAGGCTTCGATTCCACAGAGCGCGAAGTGTTCTCGCTCTTATTGTTATTGGGTTTCGGTTTACATTGGTTTTCACATAACTTTACACGGAAATAAAGATCATCAAAACTTTTCAATTCATGACATCTAAGAGTTGATTTTGGATCTGATTCAAGTTCCTTTTGGAATTCTTCAAATATTAATTTTTCAAATGAACTGCGTAAATCAGTTATTTCAGACACGTGCATCAAAAATAATTGTGTAGTTTCGGGATCGGATAAATCACGGGACATATCGTAAACTACTTGCATTTGTTGAAACATCCGTTGTTTTCGATGAATTAACACGGTTAACTCATTCGACATTGTTGCAACGATTTCATCCTTCTGGTCTATAGATGGCGGCGCCATCTTGTGAATGACACACGAAGCGGTTAACGAAACTAAATATCAAGATTTTAACGAAAATAACTTATATTTTATGCAAATAAACTATACAATACATAAATAAATACTTGTACGACAAGATTATATGTGTATAGTGTGAAATATATAAGTACCAGAGCTGATTGGGAAATATATATAATATGACACGCCGCGTGTAGAACGTCTACCACGCGCATGAAATACTAAAATGTAAATATGAAGTGAATTGGCACGGCCAATATGTAAGGCAAGTTAAGAACGTCTTAACAAAAAGTAATTACGCACGGCGATAATTACGTGAGGTGATCTGACACGGTCAGAAGTACTTTTATAGTAACAGAACGTCTGCACTATAAAACCTATGAATTACGAACTCAAAGGCGAGGTGAATAACCAAAGTTATTATTTCTGGTTTTAGTCCCACTGAGGATTGTATTCCGGTTTAATCCAGGTATTATATTGAGTTAAGGATTTAATCCGGTTACGAAGTGACCAAAAATGATTGTACGATACACGTACAGTCTCTGGGAGAAGATTTTGTTAGTGGACTGTATGAGGTGCATCCAGAACGATCAGGTAATGAAACGGACAACTATCCCTGCAAGCTGACGAAGGTAAAAAGGAAAACCTCACCAACCTTAAATCCACGATCGCCCATACGGCTTCAGCAGCAATCTCGGTCTTATGTGGCACAGCCAGGGCACGGCCACTGAACTGCACTGGTGAAATATTGTTCTCCAATGTTCTTTGTGAGCTCACAGCACTGAGTTACGAACCCAGAGGTTCTAAAGGAATGTCCTGGATGGTGGTGATTTCTGCGCACGCGCCGCGAAAGTAGGTACGCAACGTGCGTCCCAAGCGAATCGCTATGACGGAATGGCTTCTACCGATCAACGATAGAAAATAAAAGAATTGATGAAGTTATTTTCCATCTACCCTCTTTTGCTTGTTGGGATCGAACATGGCTATATACTCTTAACTACGACCCTGAAATAAAGAGTCCACAGTATGATGCTTTGAAGATTAGCCGACTCCAACAAAATGTTGCTGAACACGAAGCACACATAAACAAATGGTTGCCTCCTTTTTCTGCAAGACAGGACATATTGCTACGGTGGTGCTAGAATATCAAATGACAGTTAATTTAGAATGGTATGTGACAGTTTGTGCCCGAAGAGATTGTCAGCTTGGTGTGACAAGCGGCCGAAGTCAGGAACCCAGCACCTGCCCCGGCACCACGACAACACTGCCCCGCACACGTCTGCAAGAACACTTGACTATTTCAGTTCAAAAAACGTCACTATTCTGCCTCACCCGTCATATTCACCTGACCTAGCACCCTGATATTTTTACCTTTTTCCGTAAATTTAAGAAAAATTAAAAAGAAAGCGATTTGAGAACAAAGAAGATGCCCTGGCTGCTTATAACTATGAAATTTCTGAGGTGTCTATAGAAGAGTGGTCATTAGGATTTTCCAAGTGGTTTAGACGCATGGAAAAGTGTATCGGTGCGAGTTCACAGTGAATACTATGAAAAAATAGATAACTGAAATAAAGAATAAACTCTGAAACTTTTGAGTATGTAATTTCTTTTGGCATGACCCTCATACTTGCAAAGTTTCAGATCGATACGATAATTACTACGTATTTTCAATGCCGGATTTAGAGGTCTGGTGGGCTAGGGGTAACAAAAGAGTGGAGGCCTCTCGGTTTACTAGTGTTTACTAAACTGAATTTTTTTTTTCCCGAAGTCTCTATTGTGGCCTCTTTTTTGTGGAGCCCCGTGGCTGTAGTCCCGGTTGCCCTCCCCTAAATCCGGCCCTGCGTATTTGTAATTCATTATAAAAAACATAGCAACATATTCATTGGCCTCATTGTCATACTTTTATTTTGTTTGGTCGTCATTTTCTTGTGAATATTTTTCCAGGTCATCATAGCGGTAAAGTTCTCATGGCTGCTCTACTTCACTAATATCGTTATGAAGGCAGTAAGAACTAGGCAGGAGTTAACCTAACAAGATTACGATGCTGAAGACTTAACTGCAAAATGTAGCATATACGTTGCTAGGTACCATACCAGTTTACAGTTCTACCTACGTATCTAACAGACTTTAATCAAGTTTGAGCCGATAATAGCTCAGTGAGGCTAGTACGAGAACTAATAACAAATATTAGTTGGTATAAATACATATATCTGGGACATTTTTGCACACACGGTCATCTGACCCCAAACAAAGCAAAGCAAGTAATATGGATGCCAGAGACTGATATACGTATACCTATTTTATTTTTTTACATACCTAAATAGGTATTAACACCCAGACATAGAACAAACACAAATGTTCGTCACATTAATGTTTGCCCTAGATGGGAATCGAACCCACGCCCCCAAGCGCAGTAGGTAGGTTCACTACCAACAGAGCCACAGTTTTTTTTTTTTTTAAACTACTTTTTAAACTGGACCGCCGGGGCCGTTGTTTGGGCAGTCAATAAAATATATAACAAAAATTTATACACGTATAGATTAAGTACGTACAAGATAAAAATTTCTCTATCTCTGTCAGTTACGTCTTTTAGTCTTCACTACCTACTCTGCTGGGGCATACTTAAGTCTGTAGAATACATAAATAAATAAAATAAATAAATATCTGGGACATTATTGCACACATGGTCATCTGACCCCAAACTAAGCAAAGCATGTAATATGGCTGCCAGAGACTGATATACATACATATATATTTTTAAATACATACTTAAATAGATATTAACACCCAGACATAGAACAAACACAAATGTTCATCACACAAATGTTTGTCCTAGATGGGAATCGAACCCACGCCCCCAAGCACAGAAGTTAGGTTCACTACCAACTGAGCCACCGGGGCAGTCAACATGAGAATAAGTTATCGAGGTGGTATGGCATAAATGGCTTTAGTTTGCCCAGAAATGACCGGTAAATTTTTAGTGACTTTTGTATGTGTCACTGTCATACAAACGTCACACAGTTTTTTGTTGATTTGTTGTTTGACATCTGATTTCAACATCAACGATTTTTGTATTGTATTCAAAATTAATGTTAAGCTTTTCGGCCCAGTTTTTGTTTGATTTGGTTCATACTTATTACTTTATAAGTAATGTTATGCATAGATAATTTGTAATAATTATTATCGGGTAACAGAATATGGACTTGCCAGAAGATATTGAAGTCAGTGATGAAGAGGAAGAGATCACCGCCGAAACAGTTCTCAGAACTTTACAAAATGCTTGGCAGAACGAGCATTTGGCTCCAGAGATCCTTCCTCACAGAAACGACATGGTAGAGTGCATGCTAGGACAAATACAACACATGGAGCGCAACATAAACAAGCTACCAAAAACTGACCTTCGAGCCTCTATTCACAGAATGGAACTCAATAGAATTAAGTTTTTAATTTGCAATTATCTCAAAACTAGGCTTAGTAAAATAGAAAACCTATGCATAACTATAATAAATGAAGAGAAACAGAGAATAGAAAGTGGTAACAGTTATTTAACTCCATCTGAATATAAATATGCTCTGGACTATTTATCAAACATGGAGAATCATATAAAAACTGTAGCGTTAGAGAAGATGCCTGGAAATATGCAAGTGTTTGAAATGAGTAAAATGGCAGTGTACCCTAACTTACAGACTCATGTGTTTTTGAAAGCAAATGAGACGGTGAATGGTGTTGTGCTGGAAGATCTAACGGGTGATGATGAAGAAATAGATTTGGAAGGTAAGTTAATTATCTCTTACTAACAGGATAGCAACTACCGGTTTTTATTCTTATTCAAGTAGAGATCTCATTTTAAAACAGATGTTTACCTTAATGTTTATCAGTTCTGTGACAGATGAACGGCCAACTGCCGCTTTAGATTGCTGATATCTTGGTAAATTAGGGTTACTGGCAAATTACTTTGTGCTGGATACATACCTCAGAGAAATACTTAGCATAGCCCTTGGTGTACCTTGAGAGAGGCCCATATCCCACAATGGACTCAGATAGGCTGATTATGATGATGATGAAAGCATTTATCAATGTTGTGCTGATGTGCTACTTGATGTACCTATATTGTTAATTTCCTCCTATTTGTGCAAGCAGGCAGCTTGTAGACTATTATGCCATACCAGTCTACAAAATAATGCCTATAGAATTACTGCTAGGCAGTAATTCTTGCCTTGGTTCTGTTTTAATAGAGTCGAGGTTCGACCTGCAATGGTGACAATATCTTTGACCTGCGATGGTGACAATATCTTTGACCCATCTAGCAGCTGGACGACCAACGCTTTGTTTACCATGCCTGTCTTTATAAATAATTATCAATGTAATAGGCCCAAAAATAGAAAAGCCAGACTCGAATTCAAATGCCAGACATTCAGTCCTGAAAGCCCACACTGCTTTAAAAAAAAAAAAATTTTTTGTTTATTTATCATGCTGCATTTGCAATGTATGATTAAGGGCCGATTTCACCATCAAAGTGAACGCGATCAACGCAAAACTAAACTGGTATAAAGTGGCTTATTGAGTTCAAAACGTCAATTTGGGTTTCACCAACATAAACTGATCGCAGTTAAGTTTATGTTGGTGAAACCCAAATTGCCACTTTATACCAGTTTAGTTTTGTGTTGATCGCGTTCACTTTGATGGTGAAATCGGCCCTAAGTTGGCAACTGTTTTATTTTATTTTAATGTTGTTACACGTTTAGGGCTCGCATTCAGCCTATTTATACTTATGGTAATGTTATTTGTTTCAGAGGGATCACAACACATACTACAGTACAAGCCTATTGCTGACCTGGTCAAGAATGGAAAAGTGCAACTTATTTAATAGTTTACCTATTACTATATTTTTTGCATGTTGTACCTTGTAACTAAGTGATAATCTACCAGTACCATTATACAAACTCTATACAAGGTATTTCAATTTTTTGTTTAAATAGCTTTCTCATATCCAGTATAAAGTGTATTTATAAACAAACCTGCAGGCTTAGTTGTTACTAGCCTACCATTGTTACTACTGTGATAACATTTTGCCCACCCTTTTTATCTATGTGTAAACACTATGAAGGTAGAATTTGGATAAACACTGTTTTAAACTATCAGGGTTGTTCACTAAAGTTAAATGATTATTTACGGTAACTTACTTACCACGGTAAATATCCCGTAAATAATCATTTAACTTTAGAATTTGGATGTCTGTTTCATTCACGTATTTTGCATGTCTATGGCTGTCTTCCGTTGGATCAATGCTCCAAATAACGCGCCCCAGTTTGATTTCCGTTGTCTTTCCAGTAGCATGTCAGACGTCAATACAAAAATATTAAATTGCACCATAGTAAACTGCGATAGCAGTTGGCCTTGCAAATGAAGATAAATTACCACTAAATTGCTTACGTGACGTCATAGTACCTACAAGAAATGCAGCAGTGTCTATCCTGAGATCCCTCTAAATATAATTAACGCAAAATGGGCCAATAAATGGCCTAATTGCAGAAAATGCCCGCTACACAAGTAAGTAAAGCCCCTCGCCAATAAAAGATTTGACCAAATTGTATCTGGGCTCAAATGCTAGGCCTGCTGTCAGGTAAATTCGTTCAAATATAAGGAAATTTGTCTTTTCAGACTGCGCTATTGTGTCATAGCAGTTGCTGTCCTCTATACTGTACTTCACCTGATGCATGACAATATTCTTCACTTTGTACAGACATCTTCACAGTATGCAATATGCAATGTTTACAACCAGGTGTAAGCAGTGTTTGGAAAGCTATGACATTTAAACAATAATGTGTAGTGTAAATACACTATTGGGCACCAATTTCTAATAAAACATTATGTATAATAACATCAGAAAAATATATTTATTCCAATGCAATATTATCACATTTATTAAGGCAGACACATTCACAAATTCAAACATTCACTAAGTACAGCTCACTAAGTAACACAATTCAATACATAATACAAATTTGGCTACTCTATACTTTCAACATTTATTTCACTTATAAAATATTCAAAGTGGCATTCACTTGGCCTTTTTACATTGTTTTGTCCAAACATGTATTTTGGAAGTAATCTTAGGCCGTCACCTGCGGATATAAGTATCTAAAAAGAAAATTTATTTAGGCATCTTAGGCCATGGCCTCAAAAGAATAACGACTCAAACCGATTATAAACGACTATGTAATTCTACATCATAATTAAGTAGAGTACGTACGTAACATATGTCGTCTTATAAATACAAGTAGGTAGAAATGGGACTTATTTTTGGTTCTGCATAATAAAACGAAAAATTTATAAAAAAATTAAGTAACACTTAAGTATGAGGCACTTAATAAATGCCATTATGTAGCACCTTTGTGACGTTTTGTAAACTTTATTTTGCATAGAGATTAATAATTAATCCTGCCTTCAGCTGTAATAAATAGTAAGTAGTAAGAAATTAGCTGTAATTAGCCTTTACTCAGGGTAGTTAAAAATATTAAACGATGTTTCTAAAATTAATTAAATAAGAATCTCTTATAGTATATGCCAATAAAAAAAACATAATTTGAAACCTACCTATACACACTTATACATATTAGGTGTATTATCCCCTGCAATTCACTTAAATAGTCGTAGGTAAGTACATTTTGAGAGTTTAACTTACTAAAATTGAAAATATAAAAAAACACTTATTCATCAATAACTCTTACAAACAAACAAGCACATTTTTATAAATACTATAAGTACACATATAAAAGTTTGGTAAGATTTTACACAAGTTTTGTTGGAAACAAAACTTCCTGAACTATTTTCTTTAAACATCGTGAAAGACCATGTACATAATAAAGAATACTGGGCAATATCTGAGAGGTTTTAGAAAACAATTCCCTGCCAATAAATAAATTTTATTTTTATTTTTGAGATATAAATTACGGACCAGTATTGTATACCAGTATTATAGTTGAGTAACTATATGAATATATAGGCTCGGCATGTCTGAGTCTGGTCCCCTGCGCTTCTTTTCCCGAAACATACAAAACCACGTACACAAAACATTGTTTTGCTACATGTTTTATGGCAAAACACCCGTAAGAGATCTCATCTGATCAAGAGGTTTCATTTACAAAAATGTGTGGCGAAAATAATGTTTTCTGTATGGTTACCAGAAAAACAAGTCACTTAGAGAAAAATCCTCCTTATTGGCTCTTTGTTTTTACATCCAATTTCGTAGTTTCTACAAACGTATGTTTTCATCTGCGTCCACAAATTTGATGTGTTCTGCATGAGCGTTGGCGGAGAGCTCCCGCAGGCTTTGCTCAGAGGCGGGGCCGAGCTGGCGCACCATGCTGGTGAAGTGGCCCGCCTCAATCTGTAGTAGCTCGTGCGGGTGACCTGCTTCCACAATCTGGCCGGCTTCCATCACCTGCCCGAAAATTTGCATATTACTATCTATACAAGATCTACAAAGAGTTTCTTTTGGCTTAGTACAGTTTCTTTCACTAAGCCAAAAAGAGCTCTTAGTACTTATCATTATGAACTATTTTTACTATAGATCAACTTTGTAATAGTGAAAAAAAAAACGATGAGAGGTTTTCTGACAGCTCTTGAAACATAGTTCTGTAACTATTGATAGATGGCGTTGACGAGACATGTTTTTTTTTTGCATTTTTTCCATGAAACTTACAAAGAAAAGGAGATGTTGTATAACACGGCTAGGCAAGGCACACTTATGTACCTACTAATTTGTGTTGTATTGTGGAAAAAGAAGTATGTACTTTGTTAGCAAACAATAACCGCAAAATACTATACTACGAAATAAAATAACCCAAAAACGGCATGACATATTATCAAACAGACATATAGATATTGTCTGTCTATGAGAATAAGCAAAAAAACAAAACACCCCTCTGAGAGGGAGGCCTTTGTTGATGGGTGATAATTATTGACCTTTCTTAGTCTGGTTTTGCAAACTCTTCATATCCATGCCTCATCACTGCTATCTATCGCATTTTTATGAACTATTTTTGTAATTGCCTTTTGGAAAAAACGTCCCATTGGCAAAATAACTTACGACAACTCTGTCGGAGTCTGCGACGGTGTGCAGCCGATGCGCGACCGTAATCACCGTGCAGTCGGCGAAGTGCTTACGTATGGACTTCTGAATCAGCGCGTCGGTGCTGCAAACCAAAACAGTCACATTACTAAACACTGTTTTAAACTATCACGGTTGTTCACTAAAGTTATATGATTATTTACGGGATATTTACCGTGGTAAGGTTGTGGAAGGAGCTCCCGATATTTCGGCGCAGTTACATGCACCATGTTCACGGGAAGACAACAACCTTACCACGGTAAATATCCCGTAAATAATCATATAACTTTAGTTACATTACTTATGTGTAGGTACCTATATTAACAAAATGTAATGAAGTGGTATCAGAACTCTTAGAAATTCAGTGACGAAAGTTTGAAGTTTTCTACAATATGGTTTTTTTACTGCGCAAGATATTTTATTGTACACCACATATATCCTGTTACGCATATATTCAGTACCAAGCTGAAAGGTCATTGTGCTCATAATTATAACCTACTATGGGACCAACCCTGAAATCGCACCAAAAAAAACAGCTGTTCTATAGAAAATGGTCATTGACACTCAACAAAATGTATGGAGCAGCTCATTTTTTCCGTAGTGTAGCAGGTGACATTTTGGTGAATCCAAAGGCCTCGTTTAAATTATCTACACATATAATAAAAACGTAGAGATAAAAAAAACTGTAATTGCGAGATAAAATAATAATATACACAGAGCGTTTTAAAATAAGCAGCTGAATACGTTAAGACAGTTTTTAGAATTTTTGTCTGTCTGTTTGTTTGTTTGTCCTCGCATATCTCCTAAACCGTTTGACGGATTTAAATGTGGTTTTCACGAATATGCTTATCTCTGACCAGTTTGAAGTATAGGCTATGTTATTTTGCGCAAGGGCCGGATTAAGCCGGTTATTATTATATTATTTGTAATTAATTCTAAATGGTTCAGTGTAATCTGAATATAAATAAATGATTTGATTTAAGGAAGGAAAAAAGGGTTGAAAGTTTATATGAAAATCTACGCGTACGAAGTCGCGGGCAACAGCACTATAATAAAAATAAACTTACTTAGGATCAACATTGGCGGTGGCCTCGTCTAGTACGAGGAGCTTGTTGCGAGCGAGCGCCGCGCGTGCGAGGCACAGCAGCTGTCTCTGTCCCGCGCTGAAGTTGGATCCTCCTGACGCGACCACGTTTGACAGAGACGACACGCACGGTTTCAGTTCCACCTAGTAATAGTAAAATTATAGTACATACTAAATATTAACATCAAAGTAAACGGCTCAGTAGTCCGATGGTATAAAGCAACAGACTCATCATCATCAGCCAGCAGACGTCCACTGCTGAACATCCTCCCCTTTTGTAGGCCTCCCCCTTTAACCTCCACACTGAACGATACTCTGCCGTGGCAGGGGGGTTGCCATAATCCCCACGCTTGGCAGGCGGCCTGGGGATCGCAGAGCGTTCCACCCTGAAAGTAGGAGGATACTGCTGCCCTCCTTCTGGTGGTTCTGGTCGTAGTTTTAGGACATACCCGGGTCCGGCAGCAACGGACTACTGAGACGAAAGTCTTGTCAGTCCGATCATCGGACTAAGTAATCGGTCTTCTGACACTAGACCGTAGTTGTTGTATTTCATGTACAGGGGCCTTATTGCTACCTCTTAACGCGGGTTCGAAACAACGCAGTGCGGAAAATCATGCGAAAGTGAACCTTAACGCGCCGAGATACGGTATGCGGTTGCGCAACTTTTCGTATCTCTTAAACAGAATCAGGTAGTTGTGAAGGCCCTGAAAACTTTTTGGCAAGAAAAAAATAACATTAAAATCAGACTGCAAAGTAAAAAGTTATGCGTGGTTATATAAAAAATATTTTTTTGAGTAATAAGAACCCCCCCAATCACGTCATGATGTTTCAGCTTTTAGTAATTCTATACAGACAGACATTTCAACACCATTGATTTATATAAGGATTAATGCCATTTACTGTTTGGTAGTAGTTTAGCACAACGATGAAACCCTACTCTCTTCTTTTGTTTAATTTTCCATACCTGTTCCAATGCCTGCCATATCTCCGCGTCCGAGTATTTATCGAAGGGGTCCATGTTGTATCTGAGACTTGCAGAGAACAGCACGGGCTCTTGCGGGATGATTGAGATTTTTGATCTTAGCTCCTGTAAAATATACGTTTTTACATTAGAATAAGACTTTATTTCATTTACAGGTACAGAACAAGTAGGAGGCCTTCACGTGTTCAAACAACTAGGTTTGGCCCGCGTGAAGGTTGCACGTGGGCCAACCCTACCCCAGTGCTAACTATATATTTAGTATTTCGCTTTTATATTATACTAGTGACCCGGCTTCGCACGGGTGTAAGTTTTACATATAAACATTCCGTGAAAAATATCTAACTGATGGTGAAAACCGCATCAAAAACAGTTGCGAGGTTTAGGAGGAGTTAGCGGATGTACATGACTGCCCCGGTGGCTCAGTTGGTAGTGAACCTATTTTCTGCGCTTGGGGGCGTGGGTTCGATTCCCACCTAGGACAAACATTTGTGTGATGAACATTTGTGTTTGTTCTATGTCTGGGTGTTAATATCTATTTAAGTATGTATTTAAAAATATATATGTACGTATATCAGTCTCTGACTGCCATATTACAAGCTTTGCTTAGTTTGGGGTCAGATGACCATGTGTGCAATAATGTCCCAGATATTTATTATTACAGAGCAGATAAACATGCGGAGAGAGGCTTTATTTTTTACTATAGAGAGCAGCGAAATTTATTTCGCTGATGTAGAGATAAAAGTGAAATATTACTCCCTCACGGCAGACTGACTCATCAAAAATCTCGTACGTAAGAAATTTGTCAGGTATGGAGTTTGTGAGATTCCTAACGAATTATTAGAGATCCATTAAAAATTACACTACTCAACACTAAAATAATATCTGATTTGGTTCATATTGTTTCATATAGAGGTTGACTAATAATAAATATATGTAGGCATTTTATTTATATATTACGTCTAGAAACAGAAATATGAATTTTAAGTTTTTGACGTAAGTTTGATTTTATATTGCAGGTATTTTGAAAATCTAAAAAAAAATGAGATGTTATATAAAAATCCTATTTACATATTTGTATTAAGGTCAATAACAAGGAATTATAATCACATAGTAGGAACTCGGATAAAATAAATAGGCGGTAGGCCGCATCATCGCTTAACATGAGGCGAGTTGGCGGCCAAGCTCAAGCCTATTCTGCAATAAAAATATATATATATATGAGATGTTATATAAAAATCCTATTTACATATTTGTATTAGGTCAATAACAAGGAATTATAATCACATAGTAGGAACTCAGATAAAATTAACAGTTTGTTATTTGTTGGGTATTAAAGGTTTCAGGAAAGTCTACGCATACGAAGTCGCGGGCAACAGCTAGTAAGCATAGGTACCTACATATAAAAGCGAAATACCATGAAAAACTCGAAAACTACTCGACTTACGTAGCTGAAGTTGGGCAGGTAGGTATCTTATGGGGTATAGAGGTCCGCTGTGAAAGGAGTTTGCGAAGGGCAAAATGGGGTTAAAAGTTTATGTAAAGTCTACGCGTACGTAGTCGCGGGCTACAGCTAGTGACGGAATAAAATCTAGACTAAAATGTAAAACCCAGAATTAACCTAGGTAAGTTTCTTCCAACGTCAAATTAGTTATGAATAAGATTAGCTCGAGACAGCAATATAGCACGAAATACGCCTATACAAAGCAGTTAGCCAATACAAGATGATTGAGTTCTTACCTTGAGAGCGATTTCGCCGGTATCTACATTGTCGATGAGGACATGGCCTTCAATAGGCGCCAATCGGAATAGAGCTGAAATCAGAGAAGACTTGCCGGCTCCCGTGCGTCCTACCACTCCCACCTGGAAAATTACAAGCAAATTTAGTATTGCTTTCCTTTTCTACTGGCTGGACTCGAAAAGAGAAAACAATTACATTTGAGCATTGTCAAATTCGCCGTTACACCGATTTCAAACTATTTATGAATCGGTGACATAGTTTTAATGTACCTACCTTTTTAAGACACGGTTAACACCCCTTTATTATAGTAGGTTCAGACAACATTATCAAAAACAGTATCTGACACTAACCTTCCATCCACTTTCAATAACGATGTTCAAATTCTTAAGCACAGGCTCTGAGTCCACATCATATCTGAGGTACAGGTCCTTGAAGACCAGCTTAGCGCGTTGCGGCCAGCTCTTGGGCGGGGAAGGACCCTCAGTCTTTTCCAACGGTAGTGAGGTAAACTGCACGACTCGCTCGACGCTCGTCATCTGGGATATGACCTCGGTGGCTTGCTTTACGCCGTATTGAACCATGTTGACAAGGATCAGACCTTGGCTGATCGCGAGCCCCACGTTGCCGGATTTTGTGGAGCCTGTTAGGATTGAAAATGTTTTGTTAGATTTTTGTCTATTTAGCCGGCGTTTTTTTTTGCTACGCTTAAAGTTGATTAAAGAACATTCTACGTATACTCTAAAAAGAAGTTGTAGTAAGTACTTGTCCTCCCAAGTAAAATCGTACAATAAACTTTATCTTGACGCTTTTTACTAGTACCTAAGGAGAACAAGGTAAAAGCAACATGAGATTGTAATAAGAGTGGCATAGGGGGTTGTGGTAGACTCCCAGGTGGGGTACTTTTTTCCTACTTCCTTATTAATTACTACTTACTACTAAATACTTAGCGGTTGTTATAATTTGTTTAGTATATCCTATACTACCTGCACCTCGCGGTATTACTTGCATGGACATTCCCTTAGTATCCGTTTATTTTTCCAGGGTATAAAGTATCCTATCTTTAGATTTGTACGCCTAGTAACTAAGCCAATCATGATACAGTGACCAATATTTTAATCTACCTGTTGTACATGCGTTATTAAATGTGTGTATGATTTACTCGTGTTTTGTGCAAATAAATTATACCTACTGTATACCACAATCACAATCTTGCTGCATGTAAAAAGGACAAACAGACCAACAGAAACGTACAATTTTGTAAAAAAAAAAATGCACG
The DNA here is from genome assembly GCA_949125355.1 of Agriopis leucophaearia. Taxonomy (NCBI): domain Eukaryota; kingdom Metazoa; phylum Arthropoda; class Insecta; order Lepidoptera; family Geometridae; genus Agriopis; species Agriopis leucophaearia. The sequence goes on from OX421264.1 coordinate 10,114,001, forward strand.
ATGATTATTAATTGCCTTACCATCATCAAGGAGCAGGAACGTGTAAGCGACTGTGACCACATAAGCAGCGGAGATCAAACTGAGCCAGATGGAAAACGCCGTGTTCGTCACTAGAGTCAAATACCTGAAACAAACATTTAGAATAATACGAGACAAACAGTCAATTTATGATAATAAATAACTATGAATTCGTAACATTGGCGAAATTGTGGTAACTCCTCCACAAAATTCATGAAACTAAGAGCTGAAGTTGAACTATGACTTCAGAATAGTTTGTATGCATCATGCAATCCAAAAAAAAATGCGTGAGACCCGGGAAATTTCGTGACATCTTGTCGTCCAAGATACCACAGTGCCTAAAGACAAGGGTCTTTGACCAGTGTGTGTTGCCAGTGATGTCAAATGACATAAGTATACTGAGACGTGGTGCTTAACTTTTGTAAAATCAAAGAGTCGCACAACGGGCAATGCATGCGGCAAGCTAAGGCATGTTTTTGTTTTTAAAACTATAATAATTATTAGACATACGCCGAATCGAACTAAAAAATTGTCGTATGAGTAGGCCACAGATTATCTAGTCTTTTGCATTGATATAGTTAGTATAATTGTCTCACCATGCAGCAGTGTGCACGTCCTGCTTGTCGTCGAACTGCGCAGCCAGCATGGCCTGGGCGCCGCATGCGCGCACTGTAGGCAGTCCCGCCATGCTGGCTGATACGTGCGAGAAAACCGGGCTGCGGGAGATGCCTTCCACCCTGTATAACACACGTAGGTAGGTACACAATTAATCATTACACTAAAACGGTGAACGCACTGTGATACCCAAGCCGCCTGCCAAACGTGGGGATTATGGCAACACGTTTCCTGGCTGATGATGTGTGATGTGATTACAATAAACAACTCGGGGAAAGATTGGGCTAGTCTATGCTATAGCTTGGAGAGAGCTTATGAAGAGAGCTATGCTCGGTGTTTATCTAGGGACCGTATCCAGAACAGGGAACCAACGCCGACACAGCTCAGCGTATTAGTATGCAAAGGGCCGTACCGTGAACACTTGAACGCGATTCAGTTTGGTTGCACGATGTAGTGCACAAGAAAATTATGACTCATGCGCGCTCAAATCGTTATATTATCTTTGACTCATGCGCGATCAAATCGTTATATCTTTGCTAAGGTTCAGTTATTTATCCTAGAATATATATAAATTATATAAGGTAGCCAGTGGCGTAGCTATCGGAGGGCTAGGCGGTGCCGTGCACCGGGGCCCCCCAAGCTCAGGAGGCCCTTAGGCCCTGATCAGCAAACCTCAAACCGAAATTTTTTGCAGGGCAAATTTTTTGACCTTCATACACATACATGTTGTAACTAGCTTTGAGCACAATAAAAATCTAATGATAAAGTAGCTTTGTACCTTTAAATTACGAGTATTTATATTTTTACTTGATAAATCCTAAGCCAGTTTAGGTAGAGCCCCATTTTTTGCACCAGGGCCTTTGGTTACCTAGCTACGCCACTAAAGGTAGCAAGGTATAAATGATATAGTAGACCAAATGTTTAATGGTTTGTAATAGGTCGGGGAAAAAGTCTTTTCGTATTTTGTATGTATAAGGTTGTAGTAAAAATCTCATCCGTTGTACTGTTTGTATCTGGCTGGTTTTGATACCATTAAAAATATGACATTTTAAAAAAGGAATACAAAAAGTAAAAAGCAATTTCCCGCCATTTTTCAATTGTTTTTTTGTTTGATAAAATGAGTGAATCTAACGAAGAAATTCGATATATTGTGAAATTTTATTACAAAAAAGGGAAAACTGCGACACAAGCCGCGAAAAAAATTTGTGACGTTTATGGACCTAATGCAGTGTCATCAAGAGTAGCACAATGTTGGTTCAAGCGTTTGCAGTCCGGGAATTTTGATGTCAAAGATGCAGCTCGCTCTGGTCGCCCTGTTACGGATAAAGTAGATGCCATTTCTGAAAAAGTGGACCAAGATCGGCATATTAATAGTTACGACGTAGCTGAAGAACTGGGGATTGACCACAAAACAGTTTTGACCCATTTGAAAAAAACTGGGTATACAAAAAAACTCGATATTTGGGTGCCACACAAGCTCACTGAAAGACACCAAATGAATCGTGTACTCATTTGCGACTCTCTATTGAAACGTAACGAAACCGAACCGTTTTTGAAAAGATTGATCACTGGTGATGAAAAATGGATCACCTACGACAAGAATGTGCGCAAACGATCATGGTCAAAGGGCAGTGAAGCACCACAGACTGTAGCGAAACCCGGATTAACACGTAATAAGGTGATGCTGTGTGTATGGTGGGATTGGCAGGGCATCGTTCATTATGAGCTTTTACCGCCGGGCAAAACCATCGATTCGGATCTCTACTGCCAACAGCAGATGAGACTCAAACAAGAAATTGAGAAAAAACGGCCGGAATTGATCAACAGAAAGAGTGTGGTCTTTCATCATGATAACGCCAGACCGCACACATCTTTGGCCACTCAGCAAAAATTTAGAGAGCTTGGTTGGGAAGTGTTAATGCATCCACCATATAGCCCTGACCTTGCACCCTCAGATTTCCACCTGTTTCGATCTCTTCAGAATTCTTTGGGTAGTGTTAGATTAACATCAAGAGAGGACTGTCAAAACTACTTGTTGCATTTTTTTGATCAGAAGTCCCAAAAATTCTACAGCAACGGGATCATGTCACTACCTACAAGATGGCAACAAGTTATCGAACAAAATGGCACATATATATTATAATTAAATGTAATTAAACTTGAAAAAAATATGTCTTGAATTTGTTTAAAAAATACGAAGAAATTTTTCCCCGACCATATATCAACTAGTTTATTAGCCACACAAACATAACTTTAGAGCTGGCTTAACCCTTTGTTAGTCCTTGAATAATAAATAGGTAGATACTAATTATAAACAAAAAACTTACAAAAACCACTTCTATCCTAGAGCGAAGTGTGTGTGCGAAACTACGTTGTTATTATTGTTTCCGTAAATTGAGTTGTGGGAAAAAACATATATGGGACTGGAATGTATGAATACAATGTTTTTTTTTTACTATTGTTGTCTGTAAAAAAACAGACTTTCGGAATTTGCTAGTTTGTTATTTTGTATTCATGTGCTAAGTAGGTAAACTAAGCGAAACTTGTGGAAAGAGAAAGTAACTACCAGTACCTACTAGTAAAGTAGTTTAGGAATGTACTGTTTCTCTTTTTTCAACAAATTCCCTGTCAGTTATTAATAAGTTAAAAAAAAATAGACTAAGGAATATTCACGCACATGAGAAAAAGCGTCCCCTGGGACGCAGCCCAACCAGATGGACCGACCAAGATTTATTAAGTTTTTATGCCATAGGTGGCAAACAAGCTGACGGGCTGCCTAATGGTAAGCAGTTACCGTCGCCTATGGATACTTGTAACACAGGCATCACAACTACCGACCCTTTTAGAATCTATTAACATCGTTTTGAAGAACCCCATGTTGTAGCTTCTCAGAAACACCTCGGAAGGCAGTTGATTCCATATTTTGGAGCCAAAAAGCGTCAAAAGAGCTCGGCACGAACATATCTGACGCGATGTATAAGGCTGGGGACCATCAGATATGTGTTGCCATATTACGAAAGATCGGGTACATCACGACGCTCAGCAGTTACCAAACGAACTGAGGAGGAGGATAAAATGATTGTTCAAAGGAACTGAGTCCCATTGGAGAGCGATTTAAAATGATAAAACCTGCCGGGGCCCTAACAGATATTGGAATGTAAAAGTAACTTTTAAACTTTTGTGATTTGAACACCATGTTCTAAGCGAGTGTACAAAACCGCAGGTACTAGGACACTAGGGCATTTACCGATACAGTCAGTGTTGTGTGTCGTAGTGACAACCCTGCGATTTTTCAAGATCAAGTGAGGGTAGAAGAACACAACACGCGCTTTTCTCGTCGGACTTACCCGCAGTTCTCATCAGCTCGTGACCACGGTCTTTGTAACATGGTCGAAACGTCAAGTGAAAGGTACCTATTTTTACCTCAATAAATAGTCCTTATAAACATTGGAACGTAAGCCGTATTTCGTAACGTGTAGGTACATACAAGATACATCAGAATTCAAATGATACAATTACAAGTCACTTCACTTGTATCGTTTTTAACGCGGTTCACGCGACATACCTACCTACTCGTAGTTATCATTTGAAATGCTTCTTTTTAAATGATAAGAAATGTACCCATAATTCAAGCTTTAATAGGTAACCTAAATATCACAGTTTTACAGTGTTAAGCTTATATAGTCAAAATATAGTTCATTATTTGTTGTTTACAATAGAAAGTACATAAAACTTTAAATTGAAATAATTAGTGACATAACGCAAATTTATTTTTGCGGACTTTATCGCGTGTATTTTACATTATTTGAATTCCATTATTTTTCATATTTACATGTACCTATTAGTATTGCTATAAAAGATCTTAGTGGTATATATTGAACTAAGTAGGATTTGGATATAGGAGCCACGGTTACACACGTGCTTGGTAGATAAGAGAGTGACTAAGAAACTACTCGAAAGTTAACCAGGTCGGACCTTCGTCTAATTTTATAGGTACCATCACAGGTCACTGTGAGCTAAACAATCACTTATACAAAATTAGAGCCACAGACAGCCCTCTGTGCCGAGGCTGTCTACAGGAAAACGAGACACTGGAGCATGTACTACTGCATTGCAAGGCCACTGAAAACATACAATTAAGGTCAAGACTCCTTGAAGAAATTCAACAACAAGTCCTATCCTCCAATACCTGGCGAAATACAGTTGAACAGTTTAGGTAGCGATCCAAAGCCGTGCTCCGTTTTCATAAGGAGCTCGGCTGGTTTGTGTAGACTGACAGGGGTAAATGCACAATACACCCCAAGCGGGATGTCAGTGCAGGTCTTATCACCCCCACTTTAAATTAGAATTAGACACGTGCTTGGCAGTCAACTGTTCCACAAACCACGTAATCTATCCACATTATCGAAAACTTACATAAAACACAAAAATCACTTAGCATCCCACAGATACTATTTATCGTCTGTCGTAGACATATAAGGCCATGTATAATATCTATGGCACATAAATTTAACAAGTGGTCATACCTTTTGATGGATTGCGCCGTGTTGAGGTAGACGATAGTCCAGAGATACATGGCGATGCCGCACACCGCCGTCGTCACCAGCATGAAGGGATTCACGATTGCCACCATGACCAGGATACCCATCATCACCATGAAAATCTACGTACACACAAATTTGGATGATATAGATAAGCAGAATCACACTCAATAATTATGAATTCCATAACTCTGTCTGTCTCTTTTTAGGGTTCCGTACCCAAAGGGTGTAAACGAGACCTTTTTTATGCCATAGGTTGCAAACAAGTTAACGGACCGCCTGATGGTAAGCGATAACCATCGCCTAGGGATACCTATAGCACCAGGGGCATCACAGATATGTTGCCGACTTTTAAAAACTAATTATTAGCCATTTTGAAGAGCCCGATGTTATACCCTGCAACGATCCGGGTAAAGCCTCCTTTGTTCAGCCCTGAGCTACGGTCGCTTTCCTGTCGTCCTCCACCGTAACGTATCTCGGCGCCTTAAGGTTCACGTTCGCGTGATTTTCCGCACTGCGATGTTTTAGCGCTAACTCGCGCCTGCCTTAAGAGTTAGCCGAACAATCATTTATAAAGCGATTCGGAATATTCTTTTTGAATATTTTATTTGAAAGGATATATTTTCAGGCAAAGCCCAGCGTAGGACGTCCCACAAGATGGACAGACGACCTAAAAGAGACCGCAGGAAAACGCTGGATGCAGGCCGCTTCCAACCGGCCCTTTTGTAATTCGATGGAGGAGGCCTATGTCCAGCAGTGGACGTCCTATGGCTGAAATGATGATGACTTTCAGATTGGTCCCATAGAAATTTCATTGAATCGGTTCAGTAGTTTGGTGTTTAAAGCAAAATAACCGGGAAAGGTATGAATAAAATAGAATTATTAGAATGTCATCCAAGTAAACGAAATTGTGTATTTACTTATTTTAAAGTCATTTTTAACCCATTTCCAAAAAGGAGGTACTTAATTGGACTGTTTTTTTTTATTAGCTCAGAACTTTCGACTGGGTGAATCGATTTTGATGATCTTTTTTTATTTATTTGATTCTTTTAAGCTGGTCGTTCCCTGTGTGTGGTGCCATTTCATTTGGTCCAGTTCTGACATTTTTATGAAGTCGGTTTTTTATATTGATAATTAAATTGATATTTTTGTCAACAAATACATCGTAAATGCGTAACAATTATCAAATAGTTCAGCACAAACCTGTATGCTATCGAGGAACATTCTGGGCAGCATCTCGTCCACGATGCCCATGTCCTTGGAGAATCGGTTCAGGATGCGGCCCGAGGGGTTCGTGTCGAAGAAACGCATCGTGGCCGCTAGGATGTTTTTGAACATCTGGTTGTGCAGCTTTATGGAGCTTCGCATGCATACCCACAGGAACATTATCGATCTGAAGGACAAATGTATAGAATTCGTGAAAAAGAGGGTAGATGACTGATGTTTATATCGTGACACCAATAGTTTTGATGAAGAAGCCCTAGTTCAGACTAAGCTTCTTAGTCTTGAGCATTGGCGCAAAGTTGCTAGTCTATCGGTTTTTTATCGGATACATTTTGGAGAGTGTGCATCAGATCTGCATGATTTAATTTCCTCCTGCCCTTTTTTCCATCGGACAGCGGGCATGAAAAATCGACACCGCTTTATGGTTGACATTTCGAAAACTCGTACGAAGCGCTTTGATTCCACTTTTATTGTGCGAACTGCTAGTTTGTCGAATGCACTGCCTGAATGGGTGTTCCCCGATAGTTACAATCTGGGTGTCTTCAAGTCAAGAGTGAATCGGCTTCTTCTAGGCAAGCGTGATCCACCGTTGGCCGCATCATCGCTTAACATCAGGCGAGTTGGCGGCCAAGCGCCAAGCCTATTTTGCAATAAATAAAAAAAAGAATTTAAGTAAATATAATATGTTTATTGAAAATATAATTTAAATCGGTTATTAATGTTCTGATATTAAAAAAGTATTAAAACTAAAAACTCCTTTTCTTTTCCCATAAAACAAAATATGATGTCACAACTCTGTGCGCCATACTTGTAAGAATAGAATTTATATGGCGTACAGAGAAGTGACGTCATAATTTTCTGTTTCGCGCTCTCTGTCTAGCATGATATTAAAATGCTTATAAGTTGCTTATTTTTGATCAGATTTTCATTTTGTTTTCGCCTTAATCAAATTAAAAATAACAGCCATCTAGATTATTATTAAAAGAATCATAGACTAACCTAAAAGCTGCAACTTATAGGTATAGTAACGATTAGAACCTAAATTTCGATTGTTGAACTATACCATCATGTTTGAACGCAAATATCTCAGAAAGTATATCCATTGCGAGATTTTATTATGGAAAACTTTTTGTTATTCAATAATCACTCGGTCCAGGAATTTTCGAGTTTTTGCGATATTAACGCACGGTAATTGATTTTTATATACGAGTATAATTACATAGATTCGCTCTATCGATTAGCACAATGTTTCATTGTGGCCGCGGTACGTAGTATGCACACAGTAGATTAATTTAATAACATTGCTAAAGGTGATGAAGAAAATACCTTGAACGATATTCGTTTCAAGTTTTAATTCCTTGACCTTCTTTAAAATGTACCTAATTTATAATTTCCTTTATTTTTATTACATCTCACATCCTCAAATTTTTTTTGAACCTTAGATATATTAACGTAAATATAAAAATGGCTTCCATAAATGTGTGCTAAAGTAGGTTTTCGACAAGCCCGCATCAAGTGGTCGTCTAAATTGGATACAAAACTAATTGAAATCTCGTTCAGGGGCCTTACGGCTAACTCTTAACGCGGGCTCGAATTAGCGCTAAAACAACGCAGCAAAATCATTCGGATGTGAACCTTAACGCGCCGAGATACGGTTTGCGGTCGCGCAATTTCTCTCATGACCTGAACAACAGGTAGTCGTAGGCACCGACGCCGGTCGTCGCTGTACTCGCGCTGCCGGTCTATTCTGCAAGCTAAGTGAACGCGCAAGTAAGGTGATAAGCTAAGTGAACGTGTATTTTTCTTGTTGATTACTATAGAGAAATGTCAAAATGACGAGAGATCACCCTTGACTGTAGTCCCTTACTCTAATAATTCGATGTTTTGAAATTTATCTGCAGAAATAGGCAAGAAAAATCACATTCCCTTAGCTTATCACTTCACTTGCGCGTTCACTTAGCTTGCAGAATAGACCGGCTGTCCACTGATATAGAAAATGTAAAGCAAGATTCCAACCAACCTTTCAGTAGTGAGAATAATGCAGCCAATTATCCCAGCGGTCCAGATGTAGATGTAGTAGTAATGGTTGACCGTCTGTTCGCCGACCGTCGTGCCGTTGAACGCAGTCAGATTCGGTGCTAAAGTCGTGACTATAGGAGCCAGAGTCGTGAATATAGTGGAGATTTCTTCTGTAGTATTCAGGAGAGCGTCGGTGGCGTCAGCAGTATTATGTAAGTTGGTGATACTCTCATGTTCTGATGGTGCGCTTCTTTCGTACGTCTCTTCCACTACGTTCATCCTAGAAGATAAGGCAAGGTTAAGTTGGCACTTATAGGGCAGCATAACCTTATTCATACGGTGTACATTCATACACTATCAATAATTAATCACACTAATATCATATATGTGAAAGTTTGGATGTATGAATGGATGTTTGTTACTCAATCATGCAGAAACGGCTGGATGGATTTGGATGAAATTTGGAATATACATGTCTTATATCTTGGGTACATAGGCTACTTTTCATCATCATCACCGATTTTCATCACCACGCGGTTGAAACCGCAGGGCGCAGCTAGTAATGAAATAAGGAGAGGCGAGGACGCATAATTTTGGTGTTTTATTTTCTGGACCCGGAGATTGATTGATTTCTACTTTCAATATGTTGTGTTTCATCCTAGATCTGATTTTAAATAGGTTTAGGTTTAAAGAATTTTATTAGCACTAAGGCAGATTTGTCACTTATGTGATAACATATTTTAATAAAACTATAAAGTTCGTCGTCGCATGTTACGTAAAGTACCTACTCATAAAAACAGTAAAAAATAAAACATAAAACAACGGACCCACTTCACGCATTTTGTTGTTACAATGATTTATCTAAGATAATACGATCAGCTAATTGTTTTTTAAATGCGTGAAGTGAGTTTACATTTTTTATTTTTGAGGGTATGTGGTTGTATAGTTGCGCTCCTTCAATAGTGAGCATTGTTTTACCGTAATTTGTACGATGCTTCGGTATGACGAGGAAGCTAGCTCGTCGAGTTCGGCGGTCAACAACATTTTTGCGTTTCAAGAATGTTAAGTTAGTGTGGATGAATAAATACATAATAATATTATGTTAATTATGTTTATAAGCCACCGTTGTACAACTGAGTCGAAGGATAACAAACCAAAAACCGCATTTATGACGTGACGAGCGAAAATACCAAGTCCTCGTTTGACCACCAACTCGCCTATTGGCAAGCGGCAATGTGGTCGAAAATGAAGCACGCAGACTTAGAAGATACCTATTCACTCTTGCCTTGAAAAGGCCCAGATTATATCTCTCAGGACACAAGGAAGCCGGAAGGACGTGTGGGAAACCTATGAAATATTAATGTATTTGGGATGCCTGTGGAAATGCGTTGTTTATAAGTTATGCCTACGAGAATCGCGAAACCAATAATTAAGTACAAATACAAATGGCAATTCATTAGCTTATCTAATCCTGAATACGGAAATTAATCAAGTACAATGATCGGCGATCATTGATTGCATAAAAATAGCAAGCGATGATGGGTATTTGCATTTCAAGATCGTTTAAAAAACGACCTTGGACACAAATAAAATACAAAATCATTATGACATAATTGCTATCAGTGTGGGCGTACTTTTTATCTACTTATCGTATAATACTTGAGAATAAACCGGCCAAGTGAGAGTCAGGCTTCTGCACTGAGGGTTCCGTACCACCACAAAATACAATATTTATAAATTAAAAAACCGAAGTCAAAATTAATAAAATAAGTCATTATATATATATAAGATGCGGTGAAAGAAAATATTCAGTTTCCTTTTACGTCCGATAGAGGCGCTGTTCAATTTGTCATACATTTGGCTATCGTTTACGTAACGATAACTTTTTTGCAAGTGCTCGTACTAAGGCCAAAGGTCGTCCAAATAACGAAATTACCAGTTATAATGAACTGGCACTTGACACCAACTCGCACATGGCCATTATTTGTTGTTATACTTTAGAGTGTGTACTATAATCATGCCAAGTTTGACTTGTACGTATTAGCGTTTTTATACTAGAGCAAATACAAAAATATGTAAAAAAAAAACGTTTGTTGTATGGGGACACCCCTTTAGTTTTTACTTTTTGACTTTATTATTATTTCTAAGTTAATCCACCGTAACATTACATATTCTGTAAAAGTTTCAACTACAGTTCGAAAGATCTAGGGCCTTACTTAAAAACGTTAATCAAGTTGACATACGCTAAAATATGCTCCGTCTCGGTTTCGCGTGTGACAATTGCCGTCAGCGAGAAGTTGAGAGAGCATTTTAAAACATAGATCAACTTGAGTAACGTTTTTAAGTAAGGCCCACAATCGTTAATAGGTTGGACGGACAGACAGCGTAGGCTCAGTAATACGTTCACGTTTTTACCCTTTGGGTACGGAACCCAAAAAAAAAAAAGATCCGCATGGTAGGCGTGTTAGCTACATCTTACCAGCGCGTGAGCCAGAGGTCGCTCATGGAGGTGACGACCTGCGCCGCGATGATGGAGACCACTGTGAGGGTCAGTAGGAACCAGCCGCCGCCCGCGCCGAAGTACTGCGCGTACACCTTGTGCGACACGCGGCCTAGCGAACAAACACATTTCAACCTCAGTGGAGCAGCAGTGATGGGAAGAAAACCATCAGCGACTATATTTGTATGTAGTGCTCAGCCTCAGATCAGATAAACAAGGGAAATATGTTTAGTACAATTATCATTCGTGTTTAAATGTCTCCATGTTCACCTACTTTTAAACCCCCAACGCAAAAAGAGGGGTGTTATAAGTGTTAAACTTAACCGAACCGCTTCGGCCATTTTCAATTGTAATTGATTATTTATGTTCTGAACCTCAGATTTACTAGCAAATTACCAGTTCTGCATATTTTCAAGAAATAATTATCAATATAAAAAACCGACTTCATGAAAATGTCAGAACTGGATTAAATACGCGCCCTCTATCCCATAGCGCATGCACTAATTAGGCACTATCGGTTTTAGAGAGCGCATGTTTGATTTAGAAATGAGGTGTACCGACAGATGTCTCTTATAATATTTTTTGTGTGGAAATGACTTTTTAATTGTTACATTGTAAAAAAATAAAAGAGTAGAACTGGACCAAATTGAAATGGGACCAAACGAGAAGCACCAGCTTTCAAATATAAAAAGAATCATTAAAATCAGTTCACCCAGTCGAATGTTCTGAGGTAACAAAAATTAAAAAAAAAACAGTCGAATTGATAACCTCCTCCTTTTTGGAAGTCGGTTAAAAAGTACCTTCATAAAAGTACCTATGTTATGTTTAGGTAAGTTTTCTAAAGGTTCGACTGACCTAGTCAACCAGTGGAACTCAGATGAAAATGTCTAAAATAAAATGACTGACCCGGTGGCTCAGTTGGTAGTGAACCTACTTTCTGCGCTTGGGGGCGTGGGTTCGATTCCCATCTAGGACAAACATTTGTGTGATAAACATTTGTGTTTGTTCTATGTCTGGGTGTTAATATCTATTTAAAAATACATATGTATGTATATCAGTCTCTGGCAGTCATATTACAAGCTTTGCTTAGTTTGGGGTCAGATGACCATGTGTGCAATAATGTCCCAGATTTTATTTTTTTATTTAAATGGAAATGTTTAAAGCAATATATATGCATTGCGATACTAACATATACACATTAACAGACAAATATAAGAGTTTAGGAAATGTCTACTTAAATATTTAAAAAACACTATAGATAGCTATGTACCTGATTCTGTGATTTCAGCAGTTTCTATCTGATCTTCTTGTTCGTCGGCTTCAGTATCTTGTATGGTGCTTCTGCTTGTGTGCGACTGAAAGTTGAATCACATCAATAAGTAGAGTGCTTTTCATGAAAGAAGTGCCACGGCAAACAGCTAAACTAAATTTCCATGTTGTACAACCTAGTTGTCAGGTGTTGTTACTGTGTTTGGACGCTAGTGATATTTTTATTATTTTGTCATCGTTAAAGAGTCGTGCGCGATGCCTAAAGTCGTTAAAAGAGCTGCTCGAAATATGATACTGATAGTGATTGATACGCGATGACAGCGCCGCGTCTGGGGGACTTTTAATATTAAAAGCACTTTAAAAATATTTGGGGTAGGTTTATTCTTTTAAGATTTAGGCTTCAAACATCTTGTTTATTTAGTCTGTGTCAAGTATAATAATTTTCAAGAACGATCATTTCATTTCATTTATTCAATAAACATACAAAACAGAATGCAATTATAAAAAAAATAAAAAAATTGAAGTTGATCAATGATCTGTATCACATTCTAAAACTATGTATGCCTAGGTGCATTATAATAAAAACATTGTGGGTAAAAATTGGTATCATTGTGGTATTTAGAATCATAGTAATGACTTAAATCCAAAAGTGTGTTAGTTTGCGATATTTCACCTGACAAAGATCTGTGGTAGGTAAAAGGCGAAAGATTTATATGTGTTGTAGGGAAACCAGAGTTATGCACAATTCCATCTACGCCACTGGAGCAATTGTGCCAGCGCCCCAGATCCTCACTCCGATATTTCGAGGAGTTGGGTTGGCTTGGGTAGCTGCTGGTAGGGGGAAATGCACAATACACCCCAAGCGAGACGTCAGTGCAGGACTTATAGCCCCCATCTCGAATAAGATCTGTGGTAGGTACCTAATGTGTGTAGTATTGTTTCTTCTATGGTAGAGTTCCTCACCTGGATAGACAAGGTACGCTGTCGAAGGAATTTTGGTCTAGCAGCTTCATCGGGTTCTTCTTCCTGCAGAAGCTCAGCGAATAGCGGCGACTTTGATACCTCGTCGAAGTCACCTTGCGTCTCGATTTCGCCCTGAAAATGTAATACGTGGTTTGACCCAAAGATCTCTCAACTTAAGGTTGCAACTTATCTCGGCCAGAACTTTAAAAGTATACTTATTTTATTTTTTGTATTGATATCCACAACTTTTAAACCCTGATGCAAAAAGAGGAGTGTTAGGTATAAGTTTGACGTGTGTCTATCTGTGTGTCTGGGTAAATGTGTAGTGTGGCTGAACCGATTTTGATTTCGTTTTTAGGGTTCCGTACCCAAACTGGACCCTATTACTGAGCCTACGCTGTCTGTCCGTCCGTCCTGCCTTTAAACGGCTGTATCTTTGGAACCCTAATAGATAGCCAGTTGAAATTTTCACAGAATATGTAATGCTACGGCGAATTAACTAAGATATTAATAAAGTCAAAACATAAGAAGGATACAATTTTTTTTTTAAACGTAGGTATTTTTGTAATTGCTCTAATGTAATACGGAACCCTAAAAATGGTAATACATACAAGCGTCAAACTTGGCATGATTATAGTACACAGTCTAAAGTATAACAACGAATAATAAATAACGGCCAAGTGCGAGTCAGTGACAAAATTCTGTTCATTACCAAGTTAAGCAACGTATTCGGTATCTTTCACCGAATCGAAATTGCATATTTTACTAGTTTTTAAGTCGGTTTTTTAATTGATAATTATTGTATTTTGTGGTGGTACGGAACCCTCAGTGCACGATCCTGACTCGCACTTGGCCGGTTTATTTTTTTGTATGAAAGGTGACTTGATCGAGAATGTTTATTATCAATGATACAAGAAAATCTGTTCAGAAGAAGAAAGCCGCCAGAAGATTATCAGCTCATTTCTCGGGGGTTCAAAAAATTAATTTTTATACTTCCTTATATTATATCTAATCAAGAAAATGCTATAAGTACCTAGACCGAAGATTATCATAACTATCAATTTAAATAAAACCGGCCAAATGCGAGTCGGACTCGCGCACGAAGGGTTCCGTACTATTATCTATAAAAACACGTGTTTTGTATGGAAGCTCCCCTTAAATATTAATTTTATTTTAATTTAATTATTTATTTTTAAAGTCAATATATAACTAAATATTCTGTGATTATTTCAAGCGTCTACTTGTTACCGTTATCAATATCGGGCAAAAACGAGCAGAAAAATCACGTTTGTTGTATGGTAGCCTTCCTAAATATTAATTTGATTATATTTTTTAGTATTTGTTGTTATAGCCGCAACGGAAATACACCATCTAACTGTCACGGTTCATGAGATACAGCTTGGTGACAGACGGACGGACAGCGGATCCTTAGTAATAGGGTCCCGTTTTACGCTTTGGGTACGGAACCCTAAAAACCAACTTCAAAATATTATGTTATCCAAGTAAACAATTTTTCCAGATATTTTGATTTAAAAACCAAACTATTGAGTCGATTTTGATAATATTTCTATGGGACCAATCTGAAAGTATAATTATCCTTTCAAATAAAATAAAATAAAACGGAATTGGAATAGTTAAATGAAGTTATAAAATAACAAATATTAATCAGAAAAAAAAAACAATTGAGAATCCTATTTTGAAGTCGGTAAAAAGGTACACTTTGTCAAGCTTTTGCGGTAAAAAGATATGTGAAAATTAGCACTGAGTTAAGGCCTTATAATGATGTAGATGACATTCATTGCGACCCGACTCACATCAAGCCTAGATAGGTAGGTAATATATAAATTCATACACTTGTGTCTATGTACAATATGTACATTATGAGTCTTACTTTACTACTTTTAAAACAATAGCTCTTAGTGGAAACGATACACATACTCTTTATTTATTCATAACTATAAAGCGATAATTAAAGTCACCTAGGTATAATGCCTGTTATACAGGGTTATAGACAATTAGCTAATATCCAACCTGTAATACAGGTTTATTAACAATTAGCTTATTATAATAATATCTGGGACATCTGGGACATTATTGCACACACTGTCATCTGACCCCAAACTAAGCAAAGCTTGTAATATGGCTGCCAGAGACTGATATACATACATATATATATTGTTTTTTTTTTAATTATTTATTGGTAATAAGTATTTTATTTTTTGTTAAGTAATGCTATTAATAATTTGAAATTTTTAAGTTTTAATTGTAAAATTATTTTAATGTAATTATATACTTTAATTAATAATTTGAAGGAATATCTAATGATCATAAGTTAATAATAATCTGTATGCGACATGTACCTATCTTTCTGATATGAATAAATAACTATGAACTATCCTCTTGCTGGCACCTTAATTTAAAATGGTCAATTCGGAGGGAGTGGCGAGTGCGACAGTACTTTTAGAAAATTTCTATGTGCTTTTAGTAAATCCGCCTCTAATAATGACGACGCAATACTGCATAACTTGTCAACCGACAGTTTGACACCGAATTTGGCATTGAAGGCCTGATAAGTATCTACGACACGATGACAAGCAAGATATTGCAAAGATCGACGATAACACTGTGTCACTAAAGAATATTTGGTAGTTATATGATAGACAGCGAAACATGACTCTCACTTTTTGAAAACACACGCTCAGTGATTTTATTTTATTTTTCGCTTCACAAGACGACCTGACGATGTCTTATAGATATGTACTTAAATAGATACACAAAGCCAATTACTGGGGCCTTACGTCCAACTCTAAAATCGGGCACGAATAGGTGCAGCTTGCAAAATCACGCGACCGCAAACCGAATCTCGGCGCGTTAAGGTTCGCGTGATGATTTAAAAAACTCGATAAGATAATAATTAAATCGTCTTCGTCAAAAAAAAAATCAATAACAAAAAAAATGATAATGTGCGTAATCGGTTTTTTAAAATGCGGTATCAATTATTTTTTTTCTTTAAAAATGTCACTTAATGTGAGAGCGAGCTAGCTGTGATGGGAAACGGACTCGTTATTCTGATAATTATGAAGAAATGCATAATATAGACCGATCAAGCAATAAATACGGCATAATATCTGATGTTTCTCAACTTCTAGGTGCAAATTAACAATGCTAAAATTTTTTTTTTTTGGATGGATAGGTAGGTAAGTAATTACATATTTTTTCTCAAACAGAGTATTTAATGTGCCTGTTTATTGAAAAAACACGCTAACACGCACGAAAATTGGCCTGTCTAGAAAAAAGTCTGAATGTACTCGTTTATTTTAACATAAATATTCGCACAATGTTTGAGAAAAGTACTGTACAAGCTTTGGCAGCAACTGGGCATTTCTTGGACTGACGTATGTTATGTTGGCCTCGGCTTCGTCTCGGGCAACATTTTCAGGTTCGTCCATCATAAATGCTTGTTCTATTAGAATACAAGGTGGTGCAAAAGATTTTATTATAGGTTTATAGGTTAGGTTGTTATTGGTTTTGTTGGTTGTTGGTACTAGTGCTATTGCCCGCGATTTCGTACGCGTAGATTTTCATATAAACTCTCAACCCTTTTTTCCTCCCTTAATCCCGCCCTTGCGTAAAATAACATAGCCTATACCTTTCTGTATTCTGAGGTCTATACTTCAATTTGGTCATAGCTAAGCATATTCGTGAAAACCGCATTTAAATCCGTCCAGTGGTTTAGGAATGTGTATGGAAAAACAAACAGACAAAAATTTAAAAAACTGACTGAACGTGTACAGCTGCTTATTTTAAGACGCCCTGTGTTTTTTTTTATATCTCGCAGTTACAGTTTTTTTAAGTCTACGTTTTTATAATATGTATAGATTAGATAGGGAGGTCCATAGAAAAATCTAGATTCTTCTTCCCTGGCTATGAAAAATCTAGATATATATATATATAGAAATATCTTGAAAATACCTCAAAACGGATTTAGAAATTTTACGTACATAATTTTTTACATCATTAAAAAAGCTAACCCAGGGCGGAAATTGTCCGAAAATGTTACTTACATTTCGTAATATGATGACACTGTCAGCGGTCTTGAGGTGATGAAGCTGATGGGTGACGAGGATCCTGGTGTTGTGTCTCAGCAGGCCATTGACGCACTCCGATACTAGGTGCTGGCCGACATGCGTGTCCACGGCCGATAGCGGGTCGTCCAGCAGGTAAATGTCCGCCTGAGCACATGTGTTTAATCATACATCATACTTATTACCAAAGAATGCGAACAAAGATAATATAACTACTTCATCGCGCATGAGTCATAATTTGCTTGTGCACGATGTAAGCCACATCGTTCGCGAAATGGGTTATTGTATAGCGCTTGTGATTGGAGAAAACAAGTCATTCATTCAATTCGCGTAGGATTGGCCCCCTCGAAAAAGATCCTGCTCAAAATTTGAGTGTGAACGATATTTATCTGTCTGAGGCAGTTCGGCAACAAAAAAAAACACGACAAAATATACATGTATGTATTCGGAAAATGTGATGGTGATTTCACTACCCTACCAAAGGTCACACTGTTTTATGAACTGATATGACTAAAACGATTATTTTTCTCTTCTGTGGTTTCATGTCTACAGCAAACATCCCTAAGCTATTGTTCTCGAAACAGAGAGAAAGAAAATTAATAAAGCTTAACATGATAAGTGATTGTTTTATTAGATACTAGTTTTTTTGCCCGCGACTTCGTACGCGTAGATTTTCATATAAACCTTCCATCCTATTTTCTTCCCTTAATCCGGCCTTGCGCAAAATAACATAGCCTATACTTCAATCTGGTCATAGCTAAGCATATTCGTGAAAACCGCATTTAAATCCGTCCGCATTTTCTTCCAGGGGTGTAGGAGATGTGCGTGAACAAACAAACAAAAATTCTAAAAACTGCCTTAACATGTTCAGCTGCTTATTTTAAGTCGCCCTGTGTGAAGTATTGATAATGTGAAGAAGCATAAAAGTAATAAATAACACCGTCAACAGTTTTCAAATCAAAAAGATAATGTGACCACAGTGCAGAGCATGTTTTGAAATTTTCTTTTTGTATAAACCATTAAAAGTATATCATGTCATGTCGGGATGATATACATCTCTGAAATTTGACTGTCCAGTTTCGCTGGCCACGGAACCCTGACATAATGCTTGTCTTAACACGCTCTTGGCTAGTTTTTTCTTATTTCGCGTGCATTTGTATGTATACCTTGATTAAAAAGCCATGAAATGGAACTACTCTATTTATCTGTTAAAATATCACAGTAAAATAAAATTATTTCTATATTCTTATTCTTATTGCAAATATACACTGTATTCTTCTAAAAGCTAAGTTTATATACCCTGCATAAAGGGTGCAGCAATGACTTATGTAGTGGCTGTTCACAAAACCAGACCACAGACATAAACATATAAATTTAAGTATAGTTAAATCTATTACATAAATATTATATATACTATTCAAACTTAACCTAGGGTGAAGTAATTTTACAAAACAAAAAAAAACATACTTAGTGTGATAGGTTACTTAATTATATATGAGATGATACAAAACTTATGACGCTACTTTCTTAACTATTTATATATCGATATTTATTTTCTAATTATAATTTTCTAAATTTATCGTCGAATAAATCTTTTATCTCGTAATAACATTTTTGGGTTAGAAACTTACGAAGTTGGTTCTGGAAAAAAGTTATTATTTCTTTCTTTCTTTATTGCGTCCGGAATTTTGTTGTATAGGTTTATTTTCATGTACAAAGGGCCTTTTTTGAATATTTATATTCGCGGGACTGAATTAAAATAGGATGCGGTATATTTTGTGTTTTAAATGCTAACATAGAATAAAACCAAGGGAATGTAATACTCCTACTCCATACACTGGAATGAACCACCAAAGAGGTTGTAAGGCCTATAACATGCTTGATCTACACGTTCATTCATCTAAGAAGGTTAAAGAACCTTTTTTAAATTTAAACTGATTAACCGAATGACAGTTGACAGTTTCAAAATTTTCATGGCTATGTCAATAACATTCTCTTTACTTTGGATCTCCTTGCTTGAGGCTATGTGACGATCCTCATATTACGTTTCGTGTAACGAAGAAATAAATCATTGATTTTTATTTTCGTTTATGTAAAAATAAAGAATTAAAATAAATGATATAAGGTAGCCTATGTTTTAATCTGGTAATGTCTAAGCATATTCGTGAAAACCGCATTTAAATCCGTCCAGTGGTTTAGGAGATGTGCGCGGACAAACAAACAAACAAACAAACAAACAAACAAACAGACAAAAATTCTAAAAACTGTCCTATCGTGTTCAGCTGCTTATTTTAAGACGACCTGTGTGATTTTTTTTTTGTTATCTCGCAATTACAGATTTTTTTATCTCTACGTTTTTATTATATGTATAGATAGATAGATAGATAGACTATAATAGCTGTTTTTGACTTTCATGTAAACTTAGTGGACCTCTAAGGAACCTGCCAAATTGCAGCTAAGTGAAGCAAGTAGTTTTCAAGAGTTGAATCAGTCAGAAAGTGAGTGGTATTATAGATTACTAGCTGCGCTCCGAGGTTTCACCCGCGTGGTGAGGAAAAATTGTGGCGGTCAAACACAAGCCTTTTAAATACTGAATAAATAAATAAATACTGTGATTTTCAATAATTTGATCGAAGGATTATCTATTCTGGTGTGGACTATCTATACAGGATCAGATAAGTAGGTATTAGGTACTAATTAACTACAGTGAGTTCAGGATAGTTCATATCTCGTTCTCTGAAGTCATTGGAATAATGTCGGATAACGGCAGTAGGACCCAGTAACAAACTACAAATTAATCGAGTGCTTACATACATACCTACTTATGTCTCATTTCATCACATACAGGTATGTAAATAGTAATAGTACCTATATGATAAGGATAAAAATACCTCAATATAATTTACTTACAGTACTCAAATTTAAATTATTTGCATATTTATTTTGTAGACGTGGTAGGTAAATAGGGGGGATCAAAACAAGTTTCTGTAATTTTTCTGTGGTCGCGTTTCCGTTACTCCACTGAAACTGGTTTATAATTAAAACGAGTTTTTCAGACAGGGTTTTTAATTTGAATTGCCGGACCGCCGTCTGACCAACGGAAGAGAAAATTTTCTGTTTGTTGGACGGCGATCCGTCAGCCAAATCCATCACGTCTGTTAGGTGCTTTTCTACCAGAAATGTGCGAGGTAGCTAAGCGGCATGCGAGGAAAAAACCAACCAATAGGAGGCGAGACGAGACGGAATGAAGCGATCCTATTGGTAGATTTTTTCCTCGCGAACCACTCGTCTTCCTCGCACATCTCTGGTGGAAATACGCAGCCTTAAGAGAGGCCTATATCTAGCAGACTGCTGGCAGCAGTGGACTAAGATAGGCTGATTATTATGCAGATTTTTTTAAATATATAAATAAATAATTAATAGAACTTTCAAGTTTTGGAATAGGATGTTTATCAGATTGTTTTATAAATTTATGGCGAATGGTATTTGATTATTCACTGGATGCTTTTTACCGTGATAAAAGGTTGTAGATGGAGATACCAATATTTCGGCGCAGTTACATGTTCATGGAACAACACTAACTTGGAGGAGTAACACAAAAAAAATACAGCGTCTGTGGCTCCCGAGTCCCGAATAGCTTATTTTAGCCACAAGCGCAGATTTACATATTTCGAACGCTAGTTGAATCATCTCTTGTAGATAGAAGCAGGCCAATGATAATGATGAAGCTACCCCTATACATCATTTCATCCTAATTCGTTCAGCCGTTACAGAGTTGATGAGGGAACAAACACGCACATTTACATACAATGTTTCGCAATAGTAATGTGCACTTCAGATCTTAGCAATCAAATACGTGGAACCAAGTTTGCATGGTTTAGGTAAAGCAAACATGCCGATTACACTATCAAGGTGTTAGTCCAAGATAATACCAGTCTCATGCTGTATTTAATAATAGCTCAAAAGACTCAAAATAGTTTATTTGTGGTATTGTATAACAGGACTCTGTTATGTCACAGGAGGATAAATATAATGAGACGTTATTCATTCTTGAAATAAAAGAACTAAAAACTGCACAAAAAATTACTAAGTGTGCCTTATCTACTTAAAAAAATGCGTTAAGCGGTTTAGCGTTTTTTTTAAGTGGGTAAATAATAGACTTTTGAACACGAACGACAATTATTGTACCAAACTAAAGCATACCTCTCTTGTTCGTCGTGAAGTCGTTCGTGAATTATGTACCTATATGGATCGAGTAAAATGACAGAGACGGTTACAGTAAAATAGAGAAGGAATACGGATTTTACCCACACAGTGGGACAATAGTAACTTTACCCAGTCTGTGCATGGGAGCAGGGTAAAGCAACGCTAAAACAGCTTTATTCGTCGTATGCTACAACTCCCGCTAGCTAAAACTAACTAAAAGAAGGGTGCAAGCAGTTACGGCCGTTATTCTCAAAAAAATAAGAAACATACCTGTCTGTAACAAGCTCGCGCCAGTCCCACACGGGCCCGCTGACCACCGCTCAAGCTGGACCCTCTCTCGCCGACCAGGGTCGAATCTCCTGATGGAAGCTGCTCGAAGTCACGCACAAGGGAGCACGCAGCTACGACCTTTTACGAAACACATAATTATTATCTCGGAGATTTTTATTTTATTTGTAGTGCAGCTCCACGGACGCCGGCATCCGTGCCAGAAGTTTGTTCAATATTACATTGTGATATAAGAGCAGAAATGAAACCAGCCAAGTGCGAGTCGGTAACAAATTTCTGTTCACCACCGGTTCTCGTGCGCTTGATCGCCATGCGCCACTTCGCCTGATGTTAAGCGATGATGCGGTATACTTGTTTATTTACCGAATCGTATTTTTTTTTCTTATACTTAATGTAGAATAAAAGCACATTGGTTCTTATCACGAGTCATCGCGTGCCTGTTATCGATTACCTCACAATAAATCTACCCAAACAAATGGTCGTTGTCAGCTGCTTGTCGGTCATGATAAAGATCAGATAATAATTAATGTAACTACTAAGCCGGTGACTGTTTTATTAGGTACTTAACTATATATGTAATGTGTACTATAATCATGCCAAGTTTGATGCTTGAACGTATTACCGTTTTTACACCATAGCAAATAATCATATTTGGAAAGATACAGATGCAACCGTTAAAAGTTATGACAGACGGACAGACAGACAGTGTAGGCTTAGTAAAAGGGTCCCGTTTACACCCTTTGGGAACGAAACCCTAAAAACACATATCTGTATTAGATGCAAAGTAGGTGAATTCGCGCGGGGTTTTTCGTCTTAGAGCCGTAACTGACACGTCAACTTGGTTGACGTGTCTGTTAAGTTGGATCAGTTAATTGCTCAAAATTTCCAAATTATTTCTTTCTATTCAAAGATATTTTGATGTTCACAAACTTCACTATATCACAGTATAGGCCTGTACTTTAGCACGCCATTCTCTCCGATTTAGCGCTTATCTTATGCTCGATTCCATGAATATAAAAGACAATTTGTACAGCTTTATATTGATCAAATAATGCGAATCCTAAAACGTCGCGCTGTGTTATCGCCAGTTATCACCTTCATAAGTCATTCACTTTTCAAACGCTGCTGTGAAGTGCTGATTACTGAATCGGTTGATTTTTGATTACCTTTTGGGACATTTTTTTTGACTTTGATCATTTGTCACAGGATTGAATTTTTTTTTGCGTAACCTTGTACAAGTATAAAGCATATTTTTTAACTAGTATGGGAACATCAACTAGCATATATGTTTTTCGCATACTTGACAAACGATCAGTATTTAAAGATAATCAGCATCCAAGAAAGTTCAGTAAAATTTTGGGATTTCATAATGAATGGAACTGTTTCAAGACTGCTCGCATATATATTTACTGCTATAACAATGTCATAATCTCACCTTCTTGTATCGCACTTTATCGTAGGGTAGTCCAAAGAGGATGTTCTGTCTGATAGTGGCGACGAACAACCAGGGCTCTTGGCTCGCGTATGATATGCGTGAGCCTCCTAGAGACACGGTGCCGGAGGAAGGCTGCAACTCTCCCAGGATCAATTGCAGTAGAGACGACTGTTGGGCAAACAAGCCAATTAGATACACACAGAATAAACCCTCTGTAAACTCCGCACTCGGGCTCCAAGACATAAGCTTTGTGCTTAGTATGGGGCTCACCGATTAGCCTTAATATACATACATATACTAGAAATCTAACAACCCTGTGTTTACTTTTTTAAGATGTTTGGCAAAAAAAATACGTACATTCTTTGTATATTGTATACTATTATTTTCTGTGAAATAAATTATCTTATCTAGATAAATATCATTCATGTATTCACTTAGTAAGATTAGTCAAAGTATTTTGAACCTAGGTTAGAAAATTTGGAGTTACATATTATACGCTGTAGGTAGATATTAGGTATGTTACACTTATAGGTAGGTACCTCTTACCCATACCATAAAATAATTGTACGATATTTCTTATAGATACTCACGTACCTCTATCTACTAAGTTATTAAATTTATAGTGAGACCTGCCTAAACTGGTGCGAGTGGCACTAACTCGGTCGGTGTACAAACGCGTCGTGAGCACCGGTGGGACGTCAGTCGCAGGCCGAATTCGCTAGTGTGCGGTCGCATAAGTGAGATAAAAAATAATCTAATAAAGGCAAATGTGTAGTAAAAAATGGCTAGAGGTGTACAGACATAACTGTGACCAGATTTTTTCAAGTATTTGATTTCGTTTGAATGAATGTTCGAAGAGGATATATATCTCAATGCTTAAATCATATCCCAATATCATATGATTTATCTTATACCTCCGCTATAATATTACGCAGTTTAACAATAGCTGTAAATTTGAGTATTTAATTTTTTTTTAAACATATCTCGAGTTACATGCACTATAACTGGAGATATGAAATGTTTTTAGTTTTTTACATGGCCGGCAATTTTTGGTCACGCAAGCCGTGTAATTGTAAACTTTGTGAATATATAATCCGGGCACTGACTTTTTATGACTGGCAAAGATGCAAGATTGTTTCAAAACTCTTCGTCTCGCTTCGATCAACGACTTATACCTAATTTTATGATACCAAAAATATTTCATTTATCAGACTAATAAAATGATGTAGGTACGAATACCTATATCTTAACATTGTTAAAATTACCTGGGTATATATTAATACCCATTATATTAATAAATTAATCTGATTTTATAAAATAGAAATAGGTATAAAGTTAAAGGCTTAAAGCCAAAACCAAGAGAATAACAAAACTAATACCTTTTTTTTTTGTTTTCGAGGGGGAAATCTTCCAAAGATACCCGGCTGCTTTGGGGTGCAGCCAGGTTATGTGGGATTGTAACCACTAAATACCCCCCCCCCCCCCCCCCCGGTGACCAGCCTTAGTGCTTGACAAAAGGGCTCCGGGATCTCCAGAGGAACGCACCGGAGCCCTCAGCACTGCGCTATGGCTCCTCCCGTACTCTCCCTGGGCACGCTTAAGTGGATGGTCAGAGCCCCAACTTTGACCATCCCGGACCCATAGGTCCCCTTTTAGTAGGCTCTTACTACAGGCAGGGGGTACCGGTGCCGTATTCTATTGCCCCGGCACCAGGGCTAAACAAAAGTAATACCTGTTTGAAGTCAAACAATCGAATAGAAGCCGTGAATTCTTTAAAATATTTGGGAAGTAGGTATTATTAGTAATGACTCAAAGTTCACTTCAGATATAAAAGCCCGAAAATCTAAGACTACAATAGCTTAAAATACAAAATCACAATAAACTTACAGAAGCGATTAATTAAAGTCTACAAAATGAAGCATTGCACTGTAGAAGTGAAACATGGAAGAAGACAAAGAACGATCGAAAAAGGCTGAAAACATTTCAAATGTGGTGTTGGAGACGCATGAAAATAATAAGGTAGGCAGAAAAAATAACGAACCTAGAAATACAAGCTACCGATGAATTTTATATCTTACTTGATCCTTATATTTTGCATTTGTCAAAATATAAATCTGGCCCTATAAATTGTGGTATCGCGTTGACCCAACTCGGAATGATATGAACAGTCAAAGATGCATTCAAACACGAACAGTATGACGATTCTTAGCTTATCATTTTACGGACATACATGAATACCTAATCACTATGAATCAATGTATAACTTGTAAGTACCAAAATACTTGTAACGATTATTAAAATAAATATCAAACTGATAAAGTGCAGCGTCAATATTGACATTTATTTTAAAGGTGAACAATGATAACCGATAACAAACATACCTAACTATTGTTTGGGTAAAGATGTAAGCGGATAGCCCGTTTTTTTAGAAGACTCATGGGTTACATTCTCTACACCAATGACAATTTACATTACCTTTGCTTTACACGGTGTAGTGTTTGCTAGTGTAGTAGTGTGCAGAATAAATAATAGTAAAATACCTGTTGAAAATACTATCGACTTTTGGCTAGGATTTTATTTAATCAAAATAATTTTTGGACGATCATGATGTACTAATAAACTTATAAGATAAGAATTACAAATTATAAAACAATGTTTAACCATTTTTACCCATTTTTGTAGATATTATAACAATTCAGTAGAAAATCAACAACAAACAAATTTTGGAATTCTTTTGTAGCGGCAAATTTGTTATGTTATTGAAATCGGTTAACGGCAAGAATCACATGAATATTAGAAATAAAAAAAATACGATGTACTCTGCAAGTCATTTAACTTTTTAACCGATTTCAAAAAAGGAGGACGGTTCTATGTTCCACTGTACATTTTTTTACGTATGTTCACTGATTTCTCCGCCAACCGTAGACTGATTTCAAAAATAATTCTTTTGTTCGATAAGGTATTCTTCCAATTTGGTCCTATTGTCACCAAGTCAGGATCTGATGATGGAATCCCAGGGTAATCGAAGGCAACCCTCAAATTTTATAGGCACTTATCACGGTTTTCATATATTTTTGAAGTCGGTTTTTAATGTGATCGTTATACAACAAATTAAGACTGTAGTCAGTTGATAAATTTTATCTGAATATAAGCGTGTATATGTACACTGTACAGTCTACACCCACGAAACAAAGTTTTTTGCGTCATAATACAGGCACTTAATTTCTTTCATGCGTCAGTAAAGACATTGAAAAAAGAATCGTAATTTGATATCAAATGAGAACGGTGTTTTTTCCAGCAGTGTCATTCATTTACGCTCAGAAAAATAATTATTTTTTGTAATGTTTTATTGCAAGACAAAAAGAAACATGAAATTATAATTAGTAATAAAAAAAATACAATAATATATTTATTATATTTGTAAAACAAGATTTTTCTTATTCATCTCACCAAACCCTTTCATTTGATACCCATATCATGATGTTAGATAAGAAAATGTTGTCCACCATATTGAATTCAATGTGACGTAATTTTATTTTTCGAATTCTCATCAGCAAACATTTGCATTTGGAACCCATATCACATGAGTCCTTAAAAAAACTGGTCCACCATATTGGATTTTAAATGACGTCACTCGGGTAAACATTCATTGTCATCCAAACTAAATGTGTATGCAGAATTTCAATTCAATCGGTTGGTATAAGTAACTATTTTAAAATTCAGTTGCAAGATTAGACTCTAACTAGGCAAGTTAAATAAAAGGAGAATTTTGAAGATGAAACGCTTTCAGAGAAAAACATAGAAGCAACATTTTGTAGCATTTTTTGTCCCTTGTAGATAGAGCACGTTGATCTAGAGGAATTGCAGCTTTGAATATGCCTAGATTGTAGACTTATTCCTTACCTACTATTCTCTTAGTAGTTGTCATATTCTCGCGATTATGTGCTTCACATCATCAGCCAATTAACGTACACTGTTGGACAAGGCCTCCCTCATAGAGAGGGGTGTTACCATAATCTCTAAGCTTGGTAGGCGGCTTGGGGATTGCAGTACGTTCACCGTGTACTATTAGGACGCTGCTGCCCATCCTCCGGTGGTTCTGGTCGCAGTTTTAGGACATACCCGGGTCCCGGGGATTATGTGCTTACTTACCTAAAAAGATTTGCGCTGTACATATCTATATAGTTCAATAAAAAACTGATAAGTATTACCGAAATTTTAAAGAAGAGTAGATATTAAAGTCTTTCCCATAGAATATTTCCAGTTTTCACAAAATAGTTTAAACGTCTATGTTCAGCAGTGGACGTCTTGTGACTGATGATGATAATGATGATGAAAATGCGTCCTACCACTTAAAACAGTGTGATATGATGTAATGTTTTTAAATATGCACCTTTCCGGCACCCACGAGGCCAGCGATGCCGATGAACTCCCCAGGCTTGGCAGTGATGCTGATATTCCTCAGGGTCTGCACGATGGGGTCCGGTTGCCAACTGGCGCTCACGTTGGCCAGCACCAGACCAGTTGGTTTTGGCTTCTCCACTTCCTTCTCTGTGCCGTTCAGGAGCGACCTTGAGTCGAGCACTCCCTTCTTCTTAGCTGGTTCCAGCTCTTCAAGTAAGAGGAACTCCTGCAAAGAATACCATAATAGGTAACCCTGTAGTTTTAAAAATTATAGATAATTAATTCCACAATTAAAGAAGATAATAAAGAATTTGCTGTAAGATATTTTTGGTTTAACCTACTTAAATCACTTTACATAAATATATATATATATCTGGGACATTTTTGCACACACGGTCATCTGACCCCAAACTAAGCAAAGCTTGTAATATGGCTGCCAGAGACTGATATACGTACATATATATTTTTAAATACATACTTAAATAGATATTAACAAATGATTACGTAAATTAATAAATAAAAAAAATCAAAGGCCGATCACTCCTTCATTAGGCCAGGCTTATGAACAAACATGACGATGATGAAAAATTATCAGACATATATATTTACCTCAGTTATATGATTATTTACGGGATATTTACCGTGGTAAGTAAGGTTGTGGAAGGAGCTCCCGATATTTCGGCGCAGTTACATGCACCATGTTCACGGGAAGACTGAAGAATGCGGGTGGTTGGTCGAACAGTTTAGGTGCAGACAAAACGATCTACCATCTTAGTCATATAACTGTAGTGAACAACCGTGATAGTTTAAAACAGTGTTTTATATTTACCTCAATTCTCCTAACAGAGACTTTGGTTTCAGCAAGGAACGCCAGCGCCATTGGGAAGAAGATGTTGGCAGCCAGTTGGAGCAAGTTGAAGTACTGCACGAGGGAGAAGGTGATCTCCGCTCGGATGGTCCCGCCCATCACCACGAAGGCAACGACCGCGGCGTAGAGGATGAACCGCTCGGTGAACACGCTTAGGGCGGTAGAGAATCCCTTGATCATGGACGTGCGCATTATGAAGTTTATTTCCATTCTGAAACAAAACACAAATGTTAGCACTGCTGCAATGGTCGCGAGCATCCAGTGGATGCAGATGGCAGGATGTCGTTCAGTGTTAAAGGGGGAGGCCTATGTTCAGCAATGGACGTCTTCTGGCTGATGATGATGATGATGAATGGGTTGTCGCTGACAGTGTTTAACACGCTTTTATTAGCTTGGTATGTATGCAAGGAATCATTGTGTAAACGGGACTACCTTTTTACACTCATAAATGGATGATTCCCTGAATCTCACGTGACTATCTTGTACTACCAGGCCGTACAGCCTTACAGCTATCTAACAGCGCTAAAGCAACGCAGTGCGGAAAATCACGCGAACTTGAACCTTAACGCGCTAAGATATGGTTTGCAGTCGCGCAACTTTTCGCAACCACCTAAACAGAATCGCTTAAAACAAGAAGCCGTAAGGCCCAGGTCGGTTGGTAGGTTTAGAATATCGTCTATCCATTAATTGATTTTGACAATAAGCTCTAATCGTACAGGTAAATTTAAACGACATGACATTTCATCAAGATAATCTTCGGTCTAGATCTTCGGTAATCTTTTTTTATGTGTTTTTTTTATACTGGGTGACGAGATGAGCGAAGTAGCGCGCCTGATGGCTCTTCACGCTTGCCCATAACACCACAACGCCACTGAGAATTTTGAACTTCAATTGTCAAAACCCTGGATGGCAATGCACTGCGCTCGTCACCCCGAGATATAAGATGTCAAATCTCTGTGTGCCCTGTAATTTCGCTGGAAACATTGTCCTTCAATCCGGAACACAGTAGTGTTTGCACTAGAATAACTGGCAAAATCTATGGCAAAACTGGTTAATCTTCATAATACTGACACATTTCCCATATTTTTTTCATCAGTAGAATTTCGATAACGGTAAAACCACTAACCATAACCACCCTGAAATAAAATAACAAAAGACGTACGCGAAATAACGACTTCACGTGAGAAGAGAGCTGAAAAAATCTCACGGCTTAAAAAAAACTACTAATGCTATTTCTTGTACCTATCTTAACATGTGCGTGTGAATTTAAAATATTTTTATAGTTGCCTCGGCAGTTTGCGTCTATTGAAATTACTTTAAAAAATATATTATTGTCATTGATTCAAAAAGGTATATAAAGCAGTGTTGTGTTTCGAAACTGAATGTATGGAGTAGTAGCACTGTGGGGTTAGTACGAGAACTTGCGAAAAAGTTAACGTTACGTAAACGATAGCAAATGTATGAAAAAATCAGTTTCTTTTTACGTCCGACAGAGGCGCTGTTCAATTTTTCATACATTTTGCTATCGTTTACGGAACGAATACTTTTTCGCAAGTGCTCGTACTAGCCCCACTGAACTCAATGAGTTTATCGAACTTGATAATAATGTTCTGAGAATACCAGTTACACTTATTTATTTTTCATTTGAGAAATTCGAAACTCTTCGAGTAACTTCTATCCTGATTCTACTGCTCCGAACAAGACGGTCTATTTTGCGAAGAGATTTGTAGTTTCGTGTCATTTATTCGGGCATCTACGTGATATTTTTGGCTGATTTCGGAATTTCTTTTTCTTTTCTTCATACCGTGTTTACCCTAACATGGTTTTCGGGCATTTTTCTTGGTTTTTTTTTACTTCGCTTTTTGATGAGAAAATCCTCTAATAGTCTAGTCAACAAGTGCCTTTTAGGTCAAAATTTTTGCGCCTTCTTCGAAAATTATGATTGAGGTGTCATTCGATTCGGAATGGCATGTAGATAGTTTTTGAGAAAATGCTAAGCCCGCTCGCAAAAATTGCAATAGTTATAAACAATTAAGTGAAAAAAAAGGGGGTTTGGTTTTTCGTTAATATCTCAAAAACTATTTGAGAAAATTTAAATTTGAAAAAAGATTCAAAAAGAGGAAGAAATCTCCTAAAAAAAGTCTCGACTCCCGAAATTGTCGGACTAATGTTTATAATTTTCCCAGAGGGTTGAAAATACGCTCGAAAACGGGTACTCCGGCTTGCGCAAGCCACGCCCCCATCGGACCTATAATGAATAAATATTATTTAAACTTATTAAATATGAAAATTAAAAATTGAAAAAATTCAGGCGCCTGTAGGATAGATCAATGAACAATAATCCGTGATCAAAAAATTTTTATCGCGATTTTTCAAAAAGTTATCCATTCATTAATTAACAATTTTTTGTAGCATGAACATTAACATTGCAAGTGCGATAATTGTTAAACTATTCATCTGAGATTTTTTTCCTTTCATGGAGCTATTTTTCAAAGGTCTTAGAATAGATTCCCGTTGGAAAAATTCAAAAATTGTTAATTTTCGTTTTGTTATTAACAATTTGCTGAGGGAAAAAATTATAAAGCTTAATTAAACATAGAAAAATTTTTTTTTTTTGTAATATTATTATTGGTCCATTTTCTTATGATCAAGAAGCTACTTAAAAATGATTTTTAATAATTTTTATCTCCTATTGTTTAAAAAATTGTTATAAACAAATGCGTTGTTTATGAAATAATTAATTTTTTTTTTGATAACATAATCTTTGATGATAATTATGATTTTATAAAAAAAAAACGTTTCTTAAAAAAAAAATTTTATTGCTAAAAACGCATTTGTTAAATAACAAAAATTTTTCACCACTTATTATGAAAATTAAGGAACCATTTTTTTTTTTTAAATCATTATTTATCTTGATCTTTGATATTAAAAAAAAAAACGATTATTATTTAAATTTTCATTGTTCATTTAATAAACAATTTGTTATAAACAAATTAATTATTTCTTTGTATTTTTTTTCTTTTTCTACTTAAAGAAACAAAAACAACCACGTATTATTTTTTATAAAAAAAAATATTATTTATATTTTTTATTGAACTTTCAATTTTCTGTTAACTTTAATTTCTTCACAATGACCTGGTTTTTTATGTTTAATTTTATTATAACTTTTCACTAATGAAGATACAAATATATAATGTATCTTCATTAGTTAAAAAGTTATAATAAAATTAAACATAAAAAACCAGGTCAGAGTGACGAAATTAAAGTTAACAGAAAATTGAAAGTTCAATAAAAAATATAATTTTTTTTTTTTTTTCAAAAAATAATACGTGGTTGTTTTTGTTTCTTTAAGTAGAAAAAGAAAAAAAATACAAAGAAATAATTAATTTGTTTATAACAATTTGTTTATTAAATAAACAATGAAAATTTAAATAATAATCGTTTTTTTTTTAAATATCAAAGATCAATATAAATAATGATTTAAAAAAAAAATGGTTCCTTAATTTTCATAATAAGTGGTGAAAAAATTTGTTATTTAACAAATGCGTTTTTAAGCAATATTTTTTTTTTTTTAAGAAACGATTTTTTTTTTATAAAATCATAATTATCATCAAAGATTATGTTATCAAAAATAAATTTTAATTATTTCATAAACAACGCATTTGTTTATAACAATTTTTTAAACAATAGGAGATAAAAATTATTAAAAATCATTTTTAAGTAGCTTCTTGATCATAAGAAAATGGACCAATAATAATATTACAAAAAAAAATTTTTTTCAATGTTTAATTAAGCTTTATAATTTTTTCCCTCAGCAAATTGTTAATAACAAAACGAAAATTAAAAATTTTTGAATTTTTCTAACGGGAATCTATTCTAAGACTTTTGAAAAATAGCTCCATGAAAGGAAAAAAATCTCAGATTAATAGTTTAACAATTATCGCACTTGCAATGTTAATGTTCATGCTACAAAAAATTGTTAATTAATGAATGGATAACTTTTTGAAAAATCGCGATAAAAATTTTTTGATCACGGATTATTGTTCATTGATCTATCCTACAGGCGCCTGAATTTTTTCTATTTTTAATTTTCATATTTAATAAGTTTAAATAATATTTATTCATTATAGGTCCGATGGGGGCGTGGCTTGCGCAAGCCGGAATACCCGTTTTCGAGCGTATTTTCAACCCTCTGGGAAAATTATAAACATTAGTCCGACAATTTCGGGAGTCGAGACTTTTTTTAGGAGATTTCTTCCTCTTTTTGAATCTTTTTTCAAATTTAAATTTTCTCAAATAGTTTTTGAGATATTAACGAAAAACCAAACCCCCTTTTTTTTCACTTAATTGTTTATAACTATTGCAATTTTTGCGAGCGGGCTTAGCATTTTCTCAAAAACTATCTACATGCCATTCCGAATCGAATGACACCTCAATCATAATTTTCGAAGAAGGCGCAAAAATTTTGACCTAAAAGGCACTTGTTAACTAGACTATAAAGGTAGGTAAATACTGGAACTACATTTCAAGGCCTATCTTTAAATATTTTTATCCAGAATGATTTACGTAATTCGGATAGGTCAAAAACGAAGCCACATAAACAAAACAAAAATGCTCTAGAACGTGCAATTACGTGGTGAGCAATCGAGGACTAAATTACAATCCTGGGGCCTTACGCCCAATTCTAAACGCAGGCCCGAATAGGTGGAGTTTGCAAAATCATGCGAACGCGATCCTTAACGCGCCGAAATACGGTTTGCGGTCGCCATTCAAAAACGTAGCGAAAGTGATCAGAATTAATGGTTTCATTCAACATTTTTAACCGACTTCAAAAATGGAGGAGGTACTCAATTCGACTGTTTTTTTTATGCCTGTTACCTCAGAACTTTCAACTGGGTGAACCGATTTTGATGATTCTTTTTTTATTTAAAGCTAGTGCTGTCCGTGTCGTCTAATTTGGTCCAGTTCTGACATTTTATGAAGTCGGTTTTTTATATTGATGATTATTACATATTGTATTGCAGCTGTCGGAGCTAGTAAATGCTTGGACCAAGTTTAGTGTTAGGTACATAAGCAAGTTTGTTAGCACTTACATTCTCAGTTTGTCGACGAGTTTCTCGAAGGGTTTCTCCCAGGCATACATTTTGATGACTTGAACTCCGTTGACCAGCTCACTCATGACCTTTACTCTCTCGTCAGTGCGCTTTGCGATTTTACCCCGAAGCACTCCTTGACGATTACTTAGATATGCTGCAAATATACAATGAATATACCAACGTGCCATCGAAATAATGCAAAACCTGAAAATTGTTCAGAATCTGGGGTACAATCGAAGGAGTTTGTTTTAAATAATATAGTACCTACAGCGCAAGGACGACGCAAATTTCGAACAAATACCTACCTACTATATATTTTCATGGAGCAATGCGTAATGCGTGGTTATTAGTTATTTATCAAAAACGCTGTACATATTAAATTTAAACTAATATTGAAATAGGTAATGTTTGTAAGTTTGTGACATATATATGACATATATTGTAATATTGTTGTAGGTTGTGTTGTGAGGTAATTTCATGAACTACTGAACCGATTCTGAAAATTCGAAAGAAAGCTACACTATTCCCATTCTATTTTGGTAATGGTTTGTTCACGAATCGGGTGAAGCAAAAGGCAAAAGCTAGTAGAAGATTCACGAAGAGCACCAAATGTAATAACTATATAATTATATGTATAGTTGCATGTATATAATATAAACTATTTTTTGTTTCATCAACTATTGTTTTAACGTTTTTTTTTAGGACATGTTCCTTATTCAACAAAATGCAAGCTAAGGGAGCAGCCATTAATAACGGTAGCACAAAATGGTGGGGGAAGATTCCCGCCGAATCTCAATGTCACCAGAGGGCGAGGGGCAAATTAAAAGAAAAACAGCACGCGTAATTAATGGACGCTTCCCAACACTTAATACCTGAACTACGTAGACTACTATACAGAAGCAGTTGGATTGTCCAGCCCAAAGGAAGATTGGATAAAGAATTGAAGGATTGGATAAAGAAGTGAAGGATTGGATTGCCCAAAGACGTTACGTTAGTTGATATAAATTAAAACTAATTTTGGGATTGTACACATATTATTGTAATTTAAAAAAATGTTTTCATATTTATTTCGTACCAGGTAAATACAGAACAGCTTGAATAAAATATGGCTTATGATAACGTGAGAATATAAACCCGAGGCTTATTTATCAACAATATTATCTTGAATTCAGATGAAGTTAAAAAATATATTTTAATTTGCAAATTTTACAGCTGTTGAGAAATATTAATGAGAAACTGAAAGCACTTTTATGATAACGAACACTAAATTAAAAATAAGCAGTATATTATGAATGTTTCAAAGTAAGCAAATTGGGTTTTCTTGAATTTTGCACTGTCGCATATTCAACGTTTCAAAAGATTAGTTAATTCTTAGTGTTACGATTACGACAAAGAAAATGCTCCATTACATTATTTTATACGGGGGTAAACGTACTGATATTTAACGAGGATTAACAAGGGTTGCATTTGCGGATAGAATTTTATAACTCAGCGCCAAACGGCAGCGCGGTACATTACCTTGAACAAGAACGGTTTGCAAGAAGATAACAATAAGGGCAGCGAGGGTGGCCCAAGCCACATGCTGCCAGACCAAATATGAGACCACTGGTACTACGATAGGCATGACCCATATGTAATTCAAGAACAGAGTCACCATGTCGAATCGGTTCACATCGTTCGACATCAAATTTATTACTTGACCAGTCTCAGTTTTCCCCAAACCCGTCCGATCCAATTTTAGTATCTAAAACAAAATAAAATAAAATTATATGAATCACTAAGATTATTGTATAACTACTATAACTATTAATTACTTGACAAGAGCGTGCCAAGTCTCGCATATGATAGGGTTCCATTAGGCGTGTTCCCAAATCGTTTACAAATTACAGGGGGAGGAGTGAAACATTATAAACCACTTTCTTTCAAGTAGTTACACCCTATAAAATAATATTTTTACTTTAACATAATATTATGTTGTAGAAAAAAAAACTGATTTAAAATATGTATTTGGTATAAGTATTCGACGATACAGGGAAACGACGACGGTGAAAAAACATTTTCATCCCCCTATCTTGGAAATAATATTTTTGCTAATATTTCTGCTAGCAAGAAGTAAAAAGAAAATGGTGCGCGCATATCAAATTTAAAAAAAAGTACACCAAGAAGGTTCTGAGTCTGAGTTTTTTAGAAATTAAAAAAGGTTGTATGATAAATTCAGCACCGCATGGAGGTAGAATTAAATAGGTTTAATGATGTTTTAAATTCACAAACTTAGTGCACACGATGTTCTAAATTCAATTTACTTTATCCTCTAGCGGATAAAAACGGCTTTTGCACTCAGATATCGAAGAGCAAAAATACTCTTTCCGAGATGGGGGGATGAAAAATAAATGTCATGTACGTTAAGTAGGTATGCGGATAATTTTGAAACTAACCTTTCTATAAAGTAACGAACAGCAAGCAATCCTCACTCTCATCCCGACACGACCTTGGCTTAAATTTGTGTGGTTCAGCATCAAGGCTGTTGATATGCTCAAAAAGTTCATGGCAAAATTGTATATGTGGGCATTTCTATAGTTTTCTAGCGTTTTTTCTCCGGAAAAGTATCCGATGAACAATGCTAATGTGAAAGGAATCAACGGCCTGAAAGAAAAACGGTATGTTGAGTTACACCTAGTCATTTACAATAATTAAAATGATCAAATAATTAAGCCTACCAACCATAAAACAATAAACAACAGGCCGACAAGCAATCCACAAAGCATGTATTCGGCCCAAAATGAGCGAACTAAGGCTTTAGATAGAGACGGTTTTCCGCCTTTTGTTTTCGCCATTTCCAATTCCCTCTCCCATGCTTGCTCGAGCCGGTCTCCAAGTCGGCCGGAGTGGTCTGAATCTCGGGCTTGAAACAGGTCTTCAATGGTGAGCCCATGCTTGAATCCTCGCTTGAATAGCTTGAAACTCCATCTGCAATTACGTCACGGAACGAATAAATAACTGGGAGATATCCTATAAACATCACACTAGGCATTACGAGGCACATAATGATGATGCTGACGCTGCTGACGGCATACGACTACGAAAATATGTATATTTTTTAAATAATCTAATAAATTATTAGGTTCTAAATGTTGCTTTCAGCTTTGTAGGTCAAGTAGTCAAGTTTCGAGATTTCGTGATAAGTTAGTGAGTAGTGGTATTTAGCTTTTAAATATAAATTTAAAGCAATAGGGACAGCCCCGTTAGCTTAGTTGGTAGTGATCCTGCTTTCGGTGCTTGGGGGCGTGGGTTCGATTCCCACATAGGACAAATATTTGTGTGATGAACATTTGTTTGTTCTATGTCTGGGTGTTAATATCTATTTAAGTATGTATTTAAAAATATATATGTATGTATATCAAACTCTGGCAGCCATATTACAAGCTTTGCTTAGTTTGGTGTCAGATGACCATGTGTGCAATAATATCCCAGATATATATATTTATTTATTTATTGAACCGTTAACTATATCAAGGGATCCACCGTTCTTGCCTATATTGAATATTGAAATATTCTTGCTTTTCCTTGATAATTTACGTAAGATGAAACGTATTCAGAAGCTAATATGAAGTGATCTACGACAAAGACGGATAGGTATAACGGAAAGTTTTGCATAACATTTCTGCAGAATTTGTAACTCTGAGAAGGAAAACCGAGACAAGCGGTATATTTACGAAACAAGGGTAGGTACAAACTGTGCTGAGAACCAATCTAGGCATACATTATAATTATAGCTGGTAATTACGGAAATTATTACCAAACATATAATTATAAGTATGCATTAAAGACATAAACATAATTTACTGATAAACACTTGAGTACAAAAAAAAAGAGGTTCAGAAAAGAAACTGATTTGTTTTACCTATGTTGGCAATTGATTTGCATGTTCATTGAATAATATATAATGAGATTTTTTATAATAGCACTGTAGT
Organism: Agriopis leucophaearia; assembly: GCA_949125355.1. Classification (NCBI taxonomy): domain Eukaryota; kingdom Metazoa; phylum Arthropoda; class Insecta; order Lepidoptera; family Geometridae; genus Agriopis; species Agriopis leucophaearia. The sequence goes on from OX421264.1 coordinate 10,151,503, forward strand.
TTAGCTTAATATAGTAAAATATAAGCTATTATTATATAGGTATCTATATACGAGGTATTCGATTAGATATAGGATTGTATTCATCAAGAACAGTTTTACCAATAGGAAAAAAAACCTGAACAAAATATCAGCTGTTCCATACATTTTGTTTAGTAAGTAAGTTCGTATAGCCCGAGTTGGCGACATTTAGTTGAGATTGATGTAATTTTTCTATGGAACAGCTTTTTTCTCAGTTTCTACTTGTACCATAGGCAACAGATTACAGGATGTTCTGTTTGATAAATATTTTCGAGAATATCATTGTACTTATAATTATAAACAACTTCTAAGTACCTACTATGAGACCAACACTGAAACTGAAAAAAAAACAGCTGTACCTATCCTCGAATATGTTCTATGTCTGGGTGTTAATATCTATTTATGTATGTATTTAAAAATTTATATGTATGTATATATATCAGTCTCGGGCAGCCATATTACAAGCTCTGCTTAGTTTGGGGTCAGATGACCTTGTGTGCAATAATCTCCCAGATATTTATTTATATGTCCCTCGTCCAACCAAACACCCGGTATATGTATTATGTATATTACTAATGTATGTTGTTTTATATGGTATTATTATGTAACAAATAAAGTGGTCCAATTAAAGCGTTTGGTGTATAGAAGATTGCTTCATAAACGAGGTCAAAACTATTGTGCCTATCAGCTAAGTTTTCATGACATTGTACGCTAGCTGTAATAATGACTTAATAATGTTGTTACACATGTCACGGGCGTCTTCACGTTTTCTATCTTTATTGAATATTCTATCTTCGGTCAAGGCCAGCCAAGATCTCTTTGGGATAGCATTCTTCTTTATATATTTTTTCCCTATATCTTTATTTATTTCATAGTGATGCCGATCTTGAAGTCTTTCGTTCAAAGAACTGTAATCTAACATCGAATAAGCAACATGTTCCATCTTTGGCCACACCACGAAATAAGAAACATGGGCCACACCGTCGCTTTCCATCAGGCGAGTTGGTGGCAAAACGTAGACCTTTTTGGGGTTCCGTATTTTTAATACCTACACTTTGATGTTAGAAAACAATGTAGACGACATTAAATTTAGTATACAGGTTAATGGTTTTAAATGTGGTATGATTTTTCCGATAAGGATAGATTAAGGAGGTGAAATAGGGGGTTTGAATTTTGTGTTGTAAGTTTTGATACCTACCACAAAGCTGAAATTTGGGAAACAGATTCCTTATGGGGTGTAGACTGGTAGAGGTCCTATAAAAAGGAGTAAATAAACCTAAGTATTATTCATTAATTTACTAAGGAGCAACAGGGGGTTGAAAGTTTATATCAAAATCTACGCGTACGAAGCCGTAAGCAACAGATAGTGCATTATATTGGTCGTTTTTATTACAATAACAACTTGCAATGAGTTTATTTTTTACTGACGTCAGTATATTTTTTATGCAAATTATTAATTATACGTCATGAATCAAACCAACCGTAGTATGGAAGAAGCTAATTAATATTAATACATGTTATAAACATGAAACATAATTATATATTTTTTTCTTTAAGAATATTTATTAGGTAGGTACCTACCTACCTATTTCTTCTCGACAGATTGATTCAATGAGTAAGTGTAGGTAGGTACCTACCAAATATCATTATCCAACTCGACATAAACTCAATCAATTAATTATCTACGAAAACGTATGTATGGTAAATAATAAATATACTTACGTCAAAAATATTTTTGACACAATGTTTGCTTTGTCGTGAGGATTTTTTTCTTTCAATACAACTTTTGATTCCATATTTCACTTCGTTAAACCCTGTTTTATTCAAATATAGTTTAGATTAATATATTTCACGTTCAACTTTATCACGATATCACAGTTTATTTATACAATAACGGTATATATATTATTGTAAAAGGAACGCTGCACCGCACTATTTGCCTGTTTGGTTTGAGCTTCCCGCACAATTTTACTTTATGAATACGATGTAAGTATACTTTTTTAATATATAAATTACTAATTACTGGCTGGAATTTAAAGTCGTTAGTCCTTATTATATTTCAACATTGCGTAATATCCTAAAAACACTTTTACTTATTTAAGAATTCAGACATAACTAGTAAATTAACAATCACAGACGTTGTATTCGGAACAATCACTTTTCACGAATGAAATTATGTAAAAGACGACAGCCCTTATATATTAGAGTAAAATTAAGATACGATATTAAATGTAGTTTGTTAAAAAAAAAAGTAGGCAGATAAGAAATAACGCGACACGCGCGGACACGGCGAGCAGCTCGGGCGTTGCCGACGTACTACCGGTACCGGACCGGTACTATAAAACTAGCACGGACGGTGCGGGCTTATGTCAAAGAGTACTTTATTATAGGTGATTATAGGTTTGTTTTGTGTGACGTTGACGCCTGTCGATTAACAACTCGATTGCCGGGCCGGCTTCGCGCTCCACAGCACTGTATCATGATAGTTTTTTTTTTTTTTTCTGTATCATGATGATATCTGAATCACTGTGTACCAGACACTAATAGTCCGGTCAATCTAGACATTTGAAGGTACATAAATTCACAGCAAGCTGAAAGTGCGTGTAATAAGTAATTGTTTAACGCAGCCTAAGGCTGCGTTCCAAAACACACAGTCTTTTATCGAGTGAAATTCGTCGCATGAATTTTGGTTTCGGAACTGGGCTTATGCGGGTAATATTCACGCGGAGTGAATTATGTTTTGGAACGCCTAATGATTCTGGTACGCTCGAGATTATCTCAGTATCGGTCTGTCTCATTCTGAATATCTTAAGTGTGACAGTGACCTAAGTAATCTCGAGCGCATTCAGAATAAGGATTTGTACAATTAGGCTGCGTTCCAAAACAGGCGAATTTCACCCGATGAGAGTGAAATTCACTCGATGCTGGTTCCAAAACACCTCGTGGAATTTTCTCCTAGTGTTTTGGAACGCCTACGAGAGAGTAAAAATTCAACTGGAAGGTGAAACAAATCACTCGGCAAAAATCGGGGTTGAAATTCACTCGGCTGTCAGAAACAGAATATGACAGTTACACAATACACTTTCTTATGTTCGTTTTTGTCACGATTTTAGATTTTTTTAAATTTTAAATTATTGTGTAAGAATACGTGTTATTCTCATAGTTTATACACGCTTTGGTAAAAGCCAAAGAGGAGAATATTTATATATTAGCCAACGTAAAATCTTTTCTTTGACAAATTTAAGGTACGTAATTATGTTCCACGTGGTTTTTCGTATTTTATTTCTAATCTATGACTTAATTACTTCTTAATCTATCGCCGCCGTAACAAATAACCTTAGTTTGGTTGTTCGGGCGACTGAATGTGATGTTATGGTCCCCACAACAAGAAATCACCAAGCACAAATTCTACCCCACGTGTTGTACCCTGAATCGAACCACCAATGCTTTAGTGGGAGTTTTTTTTTGGAATAGTGATGCCATGACTTATCATAGGGCCGGATGCGATTTTCGTCTCCGGGGATATTTTACCGATTTTCATAAATCTCCTCTGGATATAACCCTAAAAAAAATTTACATGTTTATTTTCAATTAATACTCTAAAATAATCAATTACAAGAACAAAACAAGGTAATGCAATAGCTGTAGCCACTAAATACAATGAAATATATTTCTACTCCATCAATTTTCTTTTTAATTGGTCGAATTTTGAAGGAACAGTGTTCTTATCTATATGAAAGAATCGGACAACTGATCGTCCATAATGAGAAGAATACTGTCAGTGACGCCCTAAATTAGAAATTGTGTATCATTGTTGTGGCAAAAATACAGAGTTTTTTTTCGTACGATTACAAAATAACTATTATTTGCAGAATCTATAATTTCCTGAGATTCTCCAGTTCTTTTGTCGCCAGAGCAAAGCCCTAACTATCTCTAATCTAAGTATTGCTTTGTTGAACCGTAATCCATTGAACTTTATTAACAAAAATCCACATCGATCATAAATATTATATGTAAGTAAGTACCTACTCTCTTGGGCCAAAATAGCAACATATTGCTGTAGAATTTCCTATGAAAGCTATTGAGGAAAATATTTGTATATTATCTTTATTCTGCAGGTATTAACTCCCTCAGTTTTAGAAGTTTGTTTGTTTTCAGACCATGGAAGTGGAGGATGATTTGGATCAGTTACCACCTATATGTTTAGAACCAACTCTAAAAGATTACAAGCTTGCAGTAGATCCCAGTGGCGCCCCATTAATGCAGGACGGCAAACTAGTGTTAGTTGATTCATCAGGTAAGCAATACAAAAAAAAAACAACTATTTACATCATATTCATCATTAACATACCTGAAGAGCTATTATTTTTTTATTGGTTTATTGGGAACAAGCAATATGAAAAAGATGCCATTCCAAGCTTAGGGCCGCCCATAGATAGCCCGTTGGTCCAGTTGGTAGTGAACCTACCTTCTGAGCTTGAGGGTGTGGGTTCGATTCCCACCTAAGACAAAAATTTATGTGATGAACATTTGTGTTTTTTCTATATCTAGTTGTCAATATCTATTTAAATATGTATTTAAAACTATATTATATGCTTGTATGCATGTATATCAGTCTCTGGCAGCCATATCACAAGCGTTGCTTAGTTTGACGTCAGATGTCCGTGTGTGTCACCGACATAGCTGTTAAAATTTGCAAGTTGAAGTGGCAATGGGCAGGCCACATCGCTCGAAGAACCGATAACCGATGGGGAAGAAAGGTTCTGGAGTGGAGACCACGAACCGGAAGACGCAGCGTACGGAAGCCTCCCACTACCGACGACATTGTGAGAGTCGCGGGTATCCAGTGGATGCAAAAGGCGAGCTGTCGTTCAGTGTGGAGGTTAAAGGGGGAGGCCTATGTTCAGCAGTGGACGTCTTCCGGCTGATGATGATGACCAATTATATCAAATATGTGTATTACTAACATATTGAAATTTTTACAGATGAATTAGTAGCTGTGTTGGACTGCCAAGCAATAAGAGACTTTTATGGCATAGGTTCCATGCAATCTACCCAGCAGTCATCCAATACGCACCTGCAGACTAACTCCTCTATCACGCCCCAGCCACCTAACACGCCTCAGCCACCTAACACGCCTCAGCCACCTATCATGCCCCAGCCACCTATCACACCCTCGCCACCTATAACACCCCAGCTTCGTATCGAGTCATCCATAAACCATCCACCAACCAGCCTACAACCATTACCCAGCTCACATCCACCATTCAGTCTGCCATCCACCACTTCCTCCCAGCCATTGCTTGAACAGACTTGCAGAAAAGGCAAAATACATTATTTTATTTTTGTAGTGCTAGTATGAGGATTGTTTCGTATTCATCCTATGATGATTCGTCCTATTCTGTATAAGTTCTAAACTCACCCTAAACTTTTAAAAAAACATGTTTCTAACTCGGCGACTTAATTTTATTACCAACTAGCTGTAACCCGCGACTTCGTAAGCGTAGACAATAAACTTTCAACCCCCTTTTGTCATCCTTAATTTGGCCCTTTCGTAAAATCCTTTCATAGCGGACCTATACACCCCATAAGGAATCTACCTGCCAAATTTCAGCTTCGTGGGTCAAGGTGTTTTCGAGATTTCGTGATTAATGAGTGAGTAGATGAATTTCGCTTTTATATATATATATATATATATATAGATAACTGATGAAATTTGCCTTGGACTTATTGTTTTAGTGGTTTAAAATGTTGCAAACCAGCAATGTAAAGCGTGCGCACAGAGCAGGTCGTTCATTGGTCTGTAGAGTCAGCTGATATTTTATTTACAGTACTTGCAAACATTAAAAAAATGAACTTTTTAGTGGTATTATAATTATCAGCAATCATCAGCACTATAACCAGTCTTCGTTTTCGGACGCGTTTCTCTTACACTCTGTATACTTAGGATGAATATGGGACAATCCAATCTTGAGTAGCTTAGTATTAGCATGTATTAGGTAGCTTAGTATTGATAGTAATTATGATTGATAATAATCGATATTTTGTTGATTTGAGTGTCGTTTATTTATGCTTACCATCTTTTTTTTACAGGGCAGTCGAGGTGGACTCACGCTGCCACATTATATCTATTAGAGCTGTGGCGCCAACAACGCAAAAGATTTGAAAACAACATTGATAGGAATGAAGTAATTTGGGAGGAAATATCAAAAGAAATAAATAAAAAAGGCCAGGATTTCTCCCCACAGCAAGTGGAAAATAAATTTAAGTATTTAAAAAAAAAATACACTGATTGTGTGGATACTAATCGAAAATCCACTGGGGAGCCTGAGCGGTTTTGCAGCTATTATGAGGAGCTGAATGAGTTATTTGGGAGATCTCCACAAATTCATCCCCCAGCACTAGCTGCAAGCCGATTGCTGAACGTCCAAGAAAGAAATGGTATGATGAAAAAAAAAAACATGTTTAAGCTATTCCAAAAATTACTACAAGAAGATTTTGAGAATCAAGTGTGGAACACATAAACCCCAATATTAATGACTTTGGTACTAAGATTCTTAACAATAATAGAGAATGTTTGTTTGATGCTCTTCTAGATAGACATCACCCTCTTGCCTCTTCTGCTGCAATGCAGGAGTTTATATCCATTTGTATTAAAAAAAGATAGTAGTTCTGGGAAGAGTCCACATAATTTAAAACTTGTGTCTAATTCTAAAATATTATTGTATTTTTTTTTTCAGTTTCTCCTGAGAACATCAGTCCGGGTTTAGGTAGTATACATTGTATGTAGTGATACTATTATAAGTAAATAAAATAAACTAATCACTAACAAAAAAATTACAGAACAAGAAAGTGAGCAGCATCTCTTAGAAGCACAAGAGACAGGTGGTCTAAGTACAGAGTCTTCAACCCAAGGTATTTTTACTAGGTTTTATTTAGTTTCCCATCTCCACTTAGATTGTTTTTGCTTGTAACTTGAACTGTACCTATATATTTTTTTGAGATAAAAAGTAGCCTAGGGCTATTATTATGCTACAACCAAATAGTGCAAAACCTTAAAAAAAATTGAACTGAAATTTTTTTTTTATAGTGCCCCAAGGTCCGAGAAGACGTACCAGAATGGAGAGAACCGTTGGGCGCTGGGCAGAGGAATTTCGTGTAGAAGCACGGCAGCGAGAGGAGGCGAGGGCACGGCGCCATGAAGAGTTGTTACAAATTTTGCGAGACAGTAATGCTCTATATGAGAGGCTGACAGAGCGCTTAATTGAAAAATTATAATTTTATTATTGAATTATTGAATACTTTATAACATTTTTAATAATATTATTCGTAAAATTAATTAGACATCATTGATTGGCAGTCTTTACGCGGAGTAATGTTAAATAACAGCGATTAATTATAGATACCGCTCCATACTTCCTACTTACTATTTACTAATAATTCAATAATAACACAGAATAATAACGTTTGTCATGCATGACATTTCGCTTGACTTATACCATATTTTTTTCCTTATTGGCTCCATGGAACCACACTTCCAACGTATTTAACCAGTGAAAGTAATATATTATTTGCTTGAAATATATTTGAAACTATGGACATGTCGGGATACCTTTATCGAGTCAGATTAAAACTAGACTAAAATCATACTATGACGATAATATGACAATCCGCATTAAAATGTAGAGCAAAAAAATCTACAATAATGTCATAAGTGTAGGTATTATTTATAAAATATTCAGTAGATATAAATAATCCGATGGATTTGTGCTTATTTAAAGTTCCGTTCGTGTTCGGTAGTGTAACATGTAAATTTGGCTATGTCAGTCTAATCATCCGCCCACTAATTACTTTGCGCTACGCGTACGAAGTCGCGGGCATTAGCTAGTAAGTAATAAAGATAGTCAAATTATATATTTGTGTTTTTTTTTAAATGTGTAATCGGGATGACATAAATATGAAACACTCAAGAGTGGCGACTACTTCATTTATTTAGCAATCGAAATGAACAGAGAGATAGCTTATATTATACACTCCCCTCAAAGGCTTGGCGAGCTTGGCAGTGGCATGGCGGCTGTCATTCGTAGTTTCGCAGGCAACGTCGCGTCCGTTTTGTTACACTCGACCATCCTGCAGCAATTGCTCCCACAATTGGAAACGAACAACTAGGTTTAGTTTCCTAAAGGAACTTCTCTAAAGCTGAAATTAAACTATGAGTCTTCGATTGAACCTTCAATTCAAATTATTTATTGAGAATAAAAACGGACAAATTCCTCTAACATTTATCTCACATACTGTTAAGCTTAAATAGATTTCCTGGTAAAAATAGGAATAATATTATAAAAAACTAATATAATAAATACAACAAATTGCTGTAAAAATATGTCGACACAAAATTAGTATGTCATACAAATTGTCATAATAGTCATCGGCTTTTTCAATGATAGCAGGGTGGAATAGATTATCTATACAGGGTAGAATTCATACACGGTGACTTTAAAGTTTAGTTCCAAAGTTAATAAACAAGTTCGTTAGCTACTCTAGTATTCCCCAGTGGCTAGCTTATTGACAGCGTGTGCTAGGTCCACAAGCCCCTCCTTCGCTTGTGGAGATGAGACACTTCCTTAGATCTGGGCATCTCTCTCCCACGAAGTGGGGAATATAGCTTGAAATAGGGATAAGAGGACATTATCTTTTAGCTAGCGAAATGTCTAGTAAGTCTGTTTATTCCCGAGTCATCTACTTGGCACCGCCAGTGTGGGGCTGGCGGCGTTGGTGGTGGTAGAAGACCACCTGTTTCTTTGCGAGAACCCACAGGACTTAATTTATAAATCCCATAGGTACTCTATCGGAACATAAAAGGAAGTATATAAATAAATAGATAACCTATTCCTTAAGCACACCCTACATTATTACAAACCATATACCCAGAATCCTAACTGAGGTCAAGAGAAAACCTATTGTTAAAAAAATACAATTATTATCTTTTGATCACAGTGACGTTTACAGGTGTAAGTATTTAGACTTTCGCCTACCATCACCACTCTGGCAAACCCCTCTGTACCTATAGTTTCATAAATGTTTAGTGGATGGAAAGTGACCGTAGGTATTTGTTAAACATTTGATTAAACACAAGTACTTTACAAATGGTTACTAGGTTTATTATCAACTATAAAATCTATAGACAGACTTCGCCAACAAGATTGAAAAATACCCATCTTTATGTAAAAGGTAAGTAAGTAAATAGGTACAACTTTCTAGTAGACAAAATCTATGTGAAGATGTCAACGTCTCTCTGTTTTAGTAGAGACCTATGACTAGGCGACTGCTTTACTAGGCTTAGTAGAGAAAATCAGGCTTTCTTTCGCCAACTGAGGATTATTAAATTCTCAACAAAGTCAAAAGGCTTGGCGAGCTTGGCAGTGGCATGGCATGGGAGGCATGGGGGTGTGTCGTGGCGGCTGGCTGGCTGTCATTCTTAATTTTGCTGGCAAAGTCATGTCCATTTTGTTACACTCAACCATCCTGCAACAATTGCTCCCACAATTGGGAACAAACAACAAGGTTTAGTTTCTAATAAATTAACAATGTGTTCAGTCTGAGGCCGACTACACTACTGGCAATAATAAGGGCTACTGGCAATATTAAGGGCTAATAGCAATATTAGAGGGTTCTGACAATATTAAGGGCTACTGACAATATTAAGGGCTAATGGCGATGGTCATGTTCGTTTTGTTACAAATGTCAAAATAGTACTTATGGCTAATTGTTTACAAGATTTTTTAAATAATCTCGTTTGCTGAGTGCAGCAGTTGAGGATTGCTCATTGATCAAATCTTCATGGAGTTCAGTATTTTCAATTTCGTGTATTTGCCCTTCAATTATGTAATTTTCGATATCCCGTTGAGACTCATTCATGCTTCTCAAGCACAGATTATGTAAGACACATGATGCCACTATAGTGGGTGCTATCTCGTCAGTCCTAAACATAGGAAGATGTTTAAGTCTTCGGAGTCTACCTTTAAGCAGTGCAAAAGCCCGTTCTATAACTTGCCGTGTCTTTGATAACTTTGTGTTAAAGTTTGTTTCAGCTTGTGAAAGGTGTCCGAAATTTTTGTAAGGTGGAATACACCACAACAACACAGGATAGTAGGCCTTGTCACCTATTATATACTCATTACCTTCAAACAATTGAGATGCATCTCTGTAAAGAGGAGAATTTTTAAAAACTCTAGCATCATTTACTGAGCCCGGATAACCTGCAAAAACATCAGTGAACAGAAGTTCTGACGTACAAACTGCTTGTAGTTGCATGGCATATTTCTTTTTACCAGTACGGTAAGCTGCTGGTTGTTCTTCTGGAGCATCAATTCCTATGTGACATCCATCAATTGCTCCAATGACATCAGGCAAACCTGCTAATTCTTGAAACTTACGTTTAATATGTTGTTTTTCTGATGTTGATGGCCAGTAGATTATTTGAGGTGTCAATTCGATCAAGGCTTTGTACACCCGGCGAAAGCAATGGTGCAGTGAACTTTTGCTCATACCAAATTGTTGACTGATTGACCTGTAACTATCAGGTGTAGCCAGTAACCATATTACTGCTAACATTTGTTTGCGCGGGTGTATGGTTTGTCTCCCTTCGTCACCATGGCGGATCAAAAGTAGGGAAATAATATTTTCCAACTCATTTGCCGTAGCAGGATGCAGTCTGAAATGACTCTGAAATTCCCTATGGTTAAATTGTGGAACGATAACTTCCGTGTAACCATATAGCTGAGGCGGTTGACGTCTGTTGGGGCGAGATCGATTGTCTGCTTCTAATCCTATCAGTTTCAAAAGTTCTTCATCTTCAGAATCTGTGTCGTTTTCTAGGAGTGCCATGGTTACGCTTTTGATTGTTTTAAGTAACTCTTGAGACAGTTTGATGGTGGCAATAACTATTTCTCGTCTATTATCCATTTTAAACTCAAAACTATCACCTTGTTATATTACTTTTAATTTTAATAAAAAATAAACAGCAAACAAGCAAGTACCAATCACGTACATTTGAGGTTATAGAAGTATATTCCTTGATTTTATGACAATTGACAAAATGTCAAATTAATTGTACAAATCCTTATTCTGAATGCGCTCGAGATTACTTAGGTCACTGTCACACTTAAGATATTCAGAATGAGACAGACCGATACTGAAATAATCTCGAGCGTACCAGAATCATTAGGCGTTCCAAAACATAATTCACTCCGCGTGAATATTACCCGCATAAGCCCAGTTCCGAAACCAAAATTCATGCGACGAATTTCACTCGATAAAAGACTGTGTGTTTTGGAACGCAGCCCTGGCTGCGTTCCAAAACAGGTGAATTTCACCCGATGAGAGTGAAATTCACTCGATGCTGGTTCCAAAACACCTCGTGGAATTTTCTCCTAGTGTTTTGGAACGCCTACGAGAGAGTAAAAATTCAACTGGAAGGTGAAACAAATCACTCGGCAAAAATCGGGGTTGAAATTCACTCGACTGTCAGAAACAGAATATGACAGTTACACAATACACTTATGTTCGTTTTTGTCACGATTTTAGATTTTTTAATTTTAAATTATTGTGTAAGAATACGTGTGGTGTACGTAAATATAGTAGTTTTACTAGTTTTCACACAGTTATTCTCATAGTTTATACAACGCTTTGGTTTAGAAATTGTGTATCATTGTTGTGGCAAAAATACAGAGTTTTTTTTCGTACGATTACAAAATAACTATTATTTGCAGAATCTATAATTTCCTGAGATTATCCAGTTCTTTTGTCGCCAGAGCAAAGCCCTAACTATCTCTAATCTAAGTATTGCTTTGTTGAACCGTAATCCATTGAACTTTATTAACAAAAATCCACATCGATCATAAATATTATATGTAAGTACCTACTCTCTTGGGCCAAAATAGCAACATATTGCTGTAGAATTTCCTATGAAAGCTATTGAGGAAAATATTTGTATCTTTATTCTGCAGGTACTAACTCCCTCAGTTTTAGAAGTTTGTTTGTTTTCAGACCATGGAAGTGGAGGATGATTTGGATCAGTTACCACCTATATGTTTAGAACCAACTCTAAAAGATTACAAGCTTGCAGTAGATCACAGTGACGCCCCATTAATGCAGAACGGCAAACTAGTGTTAGTTGATTCATCAGGTAAGCAATACAAAAAAAAAACAACTATTTACATCATATTCATCATTAACATACCTGAAGAGCTATTATTTTTTTGTTGGTTTATTGGGAACAAGCAATATGAAAGAGATGCCATTCCAAGCTTAGGGCCGCCCATAGATAGCCCGTTGGTCCAGTTGGAAGTGAACCTACCTTCTGAGCTTGAGGGTGTGGGTTCGATTCCCACCTAAGACAAAAATTTATGTGATGAACATGATGAGTAGATGAATTTCGCTTTTATATATATATATATATATAGATAACTGATGAAATTTTCCTTGGACTTATTGTTTTAGTGGTTTAAAATGTTGCAAACCAGCAATGTAAAGCGTGCGCACAGAGCAGGTCGTTCATTGGTCTGTAGAGTCAGCTGATATTTTATTTAAATTACTTGCAAACATTAAAAAAATGAACTTTTTAGTGGTATTATAATTATCAGCAATCATCAGCACTATAACCAGTCTTCGTTTTCGGACGCGTTTCTCTTACACTCTGTATACTTAGGATGAATATGGGACAATCCAATCTTGAGTAGCTTAGTATTAGCATGTATTAGGTAGCTTAGTATTGATAGTAATTATGATTGATAATAATCGACATTTTGTTGATTTGAGTGTCGTTTATTTATGCTTACCATCTTTTTTTTACAGGACAGTCGAGGTGGACTCACGCTGCCACATTATATCTAATAGAGCTGTGGCGCCAACAATGCGAAAGATTTGAAAACAACAACAACAACACAACATTTTTTTGAGATAAAAAGTAGCCTAGGGCTATTATTATGCTACAACCAAATAGTGCAAAACCTTAAAAAAAATTGAACTGACAATTTTTTTTATAGTGCCCCAAGGTCCGAGAAGACGTACCAGAATGGAGAGAACCGTTGGACGCTGGGCAGAGGAATTTCGTGTAGAAGCACGGCAGCGAGAGGAGGCGAGGGCACGGCGCCATGAAGAGTTATTACAAATTTTGTGAGACAGTAATGCTCTATATGAGAGGCTGACAGAGCGCTTAATTGAAAAGTTATAATTTTACATTGCCCAGTTTAACTAACTGGTACATAATATCTATTTGTTCAGTTGATGACGAACCTGTTAACTAAAGGGGTCAACAAAATTACACTGTAGGAAGTATATGTCAGGTTGACAACATAGTGTTGATTAAATCGAGTATTACTGTAAGTAATAAAGATAGTCAAACTATATATTTGTGTTTTTTTTTAATGTGTAATCGGGATGACATAAATATGAAACACTCAAGAGTGGCGACTACTTCATTTATTTAGCAATCGAAATGAACAGAGAGATAGCTTGTATTATACACTCCCCTCAAAGGCTTGGCGAGCTTGGCAGTGGCATGACGGCTGTCATTCGTAGTTTCGCAGGCAACGTCGCGTCCGTTTTGTTACACTCGACCATCCTGCAGCAATTGCTCCCACAATTGGAAACGAACAACAAGGTTTAGTTTCCTAAAGGAACTTCTCTAAAGCTGAAATTAAACTATGAGTCTTCGATTGAACCTTCAATTCAAATTATTTATTGAGAATAAAAACGGACAAATTCCTCTAACATTTATCTCACATACTGTTAAGCTTAAATAGATTTCCTGCAAAAAATAGGAATAATATTATAAAGAACTAATATAATAAATACAACAAATTGCTGTAAAAATATGTCGACACAAAATTAGTATGTCATACAAATTGTCATCATAGTCATCGGCTTTTTCAATGATAGCAGGGTGGAATAGATTATCTATACAGGGTAGAATTCATACACGGTGACTTTAAAGTTTAGTTCCAAAGTTAATAAACAAGTTCGTTAGCTACTCTAGTATTCCCCAGTGGCTAGCTTATTGACAGCGTGTGCTAGGTCTACAAGCCCCTCCTTCGCTTGTGGAGATGAGACACTTCCTTAGATCTGGGCATCTCTCTCCCACGAAGTGGGGAATATAGCTTGAAATAGGGACAAGAGGACATTATCTTTTAGCTAGCGAAATGTCTAGTAAGTCTGTTTATTCCCGAGTCATCTACTTGGCACCGCCAGTGTGGGGCTGGCGGCGTTGGTGGTGGTAGAAGACCACCTGTTTCTTTGCGAGAACCCACAGGACTTAATTTATAAATCCCATAGGTACTCTATCGGAACATAAAAGGAAGTATATAAATAAATAGATAACCTATTCCTTAAGCACACCCTACATTATTACAAACCATATACCCAGAATCCTAACTGAGGTCAAGAGAAAACCTATTGTTAAAAAAATACAATTATTATCTTTTGATCACAGTGACGTTTACAGGTGTAAGTATTTTGACTTTCGCCTACCATCACCACTCTGGCAAACCCCTCTGTACCTATAGTTTCATAAATGTTTAGTGGATGGAAAGTGACCGTAGGTATTTGTTAAACATTTGATTAAACACAAGTACTTTACAAATGGTTACTAGGTTTATTATCAACTATAAAATCTGTAGACAGACTTCGCCAACAAGATTGAAAAATACCCATCTTTATGTAAAAGGTAAGTAAGTAAATAGGTACAACTTTCTAGTAGACAAAATCTATGTGAAGATGTCAACGTCTCTCTGTTTTAGTAGAGACCTATGACTAGGCGACTGCTTTACTAGGCTTAGTAGAGAAAATCAGGCTTTCTTTCGCCAACTGAGGATTATTAAATTCTCAACAAAGTCAAAAGGCTTGGCGAGCTTGGCAGTGGCATGGCATGGGAGGCATGGGGGTGTGTCGTGGCGGCTGGCTGGCTGTCATTCTTAATTTTGCTGGCAAAGTCATGTCCATTTTGTTACACTCAACCATCCTGCAACAATTGCTCCCACAATTGGGAACAAACAACAAGGTTTAGTTTCTAATAAATTAACAATGTGTTCAGTCTGAGGCCGACTACACTACTGGCAATAATAAGGGCTACTGGCAATATTAAGGGCTAATGGCAATATTAGAGGGTTCTGACAATATTAAGGGCTACTGACAATATTAAGGGCTAATGGCGATGGTCATGTTCGTTTTGTTACAAATGTCAAAATAGTACTTATGGCTAATTGTTTACAAGATTTTTTAAATAATCTCGTTTGCTGAGTGCAGCAGTTGAGGATTGCTCATTGATCAAATCTTCATGGAGAAGTTCAGTATTTTCAATTTCGTGTATTTGCCCTTCAATTATGTAGTTTTCGATATCCCGTTGAGACTCATTCATGCTTCTCAAGCACAGATTATGTAAGACACATGATGCCACTATAGTGGGTGCTATCTCGTCAGTCCTAAACATAGGAAGATGTTTAAGTCTTCGGAGTCTACCTTTAAGCAGTGCAAAAGCCCGTTCTATAACTTGCCGTGTCTTTGATAACTTTGTGTTAAAGTTTGTTTCAGCTTGTGAAAGGTGTCCGAAATTTTTGTAAGGTGGAATACACCACAACAACACAGGATAGTAGGCCTTGTCACCTATTATATACTCATTACCTTCAAACAATTGAGATGCATCTCTGTAAAGAGGAGAATTTTTAAAAACTCTAGCATCATTTACTGAGCCCGGATAACCTGCAAAAACATCAGTGAACAGAAGTTCTGACGTACAAACTGCTTGTAGTTGCATGGCATATTTCTTTTTACCAGTACGGTAAGCTGCTGGTTGTTCTTCTGGAGCATCAATTCCTATGTGACATCCATCAATTGCTCCAATGACATCAGGCAAACCTGCTAATTCTTGAAACTTACGTTTAATATGTTGTTTTTCTGATGTTGATGGCCAGTAGATTATTTGAGGTGTCAATTCGATCAAGGCTTTGTACACCCGGCGAAAGCAATGGTGCAGTGAACTTTTGCTCATACCAAATTGTTGACTGATTGACCTGTAACTATCAGGTGTAGCCAGTAACCATATTACTGCTAACATTTGTTTGCGCGGGTGTATGGTTTGTCTCCCTTCGTCACCATGGCGGATCAAAAGTAGGGAAATAATATTTTCCAACTCATTTGCCGTAGCAGGATGCAGTCTGAAATGACTCTGAAATTCCCTATGGTTAAATTGTGGAACGATAACTTCCGTGTAACCATATAGCTGAGGCGGTTGACGTCTGTTGGGGCGAGATCGATTGTCTGCTTCTAATCCTATCAGTTTCAAAAGTTCTTCATCTTCAGAATCTGTGTCGTTTTCTAGGAGTGCCATGGTTACGCTTTTGATTGTTTTAAGTAACTCTTGAGACAGTTTGATGGTGGCAATAACTATTTCTCGTCTATTATCCATTTTAAACTCAAAACTATCACCTTGTTATATTACTTTTAATTTTAATAAAAAATAAACAGCAAACAAGCAAGTACCAATCACGTACATTTGAGGTTATAGAAGTATATTCCTTGATTTTATGACAATTGACAAAATGTCAAATTAAACATACTTAAAAATAACATTTGAAAGTTCCTCATCATTCCGGTGCCTGTTTTTTTTTTTATTCGAGGTCAAAGGTCAAAAATCTTGAAAAAAAATGTTTTTTCGCGATTTTCAGCAAAATGGTTAGTTTTATCATAAAATTATCTCAGACACAATTTGTAGATCATAAAATTCTCTATAAAAAATGTACCAATACTTTTTTTTCTTAGAACCACAGTTTCTGAGATATAGCGAATCAAATAATTGTAAAAGTTGTAAACGACATAATATGCACACGTTTCCACGCCACCTGTGAGGTAGTGTACTTAGCGCGTTTTTTTACCGTGGTTTCCTCAGTAGGCCTATGCCACATGTCTGTTGTGATTCTGTTTAATTGAAAACTTGCATAATAAAATATATTAGGAAGGGTTGGAAATGATAAAAGCGATTGAAATTTAAAAAATGTAGAAACTTATTCATCTGATTCATAACCTTCAAATACTTCTTCTTGTTGCTCTTCTTCTTGATCTTCTTCTTCTTGATCTTCGTCTTGTTCGTTTTCTTCATCCGGGTGTAAGTAAATTGCGTCAATAGCGATGTATCGCATGTTTCCTCGTTGGTATCAATCGAATCCCCCACTAATGGTGATTCAGCATTAGAACATGACAATGACCGCCTTGACAATGTGTACATGCCAGAGAACACAACAGTCCAACTTTTTTACAACCACATTTAGCGCTGCATCCCTTTTTAGAGTTGCAAAAAATTGTGTTCAGCAGTTTTTCTGGCGCAGCTGGGAGTAAAGTCTGAATAGGTTCTAATGTATTGTCGACCAACTTCCAACCCCAGTCTTTTGGGTCTAGCTGATAACCAAGCCACACTTGAACTTGGTAATATTATTTATTATTTTCCGGGTGGAAAAGATGTTGATGAGCAGCAACTGAGGTTGAAATGAAAATGAAATGAAAATGAAATGAAAATGAAATGAAAATGAAATGAAAATGAAATGAAAATGAAATGAAAATGAAATGAAAATGAAATGAAAATGAAATGAAAATGAAATGAAAATGAAATGAAAATGAAATGAAAATGAAATGAAAATGAAATGAAAATGAAATGAAAATGAAATGAAAATGAAATGAAAATGAAATGAAAATGAAATGAAAATGAAATGAAAATGAAATGAAAATGAAATGAAAATGAAATGAAAATGAAATGAAAATGAAATGAAAATGAAATGAAAATGAAATGAAAATGAAATGAAAATGAAATGAAAATGAAATGAAATGAAAATGAAATGAAAATGAAAATGAAATGAAAATGAAATGAAAATGAAATGAAAATGAAATGAAAATGAAATGAAAATGAAATGAAAATGAAATGAAAATGAAATGAAAATGAAATGAAAATGAAATGAAAATGAAATGAAAATGAAATGAAAATGAAATGAAAATGAAATGAAAATGAAATGAAAATGAAATGAAAATGAAATGAAAATGAAATGAAAATGAAATGAAAATGAAATGAAAATGAAATGAAAATGAAATGAAAATGAAATGAAAATGAAATGAAAATGAAATGAAAATGAAATGAAAATGAAATGAAAATGAAATGAAAATGAAATGAAAATGAAATGAAAATGAAATGAAAATGAAATGAAAATGAAATGAAAATGAAATGAAAATGAAATGAAAATGAAATGAAAATGAAATGAAAATGAAATGAAAATGAAATGAAAATGAAATGAAAATGAAATGAAAATGAAATGAAAATGAAATGAAAATGAAATGAAAATGAAATGAAAATGAAATGAAAATGAAATGAAAATGAAATGAAAATGAAATGAAAATGAAATGAAAATGAAATGAAAATGAAATGAAAATGAAATGAAAATGAAATGAAATGAAAATATATTTGGTGTCTACAAACGTTGTCGGTCATAATTTTACAAAAGTTTGTTTTTACAAAAACAATACTCCATGATGAAGAGCCTTGTTACCCAAGCTAGGAATTAACCTGTGTTATGGCGTAACAATACCCTCCTCCTTGGAGGAAGACAAGCTAATTGCACCTATTTCTTATTTTTAGTGTTTTTAACGAAACATGCTTATTGATACTTATCTAAGCAGGTGATTTTTTTCGGAGCTTTGTACTTAGAAAGAAGAAACTGAATCCCGTTCGTGATAATTTCTTGTTGACTAGATTTCATTCTACCTGATATTCTCATAGTTATACTTATGTATACCGATTGAAAAATATTTTTAGTTATATTACAGCTTCAGAGATGTATCTACGTGGCGTACTTAAGCATATTATGACGATTACAACTATTACAATTATTTGACTAGTTATATCTCAGAAACGGTGGTTCTAAAAAAAGTATTGGTACATTTTTTATAGAGAATTTAATGATCTACAATTTGTGTCTGAAATAATTTTATGATAAAACTTACCGTTTTGCTGAAAATCGCGAAAACCCATATATTTTTTCAAGATTTTTGACCTTTGACCTCGAATAATTTTTTTCCCAGGCACCGGAATGATGAGGAACTTTCAGATGTTATTTTTAACTAACGCACTTTCAGCTTGCTGTAAATTTATGTACCTTTACTCTTCTTTATTGGTCTAATTTGACCGGACTATAATAGTTAACACTATAAATATCGTAGGTACTGTCACAGAATAAGCAAGAGTGAACTGTGCTAAGGACAAAGCAAGAACTCTTTAGAAAGGACAAAGAGAATGTAACGCTACGCTAAGAAGAAAGGATGCGAGATGCGAGCAATGACGATCACAGATGGAAAGTTACGTGAAAATACGTATACAGAGACTTTATGTACCTATCGGCTTATGTACCTATATTCTAAGATAAATAATGTAAGTGAGAGGCAGTTTGCAGAAGACTTAAATAATAAGGCGTTTAAAAGAGCTAAAATTTTCAAACAAAGTACTAATTTAAAAAAATTATTTGTTAGGAATTCTAAAGATAGTCTGAATCATATATATACATATATCTAAGTGACAATTAATTTATTTTGATTCTCTTTCTGCACGTAATAATGTTATTTGATAATTACATTATTACGTAATAATGTAATTTGATAATTACATTAATTTGTCAGGTGGCGGTATATGTGAGGATGAACCTCGTCTCTTATAATGCTACAAGGGACATTACACGAAAAAAAAAAACTGACCAAGTGCGAGTCAGACTCGCGCACGAAGGGTTCCGTTCCATTTTCTATAAAAACGGCAAAAAAATTACGTTTTTTGTATGGGAGCCCCCTTAAATATTAATTTTATTTAAATTTAATAATTTATTTTTAAAGTAAATCTATAACTTAATATTCTGTGAATATTTCAGGCGTCTATCTCTTGCCGTTATCAATATCCAGCGAAAACGAGCAAAAAATCACCTTAGTTGTATGGGAGCCCCCCTTAAGTATTAATTTTATTTTAATTATTTATTTTTAAAGTCAATATATAACTAAATATTCTGTAAATATTTCAAGCGTCTACCTGTTGCCGTTATCAATATCGAGCATAAACGAACAAAAAAATCACGTTTGTTGTATTGTAGCCCCCTTAAATATATTTTTTATTCTATTTTTAAAGTATTTGTTGTTATAGCGGCAACGGAAATACATCATCTGTTAAAATTTCAACTGTCTAACTAAAACGGTTCATGAGATACAGCCTGGTGAGTGGTGACAGACGGACGGACGGACGGACAGCGGAGCCTTAGTAATAGGGTCCCCTTTGTTTTACCCTTTGGGTACGGAACCCTAAAAATGATTGCCTTGACAGTATACCTATAATAATATTAACCGGCCAAGTGCGAGTCGGACTCGCGCACGAAGGGTTCCGTACCATTATCTATAAAAACGGCAAAAAAATCACGTTTGTTGTATGGGAGACCCCCTTAAATATAAATTTTATTTTAATTTAATTATTTATTTTTAAAGTGAATATACATATAACTATATATTCTGTTAATATTTCAAGCGTCTACCTGTTGCCATTATCAATATCGAGCAAAAAAATCACTTTTGTGGTATGAGAGCCCCCTTAAATATGTATTTGATTCTGTTTTTTTTTGTATTTGTTGTTATAGCAGCAACAGACATACATCATCTGTGAAAATTTGAACAGTTTAACTATCACGGTTTATGAGATACAGCCTGGTGACAGACGGACGACGGACAGCGGAGCCTTAGTAATAGGGTCCCGTTTTACCCTTTGGGTACGGAACCCTAATACACAATTATTTATATTTATTTGACATTTTTTTTTTTACTAAATAGTACCTACTTACATGGCATTGCATATACTCGTAATTTTGAAGTTTTGCGAAGGCCTATTGTAGTGTGGCGTTTCATGGTACTAAAGTCTAAAGCTTTAAGCTTTTTAATGCATTCATTGTAAAAGTTGTAACTATTGTTATGTCTAATCATACATTTCGCCGAAACACAGCTGCTTTTTGAGGCCTCACGAATGATGATTACACGAAATAGATGAGTGGGTAGCGCTCATAATAATTATATTAATTTATTATTAACTTTTGAGTGCCTATGAAGTCAGTTAAATTTAATTTTTAATAATTTATTTTACCCTTTTAAGTAAGTAAATAAACAAGTTTTATTTTTAAAAGTTTTTAAAGACAAGCTTTTGAGGGGTTTCCTTTGCCGGAAGTCAACCTTGGGTGCAGCAGCCATGTCATGATGGAGTTTAGGATAGGCTATACTATAGTTAAATCCATTTACAAAATTTCGTGTCTTTTCTGTTCGCCGTTGAGGAGTTCCTCTATCCACCTCCTGACTCCATCATCAGATCAGCTCAATATTACCAGATTATTGCATTGTTACTAAACTTACATAACTATGCTCATTCGAAACCAGGTCAAACATTGTTAGTTTTTCCTCGATTTACTTGAGATTCCATCATCAGATCCTGACTTGATGATAATGGGACCACGTCGGGAGTATACCCTTTCGAACTAAACAAGTTTTTTTTTAATCGGTTCACAGTTGGCGAAAATATGTATCGATGAACATACAAACGTAACATAGTAGTAACTTCGTCTTATTTTCCATAAGTTTTTACCAGTGGCGGATTTACCAGTAGGCTGAATAGGCTGGAGCCTAGGGCGGCAGGTTTTAGGGGCGGCAAATTAGGGGTCAAAGCATACCCTACCCGCCTTATTGGTGACATGGTTGAGCCTTTATTAGCTCTGAATTATACCCAAAAACTATTTCATGTGCAAACTAAATCATTGGGTTGTAAAAATAATCTAGGAGAAACACCCCCTAGTTCAAAATCATATCTACTAATAACGGGAAAAGCTAGTATATTTAGGACGATAGCGAATAAATCATGCAGTAACAATTATAATGTTTTTTTTTACTAATATGAATGTGAATTAGTTAGGGTATGGAATTGTAGAGGTCGGTAGGGTCGGCAAAACTTGAAGCCTCCTGGCGGCAAATGTGTAAATCCGCCGCTGGTTTTTACTATAGGTAATTGTATGATCAGCTGGGAGCAGACAACAAGAAGCTAGATACTATGAGAATAGTTAATATTTTTTATAGTTTTTAGGGTTCCGTACCCAAAGGAAACCCTATTACTAAGCCTGCGCTGTCTGTCCGTCCGTCCGTACGACCTACCTTTAAACGGCTGTATCTTTGGAACCATAATAGATAACCAGTTGCTTTTTTAGGTTTATTATTTACTGTTAAATCGTCATTGATGAAAACGAAGATTGAAAAATACATAGACGAACATAGTAAGTACCTCCTTCTTTTTGGAAGTCGGTAAAAAATTGGTTCATTACCAATAGTAACAACTTTTTGAAAAATTTACTTAATATTTTTTTCTCGTGGGGATTTAAACTTTAAAGTGTCTGGACGATGCCATAATTTATTTAAATTGGAAATTAAGATTTGTTACTATTATAAAAAATATAATGAAGTAAGGGCATTGCCAATATGGAGATAATTTTATATTTATCATTGGTCCAAAGTTTCTAAAGTTTCAGTCAAAATAAAAACAATGTATCATGAATTTAAATTTTTAGTGTACTATACACAAGTTATTACATACAAGTATACATACTATTTACAATCAAATATACGGATAACGTATCACTTTCATAAATATTTGAAGAAAAACATGCATAATAGGTAGATACATTGATGAATTTTACTACTATAAAGCTCTTTGTACTTTTCTTATATGTTGACTTTTGGATTCCTTCAATGCCAGTTCTAGTTTATTTGTTAGGTGGAGTAAATTCGGTAGATCGCATTGTACGAGGACGTGGTTAATTATGTTCTGGCAATGACTGGCAGCTTTCGCGTCTTGTATGGCGGCGTTGACTCGGATCGGCGACAAAAATGTGTCTGCTTCCTTACTGCTATCTTTGTACTGCCCGTAATTTTTCGGTTTCATTATTATGAAATTCATTGTTATCATAGGCTTTATCAGATCACTGTTCATCCGTGACGACAACTGTAATCAGAAGAGAAAGTCATTACGATAAATTTTATTTAATCGTCACTTAAAATTACCTCTTGTCATAATCATGTCATGCTCAGTATACAGGGTGGGAATTTTAATAGGAAAATATAGGGCGGGTTGCTTATGGTATTAAGCACACGCTCGCGGCTTTAGCTATTTCATGTAAGTTAGAGAATACGGGCCCAGGAGGTTATAATATATAATTATTATTTCAAATAAGCTTGAAAGTACGATAGCCAACGTGAGATAAATCGCAATTGGTCAAATAGACACAAGCAGCGGTCGGAAGATAGTATGAAAATCCATCTGTCGTGTTTAGAAGGCCGGATAAATTACTTAGAAGCATCGATATACTAGATATTATTGTATCTCGATGCTTTCAAGACTCATAGCTGTCGTGTTACTTAGGTAATTAAAAGTGGCACGAACTTTTTACTTAAAACATGGCAACCAATGAGGTAATTTAACACAGACTATTTGAATTTTAAATTTCGAACTGGCTAGCAAATAGGAAGCTGTTATAAAAAATAAATATCTACACTAATATTATTAAGAGGTACAGTTTGTAAATTTTTTTGGGGGAATCTCCGAGATTACTAAGCCAATTTAAAAAATTATTTCACTAATAGAAAACTACATTATTCCTGAGTGCCATAGCCTATGTTTTATAATTATATATAAGTTAATTTTCTATGCTAAATAACCGTATTAGTAAAACATGTCGGAAAAAAATAAGCTGATTGACTTCTTTATACAGCGTACGCTGACCTAAGGTTGGAGATAAATAAGTACCTACAATGTTTGACAATAATGTATTTCTTAAACAGTTCTACAAAAAAGTCCGCGGTAGCGTATATCTAACTTTTATAAAATAAAAAAAACGAGAAAAAAGGATATAGGATTTACCTGAATTTCAAATCTCCACCTAAAATCTTGATATGTGGGATCGTTTTGCTGAAGTAAATTTAAGGCTTCTGAAAGTTCAGCTTTCTTTGCAGTGTGGAGCCTCACTAAGACTTCTTGCTTTCCTTCTGGGAACCCAGCAATCGCTAGAGACGATTTGAAATCTGACTCCGATAACTGGAAAATACAAACCCGTTTGATTGCCTGTTGTACTATTTACAATGCAATATACTGCCCTACTAATTCCACTTGCAGTAATCGACATTATTGGGCCATTTTTTTGCAGAAATTGTATCCCAAGGGGATAATCTATGCACAAAAAATAATTTTGATTTTGTTCTTTAGATACACTTAAAAAGTTATAAAACATAGACATGTTATTCATATGTATATCCAAAAAATAAGTTTTCTGCATTTTTCTCGATACCGCTATATGCAAATACTGCATTTGTTATAAGGAGGGCAGCATAGATCATGATGAATTCGGAAAAGGTGCGGATGTTGCATTGATCTGTGACTTATATAGGATGAGAACTGTAGTTATATTTTTGGCCGCATTCATTACAATCTATTACAATCAAATTAATTTAGTAACTTAGTAAATGCATTTGTAGGACCTGCGATATAATATAACGGCCTGCCCACACAGGTACGCGATGCACCTTCCACCGCATCATTTAAAGTCAGGCTTAAATCTTGGCTACATAACCAACAATATTATAATATTAATAACTATATTAAACTTGAAATATTGATAGATTCATCCATGAATATTTCTACCTAGACCTACATAGTAATATTATTAAAATATAATTTTTATATACATTGTTGCAGAAGAGTGTACTGGAGAAGTTTGACTTCTATGGAATTATTAATAAAGTATTGTATTGCACCACTCCAGAGATGCGAGCAGTACTTCATATGCGGCCAGACCTGAGCATTAAACAAAATGCAGGCTAGTCCGGTGTGAAGTACCACTATTAAGCACACAAAGATTTCCCAGCCTTGTTTTTTAAATGACTTCTAAAAAGGACCTTGATAAAAATGACAGCGCCTAAATGCTGATGTTTATCGACAAGAGGAATGCCCTGAAAACAGGGAGAACTAGGAAATGGGGATTTCTTAGCAGTAAAAGCAAGTCTTTGTGAGGTTGATCTAAACCAAACTTTGCACACCCCGTATGCACTTAGTATGCATTTTGGGTCCTGACTTTTGGCGATAGATGACACAAAGTCCTATAGCTTACACACCTCAAGAAAATAGAAATGCAACCCTGCCATGTTGTGCAAATCGTGTATGTAAGATCGCTTAGATCCTATCACAAGTAACAAATAATTTATCAAGAATTATTAACTTACATTATGTTTGCTTCCTTCAACTATAAGGTATATCAATGCGTGGACCAGATTTGAGACATCATCCACTGATATATTAAGCTTATCTGAAATTATAAAATAATTATGCTTATAGGCCTTGAATTACATTATATTCCAGTGGCTGTTAGCATTACTGAACAAAAAAATTAATTATAAAAAAAATTAGCAAATGATTTCATTGGCAGACTACAGGCAAAGGGCCTGCATGGCTTTAGTTATTCACTTTAGACACATTACGTACCAGCTGCGATGTTGTATTTTTTAGAATTAATTCCATTGGACAGATAGTCTAGTGATAACTTGCAGAAATCGATCAAAACTGAAAAAAATAATGTGATTTGAGAAAGTAGAATAGCAGTCCCGAACCGATGGTGGGTAGGTACAATATACTTGAATAATGAAAAGGTTGGCGACGAATAGAACGGCTGAACAATTTACCCTGGGTTGAATGTTCGTGTAATAAATTAAGATGTTCTTTTTGTAATTCACTCAGAAAAATAATCATTTTATTTTTAATATATTTCTAGTGTGTACTTATTTAATTTGGTTTTGTTTATAATTTTGTACGTTCAATCCTCAGTTTGTTTACTTAATTGACTTTTATATTTTGTTTTGAGTTTGACAGTGTGACTAATGTCACTGCTTGTTTTTTTTTTACTTGTATTTGACGTTGATGATTTTTTTTCATTTGTTCGCCACCTCATCTCACGTGTTTTACTGGCACAAGTACCTATATCCCAGTAGAGCAGTGGAGAATTTACTAGAGTCCTATATGGAGTCTAACTTTAAGAAACTATGTGAGAATAAGTGAAGAAATTATTAGCGATGGTTAAAAATAACGGTTATCAATCCGAACCATCCAAACACAAAAAGTGAATAAATGGCATAAAAGTGTAACGTCACAGTAAATATGTCATACGTCAAACAACACATATGTCATGTAGTCATGTTGCTGTCAATCAGGCTGTCAGAGTCGGACATATTTTATAAGACTTTTTAAATTTTTAGTTTTGTTGTCATGTTTCTTTAATTTAATTGGATTTAGAGGTGATCAAGCTCATAATTAATGGTTAGAGAAACTGTCCTATCAATATGGCTTTGAAAAAAGTCAAGGGAAACTTTGAAAGGATGTTCGATAAAAACCTGACGGATTTAGTTCGTGGGATCAGAAACAACAAAGATAATGAGGTACCTTCGGTTTTTGCATAATTACCAGGCGATATATTTGTTTAAATAATCCTGATCATATTTATTATTCATCTATATCATTCTTTTAAAACATTATTTACACTAAATCTGCATACTTTGCCAAGTAACAGCACTTTTCAGTGCCAAGCCAACCAGGAGGTGGAATGCCTGCAGAAGTGGGCATAAAATGAGAAAGTGTGTCATGTTAAACCATAGTAGGCTTGTAAACTATATATTATAATTATCTACTTTTTAAATGAATGATTATAAAATTTACTAACATAATTGCACAGCTGGTAATACGAAAAATTATGGGTAATATGTTTATTTTGTTATATTATTTTAGGCAAAATATATAGCACAATGTATGGAAGAAATAAAAGTGGAACTGCGCCAAGATAATACTGCTGTAAAAACTAATGCTGTTGCTAAGCTGACTTATGTGAGTACATAAATTGTAAAAAAATATTTGAAGATACAATTACAAAATAAAAACGAATTGTAAAATTGAATTGCAGAGCATGTTCTCTATATTAGGTAATAAAGTTGTTTTTTTCTGACATAATTACATCAGTAAAAAAATCTTACTTCTTAATTAACGTAGCTGTGTTGTTGATTCTTCTGAACTGAACAATCAGAACAATTAACAATTTATTTATATTTTTATTTTTTTAATTTGACAGCTCAAACATTATTTTCATCCTTTTCTCACAGTCATATTGAAAAGAAGAAAAATGCAGATTTCTTTATTTCACTTTTTTGTTTTTAATCTCTGACATCTGTAGTAGGTTGGAAAAACCTGTAGGTGCCCTAATCCACTGTGCTGGCCTGGTGCATGTTGGTGAATTTCATATTATGTCTTTAAACTGTTGTGGTTCTTGGACATACCAATTTCCTCACAATGTTTTCCTTCACCGTTGTTGAGCGATGGCTTAGAAAAGAAACTGCACATAATTTATTAAAACTAAATAATATGTATTTATATATTATTGAATAAATTATTGGTGCAGGTCTGAGGATTGAATGTGGTGCTGTTAGATTGTAATGTACATATATGCTACTGTTTGGCCACCATCGCTTCTCAACTCGAAAAACTTGTATGATAACCATGAACAGCAACTGTGCCAGCGCCCCAGAGCCTCACTCTGATATTTCAAGGATTTGGCTTGACTCGGGTAGCTACTGGTAGGGGAAATGCATAATACACCCCAAGCGGGACGTCAGTGCAGGACTTATCGCCCCCATCTCGAATAAGATTAGTAAGAACCATGAACTGTGACCCCTTTTGGTAGGTTTTGAACATTAGTTGCATTGTAGCTGGTTGCCAACTTCGACGATAACTACTGGGATAAGAGTGTTCTAAAGTAGAGACAATGAATCTTCAAGCCTAGAGTAGGAATCCTGAAACTCAATGGGGTTATGATATATTTAAGGCCCCTGGCTGTGGCTGGAAGCAAAAAGACAAATATCAGGTCGACTGGTATGCTTTGGGAGAGGTCTATGTCCAGCAGTTTACTGAGACAGGATGATTATGTTGATGATGCGCCGATATAAAGAAAATGTTTTAATTCAGTTAAATGAATATCAAAGCCAAAATGATTCCTGTCTAATTAATTCTGAGTTTTTTATTTCATATTTCATAAAACTTCTTTTCAGTAAGTTATTATTTTAAGTCACAATATTGTTATTACAGCTTCAAATGTTGGGATATGATATATCATGGGCCATATTCAACATAATAGAAGTAATGAGCTCAAATAAATTCACACATAAACGCATTGGATATCTGGCAGCCAGTCAGTCTTTCCATGCTGATTCAGAGTTGCTCATGCTGACTACAAATATGATACGGAAGGATCTCAATGCTCAAAACCAATATGAGGCTGGTCTGGCGCTCAGTGGCCTTAGCTGCTTTATTTCGCCTGATTTAGCACGAGATCTGGCAAATGATATCATGACTTTGGTTAGTATAATCTTTATAAATTATTCATGTTATTTGAAACAAGTTCATATGCTAATTAATATGTTATTTCCGCATATAGATGAGCTCCACTAAACCTTACTTGAGAATGAAAGCTGTATTGATGATGTACAAAGTATTTTTGAGGTATCCTGAAGCTTTGAGACCAGCATTTCCTAAGCTAAAAGAAAAATTGGAAGATCCTGATCCAGGTAATCAGATTAACTTAGGAAATATTTGTAGAACCCACAACCAATTTGGAAAACTGCTAATAACTTTGAAACTGCTGGACAGATTTTGATTAAACATAGTTCTAAAAAACTGCAATGAAACCAGCTTTAAAAAAAAAAAAACTATATAATAGACATACAAACATAAACACACTCAATCCCTTATCTCAAATGGAAAAAACCTTCCCAATTCCATTGTGA
Source organism: Agriopis leucophaearia (assembly GCA_949125355.1). NCBI lineage: Eukaryota > Metazoa > Arthropoda > Insecta > Lepidoptera > Geometridae > Agriopis > Agriopis leucophaearia. The sequence continues at coordinate 10,180,480 of OX421264.1, forward strand.
GTAAACATAAATCACATAATACTACTATTATACATTTTGTGTGAAAGTTTGTGAGTGTATGTGTGTATGTTTTTCCCCATTCGGTATGTAGGTAGCTTATACCCTGGATTAACACAAAAGCTACTTTTTATTCCCAAAAAACATGGTTCGTAAAAGCTACACTAAAATCTAATTGTTTCAAATTAATATTTCAGGTGTCCAATCTGCAGCTGTGAATGTAGTATGTGAACTTGCCCGAAAAAACCCCAAAAACTACCTCTCACTAGCACCAGTATTCTTCAAATTGATGACCACCTCCACTAACAATTGGATGTTAATAAAAATCATCAAATTGGTGAGTTGATGTGCTTTGTGTTGGTTTATTGAAATATAAATAGGTATACAATATATATAACTGATAACATATTCATACACTGTTAACTCTGAAGTGGAGATAACAACTCTTAACAGCAGTGTAGATATTTTGGGTTAACAAACTAATATTAAAAATACGAAAGCTGCTCATGTTATCCTATTACGATTAAAGGCGTAAAGCAGAGTTAACACAGCTTGAATTTGGGATGGTTGGTGTGAGATGGCTTATGACGACCAGTTTGGCTCAATGGTAGCATATTTGCCTCATGAGCGGAAGGTCTCGGGGTCGATTCCTGGCTGGGCAGTTTTTTTTTGTAGTAAGGAAGCTAACAGGCAGCCTGATGGTAAGTGATCATCCTCGCCTATAGATATCTTTAATACCAGAGGCATCACAGATACATTATCGATGTTTCTATTAAAAGGTAAAAAAAAAAAACCTTAAAGATTTCATTAACAGCCCTTTTGAAAAATCCCATGTTAGTTACTCAGATTTTTTTTTACGAATAAGTCCGCCCTTGATGACTGAATCATTTTCCGAAAGTGACGCAGGAGGGCTGATTCCACGTATTGCAGGTGTGAAGCAAAAAAGATCGCGTAAAACGCACAATGTGCTATTTTCACAGATCTATGATATGTACAGCAGCTACTCTACAATAAAAATAATGTTGATATATTTTATTAATTCTCCACAGTTTGGTTTAATGACACACTATGAACCAGATATCGGAAGAAAGATAACCCAAAGCCTCATAGATCTCATTTGCAGGTATCCACGAGAAAGAACAACAGAGTAATGCCAATACCGCTAGTAGAATTCACTACACCTCACCATTAAAATTTTATACATATACTCCAATTATTTTACCACATTTAATGAGCTTTACCTGTGTGCTGGGAATGTTATGAATATGTCCTTGTGCTCGAGAATGTAGGCTAGTTGTCAACCTAACATTGTTATAAAATATTTTCTCTTGCAATACATTGTGGTTCATAGGCATGTCACTGGCCGGTTAGAATGATCCAAGTTTAAAATCTTTTCCTGTCGCAGAGGCTACACTTAGCAGTTCAGTCCGTGATCATATTTACGATTGGAATTATGGAATGGCGACAAGATTATACAGTGATTCAGCCGGTCAGTCCAACCGAAAACTGCCGTGGTAACACGAATTATGCATGGATTTGAACGATCGTGTAAACAGGATATCAGATATATTATGTTAATGGATTAAATGTCTATATATATATATATATATATATATATATATATTAACTATACATTTGTGTATATTGTACGTCATTTTTACGTATTTACGCATCGCTAGGTTATGAGAAACTATATACTAACTATACATTTGTGTATATTGTACGTAATTTTTTCGTATTTACGCATCGCTTCGTTATGAGAAACTATATACCTACTAACTATACATTTGTGTATAATGTACGTAATTTTTACGTATTTACGCATCGCTACGTTATGAGAAACTATATACTAAGTATACATTTGTGTATATTGTACGTCATTTTTACGTATTTACGCATCGCTAGATTATGAGAAATGAATGCAAACTGCTGCACAACCGTGTTTTGGCAGAGTTTTAGGTAGGACGGTTTGTGCAATATCCTGTTTATTTGATTGAAGATTATTTCCTATTCTGGCGTGAGTTTCACCAAACTAGGTCTAAAATCCAAGATCTGGATAAAAATTAAGATTAGGCGATTGGATGACTGAAGATACTTAAATTTGTCCAAGAACAAAAACTGAACTGAGAAGGGTAACCCCTGCATGTAGTTTTTTGTAAATATTGTACATTATTCTGGCTGGTAGATTGGTGACGGTTGATCCCGTATATTCATAATATTCCAAACACAGGTAACACATGGAGAACACCTACAAATGGCACACTTCTCACATTTTTGTATTATTTTTGCCGCTACATTTAAACTGAAATTATACTCATTACATTTTCTAGTGAAATATGTCATAAATCTAGGAACTAATAAGTATTCTAAAAGGGTGTTTGCAAATTGGGCTAGGAACTAATAAGTATTCTAAAAAGGGTGTTTGAAAATTGGACTATTGTTTTTTTTTAGAAACCATCTAGAAAAGATAAATTGTTTAGTATAAACTTTCTAAAAGTTTAAAGATAAACATATTTTTTTACTAATGGGTAAAATCTAATAATGTAAAATTGGGTTGTTATAGGAACTTTTTCAATGGTTGGAAAATATGAATTGTTTTAGTTTTTTTTTTTTTGAAACAGAAACAAGGGTGATCTTAACAGGATGTTCTCGAATTGAGTGTCCAGAAATGGGTGTTTTAGAAATATTCATAACATTTACTTGTTTTGTTGCTCCCACATAAGCTAGACTTATGTTATGTAGTGTCATTATGTTTGTTGCAGTTTGGTGCGTTAACTCCATTAGAGCCTCGGCTTGGCAAGAAACTGATAGAACCATTAACTAACTTAATACATAGGTGAGTCAATTACATCAATTGACATGGCAACAGTGGATCTCATTGTTGCTGTTGTCGTAGTACATGGGTTGCCGTTGCCATAAAACATAGGTGACGTAACATCTATTGACATGGCAACATTGGGTGTATTACCTTAAATCTCAACTTTTAAATGAAATGCCTTTGATTAAAATATTTCCTTACAAATAAGCATTTTAGGTAGAAGGCGTCCATTGCTTATTTTAATTTTTTCGTTTTACAAAATAGCACATCTGCTTGAATTATTGCACTAGAAAACGCTTTATAAAAACAGCTATACAGTAGTTTATTACATAGTAATTGTGCAAATTGTATTAAAATATTAGCGGCTTATTTTGGCTATGCCACTATCTAGCGAGGACAAAAGAGCACGCCAACAAAAGTTTGTTATCAAACCTTTATTTAGAAGAGTGATTACACATTTCGTTGATATAAAACAGCTGATATTGTCCTTCTCGAAACATGGGAACGATCACGTAATCTTTATCAGTTAAAGGTCTGCGGGAACAATGTAAGAAACTGACTAAACTATGACGTACGAATAATACCAGCATAGGATATTTTTGATTGTACCTATGCAACTAAACAATATCACAGCTGTGTACCAATAATACCTATAGTCAAAGTGTCGGTGCGGTCGCTTACCCACACGCTGTCACTCGTAAAGATACACTTCGCGAGAACTGATGAGTCCATTGATGTAATATTAAACTAGATGGAGGGCCATGAAGAAACTCAGATCGAAATTAGTTTTTATATACCTATGGGTGGGTAACCAAGCAGAAACGCTATTATTTATACTATATCTAAACACAATCGAATACCAATGACGATTTCCCTTATAATTGTAATTTTAATGGTTTAGTATTTTGCAAACCAGCAATGTATAACATACAAAAGCGCGCAAGCGTGCGCGCGGCGTTGACTGTGTGTGCGTGTGGAGGTCGTATGTTAACCTCTAGCGTCAGCTGGATATATTATTAAATTGCATTATCGCGTTTTTTTTTTGTTATTATAAGTTGTATTTAACTCTCAGTTGGTAATGTATAAAAAATACATTTATTTTGTAAATATGTAAAATACGCGTTTTTTTTCTGACGTCGTTGTATCACCTTAATGCGTGTTCATATTATTTTGATCTTTTGGCTGTGATCCACCATCTAGTCCTGTATTACATCAATGGATAATTTCCTTTGACTCGACCGCAAAATACCAAAACGACCGAGACCGTACGAGGCGAAGCGTGACCGATTCAAATTTACGACGACGATTTTTTTACTAGAGGATCTATTACACTCGCTCTCCGGCAGCCTCGGAAAAGCACAGGTATATGCGGAGTAAATTTTCAGGCCAGTCAAAAATTGCTCAGCAGTAATGTCAGTAAAAGTTCCTGCCAGAAGTAAATCTAATTGAATGTTTATACCACAGTACAACGGCAATGTCTTTGCTGTACGAATGCATCAACACTGTTATCGCGGTGCTGATCAGCATCAGCAGCGGGATGCCGGGACATTCCGCCTCCGTTCAGCTGTGCGTGCAGAAACTGAGGATACTCATCGAGGACAGCGATCAAAACTGTAAGTACAGTTCTGTAGAAGCATTTGTAAAAAAAAATTGCCATTAACGTCGTGAACTGGTAAACACTATGTAGCGCGCCAGACCTTATGAGTGCGGTCTGAAATATGCCAACAGCGTCCACGAGACTCCACAGGCGTGGTGGGTTCCAACCCCACCACGCTATGCGTGAGCTTTGAGCTGTCGGGTGGCTAGGAAACAATAACATAGTGTTGGTACTTTCTAGTGGTCGGCTGGCTACCCTCAACTAAAAAATCTGTCGCCAAGCGGCTAAATGTCTGATTCGATGTCATCCATTAAAAAATGCTCTTTGCGCTCTTAATTTAAAAGCACCGGTCGTAGCACTAGTTCTTCTTTGTACTCTGTGGTGCAAAGATCAAGAGCAAAAGCTCATTAAACTTTAGATTGAGCCTAAAGTTTGAAGAAATCTCTCGGTGAACAAGTGTGTTTCTATTTTCCAGTGAAATATCTCGGCTTGCTGGCAATGTCGCGGATATTGAAGTCTCACCCGAAGTCGGTTCAGGCGCATAAGGATTTAGTTCTCGCATGCTTGGATGACAAGGACGAGTCTATTCGACTTCGGGCGCTAGGCCTTTTATATGGGATGGTAAGCTTTATTACAATAGCTACAACGGGTTTACTGATTTTTTTCACCTTCATTTCCAATGATGGAAAAGAAGAAACTCTGAGAAACTGGTTACTACATTTTAACTTATAATAAACACTGGCCAACGCAACGGCGAGTCTAGACTTACACACCGAGGGTTCCATACCCAAATATGTGTTTTCATTAATTCAGTTCAAGATCTGTAGCGCGCGGCCGACTCGCACTTGGCTAGTGTTTGTTATTGATTGATTTACTTTAGAGTGTGTACTATATTCATTCCAAGTTTGACGCTTGTACGTATTATCCTTTATACACTAGAACACGAACAAAAATATGTTTTGTGTTGATAAAAAATACTTTATATTTCACTCTGGTAAAATTATTATTTCTCAGTTAATATGCTGTAACATAACTTATTCTGTGAAAATGTGAACTACCTATGTATTTTACAAGAACGATACAGCCGTTAAAAGGTAGGATAGACAGACAGTGTGGGCTAAGTAATAGGGTAGTAGGTTTATAATACCCTATAAATTATATTTTGATGATGTGTAGTATGGAATTAATTACCACATGAAGAAGGCTAGACTAATTAACTGTGGGTAAATCCGCGAGGCGCAGCTCTGGTGATAATCGTAATATCTAACTAGCTCCCTGTGATTTCTACCTTCATTTTGAAGTCTTCCGACACTTTACCAGGATGTAAAGAGTGTACAGCACACAAACGGAGTGAATAGAAACGGGTTGAATTGAGAAGAAACTTGGAAAGTTTTTTAAATCCCAAACATAACACTTCTTTTATTAGCAGTCGTGTAAAAAAACACAGTGAACTTTGAAGGGATTATCAAAATTTTATTTGTGAGGTCGATTTGTGATTGTTTTATTACATTCTATTTCCAGTATTACATACTTAATTGAAGGTCTCTTACAGGTATCCAAAAAGAACCTGATGGAAATAGTGAAGAAGCTGATGATCCACATGGAGCGCGCCGAAGGCACGCTGTACCGAGACGAGCTGCTGACTCGCATGATCGAGATCTGCTCGCAGAATAACTACCAACATGTGGTCGACTTCGAGTGGTACGTTACAGTACTGGCGGAGCTCACGGAGATGGAAACTAGCGCTAAACACGGTGAGTGTTTTAAAAGGCTGCCCAGCAGAAGTACTGACTAGGAATCTGATATACTAGGTTACGCGGAAAGAGTGTCATCGGTCTTTGGGTTGCGCAAGCGTCATGGACACCGCCGTTTACAAAATTGTATAACTTTACGAGAAGAAGAGGCTTAATAAGACTCCAAGTAATCAGACTCCAAATAAGTGCCTTTATTAACTAAAAAAATACAAGCTAACACTACAAAAACAGACTGCTGATAGACCTTTGAAGGTCTATCTACATTGCAAAGTATTCGAACTGCCAGGAAATAAAATAATGCAATCATCATCATCATCATCAACAACAGCCAGGAGACGTCCACTGCTGAACATAGGCCTCACTCTTTAACCTCCACACTGAACGACATCCTGCCATCTGCTTCCATTGGATGCCCGCGATTCTCACAATGTCGTCGGTCCATCTAGTATCTAGTAGTGTCTAGGCGGAAAGGGTGTATTCAGACGAAAAGGGTCCATAGTACCCAAACAAGCTTACGTGTGATTTAAATTCCAAAAATTATATATCAATCAATTCAATTACTTCATATGCTGGCAGGACATTCTCCCCGAGATACCCTGTCGTATATCTCACAAGAAACAACGAGTCTCTTTGGACTCGGGCGCAAAATACGGGGAGCGAGCGAAAGATCCACACGAAGACGTCGATACGCTCGCAGCTTTCTGCCGCAAAAGCTTACAGCCAGCTTAATATAAATATGGTCTATAATTTTTTTATAGATATATACATATAGATACATACAAGGCCAGATGACGATTAGTCACTCTTTCAGGGGCCATAATAGCCGGTCAGCTTACGGAGGTCGGCGCTCGCGTGGCGGAGGTGCGTGCGTTCTGTGTGCGTGAATGCGCAGCGTTATGCTCACGCGCCGCCGCCGCGCCGCCCGGTCCCGCCTCGCGGGAGGTGCTCTACGCGGCTGCTTATGTCCTCGCAGAGTACTGCACGTGAGTAAAGTATAGCTTTATCACAGTCTATAAACCCATACAATCGTCCAACGAAGCCGTCTCGACAGAGCAATCGTGGGTGTGAAGGGCGAGACGGGGGTGTGGCGGTACCAACTGCATACATCGCTCGTCTTAGTAGCTTGGTACACAAAATTCAGGGCTGACCTGTGTTCGTTATTACGTACACACCAAAATGGCGTATATAATGTCTTGTGCGAGATTACAAGTCGTCTTACAAACATAAGGAGATGCGATTTCATCAATTTCCACACAATGAAGAAAAGTGGAAACTCGATAAGAGAATAAAACCTAAAGTTACACTTTGACAGGATCTGGTGTGAAACCACCGTAGTAAGGTGGTGATACTAGTGGTGGTCGTGGTAATAAGTGTACATAGGTAATTTAATATGTATAATAGACATTTACTATGGGTTGCTAGGTAAGTAAGCACTTACGAAGTAGCGCAGGCGACGAGATGTGGTCGGTGGTTGACAACCCTGAGCTGTCTTTTGACAGTACATTGATGTCTCTATGTAAGCGGCATTTCGTGCAACTTCAGGGGCTTTAGTTCACTTTGGTTTTTTATACTGTGGTTTTATAGTATATTCCTCATCATATCAATAGTTGGATCTTGAGCCACTACTGCTTCTGCAGGTAGATTGACAGTACCTCTCTGCAAGAGTAGTAGTAACTGGCACCTATATGATATGAATACAGGTGATGCAATGCGCAAGAGACGCTTTGAACATATCACACTCTGACTCATTCATGTAAACGATTTACCACAATCATGCTAATACATTGGGACATAAGTTTGGTCCTTCGAGCTGAGATCTATGTATGGTTTTCATAGAAATTAAATTAATAAATGTTCTTTGACTGTGTTGAAGTGACAGCATGTTTTAATATTTACCTCCATATTAATCACACTGTAACTTTTTTTATTAGAAACTAGCTGCGTCCCGCGATTTCACCTGCGTGGACATTCTCTTAGGAACTGACATTTATGTCACTGTCAGGACCACCAATCTATGCAAAAAATCATGTCGATCCGTTACTATGCGTGAACAAACAAATTCCCTTCGTATGTATAATATTAAAACCTTCCTTTTTTTATAGCCACTACCCTCATTTCTTAAATAACTACATACTAAACGTAGTGTAATGTGCAATGCTCAGTTAGTCAATTCCATGTGATTCCTTTCCACAGAGAAGAGCAAGTGATGCGCGAGGCGATATCCCCGCTGATGGTGTGCGCGGGGGTGAGCGGCGCACACATGCGCGCGCGCGCCGTCTGCGTACACGCGGCTCTCAAGCTTACAGTCAAGTTGCTCGTTATGTTCGAGAAACGAGGCGACTCTAAGGCAGCTTTGTCGGTAAGTTAAACTCTAATTTTGTAAAAATATTTTTAAGTGTTATATGTTTAATGTCTATGTGTTTGTGGCATCGTAGCTCCCAAACGATATTGAACCGATTTTGATTTAGTTTTTTTTCAATGATGAATTGTTTGAACATGTTGTTAGCTATGATCCATGAAAATATGTATAGCCATTTAAAGATAATCAGGTACTTTACCGGGAGATTTTTTGAATGTATTTATACTTGTTTTGTGTTTTATACGCGATATATTCACCAATACTGAACCAATTCAAATCATTATTTTACCCTATAATTATTAATGATTAGCTGCGCGCCGCGGTTTCATTCGCGAGGCGATGAAAAATTGTGATGATAATGATGAAAAATACGACCCATTCTCATACCTACCAAATATACATAAAAATCGGTTGAGCCGTTTCGCAGGAGTGCGACCACAAACACCGTGTCACGAGATTTTTATATGTATAGATTACCTACGATTTTCAAATCAAAAGGTGCTCCGTGAAGCGATCGCGGGCGTTCGTCCGTTGCTCTGCAGCGAAGACATGGAAGTACAGGAGCGAGCTCACAACGCATCGGCCCTGCTCTCGCTAGTTCTCCGGAAGTTGGACGCTGAAGACGAGCTCTTGCCTGCAGATTCTACGTTCCAGTCTACAGTACCGCTGGTCGACCATATCGTGGACCATGACCAAAGGTAGATTGAGATTAATAAGTAAAAGTAGAGTAACAAACTCGCGAGTATCTGACTTGCTCTTGCTAGTTCTTCAAAAGCTGAAAGTTGAAGATAAACTCTTGCCCTTATACCGCAACTTGCAGCCTACAACGCCACTCGACGATAATATTCAAAGGTAATGCAAAATTATCTATTGAAACTTTAGGGTTCATGGGTTATTGAGACAGCAAAAAAAAAACTTGTAACATGTATTACAAGCTATAAATAGCTATTTTGGTCTTTTTTCTTCGTCCGTGCCTCTCCACTAATTCAAAATGGGGATGATAAGACCTGCACTGATATCCTATTTGGGGTGCATTGTGCATTTGCCCCTGACAGCCTACACAAACCAGCTGAGCTCCTTAAAATAACGGCCATTTTGGGACGCTAACATAGCTGTTCCCTTGTCCAACTATTTCACCAAGTGTTGTGGTATTTTATGTTTAATAAAAAAAGAGAATTTCACAAAATTAATAACAGACATACAAATTAAATATAACATGAGAGAGCCAATAAGTTTTCTTCTACTAGATTTATTTGTATGGCTTGAAGGATGATATTATATACGATTATTATAGAAGAATCGGTATATATACTGCCCCGGTGGCTCAGTTGGTAGTAAAACCTACCTGCTGCGCTTGGGGGCGTGGGTTCGATTCCCACCTAGGGCAAACATTTATGTGATGAACATTTGTGTTTGTTCTATGTCTGGGTGTTATTATCTATTTAAGTATGCATTTAAAATTATATATGTACGTATATCAGTATCTGGCAGCCATATTACAAGCTTTGCTTAGTTTGGGGTCTGATGATAGTGTGTGCAAAATGTCCCAGATATTATTTATTATTTATATCGATTATATGTTTGAATCTCAATGAGTGCAAGACAAAATCGTTGAAAAGAGGAGAACTTTGTTATCCTAGCAAAACTTTTGTCTATTCTTTATTTTATTTTATTTATTTATTATATACACAAATCAAATTACAATCATACAAAACAATATCTTACAAAAATAGGTTCAGACCTGGATTGTAATGCAAAAAACTTAAAAACAAAATGAGAAGACATGGATGAGGTTAGTGCTAACTTATACATGTGTAATGACGAACTACATAAACGTGTAGACTGCACACTGACGACAAGTGACGCAGGTGTGCGTACTCTACACGAGTATGCTATGTATCTATATGTTTGGAGCAGGCAGACTCAATGTATATAGCTAATATAACTTATATATATATATATTATATAATACTTACTATAACTTATTCTGTAGTATAACCAGCTGTTGTGTCAGTTATTGCTAATATAATTTAACTCTATTATTGTACTAATGTAGTTCAAATTACATCTTTCCAGTAACGGCTTAGGGGATGAAGCGAATGAAGATGAGATCGTAGAGAAACCTTCTCAAGGGTTCAGCGGTGGTCTTATCGACGAGCTGGCTGACTTGTTTGACGGCGAACTGAAGCCGGTCGCGCTTAAAGCGCAGAAGAAAGTACCCATGCCATCAGAGTAAGTAGTACGAGCAAAGATATTAAAACTATGGATATTGCGGTGCTGAAGAATGTCCAAACCAGAAGTACTTACTACAGTATTAGCCTATCATGTTCCCACTGCAGCAGGCCTAGCACGGGCCGGTGGAGAAAATTTCTTTCCACCTTTTTTATTCGCGCGTAGACGCGACAGAGCTGGAATATAGATACATTTGTCTCTTTCTAGCGGGATAAAACCGGTAGAAAGACAATCTGTCCACGGCCCGTGCTAGGCCTGCTGGGACACATGCCTGCACAGAGAGAGGGTGGGCCCTAATCCACCATGCTGGCCCAGTGCATGTTGGTGAATGTCCAGTTTCCTCACATTGTTTTTTCTTCACCGTTGTTGAGCGATGGCATTAAAACTGCAAATAATTTAATTAGGCATTAAATAAGCCATTGGTTCAGTGTCAAGGGTTGAACTGGGTGCCGTCAGATTGTAAAGCGCACATACTACCACTCTGCCGCCATCGCTCTAAAACATTACTTGCTACTTAAACTAAATGACACTAATTAATGTAGGCAAAGTTTAGTTTACATATGTTGCAAAATTAGATATTGTTGTAATAATTAAGAATATAAATAACTCGATCGATATTTCTAAAATTTGTGAACTTTGTACCAGGCCCAAAATCCACGCAGAATTATAAAAGACCGACTTCAGAAAAATGACAGAACTAGAGAAAACCAAATTGAAATGGAACCACAGGAAGCACCAGCTTTCAAATAAAATAAAAAAAACATCAAAATCGGTTCACTCAGTCGAAAGTTCTGAGGTAACAAACATTAAAAGAAAACAGTTGAGAATCTCCTACTTTTTGTAAGTCGGCAAAAAATATACAAAAAGTAGTAATATTTACTGCAGAAGAAGGTTGCCGTTGCTAATGTAATATTGTATTTCCAGTCTGAACCTGGATCAGTGGTTGTCACACTCGCGCTGGTCATCGGAGTCGAGCTCGAGCTCGGACTCGGAGGGCGAGGGCGGAGGCGCCGTGTTCGCGCCGCCGACCGACTCCCGCCCCACCGCGCAGTTCACGCCGGAGGAACTAGAGATGGTAACATGTCGACTCTGTACCAATAGGCATGATGAATAATATTTTTTTATTACCCCATAAAAAAGCTGATCATCAATAGAGCCTATCAACCTAAATAACATTTAAATTAGTTCAAAAATAAATAGGTTATAAGTATTTTAATTTCATGCTAGACAGAGAGCTTACTATACTGAGCTATGACGTCAAGCCTTAAGGCATGGCATACAAATGCTATACTAACACACACTTTGCGAGAAAGGGAGGGAGCATCCCTTCTCTATCCCCACCTAAAACTTTGAACGCTCATATCTCGGAGATTAATCAGCCAATTATGTATATCAGTCTCTGGCAGCCATATTACAAGCTTTGCTTAGTTTGGGGTCAGATGACCATGTGTGCAATAATGTCCCACATTTAATTCTTTTTTTTTTAGTATGTGTAATTTATTTAGTTATATTGATCGCTAAGCCTGTTATTTGTATTAAATTAAACTTAAGGCCACATGCCTATTACCATATAACCACTTGACTGCTAATCCTTCCCCGTGGGAACAAACAACCTTAATAACAGAGATACAAATAAAATATAACATGAGAGAACCAATAAATTTTCTTATAATAGAAATTATTTGTATGGCTTGAACACTGATATTATACACGAGTATTATAGAAGAATCGATATATATCGATTATAGGTTCTCGAATAGAGACCACGGATCGGTAACCGCAGCGTAAGACGTCCCATAAGATAGACATGCAACCTAAAAGAGACCGCAGGAAAAACCTGGATGACGGCCGCTGCCAACCGGCCCTTTTAGAAATCGATGGGGGAGGCCTATGTCCAGCAGTGGACGTCCTTTGGCTGAAGTGATGACGATGATCATCGCTTAACATTAGGCGAGTTGGCGGTCAAACGTAAGCCTATTACTACATTAATAAAAAAAGAACAATACAATAAAATACAAAAAAAAAAACAACAAGTAACTTAAAATTAATACAAAATCCGGCAGTATAATAGGCGGCCTTATCGCCTTAAGCGATTTCTTCCAGACAACCTTTGGATGGACATGAACATGGCTCGCAAGCGATGCTCGACTCGGCTCGTTCGGTCCGGCTATTAATGTATGGTCCTAAACTTGTGATGTGTGTATAGTTGCGTGAGGCGCGGCGGCAGGAGCAGGCCAACAACCCCCACTACCTCAAGGACGAGTCCCCGCGTCTCTACCAGCACGAGGACATCCCCGTCGCGGAGATCGCGCTCGAAGTGCCACTGCAAGTGCAAGGTCAGTATTCAAAACTGTTTAACTAATCTCTAGTGTATTTCCGCTTTAACGTAACTCTTGATTCAATGAACTATCCAAGGTCAGTCCACACATCCACATTAAAAAACAAATAATAACGGGCCAAGAGCGTGTCAAGGCACGCATATGGTAGGGTTCCGTAACCAAAGCTATATAATTGTAGTTATAGTTCAGAAAATGATGGTTATAGAAAAATTCTAACGAACGAAGCTCTGTGGACTTGGCCAAATTTCAGAGGTGCATTATCTCTACGTAGCATATACTTTTTATAGTTTAAACATAGAGAAAACTGATTGAGAAACATTATTTGTTAAGACCATTATGCAAAAAGGTCAATGACCTTTAAGCTAGAATGCCTTGAATTTATTACAGTTTATCGCTGTTACTCAAAAAGTCATGATCAGATAATGTTCGAAATAATTTTGAATGAAGGTTTTAAATATGACCTATCTGTATTGTAAGTTACAAGTTTCTATGTCTTATAGTTTAGAAATGCAGGGGGGGAGGGGCAACTTTTTGCCACTTTGGCGGGCCATATTTCGCAAAGTATAGTTTTGTAATGAAACTGCGCTATTTCTGTACTGATGTAATATTTATGCATTTCAGCTAAAAGATCTGATAAGTACATAATCTCACGAGAAAACTCCACTAAGAAGAAAAAGGAAAAGCGGCCGACGAAAAAGCGGAAGAGCAAAAAAGATAAGCATGTGACCGAATCAGAAAGTGAAGGTAAGGTTGCCGAAACACTTTACAAATCCAAAATTAATTATTTCATTTAAGACAATCTATATCTATCTATCTTCTATACCTTTTCTATATCTATACATATAATAAAAACGTAGATTAAAAAAATCTGTAATTGCAAAAAAAAAAAAAAATTGCGTCTTAAAATAAGCATATACATTCTCTATACATTTTCTATATCTATACATATAATAAAAACGTAGAGTTTATAAATCTGTAATTGCGAAATTAAAAAAAAACACAGGGCGCCTTAAAATAAGCAGCTGAACACGTTAAAACAGTTTTTAGACTTTTTGTTTGTTTGGGCACATCTCCTAAACCATTGGACGGATTTAAGTGCGGTTTTCAAGAATATGCTTCGCTATGACCAGATTGAATATTATAGGCTTTGTTATTTTGCGAAAGGGAGGTAAAAAGGGTTGAAATTTTATATGAAAATCGATGCGAACGAAGTCTCGGGCTACAGCACTAGTGATACAATAAAGCAATTACCTGAGGGCTTCATACTAGGCTAAGCTTGTATCTTGAGGTCCGAAAATGATAATTATGTAAAAATAATTCGTGGTCTCAATTTATGAACCTTTAACTTCAGGCGCGTTGCCTATCTTTCATATTTAATAACAAATTGTTGTACAGAGGAGGCGTGGCGGCCGACGGTGGCGACCGGCGGCGAGATGCCGGAGGGCGCGGCGCAGTCCGATGAGGAGGCGCCGCCGCCGCCCGACGACCCGCACCGAGCTCTCGACCTAGACCTCGACCGGTAAGATATACATCACTTCATTATGACACACCCCATGATACAATAAAACAAAGTCTGGGACTCCGGGAGTCACATGCCTACGTCACTGTCCAGTTGCCACTTCATTGCAACAAACATAAATTGCCAAGTATGCAGTGTGTGTGTGTTGAGAAAGGCAAGAACCCTTTTTCACACATATGTAGTACCCTGACTGTGTTGTTGTCGTCCAATACGTAACCAGTTTCCAATAGATGTTTTGCAAAATGAGACTTCTCTGGGTGGCCATTTCTGTATGCAGAAATGTGTTCCTTGTAGCGGGTTTGAAATTTACGCCCTGTTTGTCCAAGGTACACGCTATCACTAAACTGTTCTTTTCCTAACTAAAAATAATCTGTTCTTTTCAGGCCTCTACGTGAAGATGAATTGCTCACTTCTAGAATAAACCAATACCCGTCACCTGACGCAGGCTTCCTAGAAAAGCCCAAGGAATCGAAAAAGAAATCCACCGAAAAGGGAGCCGCCGACAAGCCTTCCAAGAAGAAGAAGGATAAGAAATCTAAAAAAGAAACGAAGGTCGACTTGATTTTACCTGAACTGGCTAATGTCGAAGATGGTGAAGATGCATTAGTAGCTAAATCTAACGGCAAGAAAAAGTCTAAATCGAATAAGACGGTAGATGACAACTTGATTGCAGAAACCTCGAAGACAACAAAGACTGATAAACATAAGTCAAAGAAGAAAACAGAGGAAAAAGACTCAAAGAAAAAGAAATCAACGAAGAAAGGTAATACTTTGTTTTAAACATTTCTAAGGCTCATGATCATGACGTCGGCAGCGGAAATCGTCCACGCATAACTTTAAATTAAATAACAATAAAGTGCATAGACTAATCATCATAGTGATGATCAGTGACTCTTTAGTTGCGCGGACGACTGTATCCTTACTGTGATCACTAATAGGCGGTTATCTGACAGCTCTAGGAACATAGTTCTGCAACCATCGATAGATGGCGCTGACGTAATATGTTATTTTTTGCATTTGTTCAATGAAACCTACAAGAAGTGACATTTTATAACACGGCTAAGCAAGGCACACTTATCTACCTACTTATTTGTGTAGTGTTGTGGAAAAACAAGTATTTTGTTAGCAAACAATAACCACAAAATACTTATACTACGAAATAAAATAAAACAAAAAGAAGCATGACAGACAGTGTCAGACAGACAGATAGATATTTGTCTGTCTATTGAGAATAAGCAAGTTTTTGAAGTGAAAACTTCTTTAGGCGCGTTGAGCACTTTTCGGTGAACAAAAAGCGTCATCATCACCGAACACTGTACCGTGTACTTTAAAACAGCGCCATATCTTATAGAATAAGTGAATTACTACATAAGTTTTCACTTCAGACGTGCAGTCCTATGACGGCCTTTTTTTATTGACCTGTGGTTTTGCAAAATCTTCATATCTATGTCTCGTCACGCCATCTATCGCAGTTTTTTTATTGCCTTGTGGAAAGCCTCCCATTATTCGTCAACTGAGGGGACAGAATCATCATCACTCCTTTTCCAGCCCAAGTCTTTTAAGCCGACTTTTTTGTCTCACCGTTATTAAAATCCATCCCTGGAAAAAATAAGAAACAACAATCACAATGGAAGGAGATGGGGAAGGCCTTTGCCCAGCCGTGGGGCAACACAGGCTATAAAATAAGTTATATATTAACTGGGTATTTACTGTGATAAGGTTGTGGATGGGCTGTAGATAAAATAAACACTCAAATGTGACATACCAAAAAGTTTTTATAGGCCTTATGCAAACCGCCAGGGGAAGTCCCACACTTAAAATTATGCTCTTCCTGACTTTTTTGTTGTGCGTTTTTATATAAAAAAAACCTTAATTTCCACATTCTGAGGCTTATTTTTGGTGACGGGAAGCAGTGATAAGGGGTTAACGAGAACCCGCGTCCCGTTAACGAGGCTTTACTCAAATTTTCCAGCCTTGAAATTTCAATAGTTCTCATCTGTTTTCAGATAAACACGAAACTAAACTTGGATACGAAGAAGCGTTAGGTATTTCAACACCTAGCAAGGAAGTCGTATAGTGTAAAATAATAATATATTATTATATAAATTAATATTTCTTGTCTTGTCACGTTACTCATGCTATCTCAGTGCAATTGTTGATTTGAACAATTTAGTTTTTTTATTATTGTCGTCGTAAGGTCGTTTATGTATATGCATTAGTTACGTTATTATCATGATCCAGAGTCAACCATGTCCATTAAGTCTAAAGTTAAAAATAACGAAATATTATAATCATGATGTACAGTTTTATTAAAAATGATTTATCACAAATTGAATTTTCATTGTCTTTTTAAGACTTGTGTATAAAAATCATGATTGGATACAATAATTTCGAAAGGAAATTGATTTTTAGTTTATCGATTACAATATATTTGTATCAAAAGACATGATTTTACAAGACATTCAGTAATGTCCTCTCCTGCCACCTCTTCTGCCAGGCGCAGCGCAAGCACCCTTTTTACCACCACCGCCCCCGACGCCCTCGCTGCTGCCTCCGCCGGTATCGCCCTTCTTCACGGTCAATCTTGCCTGTAAATTATATCCAATAACATGCCTATTGGAAAAGTCCTATTTTCATACAGTTGCGTCAAGTTTGACGCGTAGGTCCATATTTTATTCTGTAATAGGCTTGCGTTTGACCGCCTACTCGCCTGATGTTAAGCAATGATGATATTAAATTTATTTTTCATTACTCATACTAGAAAAGTATGGACGTAACGTGGATATTCGCCGAAGAACCAGAGTCACCGACATAGCTATTAAAATTTGCAAGTTAAGGGGCAGGCCACATCGCTCAAAGAACCGATAACTGATGGGGAAGAAAGGTTCTAGAGTTGAACCGGAAGACACTGCATAGGTAGGCCTACCTATGCAGTGTCTTCCGGTTCGTGGTTTCTTCAAAATCTGAACAGATTCGTGGGCCTCCCATTAGATGGACCGACGACATTGTGAGAGTCGCGGGCATCAAGTGGATGCAGATGGCAGGATGTCATTCAGTGAGGAGTTCTAAGGGAGAGGCATGTGTTCAGCAGTGAACTTCTTTGGCTGATGATGATGAACGTAACTGACTGACATTTAGTTGGGGATAAATATCCGACTAAAAGTCTATCATCTGTGCAAGCTATTAACAATATCTAATGGTTTTAGAATATACAGGAACTAGGGTTAGGATACTTTAAAGTAAACTACATTTCAGATCTAAAATAAATTTATTACGACGACGCTTCAAAAAGCCAGAAATAAATACGGTGTTTACATTAATTATACATACAATATTGTACTTTTCCTGAGAGAAATTCTCTACTATAATCAAATACATAAACTTAACAAATGTCTGCTATTTACAAAGAAATACATATACACTACGTAAATGTACAAAATACTTCAAATTATTGCATTGATACACGTCTGAGGCCCCGTGAGGGTTACCCTTCAAATAATAAATACTCCAAAATAAACATTTCTGAATTCACTTACAGCGGTACTTGCTAACTAACATTTAAAACAATAAGCTGCTCTTCCATGCTTCACTGTAACATTTATGGTAATATCTCATGGAATGCAGCGTCATAATATTCGAAACTCGTTCTAAAACTGTTAATTATATGAACTAAATTACATAACAACTACTAAATGGTCACTTAGTCTAGATGGTATTCAATAAATAGTAACATGACTTTAATTCTAACTACCTACATAGATGTACCAACTTCCAACTGTTCCAAATATTTTCCGTTACAAATTTCTTGTTTCTACCAAGAAATATGTGGAGAAATTAGTTATGGTAACATTGACATATAATACTCTGGAACTTACACAAATCGCACTACACCAAGTGACAAGATTTAACGTAAGCGCGTTCCTTTTCACGCCAACCGCGCTAATGACAACCAACACGGGGCATAAAGAAAATTTGAATGACCGGTGTGGGGTTCTCATTAGCGCTAGCGCGATTCTGAAGCAGCTTAATGAACAATAAATATATAGAATACATAAGTATAACAATTTAGATTATTTATACCTATCTACGTTATACATAGCTTGACTATCATAAGTGTTCTAGAAGCATACAATGGACACGAGTAGGGTTACCATATCAAAATTATATAAGTCCTGACCTAAAGCCGGATATTTCACTAACATCCGGTCATTTTAGTGTGTTAGTTAATAAAAATAAAGTTTTGTGATTAGGGAGACATTAATCAAGATTTGCTTGTAGATTGTAGCTAAAAAAGCCGGACAAAAGCCTAAATGTTCGGACATGTCCGGACAGATGGTAAACCCTACGTACGAGTAGTGCAGTTACAGAGGTGCAAAGAGTAACAATGTGCAATAGTAATTAATTCGAATAATACAATACAGTAGGCGAGTGGCCACACGTCGCTGTAGGTAATATGATGATGAGAATACTGTTTACTTGTCGATGATGTGTTTCGGGATAGCGAATCTAACCTCTACTCCGGCCTTCTTAGCGAGCGCGACGATTTCCGAGAGTTGCACGACCAGGGCCGCTGCCTCGTCCAGGTCGTTGCGAGGTACGATCCTCAGGCCAGATTCCGCTATTAGCTTCCTAGCCTCGTTCACTTTCGTACCCTGGAAATTATCACATCACATTATTACATGAATTGCGAAAGTTTCTGTGTGACGTTACATTGAACCTCACCTCTGCAGACATCTTAGTGCTAGGGTCAAGTAGCGGAGGAAAATGTGGATGTTTAAATTCGGTCCAAGTATTTATTTGCTGTGACAGGTGCAATAACATTGTAAAAAAAACTTAATGAAAACAACAAACTCTAACACTTTTGCTAGGTTTTAAAACGTAAGACTTGCCACTTGACACCAATATAGATAGTTCAGTGAAATATTTAAAAAAAATCTTCTTATTCAGCTTTCTACAATATTATTGCAGCTGTCAAAGCAAATAAAGGGAAGAAAATAGTTTAGAGGTGATTTGTTAAAAAAGTTGAGTTGTATCACTCAATTTTGTAACAAATGAACGGATTTGCTTGGGAGGTAGATTATACCCTGGATAACATAAATCATATAGTTAATCAAAAATTGTATCTATAGCTTCAAAACAATTACGGCTAGAACTGTGGGTTACAGCTGGTCAATAGTAATTAAACTCGCAGTTAAACAAACTAAAACACACGCTTTAAAATCGCTAATCCTGAAGATCCTGGTAAGGATATTGGGACAAACTATTTACATTATTGCATTGTCATCGGTCCTAGTTGAGTGCAAAATTTCAATTTAATTCGACGTTTAGAAGTAGTTGAAAATCAAGTTCAAAGAGTCAGTTACATACATTCATAGATACCAAGCTAATACAAGTGGTTAAAAATAATGAATCACTCGCGCATCTCGGAACGTTAATCAATTGAGCATACACGGAGAGTAAACATTATTGACTGCCCCGGTGGCTCAGTTGGTAGTGAACCTAACTTCTGTGCTTGGGGGCGTGGGTTCGATCCCCATCTAGGACAAACATTTGTGTGATGAACATTTGTGTTTGTTCTATGTCTGGGTGTTAATATCTATCTAAGTATGTATTTAAAAATATATATGTATGTATATCAGTCTCTGGCAGCCATATTACAAGCTTTGCTTAGTTTGGGGTCAGATGACCATGTGTGCAATAATGTCCCAGATATTTATAATGTCCCAGATATTTATTTATTTATTACGAAACATGACGAGAAGTGATAACGACAATATCATTGTGAGATAGACATAGTAAAGTCCAATCTTTGCATAACAACAAGCTGATATAAGGTCAAAAAACGGACTTCCTACAGATTCAGTCATGTTTATAACTTTAAATGAAAGCATTTAAGCCGTGTCCAGACATACAAACATTTGAGATTGAGAGAGTAATGAACGAAGACGGTCATGGCACAGAATACATATACTAGACATGGTCATGCGGACCGCGGCATTACGATGAGAATCGCTCAGGTCATAAACCTTAGCAATCAAGGCACTAGCGACGCCCGTGCATTTCCAATTTCCCTGCATTTTTTGGCGATACAAGTATCACACATCCGCCTTTAACACGCGGAACTTGTATGTTAATTTTCATCACGATCAGTTCAGCAGTTGTCGTAAACAGTTGACATACAGAGAAACTTACATCCCAAGTAGCATGCGGGGTTCTATAGCAGCTGACTACTAGAGCACATCTGTTCTAGTAAACTGTATAAGAGCTGTATAGCAAGCTATTATACCACTGATTTGGGCACAAATTAAACAGCTTCAGGTACATTTTAGCTGCACAATGGAAGAGTAATTACTATGGAATTACTATGTAATTACTATTACTTAGGCTTGGACATGTAATTAGTTAATCTGGTAGGTATTTAAATTGTATAATTATGTAATATTATTGTCTATTGTTAGTGTAATTGGTGTTTAAACGTTCTAATTGAATAAATACAAATGGCAAAATAATGGTTAAAAGTGGTGTTGTAGCTGATCAACGGTTCCTTTAAGGAAGGCCTGTGATTGTACAGACTGGAGCATCTTAGGAGGCAACAAGTGGCCTGTTATCCAGTCATTGTGATAAATTTGTGCCCACAAGCGAACTCCTATAGCTAAAATTCTCGACACTTTAAATTTAATAAAATATTTAATCGATTTAGTTTATATTTAAAAAAGTATAATTACAAACCTGTAGACGAACGATGACGGGAATCTCAATGTTGAGATTCTTGGCGGCGTTGATGATACCTTCCGCGATGACGTCACAACGCATGATGCCGCCGAAGATATTCACGAGGATGGCGGACACTTTCGGGTCAGAGAGGATGATCTTGAAGGCTTCCTACAACATGCAAAATGAACCTTATTAGCTAAACCTAGACATTAGTTTAGCAAACCATAGAACATACTTAATTCCAGTGTACCTAATATTACTCCTAATTGACCCGTTAATATTCATTTCATCACTAGCGCTCGGTAAGTCACATCGGTCGCATTAATTACTTAAAATGCGAGCGATAAATATAACTACGCCACCCTAGGGAGATAAAGTAATTTAAAAATCTAACTAGTCCCATGTGAAAATATACTATTGAGCTTACTTTTTTATTTTCTTCGACTATGTAGGTCCGTCTAATGTCAGAAACTATTAACTTTGTGAAATTAATTTGAGAACTATGTAAAACCCTTGTGGTGGAACCTAGTGCTTTGCTTTTTATGGCGGGAAATGAAACAGATTTTTGTAACACTAGTGATGAAAAGTAGATTATATACACACGCGAGTAGGTGATCTTTTACACCCTCAAACTATTAGCGCTCTCTTCGCTTCGCTAGTCGGGCGTCAAAATATCTCGTGTGTAAACCTCACCTACATCCTGGGTCACCTACATCCCTTGTGTAACAATCTACTATTTACCAATAAAGTATCTGTATCTAAAGATATATTTTTGCATTCTACAGTGTGTCATGTTACTGATAAAAAAAAATATTTTAATATATTTGTAGTAACAGAAAATTAACATAAACTTAAATATTAACTAAAAACTAAAACTTAAAATAATAAAGTAGCTAAATAAATACCTAAATTAAATCTAAATAAAACTGAATACCTATCCAAAACTATAAACTACAGGTAAAAAACTGCATTAAGGTCACTGTCTTCGGGTAGGGTACCTAAAAAGCTAGCGACATTACCACGTTGAATGGCCAAACTTATTCTTTGGCCAAGGTAAGCGCCAGCTCTTTGGTCACCCGTCACATCTATGAGGCGTCTGGACAGCTCTTTAACTAAACCCCGAGCGGCCGGACCCCACGGGCCCATGGTTTCAACTCCAAATGGAAGAAATATGTATCCCTCGCCGAGAGATTCATATTTCCTCCGTTTGAGGCTTTCCGCCACTTCCGCTGCTGCACCAGCCGCTCTTGAAGTGCTCTGGAGGTGAGAGGGAGCCAGCGTATCAGCGCAAGTTGCGTCCCATACTAAAGGCCTCCCACGACTCCAGGGAATTAACGTCAAGCCATCAGGCCTCTTGCCATCGTCACGTGAAATACCGTTCGGCTCTAAGCAAGCCGGCACGTTAACGGTGGCAAGAGCCCGACGGATGACATCGTTCAGAGCGGCGTGGCGTGAGAAGCTGATAAAATGATTATGATTATAAACAACTGCATTTTATGATGGTAATAATATGTATGTAAGGTATAATTAAGTTTTACATTACAACAATTGCAAAAAGAATCATTACAATCATAATCACATTGGCCAGAACAGGGTGTAACAGGACAAATGCAATTTGTGTCTTCCTGTTTATGCATAATTTAAAGACTAATTTTGCTTGGCTGCAGTTTCTCTAAATGTAGCGTAGGTCATATTGAGGGTCTTTGTTTACTTAACTAGTGTTTTCAAATGTTATCGAGAATGCGAAATAGTTGTGCAGATGTATGCCATGTCAATAAGTCGTCAGGATAAATCCCGTGAGTTCTCCTACATTGCATGTCTATTTCTGGTCATAAGTTGGACCAATGCACTAACTAGCACGCCGTATAATCTAGTTTTATTTTCGTCGTCTTCGCACGTCAGGCGTCAATACAAAAATGTCTAATTGCGTCATAGTAAACTGTAAACCTAATTGTGTTAAATTAAATTGAAGTGGCAATGGGCATGCCACATCGCTCGAAGAACCGATAACCGATAGGAATGAAAGGTTCTTGAGTGGAGACCACGAACCGGAAGACGCAGCGTAGGTAGGCCTCCCACAACATGGACCGACCACATTGTGAGAGTCGCGGGTATCCATCGATACAGATGGCAGAATGTCGTTCAGTGTGGAGGTTGAAATTGTAAAAACTTTTCGAAAGCAGTCGAATGGAGTAACAACCACTAAATTGCTCTCATGACGCCGTAGTAGAAAAAAAATGCGGTATGTAAGGGTTTCATATAAGTTAACGTGTTTGTGGTAAAGGTCATTTGAGTTTTTATTGTTTGGTTGGAAGAATAGAATCAACAGATATAACGCGGTGAAACATGCATTTTCGTATTCTTTCCAAAACTCCATAGAGGCCTCTAGTAAAGTCTCCAACACTATACTAGGGCATAACTTGGACTCGGCCGTTACTTACTTTGCTCGACTCTGACTGTGATTGTTTGAAAATATTCAATAAAACTTAATATTTCAATATATGACTTGACCCTGGAAAATGCAAAAGACGTGCAAAGCCAAAATCCGGTCAAGTAGTATGAAAACAATTATTAGTGATCAGGGCCCGGCAATATATTTCAGTGAAAGCAAGTGAAAGAGACAAATTGATATGGCTCAGCACAAGTACAAAAAAGACATAACTAGACTTTTTTGTCCTTATCGGCGTGGCCTGTTTTTTGGATCAGAAATGTCAAAATCTGACGGTTCTGTGCCAAACAAAACGGGTCTGAATATTGTTTATTGCATTTTTTTGGTGATTTTATGTGATAAATGCGTGTTTCGTCTGAGAAATATTTGTAAAACAAACATTTACAATGATTGGTTGTATCATTTTGGGCTGCAAGTACCGCAGTGAGAGAAAAAACGATGAAATATCATTTCACACGTAAGTAAACATATAGAGCTTGTAATGATCACCTAAATAAATTCAGGATATCAATGCGTAAATATTTTATTCATAATTAGTCCGTTTTTTGGTCGATTTGTGGTATTTCCTATGAGTTTTATCAAAATATTAACTGAGAAGAATAACAATCAATGTTGCCAGTTTATAAATGAAATTACCCACCACAATTAACATAAATTATTCGTTCTGCAGGTTTCCAACTGATCCTGGCTTACGAATAAAATGGATCAGTGCTACTGGTTGTGAAAATTGGGTGCCAGGAAAACATAGTAGAATTTGTTCCAGTCATTTCAATGCCGAATCCAATATCAGAAAGGGAAAATTATATTTTTGAGCAACTGCAGCTGCTCAGGGTCTTAAACACACTTAAATGTACTTAAATCAAAGAAAATATATCATCATCAGCGTGATTTTGTTCAAATAAAATAAAATAATCTTTTTTTTGAAGTCTGATTTATCGTGTGTGATACGAGTACTGTAAATAATAGTTTTATCTAAGTATCTCATTAATTGGGATGTTATCCATAATTCCATCCATGAAAATAAATAAACTGGCCAAGTGCGAGTCGGGCTCGTGCACTGAGGGTTCTGTACCGTCACAAAATACAAAAAGTAGTGCAAATACACAACATCACACCCAGGCTGTCATCCATCCAAGTATCAACCGCGCCCGACGTTGCTTAACTTGTGGGAAACAGAAATGTGTGACCGACTCGCAAGCGGCCAGTATTTATTAATTGTTGTTTTACTTTAGGGTGTGCACTATAATCCGCCAAGTTTGACGCTTGTACCGATTACCATTACGTACCGTTTGGTTTTTTACACCAGAGCAAATACAAAAATACCTTAACAAAAACGTTTGTTGTATGTGTGGATGTCTACCCTCTTTAGTTTTGACTTAATTATATTTCTTAGTTAATCCGTTGTAACGAAACAAAACGTTACATATTTATATAATTATAAATACATTAAAATTATTAGAATATAAAATATTAAATTAAATTACAATTACATAATTATTTAAAAACATACACAGAACAAATAAACAAATACAATACCTTAATTTCCTTAGTTTAGTACATCTACCTACAGGCGTTGTTTAATTACTTTCAAATCCGAACGTGGCTATGCAATTCGCATGTCACATAGATTTGTATTACTCACGGCCGGCGGGGCATGACTTGAGGTATGAGGGGAGCAAGCCTCTGACTGCACGCCTAGCGGCCATTCGAAGCTATTCTGATTCTTGAGACGGTTGACACTTGTTTAGCGTTCTAGCGGACAAGTGCTTTTAAATTCTCATTAATACCAGCGATCTAGCTGTTATTATTGTGTGAGTCTCCATGAGAGTGATTTCCCGTTATAGGGACCAATTTCACCGAAGGAAACCTTCACACATTGCGTAGTCCGAGTTGGGGGACTACCACCGGTCCGACCCGAGTGCGGCCGATTTTCAAAACCTCACGATTTGGTCATCGCATCTTCGGCTGAACCAACCTCGCTGCGCGTCCTAGTGCCGAGGCCACTTCCCGTGCTGACCCTAAGGCCACCTACCATCTTCGAGCGGACTCGCAATATAGGGTAGTACTGCGCTACGGAAGTAGAAACAGGCGAATCTTCAGGTCGAACAACCACGACCCTATAAATTTTATGTGCCTCCTTCTGAGCTATATTCTGGTAAATTCACTATTCTAAATTTTGATCTATTCTTTTGTTTATAACTTAACTTCATTCGTTTAATAAATCTATCCTTTTGAGTACCTATATCTTTTTCATTTTTTCATTTTCTTATTACTATATTAGGTAAGTAAATACTAAGGGCCTACTTCTTCCCATCGGTACACCGTCGTAATTACATATTCTGTGTAAGTTTCAACTGACAATATTACGGCGCGAAAGATACAGCCGTTTAAAGCTGTCTTACCTTTAAACGGATAGACTTGGATCTTAATATTAATTTCTTTTGTTCATAAGTATTTTTCAGATATCCTTCCATCTCACAAGATTTTCCATAGTTTCCAAAATTACTCATTGAAGAGATTCACTACCCGTCTAGTATGTAAATTACCCTAACTTAAAGCAAATAATTTTAATGTGGCAACACACCTTGTTGAAGCGAGAGGCACTGAGCTAGCCACGCTCATTGAAAATCTATAGGTAGTAGGTCTGTGTTAGTGATAGATTACCGTGACAGCCTGCGCGGTGGCGCCGCCGCCAACATCCAAGAAGTTGGCCGGATCTCCACCGTACAGCTTGATGATGTCCATCGTGGCCATAGCAAGACCCGCGCCGTTCACCATGCACCCAATGTTACCTACAAACCAAATGGGATTCATCATCATCGGTTTGTATCGACCACAGAAAATAGAAGTAAATTGAACGGAAAAGAGTAGGAAACTATCGCCAGGTATTGTGACAGATACTTGATTGAACATTCTTATTTATGTCAACGCGTCGAACTCCGCGTCACAGTTGCTATGTGTTTATATGGGTGGTGGCTACAACAAATTTCTTACAAAAATGCCTTGACAGCCGTTCTAATAAAAAAAAAAACTTTTCTTTGGTATCGACCCTCTGCTGGGTATTAGCCTCCTCTCCTTTGTGTCATTGGACTCATTGGTCACTGTCTGGGGTCATTATCATTCACGCATGATCTACGATGAGTCTGAAGTCATCAACTCGTCGGGCTAAGGGTCAAAGGGGTTATCAAAATTTTACTTCTTGCCATACGTAGAGTTCGCAAACAACTCTTAGTCATCGGCGGCTCTAAAAGCGGTCCACGGATCCGACACCACAGACATCGTTTCAAAGCAATACGAACGAAAAAGGCATCAGTAATGAGGACTTTTCTCAACTAAGGTTTTTGAATTACTGGCGCCTTAAGCAGGGGACGGCGTTTGAGTGAGTTGGGCGGTTGTCAGACGAGGAACTAACAGCTGCAAGGTCCTCATTACACTAATTGATTCCAGTTCCAATATCCAGCTTTAGTTCCAGTTAATTTCTTTGGCAGTAAAAATTGCATTATGTATGTATGTGCTTTCAATTGCAGACAGAATATAACCAAAAATTAACACATTCTCAGTGTACTAGGAATCTAGATGTTGCAATAGCATTCATAATCAAAGTGTAGCCGAGTCATGCACGATTCTTTAACTTCATCATTTGTATGTATATGCCATCAAAAGTGGTAGGTATATCACAGTAAACTATAGCACTTATGCTCGTTTGTACTAACCCTAGGAGTCACCTAAATATTTAGGAGTTGCCTAGGGCAAAAAAAAACGTTTAACCAAATTTTTGCTGGTAACTATACGATGATGATGTATGGTGATGACGTTAGGCATCACCGAACATTACGACACCGAGTCGGGAGTACCTAATGATAGGCAACTCTTAAACTGAACGCCCGCACCGCGCTCGCTTACTCAAATCAAAACCATAGATAACTGTAAAAAATTATGGCAACTCTTAGCTTAGCATTCACCTATTAAAAATGGATTGGTGAAACAGAAGATTACGCTTAAGACTCTGCTTAGATTAGGAGTTCCATAGTTGTTTGTGGTTGTTGAAAACGGGCATTAAGCACCTATGTGTATAGCGTCACTTGTTTGCCCCAAGTTTGGCGCACGCACGTACCAGGGTCGTCTAAAATTGCACCACAGATCCATAAGGAATGTGTTAAAAACTTGTCATAATTACCATCTAAAGCGATGTAGTTTAAGTTAAATTTGGCGGCCTCAATTTCCTTAGGGTCTTCCTGAGTGGTGTCCCTGTACTCGAAGAGCTTTTTTTGTCTGAAGTCGGCGTTGTCATCAAAACGGAACTTGGCGTCCAGGCAGAAATCTACGAGAATACAGAGTTGTTAATATCATGAGCAGATAAAAATAACGAAGATGCTACAAGCATAACGATGACTGTGTTTATAAGCCGCATCTTCGACTGATGAGGAGCGATGGTGGCAAGGGCAGTAGCTGATATGTTTTAAAACTAAACATTAAACTTTTTACTTCGAAGCAATAAGTAATGAAAGAAATATTTGTAAAGGAATATGAGAAATTCTAATTTTACATGAGCTTACATTTGCCAGAGAGTGCATCTTCAGCATAAGGATTGATTTCAATCAGCAATGCGTCTTTTTCTAAAAATAGGTTGTACATCTTTTTGATCATGTCAACTGCTTCATCTCCTTCCAAGCCAATCTACAAAGAAAGTAACAAGTAAGATTTTTTCTATTATAACGTCTGAATTTAGTGTGAATTAATTACTACTTAGAATGAATATTGTGGTGACTCTAAATAAGCCTTCTTTTTTTTGTTTTGGCTTCAGAGCTTTTTTTCTTCTGACAATACTTTAAGAAACACGTCAGTGGAAGAATTTAATCCAATCATCTTCCTTAGATGTACTAGGGTTGCTAGTATTTAAATCAATTTGCGATAGTGCTTGCATTATCATTTGCATTAGCTTCTACTCTTTTTTGCCAAGCTGTAAGCCCTTTATTGGTTAACTTCTAGTTGAGAAGTGTCACATACAAAAATCAGACACATTTTACATTAGTTACCTTTGCCGTTACACGTTTGACTTGCTCATCAGTGATGCCTTGCTTAATGTCGATGGGCTCATAAGTGATAGCATCTGGGTTCTCCGCAGCAACATCTTCAATGTTCACACCTCCTTGGGAAGATGCTATTATTACCGGACCCTGTTTATAAAACAAATAGTATTAGCGAAATTCACTAACTATCACATATTGCCAGAGCCTAAAATTCTCTGCAAGGCGCAACTAATATACCTAACAAGACAGGCTATTATTATTATTGAGGGCTTAGGGCTACATTGACTGGAGTATCCAACCGTCTAATATACCAAATAGACCAGCTTCTCCAATCATCATGCCCCAAAATGTCCAGGGTCCCAAAATTACCAGTGCTGCCTTATAGTTAAACTATTTAGTCCCACTGGTTTGACCACGAGGAATGGTCTTTCCTCATGGTCAAGCTATTAAAATGATGCTCCTGTATCATTAAAAATGTGTAAAGTCGTTTACAATAAAATAATAATGCAAAAAGGTAAGCAAAATAACAAATTAACTTGAGCTTGCGATATTGTTTAGTCCCATCACACTTATGTCAGTCTGAATGTGACAGCGACAAAACACAAATATCTCAGGTCCTGATTTAATTTGAGCTATGAATGACAAGACTCGCATCTGCTCACTTACATTAAAACTGCGTTCCATCATGATGGCAACATAGAACTCTCTGCGAGGGAACTTTCGTTCGGTGACCATCACCATGTTGCAGATACGTCCGCCGGCACCGGTCTGCTTTGTCACCAGTAGTTGATTAAGCATCTTGCTTGCTAAGTCACCGGCTATTTCAGGCCTATGAAAATAGAAATAGAAAATCTTTTTGCAGTTGGAATTATGTGAACTGCCAATGGCAAATGATTGTATTTTCCCAGCTTTGGGAGGTCTTTTGTCTTAGGTTAATACAATTATACCTAATATTTGAATGAACATAATCATTTATATGTAATATTATATCTTTGTGGATTATATGCAAATTTAAACATACAAATACAAAGGTATAAGTACTTACGTGGGAACCATCCTAACTCCACCTTTCAGGCCAGATTTGAAGGTGCCCTTGCCTCTGCCGCCAGCAAGTACCTAAAATCGTTATTTTTATTAATACTTGCATACAATTATTCTCATCACATAACTTTTAATATGCAAATTATATTAACCATACAAAAAAAAAAAAAACATCTTTTATTTGCTATTTATGTTAGAAGTAAATGTCATAGATTTTAAAGTGACAGGCCGAAGTCCATATTGCTGTTTTCATTATCTTTGTGACATGAACGCAAAGGATGTGTATAGGGTCAGACAGAACTGCTATGCTAAGCCAAAAGAGGGTTATTCATTATAATAAACAACTTTTACTATGGGAGCAAACTGAAATCACCAAAATAGTTTCATAGATTTTGTCAAATTTATGTCAATGACCCTTTTCTATGTATCGGCTGAATTTAAATTTACCTGAGCTTTGAGAACAATGTCCTTGGTGTTGAGGTCAGTTGCAAACTTCACAACTTCCTCTTTGGTCTTGGCGACGTGAAACTTTGGAACCGGGATGCCAGCATCTCGCAAGAGTGTGTAGCTGACATATTCATGAACGTTCAGATGGCGGACTTGCTGCTTGTTTGGTATAATAGTGCTTGCTGCTGCCTGTGCTGCCAGTAACTGATCAAACATAATAATAACATTTAGAAATCATCTTCCTGCTCAAATCTTATGAGGTAGCGTCTCCATAAAAAAAATCTTGTTTTTACTTTTCTCTATCAGCAGATTAGATTTTTGAGGATGGTGGCCAAGCAGTAGCATGTGCGCTTTACAATCTGGCAACACCCGGTTCGGTCCTCGGGCCTGGACCAATGATTTATTTAGTACCTACATAAATTATTTGCAGTTTCAATGCCATCGCTCAATCGAATCACTCCTTCACCGATGAAGGAACACATTGTGAGGAAACCAGTATGTCCAAGAACTTTAAAAGTTCAAAGACGTATGACATTCACCAACATGCACTGGGCCAGCATGGTGGATAACGCCCATCCTCTCTCTCTCAACTTCTGCAATGTTAAAACTGGTTAGTTTCATAGATAACTAGCTGACCCGACAAACGTTGTTTTGCCTTATAAATTATACCCTGTATGGAAAATGGATAGTAGCCGATTCTCAGACATACTGAATATGCATATAAAATTTGGTAAAAATCGGTAAAGCCGTTTCGGAGGAGTACGGTAACTAACATTGTGACATGGAAATTTTATATATATAGTGATGATGATGACATATTAAAAAAACAAGTGTATAAGGTATATCTGTTTAAGAATGCAAGATTATTATGTATTTTATCTGTGATAGATCCCAAGTGTTATCAGGTTAAAGACTTCTGCCTGAGTAGTGATTTCAAAATATAAACTACACAATTTTATTAGGTATATAGTGCGGCCACTGAAAGACTGTGCGTGACAGTTACATTCTAAAAAGCTGAAAGAAAACTGTAAATTCTGATTACATTTACTAGCTTTTTGAATGTGCGATTGTAGCTGGTAGTCAATATACTACAGTAAAATATTAGAAGAAAATGTTTTCATTCGATTTTTACAATGTTATTGCCGTTGTCAGACGCATTCTCTCAGCAGCCTTACTGTAGATCTATATGTATTTATTACTCGACATAGGCAAATCCAATAAGAAGGGTCAGCCACCAGGATTCCCTAGGGTTTTGTAATTAGCATATAAGTATGCTTGTCTAATTAGTATTTATGTAGGGACACCTGAAGTTAGTCCTACTATAATAATATTAATTATTGAACCTTGAAATAGTTTCAATGGGTTTAATTGGTAAGTGACAGTTCTATTACTGCTACAAAAATAGATTCATAACAAGGTTTTTAATACCTAGTTACTTGTGTGTGACAAGATTTTAATGAGTAAATTCTACTGCCGCTGTCGAAAAATTCTAACTGATTAGTATCAGAAGAGATTAGATTATATTATGATAGTTACACACTTGAATTGTTCGGTATGCAATCATTTGGTACATGAAAAAGTATACTGGAAAAGCATTTTTTTTATGGGTGATTAAGTTGTTGTCTTTTTCATACACGTATTTATTTAATTTAGGTAGATTTTCAGTGAAAATCGTTCAGCTATATAATGTTGATGACGTAAGGTCATAGTCGAGCCGAAAACGACAAGGTCACATTATAAATAAATTTGAAGTTTGCAATCAAGGTCCAATAAATTGGTTCGTGCGCAAGCTGTTTATCACTCCTACATAATTGTATTGTATATTGTAGATGTATGAATAGTTAATTAATAATTAGCGATCTAAGGGCATTTATCACATTTTACAGTCAAACATCCGAATGCACTTGCCATAAGGTAAATATTTTCCCCAAAAAACATATGGTGTCGTAATGTTTATTGTTTTATGCAGTAAAGGCTATTTTACGCACCTTACTTCCATTTTTTACGATTAATGTTTCCGCGAGAGCAAGGGAACGGGGTAACAGGGCCGCCATTTTTGCACAGACTGATTAGTGTTGCTAGTGGTTGTTATAATAATAACCGCAAATTGTATCCAAAAGTAGCTATGAGTAAATAATTATAAATTGATGTACTATGTAAATATTATGTCCTCAGAACAATATGTGAAATACATGCGATACAATCCGTTAAAATTATTTAATTTCAATGTGTAGTAATAACAAAAACCTAAGAAATTATTAATATATATCAGAACGTTTTATTAATTAATTTTATTAGGTTTTCTTGGTCTTGGTTACATTACAACACAATGAATGTGAACTGATTAATGACTGATATAGGTTGAGAATTAAGTTATCATGTAATTAACAAAAAACTTGAGAGGTGCAACGGACGTTAGAGAGAGAGAGAGACAGACAGAGAAACACGCGCACGCCGCACGGTTTACAACTATAGCAAAAAGTGTCGTTACAACTTTTGGTCTTAATTTTTTCCGTCTAGCCCCCTTTCGCAACGCGCGATAAGGAACTTCGTTCAAATTAACATGATAACTCGTGGCCAAGAGTAGCTCAAAACTCCTACGTAACCCTACGTATTAATAAACGTAGAGTAGCCTTAGAATAGTTACTCCGTCTTTTGTCTTGTTCGATCGAGTTGAAACATTTGAAAGAGAGAAAAAGATAAAATACAGCGTAACTATTCCAAGACTACTCCACGTTTATTAATAATGGGGCTAGGGTTATATTATACGGTTTGTTGATCAAATGAACCTGCGGCATGAATCTGCTATAAGTAGCTATGTTTGCGAAGCTGGCGATACTAAAACTGACATTAGATAATTTTTTTGACTAGTAATATTGTGTATTTATTGTCACAGAATACATACTATGTGTCAGTAGGAGAACTACCTACAGTGCCACAAACTTAGCTGTTGTGTGGGCAAAATTGGAACCAGTTTTTTCATGGCGAATTTCTAAAGGTGTCTACACACCAAAGCCGGCGGCGCGGCGGGCCATTTTTAAACAACCGTCGTCATGATTGTTTAATAATTAGCTCTTCCTATAAAATGTATTGATTGCGACGTGTCCTAATCGGCGTACGCGTACGTGACACGTCGCGTCGGCTTAGTTCTACCATAACTTGATTTCTAAGGAATTCAAGAAAACAGTTGGTAAGCTATTAGATAAAAACAAAAATATATTATAAGTTTTTCGTTTAGTTTATTTGCAACACATTAGCAGTCTTACTTATGATCATCACTTGTTGGGAGGTTTTGACAGCTCTATGAACATAGTTCTGCAACCATCGATAGATGGCGCAAACGAGACATGTTTTTAATTTTTTTCACATTTGCCCCCTCGCCTAGAAGTAATAGTGTTCCGTGGGCCTGGGTTGTGGGGCTCGCCACAAGCCAGGTGGTAGGTAGGATAGGGAGCCCGCGCAGCCTAGCCAGTTACGGGCCCTAGTCTTGTGGGGAGCCATCCAGGCCCTTCCAGCCCAGTCCAACATTGCATACAAGAGGAGACATTTTATAACATGGCTAGCCTAGGCACACTTATTTATCTACTAATTTGTGTTGTGTTGGGAAAAAACAAGTACTTTGTTAACAAACAATAACCATAAAATACTATACATCGAAATAAAATAACCCAAAACATGCTTGGCAGACTGATAGATATTCTCTATCTATGAGAATAAGCAAGTTTTCTGTAGCTCGACAAGGAATCCTTATAAATTAATTCTGTCTGTCCGTCTGCCTGTCTGACTGGCGGTCCATCCGAATTTTTTAGAACCTAGCTTTTATAATTATTAAAATAAATGCATGAAACTTTGCAAAATGACAGTCTTAATATATATCTCAATTTTAGAAGTATACAATTTTTTTGTAATAGATTTTAGGGGTGGCTCTGGTACATGTGACATGGGGATGGTTTTTTTTCCACTGCACCTCCTTGTGTGGGGTATCGTTGAAAAGGTCTTAAAATAAAGGTAAGTTTGATACATTGCTTTTTTATAGTCTATCCTTTGCAAAATATGGCGCGCCAAAGAAGCAAAAAGTTGGCCCCCTCTGCATTTCTAAACTATAAAACATAGAAACTTGTAACTTACAATACAGATAGGTCATATTTAAAACATTCATTCAAAATTATTTCTAACATTATTTGTCTATGACTTTTTGAGTAACAGCGATAAAAGTGTAATAAATTTAAGGCGTTCTAGCTAAAAGGTCACTGACCTTCTTGTGAAATGATCTTAACAAAGAATGTTTCTCAATCAGTTTCTTCTATGGTTAAACCATAAAAAGTATATGCTGTCGGGATGATACATCTCTGAAATTTGCTAAGTCTACAGAGCTTCGTTCATTTGAATTTTTCTATAACCATAAATTACTGAACTACAATCAAATGGCTTTGGTTACGGAACTCCACCATATACGTGTCTCGACACGCTCTTGGCCAGTTATTTTTATTGACCTTTCTTCATCTGTGGTCTCGCATAGCCATCTATCGCATTACGAAAAAAAAAATGCCTATTGTAAAACCTCCCATTTAAACAATGCTTAAAAATATGCTGTCAATTTGTCCCATAAGAAAATTGACACGTGAAATTGGGACAAAGCAAATTTAAGCATTAATTAATTTAAGCAGCACTTTTAAGTAAGGCCGATCATCTATATAACATTATACCTACATAAATATAAATATTTTAACAAGGAATAATAGTTTTTGTTTTTTCTTCAGTCCACACTCCATTACCTGTGAAATAATGGTCTCTTTCAAGAGTATATAACACTAAACTTAGTTTCTGTGATTTACTCAATCTATGAGTGTCTAAGGATTCATGAAAATGTGACAATCTATTGGGTGATATCTCCTTGTCAAATTTACTGAGTATTGCTTTAATTTTGTTCCATGGATACAATAGTACAGAACAGTTTTCATAGATCTCATGAGGTGAGAACTCTTTTGATAACTGCTCATAAACATATTTTACTTGAATCAAGGGTATGTTAATCCAGAAAGGATGCCTTTTAATTACATTTCGTATTTCACTGTTTTTGTATTTTTTACCTAGTGATTGAGATATACAGAACACTAAGTCATTGCCTTTCCCAAGCCTGTCTCCAGGAGCCTTCTCATAGACTTCATAGTGTAATGAACTTCCCGAGAGGATATTTAAACTTAGACATTTCTTATTGTTGCTGTACAACTTTTGCAATCTCTTTATAGCAGTATTTTTATAATGGATCATTTTAAGAAAACGCGGATGAGAGTTAAATGTTTCAAATTCTGGTATGCTCTTTGCTTTTTCCAGTCTCTCTCTCACTGTACTGCTGCTTAGGGTATAAATTTCGAAGCATCTTCTCTGAGCTTCATCTTGTATCTTGTACTCTTTCAAAATCTTTCTTGTTTCAACTAAAGCGTTATAATTTCGCATAGCTATTTTAGGATGCCTCCTTATAATTTCTTTTATATCAAAACCTCCAATGGATCTAAACTTATAGATGATGTTTTTCAGGTTCTCAGGATCTCCGTGCACAAGGTATAAGTTAGATTTTATTTTGTGTGCAGGCATCATTATGTGTGACTGTAGTATAGTGAGCATCTCATTGATCACTGCAAGAGGTCGTTGCTTAAGAGTTGGGTATGTTTGGATACCTCGTGCGAACTCATGGTCTGTGAGATCTAACATTAATCCAAGATATCGCCGTATGATTTGAAGCCGGAGAGAATGGAGTGTTATCTGGTTTGTATCTCCCCAGACAGAAGTAGTCAGTGACGATGGCCACTGTGTCATACAACTTGCTAGCTTGTTCTCTACATTCAAAATAGATGGTATCAATCCCGATTGCTTTAAATCACCAATACGTTTTTGTTTCATTATTGTTAAATAAGATGTTATTAATTCTGGGGAAACATTTATAAATCCACATTCTGTCAAGACTTGATGTCTAAATTTTATTGTAATTGGTAGTATTCCAAATAACACTGGTTCTTCAATCAAAACCTCTTCACTATATCCCAGTTCATGAACAGTTTGAATCAATGCTTTTACTGTACTTTCGTCCATTTTACTGATTATCGGGTGTTTGATACACAAATATTCAGCCACATTCTCATTTAAATTGAAATGTTTCCGTAAATGGTGCAAATTTATTTTGCTGTTCTTCATATCCGAAGATAACTTACGACAGTAAGACATCCACTGGTAGAACCTCGTAAAACAATGTCCCTGACGATTCATAATGGAACATTCACGACGCTTTAATACAATTGGTACACTGGCGTGTTAATTGTGTTATATGAATTCTATATTATTCAGTTTCAGAGGGTTACAGCAGACATTTCATACACACCAAAAAAACAAAAGAACCAAATCAAAACAAAAACCTTGGATTGACGTTGACGTCGAAGTGTGACACTTCGATTTCCTACACTTTTTAAAACTTTGGCTCTGTTAGGAATTGAGACAATTTTGCCAAGAGTATTACTTTCTCTTGGATTGACAGTTCAACATTGAAGGACTCAAAGCTGTGCTCAAAGGTAGTATTTATTAAAATCTCCACCTTGACTTATTCGTGAGTTATTTTTAGTTGACTCCACAGACATTTCTGTATAAAATGTCTGTGGTTGGCTCGGACTGTGGTCGGCCATTCGGCCATCAAGGTAGCCCGCTGCTGCCCCATCGACGAAAGATGAAAAAAAAACAACATGATATCAATCAATGTCAAAAACTAGATGGAGTTAAACGAGTTTCGGTTTTGTGAATCGTTTCGGTTGGTTTTTGGGCGTGTTTGTGTTTACCTTTATACTTTACTTTTTCTTTCATATAATTTCACTCACCAACGATAGCAAAATATTGATTATAACCCGTTTTCTACAATGAAGAAATCAAAGACAGGACTCGTTGCTCTTGGATTTTTTGTATTAGCATCATTTTTCGTCGTTATCGCATTTGTAAGTCCTTATTGGTTGGTTACTGATGGCAAACTTAAAAATCCTAAATTTGTAAAAATTGGTGAGTCCTACTTACTTTTTCCTTGCTTCACATAAATTATTTTGTTATAAATTATGAATATCTTCACCTTTTACCTTTGCAGGACTTTGGGAAGTTTGTTTCAACAAATTTGAAGAAGTGCATCACTGGTACGACACCGTTTTCACGGGCTGCTGGTGGATATTTGAAGAAGAGTATTATATCATTCACGATATTCTCCTGCCTGGGTTTTTCGTGGCCACACAGTTCTTCTACACAATAACAATGTGCTGTGTTCTGGCATCCATATTTTTGTCCTGTCTTTACTTGAGGAGGGATAGAGATGATGATAACTATTTGACTCTCTTGGTAACACTTGGAACTGTTCTGGTAATAGGAGGTTAGTAGCATTATTAACATATGAGCTGTTCCCCACAGTTGAACACTTTTTTTGTGTTAATGTTTCTAATAGTACAAAATAGGTTTTTAAGGAAGATTTTTTTGGAAAATTTACATATTCAAAAGAAATTGATATTATTTTTTCCATAGGATTTTGATTTAGTATGAACTCAAGATAAGGTTACTCTGTAAGTGTGTTCATGCTTGTTTTGTTTAACAGGATTTTCAGGTCTAATATCTGTGGTTACATTTGGAGCAAGAGGTGATGGCCGAGACTGGATGCCAAACTGGGAACACAATGACCTTGGATGGGCGTTTGCCCTGGGTGTTGTTGGGGATGTACTCCTCTTTCCGGCCGGCATTCTGTTCTTAGTTGAAGCAAGGGTACAGAAGTACAAGAGACTTCATGAAATGCAAAGCCGTGATCCATCATCATACACTATGCAAGAAAGAAAAGTGGGATTCTCTGGGGGTCATACAGATATTTAAGTTTTGGATTAAGTTATTTATGCAGAAACATTCAATAAGCTAACCTAATCTCCATGGATTGGTCTAACCTCTTACCAATGGCAATTTCATGTTGTTTCTGACACCAAATATTGGCTGTCTACAACTGTAGATAGCCAGCAGAGAGAATGAAGTGCAATGAGAAGTATTGCATGCAATAACAAGATAAAGCAAATCATAGCTGGAACAGACATTTGGATGTTTTGGATAAGACTAAGATTCTAATATGCTTAAGTTCTTTTTTTACCCACAACAGAATGAAGAAAGTATGCGTTTGGGGTAAGAGTTTTGTGTGCCTAAATGTTTTGCCATTTTTCTCCAAAATGGGTAGACCAATTGGAATGCCGTTTTATTATTATTCAAAAGGAGGTTCACTGTAGTCAATCTTAACATATTTCCTGTATACTTAAGAACTGGAAATTTATACACAACTTGTTGCAATGCTGGCACCTCTAATCAGAAAATCACTAGGTCACGCATTTTTCATATTTCATTATTTGTATGTTAATGCCATTACAAGTGGTCGATTTCACAAGTAAAAATTACACTCCTTTAGAGTTGTTTGAGGTTGTGCCCCATGTATAACGCACACATTTCATCTAAAAAGACACCATGTGTATGGAGCATCCGCAGGGAACATGTTAACTATGTTTGATGAAAATCAGGCCAATTAGTTTACTTACTACAGTAGTTACTTAGGAATAATACTTGATTGCACTAATACGTCCAATGTAATATTCTAACAGACTTGTGCAGAAATCTCAGAATTATGTTTAACTGTATCTGTCCAAGACTAAGATAACATAGGTAAATTAAATAAGTTTATATGTATGCTATGTTTGATGAAAATCAGGCCAGTAGTTTAAAAGCTCTATTCCAAATTGGTTGTTGGTTTAAAAAAACATATATGTACTCAGGAATAATACTTGATTGCACTAATCCGTCCAATGTAATATTCAAGCAGACTTGTGCAGAAATCTCAGAATTATGTTTAACTGTATCCGTCCAAGACTAAGATAACATAGGTAAATTAAATAAGAAGTTTATAGGTATGTATGTAAGCTTATGTTTATTCTTTTATAAAAGTGTTATTCACTGCCTTGATTAATATTTAAATTTTAAGACCAAGATGAAAATCATTGTTTTGTAACATTTTATATAGTAAATTTTTAATCTAAATGTTATAAAGTAAAGATCCTTATATTTTGTATTGTTGCTTACTTATACAATCACATACTGTGTGTAAAATAATGAGCTTTGAGCGTTTTTTTTTGTGTGTAATTTTGAATCAAGTAATTTTTTACAATTTGTATTACTTATTTATACTTTCAATGAATTAAATGTACGTATTAAACTATGCATTTATTTTATATGATACAAACTCTGCTTTATTTATTGAATGTGCAACGATAGATAAATCTTTTGGCACAGTACTATTACAGTATAACGCCTGTTTTGCCGCTTCAAAGCCAATGAACACATTATGAGCTTCTTGAAATCCTAAAAGCATTCCATGAATAAAACCACTGGCAAAACAGTCCCCTGCTCCTGATACACTTTCGACTTGAGATAGAGCTTTTACATGGTAATGATTAACTATTAAAGTTTTGTTATCAGCATGTCTAACAGTAACTACCCCCTCAGCTCCAATTGTAACAATCATAAAATCAATAATTTGGGACACAATCTTAGATAATGCTACAATCTCGTTTAAGTCTTTAGTTTCTTCAATGGAAGCTTTAGGTGAAAGAAAATGTGCCATTGCCCTCAATTCAGCTAGATTAGGAGAACTGTAGACTAAAGCTTCCTTGTGGTGTAGAGCTTTTGTAGCTTTTCTTCTGTCTGTGGCCTCAAAGAATACTGGAAAACAAAAATAAACATATTTAAGCTTAGATAATATAAGTATAATAATTTACTAAATTAATGACTAAGAGCCTTACTTAAAAACGTTACTTAAGTTGATCTATACTTAAAATTGTTCTGTCTCGTTTCTGCGTTAGACAATTGCCGTCAGCGAGAAGTTGAGAGAGCAATTTTAAGCGTAGATCAACTTGAGTAATTTTTTTTAAGTAAGGCCCTAAAAACAAAAGCCTCATTTAGCAATCGATCTAAAAAGTATGGCTCTTCTCAAAATCGATTATAATGTTTGATTTTCACATAGATCTATTATTTTTTCTCTAAGGATTTTCATGTCACATCCCTAGTGGAGCTGTCTCATTGGCGGACTACGCCCTTGCAACTGTCATATTACAAAATGTAAGGTTGCCAACTTAGCCCTTTTTCTGCTTGTTTAGCCCAGTACTTATTGATTTAGACCCTTTAATCTATCACCTGTCAAAACAATCATAATTATACATTATAATTGCCTTGGATTTGCCTTAAACTTGAGCTAGTACCGAAAAAAGTCTGCCAAAAACTAAAAGGGACGAGGTAAACACGAATTGCATACACTGGCAATTGATATATCATTGTCTATATTAATCTTACCAGTTCTAGAAACGCACACTTCAATATTGAACAGCACAACTACAAATGAGATGATCAAATGGATGACCGTGGTGTAAATGCTATAGGGGAAACTGAAGGTATAACGCTTCCATATATATTTTCGGAGTTTTCATTTATGGGAATACCCCACATCCATAACATTTAAGTCCAAGTCTTAAGCATATTGAACTCTTTAAACTATATTTATTTCACATCACATTTCAATTTTTATATATATATATATTTTTGTAATCTACACAGTATGTAGGTAGACAATGTATAAAAAATAAAATAGAAAAAAAACTAGCCCGTTTTTGTAGTCAATTTAGCCCAAATACCTGATATCGAGTTGGCAGCACTGACAAAAAAAAAGTAATACTTACTAGCTATCTGTCAGAATCAGATGCCTGTCTGTCACTTTCTCACAAACAAGAAGTTTATGTTCAGGGCGGTAGTTTTTCGTTGTTTCGGAGTTTATTTCGATTACTTCCTTGCCCTGAGTTATTTTGATTAATATTGAAATAAAACCCAAAGTTAAGTAACTGGTGAATTACTTACAAGCTGTTATATTTAACTTGAACGGTGAGTCTTTGAAAACTATCGCATTACTATGTACACGCCTTGATGTCAACATGATTCTGAGCTAACGTTTACATTATTTTTTTAGTTTGTATGTAAGATAAGTTGCATTTTTGAGCAGTTACTTAAATATACTTACTTTATGTTGATATTAATCACGTATATGCTATTATAAAAGAGTTTATGACTGCGTTAATTGCGTATTACAAAGTACCTAAGTCCTACTAAGTAGTTTCTCCTTGTAACTTTGCATAGCCTGCACTCAATTAGGTGATTCACAAGAACTGGGCTCAGTCAATTGTTTAAGCAAGTACTTACGCAGGAGTTTTAACCATTACACAACTCTAAAATATTATGCTATGTACAGATAGTAATTATATGAAGATTGTTTGGGTATAATTATAACTGAAGTAAAAATGTTATGATGAGTTGATCATATTATATTATTTATTGTAATGGGAAATTTATATAGCACATCAGTATTATTCAACGCACATAAAATTCAATAATACCTATTACAACTATGATTTTAGATGAAGTTTTTATTTATTTATTAGACTTCTTAAAGATACTATTGCTGTGCATGTATTTTTGTATATTATGTATAGTAAGTTTGGGTTGTAGATTTTTGATAGCTAAGTTTGAGGCCAAGTGTTCCATTATGGCCGGAGGAGTTAAATTTACCCATTCCACAATCACTGAATTAAATTCAGCCATATATAGTTACTGAAACATAATGTTAATCCAAATTGCTTTTATGCCTGCCATAACAGTTTGTTTACCCACCATAAGCTCATGGCCTGGCTAAAAAGCTAAAAAAAAAACAAAAGTATAGTACACCAGCAAACTCGATTTGATATTTGAAGCAGTTAAATTATTTTGATATAAAAAATTACAATGGTATTATTGATCCGTGGCATTCCCAACAAGAGAAACAATGTTTGAAACCATCACAAACGCTCCAGAATAGGGTTTTTTATACCAAAACATAATTCATCCCGCTTAAATATTTACCTAGTTCCAAAACTCATGCAACTAATTTCACTCAACATAAGGCTATATGTTTTGGAACGCAACTGTAGCAAATCACAAGATGACAAAAAGACAATGACCTTCGAGGTGGGAAAAAGGATTTGTACAGTAGTCATTATTCTCTGAACATGAAACCAAGATTAGTCATACTGGGTAATTAATCAAATGAGTAACAATATACATGCCTTTGTGGTCCTATTAATGTTTGTTTTTTAAATTTTTGTAACTACCGGCTATACATGTTTTTCATCTATTTGAAAACCAAGGTTCTAATCTTAAATTAGTGTGCCATAATCATAGGTGCACTGATTTCATGGCGATCTGCAACCAAGAAGATCTAACAAGTTACTGGCCGGCTAAACGGGTGGCGCCCCGCCGGCTGTACTAA
Source organism: Agriopis leucophaearia (assembly GCA_949125355.1). NCBI lineage: Eukaryota > Metazoa > Arthropoda > Insecta > Lepidoptera > Geometridae > Agriopis > Agriopis leucophaearia. The sequence continues at coordinate 10,223,164 of OX421264.1, forward strand.
ATAATTTAACTATGTCCTCTACAGCTACTCATAACTCACGCATAATTAAGAAATTTACATTGAAAATCATTTCCAAAGTCATCATCATCATCAATAAAATATTTATCCTAAACAAGCTGTTGCCCGCTTGCTTCGCTCGCGTAGTATAGTACAAAAAAATCTGTTTGTATAAAAAAAAAAAAAATACAAACCTTGTCCTGACAATAACGAATACAAAACAATTTAGTGCAGTCGTTTTGTTTAAAGAAATACATTTTAGATAGAATCAAAATTACATTTAAAAAAATTGTGGTAACAGTAAATAATTCTTTAAAAAAAATAATTTCATAATTCTGAGGTTTATTTACAATATATAAAATAACACCAGTAATTCAACTTTGAATAATCTTAGATAATTACATTCAATGTTAATTTATAGAGTTCTCACGGTAGTAGCACTTCAATGCATGTGAATTTTTTGGCATTGTATTTCTGGGTGAATGTTATGTTGCTAGGTTTGACAAACTTATCTGTGCAATTGGGTGGGGGGCCACCATCGTATATTCTTACCATAACTGACTAAGAAAGATTTTAGTTCTTAAATTTGGCCGTCTGTACCGATAAGTCGGTCGCACGGTACGCATTACGCGTTGGCTATTCGGTGTTGCGAAACATTTCACATGTTGTCGCCTTCATAGTGTTTGTTATTCTTCTCTAACACAACCTTGTGTCAACTGCGTGTAAAATAGTATATCCTTTTTAAGCTTCTCTGGGTACACTAGCTAATTGACCATTTACTTGTAAGTCTGCTCTAATTAACATGTCAAGCTTTGCATGCTAATGATCCTCCACTGTTTGTATCATACATAAACAATATACAAGGTTATTGTTCAGAGCCTATGCTTCATGCGCATTTCGACCTTTTGAAGGATTAAAATGATAGACTGGACTACGTAAAATCTAAGTTACAGCACAAAATAATTAGGTACCTTTATTATACCGACGAGAGTTTTTTTATTTTTTATTCATAATAGCTATAAAAAATGAATTAAAAAAAAAATGAATGAAAACTTGTTGGGGTCAAAATGAAAAATTTACTGAATATCTGTAAATATAATAATAATAAATATTCTCTTTATTACTGTAGCTTAGATTTTACATTAGTACATTCAGAGATTTATATCTTCAAATGTTACGTGAGCGATTAGCTAAGAACCTATAGCAGGCAGCTTCCCTAGATAACACCTAATAATAATTAGTCTTTTTCCTTTCATAAAGAGCCCGCTCACTATTTCTGATGAAAAAAAGCAACAAAAACTGGATTTTTAGCATTCTTTTTCTATCAAATATAAAGATTTAGAGAAAATTTAGTTTCTGTGTCAGATAGATCTGTATTTTTTTATTGAAAATAACGGCTTCAAATTATGGAAAAAAACGAAATATTTACTAATAAAATTAATTATAATACCAATCATAAAAATATAAATTTATAAAAGTAGTTTTTCGTAAACCTCTCAGAGGGAAAGTTTGTGAGGGGAAGTTTGTTTGTTTGTGAATGGATTTCGTTAAATTACCGACTTTAGACAATTTTAATGTAGTGGCTTACATGTTTTATATTAGTCCTGACAATTACGGCTTTATTTTTTGTTTTATGCCCGCAAATCCAAATACCTAAAATTTTACGGTGCATTGTGTAATACGGCTCTTAAAAAACTAAAATATTAATGTTTTAGGGCACTAAAAGGTAATAAAACTACGCGGTTTAAAATGAGGAAGGAATGCGTGGGTCCGGACGAACCAACTCTTGCATCTACAAAATACACAACTAAAATGTTTCTTGTATTTTTATAAAGCTTATAATGCAATATTTTTTTACTGTACGTACGTTACATTTTTGTGGTCATCCGGTTCGAAGGACCACCAAGATGTAGGGTGTGTACAGTGTTAGAAGTATATAATGTAGGGAAGCTGCTTGCGAGAGGCTCTTTGTTAGTAATCAATAACCCTGTATAAGTAATTGTTACCAATGGGTAGTGGGGTCTTATGACTCACAACAGTTCTCACGACCTCTGGGTAGTTTATACATAATTATTTGCTCAAAACAATTGCATTAATTTATTATCATGTTTCGACTCGATTAATTTAAAAATTGGATCCATACAAAATTTAAATTAGCCTAACCTACCTTCTATTAAGAGGAAGAAACCCCTACAAGTGCTTTTACTTGCGTTCATAGTAAAGTCTTACTCAAAAATTTAGTTTAAACATTTTGTTTTGCAAAAACATTTAGTTCCCTAAACTTTTAAAGAGATGTCCATACCATAATTTCCATTATTAAAAATGCAACATTAAAAAAAAAAATAGAACCCATTTTCATAAAAATAAAACTTACTTATATGGATTAAAACAAAATGAATTTTAAATCAGTTTAAGTCTTATAATTAAGATAATGATAAACAAAAAAAAAAAAACGATACCACACTCATTTTATATCTTTAAAACCATGTTATTTTGAACAGTTTTTATTTTACGTTTTTAATCTGTACAGACAAGGAATAGAACAACCTGCCGGCTTCTTTGTTTCCTTAAAGATCATTTAAAATAGTGAAACAATTGACGGCCTTATCACCGTATACGCGATAAAGACAGCGCAAAAACACTCATACACATTCGAAAAGTTAAGCGTCACGTGAGGTCACCCACCTGCCTCTGTTAAGTAACATTCGTATTTCAGAAACAATGAAGAATAGAAGCTTGGCCGGTAATTGTGGGATTGGCGTGTTCGTCATCGCCCTTGTTACAGTGGCATTGGCATTCGGCACGCCCAGCTGGTTGGTCAGCGACTCGAGGATAAGAGGCGCCAGACTCGACAGGTATTAGCCAGATATTAGAGGTATAGATTGGATTCGTCTAGGCAAGCCTGCTTCATCGTAGACCGCATCATCGTTTAACTACAGACGAGATAGCGGTTAAATGCAAGTTACAATGAAAAGAATCTTATAATAGATTACGCTACACTATAGGCTCGATTTTTGAATCGCTCGTATGATATTTCGCTCAAAAATATCTGCGCTACAATGCAGGATGAAAACTATTCATGATTGATAAGAGGCTACTTATCTGGCCTTTTCATATTTGACCAATTGCTTACAAAACTTTTAGCACTCCACTCTGAAATTATTTTTCTACACTGTCTTTAAATTTATATTTTATGTATTAAGGTTTCTTTCAGGGCAGGGATACTCGAAGGATGTCCAAACTTAGGATATTTAGGACCTTGTTTATTAATATTTTTATACAAAAAAGTGATGAAACAAGGAAGTAGCTCGCCTGATGGTAAGCGCTACGCTTGCCACATTTTGTTTTTATTATGCGAGAACTAAATATGTGAAATCCATCAGTTTCCATACTAAAATTGCTTGTAATGGTTGTAGTGTTAACTTCTAAACTTCCTGAAGTATTTTCCTTTTTACAAAAAAATAATACTTAACTGTTTGTTTTCTAGATTGGGACTATGGAGCCATTGCTTCAGATCTCTGCCAGACCCCTTGGACCAGTACCAAAGGCGCTTCTTTGTTGGATGCCGTTGGGTATACGATCCGTTTACGACTGGTTATGACAAAATCCGCGGTTACTTATTACCTGGTAATACGATCTTAATATCTGCACAATTTTTTTTATCTAAAACGTCGAAAAAAAATACTGTTTTTCCATAAAAAACGGTCAATGTATGGAACAGCTGATAATTTAAAACACTGTTTTATACTATCAGGGTTGTTCACTACAGTTATATGATTATTTACGGGATATTTACCGCGGTAAGGTTGTGGAAGGAGCTCCCGATATTTCGGTGCAGTTACATGCACCATGTTCACGGTTTATGGGAAGACAAAGTGATATTTTTTTCGCGATATGTTATGTGAGCGTGGCGGGTGCGAACGCATCAGGCCTTAATCAGGCTTAATGCCTTTAGTTGAACTCATCCTGCAGACGACCTTGTCGCCCTTTTTTTGCGTGTGGACTAATAGTTACTCCATAAGCGTCGCTGCAAGTAACTTAGTGTTTGTGAAAAATGAGTAAGTGAGCCGTAATTACCGTTTTAGCGGTATGGAGAAAAAAATATCAGTCGTAGGACTGCACGTCAGAAGTGAAAACTTAAGTAGTAATTCACCTATTCTACAAGAGATGGCGCTATTTTAAAATACATGGTACAGCAGCGTGACGATGACGCGAGTTCCATGATTTTTGTTCACCCAAAAAGTGCACAACGCGCTTAAAGAAGTTTTCACTTTAAAAATATATGAAACACTGCAACATTTGAACACTGAAGATATTTGTGCTCTAAGGCATATCTCCCTTGTTTGTCTGATCTGACATCTGAATATGCATAAAAGAAATAATATACATTAAAAAACGAATAATTATTTTGTTTTCAGGTTTTATGATCGCGACTCAATTCTTCTTCACGCTGTGCCTTCTTGGTGTTCTTATTTCTACAATATTGGTACTTATATTTTTCCTGTGCTGTGGACCAGATCAAAACAGATTTTTAACTTTGATCAAAAGCATCGGATTTATTATGTTGGGATCAGGTAATTAATCACTTTGGTTCATTAACTATTTTTTAATAATCCATATTATAATGTAATTAGTTATCAAACATTACGCCCCGCGGTTTCACCCATGTGGACATTTCCTGAGGAACTGGGGCCTTACTGCTGTTTTAAACGATTCTGTTTAGGTGATGCAAAAAGTTGCACGACTGCATACAGTATCTCGGCGCGTTATGGTTCACGTTCGCGTGATTTTCCGCACTGAGCTGTTTCTAGCCCGCGTTAAAAAAGCTTGTAACATGGCTGCCAGAGACTGATATACATACATATATATTTTTAAATACATACTTAAATAGATATTAACACCCAGACAGAACACAACTGTTTGTCCTAGGTGGGAATCGAACCCACGCCCCCAAGCGCAAGGCAGGTTCACTACCAACTAAGCTAATGGGGCTGTCAAATAGTTTATTGTCTTCAGATTAAATGTATTATTTATATAATTTTTTAGGTATATGCGGAGCAATTGCCGTTATTGTGTTCGCATCTTTGGGAAACACTGATGGATGGATGCCAGATCATCCCAACAACTATTTAGGTAATTATAAACAATCATTTGATCTAACTGTTCAGTAGACTTTAGTGTAAAGTAGATAAAAAAAAATTTGGTTATAATTTACGGGATTTAAATAGTTGATTGAATCAGGCGTTACTTTGCGGAAGTTCATTTTCAAAACTGTTTTTATGATGAATTTCTAGTGTAATTCCGCTTCTACGTCGCTTCAAGTACAATAAGGAATTCGTGATAAATATTTGTTGATAATGTTAATTTTATTGAGTTTAATTTTGCCTAACCTGATATAAAATTACGGGATTTACTCAAATGTCGGTATTTAGGTGCTTCGGCGTTTCGGACCAATATTAATCGTCAACGGCCTGTTTTTTTTTGTACACTGTAAGGTCTATAATGTACCTATAACAGTACAAACTGCAATAAATGTATTGAGGCAGTTGTGACTTTTAGGTAATAATGGTCACTTGGTGGTTACGTAACGTCTTACTTGGTACAGAAAAACGTTACGGTGCTTTACATGGGGGGAGGGGGCGTCCAAAATCTCCAAAAATTGCATTACGTAATACTTGAACGCCCTAACGCTCCCTAACGCAGAGTCGAAACGAAAGGCAGCAGCAATTTTAACTTTTATATAGCACGCTTCTATTTCCACAGTACAATGCATAAATTTCTAGTGCGAATGCGCGCGCACCAATCGGCACATACGCTTACATTCACGCGCGTCTTTCATTTCTGTAAAAATTTGTACATTATGTTGTAGAAATTAAGCCCAATATGCCATACAATTTTAGATTGTCGCTGTGCTTTGTTACGACTCTGCGGCAATTCTTAAAAATATTCCAATATATTTTATTGACTTATGTATCTTATCTTTGCAATGTTGCTCTTATATTTTGTTTTGTTTTTCTAGGGTGGTCATTTGGTCTGGGAGTAGTGGGATCAGTGGCGTGCATCGTGGCCGCAGCGCTGTTTCTCACAGAAGCCAATATACAAGCCAAGAAACTCAACAAGTTCAAAGAGTCGCAAGCCCGGTTTGAAATGGAGTACGAGTCGAAGGCGTGATAGTGCTTTATTAAAACCACACCAAAATATTTACTTAGACCAGTTATACCATTCCACTTTTAACCTTTAACATTGTTTGGACATGTGATGGTTAAAATTATACAATTATTACCTGAGATTTTAGAACTCTTATCATCATCATCATTTCAGGCACAGGACGTCCACTGCTGGACATAAGCCTCCCCCATCGATTTCCAAAAGGACCGGTTGGAAGCGGCCTGCATCCAGCGTTTTCCTGTTTTTTTTTTTAAACTCTTATAAACAACATATTTGCAATTGAAAGTTTGATGATAGGCGTGCTTAGTATCTTCGACCACAACGTCACTTAAGGGGTCTGTTCCCGTCTGCACCTCTCTCTCGCACATTTTTACATTATTTAAGACTAGTAAGCCCCCGTCCCGGCTTCACACGGGTGGAGATTTTTTTTGAACATTCTAGTAATAAATATAGCCTATATGTTACTCAGGGATAATGTAGCATTCTAATGATGAAATAATTTATTAAATCGGTCCAGTAGTTTATGAGTTAATTCGTTACAAACATCCAGAAATACAAATCTTTCCTCTTTATAATATTAGTGTAGATATAAAATCACCGAGTGTGAATTTCCAAAAAGTGAACAAAAATCATGTATTGCTGTCATTATACAAACAATCAATTTTTCAATTATATTTTAATTTGATTAGAGTAAAATGGTAACATGTGAATTATTTATTTGTTACCATGTTACTCCGTCAAATTAAAAGATAATGAAACCAAACCTTCGTTGTTTGTAATGTTATGATAGTCAGCAAAACATAGTTTTGACTCTGTTTGCAATTTAAAAAAAAAGCACAGGTTTTATATCTTCATTAATGTGAAAATGCGCAAACAAGAGAACTGCGACAGGTAAGAGCTGCCTTAACTTCAGGTGAGCTATGAAGCTTTAAAATGCTCTGTCAACTTCTCGCTGACGGCAATCGTCACACGCGAAAACAAGACGGAGCATATTTAAGCGTATGACGGAGCATATTTAAGCAACTTGAATAACGTTTTTAATTAAGGCCCATAGAGTTTACACTGTAATTTAATAAAACTAATTTGCGATGTTTAATGGTCTAATCCCGGGTCCTAAAACTGCGACCAGAACCACCGGAGGATGGGCAGCAGCGTCCTAATAGTACACGGTGAACGTACTGCGATCCCCAAGCCGCCTGCCAAGCGTGGGGATTATGGCAACACCCCTCTCTATGAGTGAGGCCTTGTCCAACAGTGGACGTTAATTGGCTGATGATGTGAATGGTCTAATATTTAAGTTTTTTTTGTTAATCTGTTCTCACAGCATTTGGGCACTTTTTGTCTGCTCCACTAAACAACGAAAATGAGTTATTATAATTATGTTGTTTTTGTTTTCACTAGACGAAAAGTTACACGATAATAATTTAATGTAACATTATCAATGTGCACATTTAGACCTGTTAAAGATTTTTTACTTTTCTACAACATTAGTTGAAGCACATTTTTATACAGGTTGGTTGGTTTATGAAAGAATAAAATATTTGTATAGTTACACGTAAAATGAGTGGTATATCAGTGTGTGTAACAAAATGTGAGTATGTATGTATAATAGATGTAAACTCGTGCCTTTTTCTAACAATTAATATTAGTATTATGCTCAGATCAGACAAACAAAGTAGATATGGTAAGGTGGCGTGGCGGGTGGGAATGCATCTGGACTAAACCTGGCTTGTTGCCTTTAGTCAAACCCAGCTGTTGAGCTTGTCACCCCTTTTTTGTATGTGGACTATTAGTTAGTTCATTGTTGTAGCTCCATGTTTCTTAGTGTGCGTAAAAAATGAGTAAGTGTACCGCATTTAGGCTTTGCGTAAAGCGGTTTACCGGTATAGTAAAAAATATATAAACTAACTGGCCAAGTGCGAGTCGGACTCGCGCACGAAGGGTTCCATACCATTATCTATAAACATGGCAAAAATCACGTTTGTTGTATGGGAGCCCCCTTAAATATTTTTTTTATTTTAATTTATTTATTTATTTTTGAAGTGCATATATAACTAAATATTCTGTGAATATTTCAAGCGTTTACCTGTTGCCGTTATCAATATCGAGCAAAATCAAGAAAAAAAATCTCGTTTGTTGTATGGGAGCCCCCTTAAATATTTTATTCTGGTTTTTAATATTTGTTGTTAGAGCGGCAACATAAATACATCATCTGTGAATTTCAACTGTCTAACTATAACGGTTCATGAAATACAGCCTGGTGACAGACGGACAGCGGAGCCTTAGTAATAGGGTCCCCTTTTACCCTTTGGGTACGGAACCCTAAAAATTAAGACATTTGTACATGAACAATATTTTTTTGTACTAAGGCATATCTTCCTTGTTAGTCTGATCTGAGGTATTATCAGTAGTACGTCATGTACTATAGCGTAAGTGCCAGAGCATGTTAAATATCTCTACCTCTTGTAACTAACTGCATATTAAGTTTATTTTTATGCACATTTTTTAAACCTTAAGCTATGTTTGACTGATGTGGTTTTCACACGTTTTGTTGGTCGTTGTAAGAAAATCTGGCTTAATCTTACGTGAGGAATTCCCTTTTAATATTGTTTATTTATAAGATCTGGGGCTTTACGACCAATTCTAACCGCAGGCTTGAATACGCACACTTTGCAAAATCACTCGAATGCGAACCTTAACGCGGTTAGATACGTTTTGCGTTCGCGCAACATTTCGCAATCGCCTAAACTGAACGTTTATAACAGAAAGGCGTAAGGCTCCTGAGCTAAGTTAATGATTTAAATATTCCTTGCAAGGTACTAAAATGTTTACATTCAGTATCGTTAATATCATTATAATATAAAAAAAAAACAAAAAAAAAAAAAAAACAAGTCATATAATCACTAGAAAAGCATAGTGAATAGTGACCAATCTTTTTTTTGGCCTCTGATGCAATCAATCAAATTGCACTGTATTTGCATTGAAGTAATATTTTGTATTGTTTTTTCTATGTGTATCTACCTAATTTTATTCCGTCCATACTATAATTAGATTATTAAAGTATACATTACTTTAGAACCAATAACATCAGCTAACATTATAATTCGTTGTGTATTATCAAACATAAAATAGTTCTAAGTAAGTAATTGATATTTTAATAGAATCTCGTAAGCCGTCCTTAGAAATAAAATATTTACAATGAATTTTGTTGTTTTGTTCATTTTTAAACATTACCGCCACTAATTAATTCTAGTCACCATCGCCATAAAATTTTAATAACAAGTTTATTTAAAAAAAAACGAATACCCGATAATGGTATTTTGCTACATCATAACTTATTAACTAAAGTAAATACAAGCCATCACAAGGTACATAAACAGTTAGACAGCCAATATACTGTTGAAGGTCAAAAGAAAACAAAAAAAATGGGTGCCAAACAACACTCATAAAATACCTATTCAATGATAGCCAGATAGCCACTTGAGGGGGTGCAGTCATCATATATTTATGCTGACGTCATGATGAGCATAAACTTGAGGAATCTATCGACATCTCATTTATCAAAATCGGATGAGGCGTTTGATGCTGTAGTAGGTAGTTGGGAACATAGAAATGTAAATTAAACAATTCCCTCGTTTTTGCTTTGCGTCGGGTAAAAAGAGGGATGAGGAAGAAGTATTTCAATATTTTTTATTACCCCATAAGTAATCCGTAGATATTTTAGAGCATCAGTCCCTTTATGCCGCGTGAGTGCCGCCGCGTCGTCACTTGGTCGTCACATTGACCGTGATGTGTTGGCCAGCTTCATACGAGTTTTTTTTATTTTAAATCTGGCTTTTATTGGGGACATGGGACATTACATACATGATATTATGTTATTCCCATACGACAAGCTTGTTTTTTGCTAATGTCAGTATCCGTTCTCGCCACAGGTTCTCGCTTCTCGCAACCCCATGGGTGAAATACCATTATTCGATACGTAAAATGTATACATATTTAAGACATTCAGAATTTGTATGGAATTCAATAGATATTTAGTTTGTCAGTGGTAAAAGTAGAATACCACTGCAGTACCCTTAGTACAAGATTTGATAGTTTTCGAAAACTTTTTTCGTTTTCGTTTTGATGCATACATTGCTGGGCTGAAAGCTATTCGAAACTATGTTTCGTATTTGAGTGAAGCAACCTATACTGCCGATTACTACCGATTTTAGTTCATCCGCGTTTCCGCTAGAGGCGCTTTACTAAAATGTATGGGACAATACGGAAACGAAAAAAGTTTTCGAAAACTGTCAAATCTTGTACTAAGGGTAATTCGATACCTATGGGCAGATCACCCAAAGCCGAAATATTGGCCAACGGGAAAGAAACAAAAAGCGTAAATGTTGCCAGTGTCAGTTTACGGCTTCTTGTCTTGTTACTAGTCTGTCAGTTGTTTTGGTTGTCATTGTCACGGACAGACAAACAAAACTGAAAACAACAAACGGTAATCACGGCAACCGAATTACCGAACGTGATAACGTCTGGTTGTGAAACGTTTCAATAAATAAAGTTAATTAGAGATACACTTTCGCAAAATCGCACTCAAATAGTCACGAAACCTCACCAGCTTAAAATATGGCAGCCGCCAATAACGAATATCCAAAGGCTTCAAGTAAGTTCCACTAATCGGGCACGCCCATCGCTTACTTGTTTTCTAATTATACAATTATTATATTTTACTAGTTGTAAAACACACTGTAATTATGCTCATCCAACAGAATACTAGCGTTTTATTGCTATATCGACATTTCAGATGCCACTCTTATCGGAGCTTCGATCACATACCTGGCAGGGCTTTTTCTCCTGCTGTCGTTTGCTGGGCCTTACTGGATTGAGTCGTATCCTGAAATGTTCTCGTCGTTCAAGCGCATGGGACTGTGGGAGTACTGTTTCGATAGCTTTCGCTACCCTGCATTTCAATTTGATAAGTTGTTTGATGGGTGCCACTACATATTCAGTGAAGTAAGTATTATTGTAAGTTAATTAGTATGAATTGCAACTGAGCGGATTGGGATGGGTCTTTCATTCCATCTAATCCAAAGCAGCCTGTGTGTTTCTTTGGTGATTCCTTCAGTTTGTGCTGATGCTGTGAAGTTTGTGCTGCATTTGGACATGGAATATATCATTCCATTTTCCAATGGAACTCTTTGAATTCAATGACTTTTTTGGGGCTCACAAGGCTGCCATGTGATGACTGTAATGAAATCTACATTAAACTCTTAAGTATATATCTATATAAGTAAATATCTATCTATATAAGTAAATATCTGTCTAAGTAAAATAAACAGTAACACCTTGGCGTTTTGCACATGTTAAGCATTCTTCGTATCCAAAGCACTGATACTTTTCTCTTCATCACCAAGCGTTCAGTTAAAAAGGTTGATATTTTCGATCAGCAATAAAACATACCATGACATGAAGACCTGCATAAACAATTTTTTTACCCATTTCTTGGGTTAATACTGCTGTTGCAGGTGTCCGCTCATCTTTGATAGACATTCTTCCATGTTTAAGTCATACAACGAAGTGGGTCAAATTTAACTTGCAAGATTTGATTGTAGACAGGCACCGGGACAGGTGAAACTAAATACAAGCTTATAAAAAAGAAGAGAATGAGTATTTTTTGTGTCTGGTAGAGAATCCAGATTTGCGAGCCAGTATTTTATTTTTTTAACTTCCAGAGAGAGTGCCTGAGATTGGGACTGTACCGCATTCTCACTTTTTATTGAATGCCTCTCATATTAAATTACTTGTGCTAGCAAATGCACAAGATGGGCGATGCAAAAACCTCAGAGAAAAAAAAATAACAAAAGATATTTTGTGTTTTCAGGAGTTCTATGTAATCCGAGAATGGTTAATCCCTGGATGGCTGATGGCTGTCCAAGCCTTTGTTACGTTGGCGCTGATGCTTTCTCTGATGTCTCAAGTTCTGCTGGCTTGTGTGATAGTACGCTGGCCACTGCGTACGGTGCTGCGCTATGAGTGGATCTTTGTCTCATTTGCATTTGGAATGGTGGCTACATCCAGTAAGTGCAACACTTATAGAATATTCTAAATGTATAGGGTTATGCAGAAAGGGTGAACTAAACTGATAGGAGTATATATCAATCATTATCACACATTGGCTCCAGTCACAGTCTGACTAGTTCGGGAGCCTCTGGGATCAATACTACCTACTTACCTACCATAAATTATACCCGAACAAATGATTTGATTTTATATACTTTTACTATGGGACCAACCATGAAATCGCAAACAAATACCATCTGTTCCATAGAAAACTGTCTCAACAGAATGTACGTAACAGCTTATATTTTTTCGCGATTTCAGGGTTAGTCCTATGGTAAAAGTTGGTATGGTATGGTAAATGTTCATAATGGTTAATATACAAATCCTTTTGGCTTAGTATACTCTTTCCGCATAAGCCAGTATAATTGTCATTAAATTGTTGGTGTACATAGTTTGCAAACAATGATTGCTAAGTATGAAGTGTTTGTACTGGCCAGTATTCTATTTTCATGGTTTGTGCATTTGATAATATTTTACAAATATCTTTGTTGAGCATTTTATTATCTGATACCCTTCCCTTTTTTAGCAATGTTACCCCTATATATATATTTTAGCAATTTATAATTGAGTGTACAAGTGGCACTGACTGCCTGAACTGATCACAAAATCTAAGTAATTTACAGAACTGAAATTTTGCACGGAGATTGCTAATGAGTAGTAGAAAGCTAAGAAAAGATTTTACGACAGAGAATTAAAAGTTTTGGAAGATTATGTTAATTGATAAATTTTCTTCAAAATATTGTCTCTCTACATGAACATAATCTCCATTGACAGGTGTGTTCTTATTCCTTGCCGTGTCTATATTCGGAGGGAACTGCTATCGTCGTGATTGGCTGCTGTACCCATCGTTCAATGTGCTGTCGTGGTCTTACGCATTTGCTGTTGTGGCGTTCATTCTGTTTGGTATGTTCTTTACAACACATTTTTTTTTATCAGACTATTTTGACATTTGAACCAGATCTCACCCATTTTTACCCTCGATACATATAAGAGTTGTTATAAGTTTAATGTGTGTATCTGTATGTGACATTGTAGCTCCCATATTGCTAAACCCATTTTTTTTTGTTTGGAAGATGACTTGATTGATTGAGGGTGTTCTTAGCTATGATTCAAGAAAATATGTTCAGCCGTTTAAAGATTATCAGCTTGTTACCAGGGGTTCAAAAAAAAGTCAGTTTATTCTTATGAATATTATTTTCTTCATAAAAAAATTTAAAAGGACGTAAGCAACATAAGCATTACACACCAATCTAAAATCTGCTTCACACTTGACGACACAGATGAGACTGCATGTAACCAGAAGAAGAACGTGAGTCGGAATCTTATTCATAGATTATTAATCTATTATATATTCGCTTGTAGAAAAGTGTGCCCACAGTAACAGCCACTCAGTCACCCACATTAAAATTGTGGCAAATATAGACAATCTTTAATAATTGTGGTGTTTTATTATACAGGCATAGCAGCAATCCTTCTCTACCTCGAGTCGTGCAAATTATACGAACTACGTTCTGAAGCCAAAAACCTTGTGGCTCAGATGCAACATAGCCAGCCTGAGCATGCCCTCAACCAATTCCGAGAGCAGTTGCAGCAACAACGCCAAGGTGGCGGCAATTGGTAACTTTACCAATAACATACAGCTTGGCAAAAAGGCTGGAAATTGTGCTAGAAACGGAGCTAAGATTTTTCATACAACACTCATATTTATCTGTCAAAAGCCAGTGGCGATCCTAAAACTATTTATGATGTTATAGCATCGTAGAGAGAAAGACTATGGAACGGCTGTTGTCATTGAATTTGTATGGATTTGGCTATTTCGTCATTTTACTCACAGCTATTTTTGAGGGTGCGCGCGGGTAGTGGGCGGGTGAAACTATTCGAGCACCAAGGGCTGGCCGCCACGCTTAACGCGGAAATTTTACAACGATACAGCCGCTCCATTATTCTCCTACCTATCACGTATTATATTTATTTTATGTTTTGAGTTTTAGATGCCAGGAAACTTAATATTACTGGATATTCTACAAATGAGGAGATAGTAAACTTAGTTATTTATATTCTACAAATAATTTCTAAACTTTTTGCCAATCTGTATTATTTAGCTATGTCTATTTGGCACTGTAGCTATGAAGTTCTATATTAACTTGATTTTGTATATCTGAGGAGCTAGATAAGTACTTGATTATTGTAAGCACTTAATTAGATTTTTTTTTTGATTTACATTGACCCATTGATAAACATATTTTAAGTCACTATATTTCAATAAATTCTTTGAGTTTAGATTTATTATAATTATGTGTAATTGCGAAAGAATCTCACAACCACTATACCTGCTTACTAATATCCATATTTCTAAAAACAAAGGCTTAACGCAGCCCATATAATTTTAGTTTGCTAATTGACTAATGACCATTAATTCAAAAAGCTGCGGTGACGAGATGGCGTTACTCTTCATCAAATCAAAATCCCTTTGTAAATGTTCACTCTAAAAGAAACAACCTAGTCTAAGAAACTAAAAGAATTGAAAGCGATTTTTGGAACAAGATACAGTGCCTTGTTTTTAAAGGATATAAAACTAAGTGCACATGAATTAGTTTAATCGATGTATTGTAAAAATTATGCATTTAAATTTCAATTAAAGAGTAAGTACTGTCACTGGCAAACATCTTGAAAAATGCGCAATAGGTAAATTTTAGGTCCCTATGGCAGATCGAGGAGATTTTAAGTAATAGTGTATGTGTGTGTGCGTACACAACTGGTGTGCGTTCAGAAGATGCGTCGGAGCGCACCCGGAGTGCAACTTCGCCGTTCATAACATCGTTGTGAAAAACAACCGAAACACAACTGGGCCGTTCCGAGCATTTGAGCGTACACCTCGGCAGTCTTGCGCAACTTCAATACAAATTCTCGAATGTATGAAAAGGTGCGAAATCAAACTTTTACGTTTCCTAAACTACGTATAAGCTTGTCTCAATTGCGTTGCACTTCATTATAGGCGTCGCACCCGTTTCATAAATATTTTTCTCTATGGGACTCCCACTTCTTCAGCGTTAGCGGTTATATTCTCTTGTACCTCGGTTGCAACTAAACCGTCAAAATCGATGGTGTAAAACGTTTTTGTATGAAAAGTTTTGACACTCGTGTTGATGTTGATATAACTAAGTTTATTTTTATTTCTATTTGTGTTCCAATTGAGAAAATACGGAAGGTTTGGCAAAAACTGAATTATATAATGCAATAACAATTCATTGTTTTTCAGTTTTACGTGATAATCTGTAAAAACAGCAACTATACTAAATTATGAGGTTATAAAACAACTTGGCCGTTCCGTACATTAGGGCGAGTGCGAAAAACAACGAAAAAACTGGTCATCCATCTCCTGAACGCAGCCCTGTACATGTTTAAACTGTCCCCCACCACGCCGTTTTCTGCTCAAGATGTTTGCCGGTAGACATACTATGTATTTATTTTTGTCAAATGCATTTCAAGTACCTAGAACCCTGGGACCACTATAAATATGACTACAATTCTTCGAGATCACAAAGTTCCTCGAACATTTTCAACTGAAAAAATCACTGAGATGAAATTAAAAAAACCTTATTTAATAACATTGCAAATGGTGTGAAGCAATTTTTGTGTTGCTACTATTATAGGATAGTATTTTTCTGTGTGTCTTTGTGTAGTGTACACACACACACACACACACACACACACATACACACAACTCCAACCTCGAGGGACTTCGTAAGACGACGACGTCGACTTTCGTTCGTAATAAACACACTACGCACATTTTTATCTATTGCAACAAATATGTGCGATAATACAGAATTACCTATACACACATCTATCTATGTATGGTAATACAGGTAACAAAAACCTCTCGCAGACAAATCCATCTATAGACGGATTTAGAGAATTTGCTTGCGCAAGGTTTTTACTCCATTAAGAAAAACCTACACAAAAAAAATTGTTGCAAAAAGTTTCATCACATATTTTAGTGATAAGTAACGAATTGCCAGCACAAACAGCACAGTAACAAGTGTTCTGTCGAGATGTATTTTTGTGACTTAAATGCAGTGCGCTGTAGCTGAACTTTGTTGTAAATGTCATTATTAAATTATATCGTGCAATACCTTTATACGAAAAGCAACATCGCAACATGTATTGAATTTCTACTTAATTATCTCAGTCTGCAGGCCTAGCACGGTCCGTGGACAGTCTTTCCACCGTTTTTATTCCGCGAGAAAGAGAGAAACAAATCCATAATATGTTCTAGCTTTGTCGCGTCTACGCGTGGATAAAATCGGAGGAAAAAATTTGTCCACGGCCCGTTTTAAGCTTGCTAAAGCGAACCGTCCAGTAATTACTCTATTACATTTATTAGTTTATACTTAAATTAGGTACTTATTTTAGTTTATTGACTATAACTGACTTATTTAGCCTTTGATTTGTAATTATCTTTAGTTTTTTAAGTTTAAAATTTCCATCCGTCCAAATATGCATTGCCATTACTATTGTAAGCATGTTGTACTGAATTGAATAAATCATGCATTATTTTGGTAAAAAATTGTTGAGTTTGTATTATTCCTAGACTGCATACATATACATTATTATCTTGACAAAGACCCTTTATCGATCGACAAATTTGACAGTTAAATCAATAATTTCGAAGTATAGACAAATAGTTATAGAGAGACTAAAACATACTTATTTTATGGCATATATGATCAGCCTGTGTGTATGTTTTTATTGTTTGAATTATCTTTAGAATAGAATCTAGTCATGTTCTGCGGGCCGCATGCGGCTCTATCGATGCGGCCCGCGGCCTGCAGCCCAGAATCCAGACCTCAAGTTTTCTACACAATAGACGATACCGTTACCCGTTTTTAGGTTTCTTTACCCAAAGGGTAAAAAAATTGGACCCTATTACTGAGCCTACGCTGACTGTCTGTCTTCCGTCCGTCCTACCTTTAAAGGGCTACATCTTTGGAACCGTAACAGATAACCAGTTGTTTTTTTTACAGAATATGTAATGTTACGGCGGATTAACTAAGAAATAATAAAAAACAAAAAGGAGGTCCCCATACACAAACGTATGCATATTTTTTACGTATTGTTGTAATTGCTCTAATGTAAAATCGGTAATACGTACAAGCGTCAAACTTGGTCTGATTATAGTACACACTCTTAAGTATAACAACAAATAAATATTGGCCAAGTGTGAGTTGGTGACAAACTTCTGTTCAATACCAAGTTATCTGATTTTGTTCCTTTGACGACCTCATCATTCTTTGACCGAACCCCAAAAGATACATTTTAATAATTTTGAAGTTGTTTTTTTATTGATAATTACCTATAGTATTTTGTGGTGGTACCTCAGTGCACAAGTCCGACTCGCACTTGGCCGGTTTTATTTAAATTGCCCTAGCTCTTCATTATTGTAATTGCAGTCAAATTTATGTGTAACTTTGCTTAACCTTTTTACTAGGCATAATAGAGACTATCGATGTTAGTTACTTAGTGTAAGGATCAAACACAATGTACCTACCTAAGTATAGAAGCTTACTCAGTCAGTGTATGTTTAGTTATTTTAAGTCCCGCTAACGCCGAAATTCTTGTAAACGGCACTTTAGAAAATCCAGTCTGACACCCCTGATCTAGGGAGTGATAAATATCGTTTATCTAAGGGCAGGCCCATCACAGACGACAAACTATAAGGTAGGTTAGTCGGCGGGCATATAAAAACTGAGTGGGGCGGTCTGGAGAAAAATCGGCTTGAGTTAGAGTAGGAGAGAAGTTTCTCTCATACGCTAACTTTGGCCGTATTTTTCTCACATAAGGACTAAATACAAACATAAGCCTCCCACTAGATAGACCGACGACATAGTGAGAGTCGCGGGCATCCAGTGGATGCAGATGGCAGGATGTCGTTCAGTGTGGAGGTTAAAGGGACCTATGTTCAGCAGTGGACGTCTTCTGGCTGATGATGACAAACATAAGGTCTGTTTGTATTTGCGTTCAGGTCAGACAAACTAGGAAGATATAGTAAGGTGGCGTGGTTAGTGCGGACGCATCTGACCTAAGCATATTTTTTTTTAGGTCCTAGGACCTAAGTCAGGCTTGATGCCTTTAGTCGAACTCGCCCTGCAGACGACCTCGTTGCCCTTTTTTGCATGTTGACTATTAATTCATTGCTGTCGTTAGTTTCTTAGTGTTCGTGATAAACGACTAAGTGAGCCGTACCTACTTACAGTTTAAAAAAAAGCGGTATTGTGAAGAGATAATGAATGTAACAAGTGGATCAATTTAAAAACCGACTTCAAAAATATATGACAAACGTTATGCCTATAAAATTTGAGGGTTGCCCTGGGATTCCATCATCTGATCCTCAAAAACCGACTTCAAAAATATATAAAAAAAAATATGCCTATAAAATTTGAGGGTTGCCCTGGGGTCCAATCATCAGATCCTGACTTGGTGACAATGGGACCAAATTAGAAGTATACCCTACCGAACAAAAGTTTTTTTTATTGGTCAACAGTTGGCGGAGATATCCGCCTCCGTCTTTTTTGAAGTCGGTAAAAAATAGAGTCTTTTGTATCTCCATTGTCTGATCTGAGGGTTTGTGCATACAATAGCAAAACCGCAGGACATGGCCCATAGTTTCCTGGGGAGCGCTATTGTCGATCACCACCAGGGTCATGCTGCAGAGCTTTAGGGGCCTTAGTGCTACTTCCTAACGCGGCCTCGAAATAGCGCAGTGCGGAAAATCACGCGAACGTGAACCTTAACGCGCCAAGATAAGGTTTGCGGTCGGGCAACTTTTCACATAACCTAAACAGAATCGCTTAAAACAGGTAGCCGTAAGGCCCCAGGTCACCTGTAATATTACCTAAGATTGTTGAAACAAATAGGTAAATCAAAGTAAAGCGTGACTCACCCGGTTTGTGCATACGATGACACAGCTGTAGCACATGGTCCATCGTTTCCTGAGGAACGTTGCCATCGATCACCACCAGGGGCGCCTGCTCCAGAACTTCAAGATGTCGGTTAACCTATTATAAAAACACTTCAATGTATATGTGTTAAAGAATTCTGCTGTAACAAATTGGGTCAGTCGTAAAGGACCGTGATTGGATTAAATATTACATTTTGTTGGTAGGTCGACACGCATTTGCAGAATGAGCTTAATTTGGTAGGCAGAGTAGGGCCAATTAATAGATCACATATGACATCTGTCTTCTTTTTTTATGTTTGTTACCTCTGAACTTTCGACAGTATGAACCTTACTAATCCTTGTAGTACTGATATTGCAAATGAGAAAGTATTTTTGTTTGTTCCTCTTTCATTTAGCAACAGATCAACGAAACGATGTGAATTTTGCATAGAGCTGGAGGGCCCGAGATTGACATAAAAAATCTTTATCCTGGTAAATGCGCGAAACTGCGGGGCCCAGCTAGTACTTACTAAATCGACCGTGATGTGATTATGCAGAGCCATATCACCCAGGCCCAGCACACACTCGCCTCGCGTATCCAGCACGGCAGCGTAGGTAGGAGTGCGTGTGTTTTTTACGATGCATCCTGAAATCGTTAAATGTACTCGTAAATGTTGAAATACGAGCTGCCCACCTCTTTACTACACTTTTAGGGCAATTCTTTGTTGAACCAATTAGGGGTCCAATTTTGTTAAGAGATAGAAAGCCGAGATTTTCGTTTCTGGGTCAACATCGTGGTCCTAATTCTACTTCGATTGAGTGTGGCCGATTTTATGTGCCTCGTTGTAGGCAGTAAACCAATTCATACGATAGGTAGATACGTTCTTTACGGTCGAAATACAAAGAATCAAATTAGTAAGTAATCTCGGAATAGCTACGTTTCTGATTAGGTACAGGTATAGATAATCTCGCTGGTCCATGTCGGATAATGACGAATATAACTACAAGTTTGTGTCATTCATTAGGGAAGTATATAAAATTTATTCAAAATCGATATTTAAGGTAGGCGTTATTATCGATACTCGATTTTCATTGCACGTCTTTTACTACAGGGGCCTTACACCTAACTAACCGCGGGCTCGAATACGCGCAGTTTGCTAAATTACGTTAACGCGGACCTTAACGCGCCCAAATACGGTTTGGAGTAACGCATCTTTTCGCAATCACCTAAACTGAATCGCTTATAACAGGAAAAGTCAATTCGGAAAATAGTCCTGGGGCCCCAGCACTATTTTCCGAATGGATTTCGAGCTGACCAATCGTAGGCGCAAATTGCATGAATGACTTTTCGAGTCCCTATCACAAGCGCCATTAAATCCCGGCCTGCGAGCGACGTGACGTGATAAACTCGTGGGTAAGCAAATTTTGACTCCACGTTGATGTCGGTTATATTTTTTTCATCTTTGATTTCTGAGGACGCAAGGACGTTGTAAGGCCTGTTTTGAAACGTCCTTGGATGTTGGTTATACATTTTTTATATTACGTCTTACTTAAGCTGTCAAAATACGTTATGAAGCCTAGCTCTACGGGGCAGTAACAGCTTTTGCTCTGTTTAAGTCTTAAGTCATATATGTTTGTCTTTTGTTTTGTGACATATTAAATTATCGTGTGAAAATAATATCTTAATGTGGTCTACGGCCTAATTATTATTATTCTAGCCGTGACTGTCCCTTTTGTGGTCCCACTGCAGGGCAAATACCTCCCTTCCATCCTCCCATTCATCACGGTGCTGCATGAAGGAATTAGGCTGCATGAGTAGGTAATCTACCTGTGACGAAATTTTGCTAGGAAATCGCTCTACTACTGAGCTACCTGAGCCAGTTAGGTAATATGAAGTCTTACCGTCGAGTAAGAGTCCAGGTGCGATTTCTGCCAGGTATCGTCCGTCGGCGTCGTCTCCCACAGCTGTGAGCAGATGCGTGCGTCCGCCGCGCAGCCGCCACAGCGCTTCGGCCATGTTGCGAGCTACGCCGCCCGCGCATTGTTCCGTCTTGCAAGGGTGGGTGCTGCCGTCTAACTGTCAATAAAATATGCTATCAACATATCTATAAAGTCGGCCAAATTTTTTTTTTACTAAGTAGTTCGGCGCGGCGGTCAGGTTTGTTCAGATTACGAGATGGCTTAACTCTACATAACTAAGTACAAGTTGTCACTCTTTATTTACTACGTCCGTAGCTTCCTTTGTCTGCCTTTTCATTAAAAAAAAAAAAAATAACTTCACAATATCAGATTTCTTGTGTACCTATATCGTATATTTTAACTCGACATCGGTATATATTTGGCGAAGCTTATTTAACAAACGTATAGATGATTTTTTTAGGTCTGTGAGAAAACCATAGATTTAGGAGTAGCAAATTTTTTTTTAGGTCTGTGGAGCAAAACGGCACACTTGAGCACAATAATACCAAATCACACGTCACACGAGGGGGTGCAATCAATTGTTTTTCATATACATTTATCCTCATTTCTATGTCACTATTTTGAATTTGTGATGACGTCACTCATTCAGATGACCATCTCTGAACTAAGATAAATCTATTACCACCTCTTTTATCGTCATCGTTTGAGTCGTTTAAGCTGCTCTAGGTAGGAACATACCTAAGTACATACTCGTTAAACACAATATCCTCCTTTCAACTTTCCGTCCGTCGTCGGGTTTTTTTTTAGGTATATTCTACTTAAACTTACCTAGGTCACAGCATAAACAACAATATCTAAAGTACGTACCTAGGTAAGCTAGGCTATGTCCTATGTTTGACCTCATTATGAAATTCACCAAAAAGCTGTAACAACCATTTAGGAAGGAATGTTTAAAGTTGAATCCTCAGATCAGACAAACAAGGGAGCTATGCCTTAGAACAATTATCGTTCGTGTTCAAATGTCTCCGTGTCTCACCCACTTAACGTAAAAGCTGTAAACACGGCACACTAAGACTCTTTTTCACACTATAAAACTTGCAACGACTCTACTGAACTAACTAATGAACATGCAAAAAAGGGTGACAAAGTCGCCTTCAGGGTGAGTTCGACTAGAGGTATCAAGCCCGATTAAGGCCAGATGCGTTCGCACCCGCCACGCCACCTTACCATATCTCCCTTGTTTGTCTGATTTGTGGTTGAAACAAGAAGTTGAATGAAGAAGTTATTTCAACATAATACCTAGTTATTTAAGTTAGACATAAATCTGTGATAAAATTTGTCGAAATTAGGTATGAAATGAAATAGTTCAGCACAGTAAAATTTAAAGGAAATGTTCCATTGCATGTGAATTTTAACCAGGTTTCGCGAGGTTGCATGTGACACGAGTAGAGTACGGTGTGGTTGGGTGGGTGTATATGTATAGAACACTTGTGTAGTAGTGACAGCAGGCATCGGCCAGTGGTTGACGCGGGTGCTTCGACCGCGGCACCGCAAGCCCGCCACTGCAGCGATGGTATCTCCGCACGCTACTCCGCACCACTGCACTCACCCACCACTTTTTGCACAACTATAAATACTGAATTTATGTTGTTAAAACCGAGCAATAGTGGTTTTTACGGAATACTTTATGAATTCCTCGCTAGATTGTGTAGCTTTTGTACCTATTCATACGGTTGGGATAGGCTGTTATTTCCCGTCAACTGCTTTATGTTGCATGCTATTTAAATAAATTGAAAGAGACGCTTATTTATACGGTATTCCACTGACGTTATTCTTGCTGATTTAAATATTACTGCAGATATACAGCTGTGGTTACAAATTAGCGATGGCGGCAGAATTATGCTTGGTTAATGGATATACTTACGAGTGCATACCTACCTACCTACCTGTAAATAGTAATGGATTATTCACCACCTTGAGTTATTTTATTGCGATATAGATTTAAAAAACACTGTTTTAAACTATGATGAACATGATGCATGTGACTGCGCCGTAATATCGGAAACTCCATCCCTAACCGTATCACGGTAATATATCATGTCTTCGTAGGTACTCCGAGATTTATAATGACCTTGTAAGTAGTTAGCCTAGCGATATTTGAATAAATAAATAAATAAATAAATATCTGGGACATTATTGCACACATGGTCATCTGACCCCAAACTAAGCAAAGCTTGTAATATGGCTGCCAGAGACTGATATACATACATATATATTTTTAAATACATACTTAAATAGATATTAACACCCAGACATAGAACAAACACAAATGTTCATCACACAAATGTTTGTCCTAGATGGGAATCGAACCCACGCCCCCAAGCACAGAAAGTAGGATCACTACCAACTGAGCCACCGAGGCAGTCAATCCACTCGCAACCAGCACTTCTTCGACGAAGACAATATAATGAAGATATTAAATATCATGAATGAATAAATGAATTAATAATCATAATAATATAATTGCTGCGATATAAACGTTTCAAATATCACTCTTATGTTATAAATGCAAGAGTCTGTGTGTACGTTTTTCCGCACTCAAATCAGTAACAGTTAGCCAGATTTGGTTGAAATTTGGGATTATTTGATTTTTATATGAAAATAACAGAGAGGCTACTTATTATCATGGAAAAAACATGATTCTTGTAGGATATCAGGTAAAACCGTGGGACGCTGATAGTTTTATATACCGAAAGTATTTCAACAGTGCTTCTTACGAGTTGATATGACGTCAACTTGGGTGGCGTTGCATAAATTTACGCAGTTATGGCAAACAGTAACAAATTCATATTTTAGTTATAAATAGTTGCTTATATACATAAATTTAATGTAATTTTGGAAACATGGTTGGTGAAATTTTTCTCGATAGAATAATTCGGCGAAACGTTTCATTTTTTTTCTCCGAGTCTACAAGTTCTTGACAATCCATATTTTTATGTTCTAATGACCGTTTATATAATGTAATTTATAGTAGATAGATTTTATTTAAAATAGTTCTTGAGTAATTTGTAGTTTTTAGCATTTTTGCTTCCGTTATTTAGTTTTGAGACAGGTGTAGACTCGTACGTATCTCCTGTAAGCGTAGATCGCATATTTTTGTCACTGTTTCGCGCAGAGACAAAACTTGGATTTGACCTGACGACAAATCGAATCTGAGTGCTTTCTAGTAGGTAATATCTTGAAGTATCTAGTATTATTTATTCTGTGGTAAGTACCTACTGTCAGCAAATCTTTGGTAGCGTCGCTTGAGGGCACAGTATTACTCCTAGCGGAGCCTGAGGGTTAAACCTTTACGCAGCGGCATAATGTAGACCAGATCTCATTCTATTGAATTCCACATGTGCACAGAATATGCGGTGGATTGTTAAGAATTTGTTTAATTTTATCGCTTTGCATCAGGCGCAATGGTGGTTAAGTGCAAGTCTATCATTCAATAATAAAAAATTAAAAAAAAATAGTTCAAACTAAAAAATTCTACAGGCGGCATTGATGTAAGGAAATAGTGAATACCGCACAAATTAGGCCCACGGGCCTAATCGACTTCAGTCACAATCAAACTGGCGTTTGTGATAGTACGTGAAGTGCTTGTTAATATTTTGTTTGAAGCGAGTCATATTTAATGGGTAGGTACAATGTTTGGATGTCACTCGTCTTCCCCCTTTTTGAAACAGGCATCGACAAGCGGTTATATTGTTCTTAAACAAGTATAAATTGAAAAAAATTAAACCCCCGATATAAGAGCTCAAATAAAGATCTTCAAATGGTTGAACAAATTTAAGATCACTCAAGATCATCAAGTCACCTTTCAAACAAAACAAAAAAGTAATGGTTTAGCTATTTGGGAGCTACGATGCCACAGAGAGACACAGATACACACGTGAAACTTATAACACCCCTCTTTTTGCATCGAGGGTTAAAATACAGTAGAGTTGAATAAGGATTATGTTGCTTTCACAACACTTATGTAGGTACTGCCTGTTTGGTTTTCATTACACCCTAAAGACTTCATCAGTCAACATACTCGTATAGACATGCGCCGCGTACCCCATTCGTTTGTAATTAATGATTCATTTTGACTTTTGAGACGATAATTAGCTTGCTCTCATGACGATCTTGTTTTAATGAAGTGAAATATGTTCTGTCAAGTGTGTACAATGTACATACACTGTTTGCTATTACACTTGACATAGGTACTATGAATAATATACATATAGATGCGTAAGCTGTTTATCTGTCTGTCTGTTACCCGTTCACGACTACAACCGATCTTCTTGAGGCAATGACATAGGTTTATCGGGTGTATCTCTAGATACGGACATATTATATTCAAGGATATTGTGTACGTATAATTCTATACAACTTTTACTCTAAGACCAATCACCAACTCTGATATCGCAAAAAAATTACCTGTTCCATCCATTGAGTACTAATGAAATTTTTCTACGGAACAACCGTTTTTTCCCGCGGTATCAGGGATAGTCCCAAATAAAGTTGTTTACAATGATGAATAAGTTGATATTCTTGAATATAGTCGTCTAGAGATACACCCGGTATCAATACAATACAACACTTTATTGACACCATTATTTTTATTCGAAAGAAACTCAGTTCTTTTCGAGTTTATTTCGATCTCCTCTGCCATCCTATAAAGTATCAAAATGAACATTGCTTTGTATCATTTGAAATGTTATTCGAAATATAATGACCAATCAGTTTTTTTTTTATTCTGACGTAGTGATTTTTTCCTCCAAATATGTTGAAAATGTGCGATAGATTTAGGCCGGTAAATTCAAATTATTAAATTATTTTTTATTGAGAATAAAAACGGACAAATTCCACTAACATTTATCTCACATACTGTTAAACTAAAATAGATTTCCTAGTAAAAATAGGAATAATATTATAAAATTACTAATATAATAAATACAACAAATTGCTGTAAAAATATGTCAACATAAAATTAGTATGTCATACAAATTGTCATTATAGTCATCGGCTTTTTTGCCCCTGTCCCATTGATCAGTTAAATTTTCACAATAAGTCAAAAAAACTTTCGTTACATTATTCCAACTGTCACAAATAATATCACAATCAGTGTTGGTAGCAAGGAGTGCATTGAAGTGGCGGCGGGCGCGAATCAGCGGAGACATGGAGCGCGCCACAGTGCGGCTGTGAGCCACGTGGAAAAACTTGGGCAATTTTCCACGCCTATTAGCCGGAACCCCGGGTTTATCTGGCACAAACAAAGTGCACAATAAATTGTGCAGATGCAAGGAGTCAACTGATCCTCTGAGCACCTTGCAGCAAGTAGCAAGCTGATCCAACATCCTTCTCACTTCTAGTGAGTTGTAGCCGAGCTGGCCGAGCAAGAATTTAGTTGGGTACATGAACGGGTAATAACCGTGAAGCTTCTTATACAGCGATCTTAAGAAAGCTTTTTGAACCTTTTCAAGCATCCGCACATAGGTGACGTGGTGCGGGTTCCAGACACATGCGCTCGACTCCAGCTTGCTTCTGACTAACGAGTTGTACAATGTTCTAATAACTAACGGATTTTTAAAATCTTTGGCATTTCGTAATACGAAGCCCAGACGACGATAGGCCTCTTTGGCGAGATCAGAGATGTGGTCATGGAAATTCAGGGTACGATCAAATGTCACTCCCAGATCCTTAATGCTATTTACCCGATTTATACATAGATTGTCAAGATGATAATTATAATTGATGGGATTTCTTTTGCGGTCAAACGTCATTACGTTACACTTGGTCACATTAAATGTCATTTTGTTTTTCAAGCCCCATGCACAGATTCTATCTATGTCCTCTTGTAAGGTAAGGCAGTCACAGGGAGATTTTATTTCGAGAAAAAGCTTAAGGTCGTCGGCATACAAGAGACATGAAGAGAAATGTCCTTAATAGTTTTTCGGCCTTTGAATATACCTATAGATAAAACATTCAAGTTTGATATGACACCATTTTTATAATTTTACGCTAACCACGGACGGACAAACTTAAACTAAATGACCAAAATTGCTAAAAGTCGGAAAATAGGGCTTTAACGTCAAAATATTTATCCGTCCGTCAACCTCTCAGCCTTTCCACGATGATCTCCACTCTGGGAGGACACACACGATACACCCATCGGCACCTCGAACTGACTCGTTATAATCATAGTTATAGTTTGTATCATAAAAACCTCAGATCAGACAAACAAGAGAGATATGGTAAGGTAGCGTGGCGGGTGCGAACGTATCTGACCACAGATTCAGATTATTTATGTAATGCTTTTTTTCTTTAAAAAAGACGACCTTGCTGCCCTTTTTATGCGTGTGGACTATTACTTCGTTCATTGATGTCGCTACACGTTTCGAATGTGCGTGAAAAATGAGTAAGTGGGCAATGCTTATAGTTTTGGCGGCGGTGTAGACAATTTTTTTATATAACAAATAAACATTTTAAAACGAACGATAATTGTACTATCGACGATATCTTCCATACGATATCATACGATACGATATCTTCATTCTTTGTCTGATCTGAGATGAAAACCAATATATAGTTAGGTACCTAGAATAAACTTATAATAGGTGCTTTTTGTCTAGGTAAGTTCAGATAAAGTGGAAAATTTGCGGGAAAACACAGGAAAAATCACAAGGCGTACTAACATGAGTAGTTAAAGTTAATCATGCTCGAATTACACATGAATGACGACAATTGATGAGTTTAATGACGTCATAACACGTACGTAACAACATTATGGCAGCTGTGTTACAGCATGTTGATTCGTATGGCGTTGGCATACAGCTGAAAAGGTTTCGTCAGTTGTTTTTAACAGTGATTAAGTTCTATGTCCAAACAAAACACATTTACGTTGATTGTTTGATAATGCCTCGCGCATTAGTTGTCAATTATTAGGTAGGTTCCTATGTTTCTGTGAATTCCATCCTACAGGGTTAAATGAAATTAAGCCGAATGAGTCAATTATGAACTACTTTTACTATGGAGCCAACCCTGAAATCATAAAATTAATAGGTTCGTCATCTTGAGATACACCCAGTATGGTAGGTAAGTGCACATAGTACATTTCGTTGAGTGTGATTGACATTTTTATATGGAATAGTTAATTTTTGTGATATCTGGGTTGGTCCCACCGAACTGTGATGTCACGACTCGCATATGCATGAACTATTAGCTTTTCACAAAGGGAAGATCAGCGGTACCTACTCAAGTTATCATCAAAGAAACATACTTACATATCAATTAACATATAAGGTCGGGGAAAAAGTTTCTTCGTATTTTATAAACAAATTCAAGACATATTTTTTTCAAGTTTAATTACATTTAATTATAATATATATGTGCCATTTTGTTCGATAACTTGTTGCCATCTTGTAGATAGTGATATGATCCCGTTGCTGTAGAAATTTTGGGACTTCTGATCAAAAAAATGCAACAAGTAGTTTTGACAGTCCTCTCTTGATGTTAATCTAACACTACCCAAATAATTCTGAAGAGATCGATACAGGTGGAAATCTGAGGGTGCAAGGTCAGGGCTATATGGTGGATGCATTAACACTTCCCAACCAAGCTCTCTAAATTTTTGCTGAGTGGCCAAAGATGTGTGCGGTCTGGCGTTATCATGATGAAAGACCACGCCCTTTCTGTTGATCAATTCCGGTCGTTTTTCTCAATTTCTTGTTTGAGTCTCATCAGTTGTTGGCAGTAAAGATTCGAATCGATGGTTTTGCCCGGCGGTAAAAGCTCATAATGAACGATGCCCTTCCAATCTCACCATACACACAGCATCACTTTATTACGTGTTAATCTGGGTTTCGCTACAGTCTGTGGTGCTTCACTGCCCTTTGACCATGATCGTTTGCGCACATTCTTGTCGTAGGTGATCCGTTTCTCATCACCAGTGATCAATCTTTTCAAAAACGGTTCGGTTTCGTTACGTTTCAATAGAGAATCGCAAATGAGTACACGATTCATTTGGTTTCTTTCAGTGAGCTCGTGTGGCACCCAAATATCGAGGTTTTTTGTATACCCAGTTTTTTTCAAATGGGTCAATACTGTGTTGTGGTCGATCCCCAGTTCTTCAGCTACGTCGTAACTACTAATATGCCGATCTTGCTCCACTTTTTCAGAAATGGCATCGACTTTATCCGTAACAGGGCGACCAGAGCGAGCTGCAACTTTGACATCAAAATTCCCGGACTGAAAACGCTTGAACCAACATTGTGCTACTCTTGATGACACTGCATGAGGTCCATAAACATCACAAATTTTATTCGCGGCTTGTGTCGCATTTTTCCCTTTTTTATAATAAAATTTCACAATATATCGAATTTCTTCGTTAGATTCACTCATTTTATCGAACTAAAAAACAATTGAAAAATGGCGGGAAATTGCTTTTTACTTTTTGTATTCCTTTTTTAAAATGTCATATTTTTAATGATATCAAAACCAGCCAGATACAAACAGTACAACCGATGAGATTTTTACTATAACTCTATACATACAAAATACGAAAAGACTTTTTCCCCGACCTAATATAAACGCTTCCTATTTATACCAGCAGGCCTAGCTGGACAAATTGTCTTACCACCGTTTTTATCCCACGAGAAAAAGACAAACGTATCCATATCGCACTTTGTCGCGTCTATACGCGCAGATAAATGCGGTGGAAAGACACCACCACTGATGGCACGGTTTCACGGTTGTCCACGGCCCTTGCTAGGCCTGCTGTACATATCTAGATTGATACCTGCGCTTTGCTCATTTTTAATTACAACACGAACTGATATACCTATTTATAAGTACCTACCATACCGACAAAATTTCAAAGCAAAGTTCAAAGTCAGCTAATTATTCAAAAAACTCTGTTGGGCTTATTTGGAAAGGAACAAATTCAATTGAATTTCAGCAATTCAGCATTCATGAGAAAGCATGTTCTCGGCGTAATTAACGTTGTACACATACCCCATTTCTTTGCGTAGCTTTAATGTAAGTAATTAAACTAATTAATACATAGCAGTTGACATTTGTTTATAACATAATGGTGCCTATCTAACTACAATCATAATAGGTATTTGCTTGTGTATTGCCTGAGAGCGATAAGAAGCGAAGCTATGGTGGGTGGTAGCATGTCCGCTTTACAATCTTACGGCACTCGGTTGGCACTCATTGGTACAGGGCTGACGATCAAACCGGGACCGTTAGTTTATAAAGCGCACATTCTAACGCTCGGCCACCAACACTATTATACAATAATAATAATAATACATAGGTATAGTATATGTATTACATCACCTTTTCCCCAAAGTTTAATAATGCAAAGCTGACTTGGCTTAACACGGGGCTCACTGCCGGCACTCCGCTGACGAAGGTTTCCAATAATCACCTTCCGGTTCCATCGTAACATCCTATGGCCTTAAAAGCCTACTTATGGACCCCATCGGGGCTAAACTAATTAAAATTGTATTTATAGGCTCCATTAATGTTTAATGCAATATCTGCTGCCCATCTTTTATTTCAGTAGATATTATTCACTTGGCGTCCCCGCGATCATACTTGTACAGAAGCCGTACTTTTTTGCAGGATATAAATTAAGCCGGTCGTGCCGGGATATTTGCGGGTAGCCTGTGTTTACCATACCGTGTGTGTGTGTACCCTCCTGTGTGTGTGTCCTGGCTTAGTACAGTCGACAAGAAAATTTAAAATACAGAGTATAAACTATCTCCGTTCAAATTTTCATTCAAATCTGTTCAGCCGTAACGGAGGTGGGTGGCTAAAACCGTACATATACTTAAACACTTTCGTTATAGATAATGTTAAAGTGCGGTTCGTGAAAGAATACTTCTGAAAGTTTTACATTGTAAATACTGAACGAAATAAGTAAATTCTGATCACTTTTACTAGCTTTTTGAACGTACTATTGTAGCTGGTAGCCAAAACACTTCATTAAAATACTAAGAAAATGTTTTCATTTAGACTTTTTTTAAATGTTATAGCAGCTGTCTGAGACTTTCTCCCAGCGGCCGGACTGTAGTGTTATATTGAGGTTTTTGGTCTAAGATCCAGCTGCAGAATTACTTCGGTCATCGAGTTTTTGCCTAAAACCAAATTTTTACGCATATTTATGTCTAGGAGATTATATAACAACCAGGGTGCCAATCAAAATGAGGCCTAGTATTTTAAATTAAATTATTGTTAGTAAATTTAAGGGAAAAAATTTCATTCACTTGATTATTAAATAAAATATCGTCCACTTCACGGCGCCCTGGTTGATATATATTCTCCTAATCATATATATGCGTAAAAATGTGGTTTAAAGCAAAAACTCGATGACCGAAGTAATTCTGCAGCCGGATCTCGTACTATTTCTAATTCAGATGACTTGATAAAATATACATTCACGTACGATGTCGCCGTTGCAAACGTAAAATTATTGCGATTTCAAAATACTCGACACGAGCTACGAATTCGCTACGAGCTACGCGACACATTTCTCGTAGACGTGCTACAGTGATGTCATCGCAAGATGTCGCAGTTCACGTTTGAAGTTTGATCAATATGTTTTTATTGAAGCACTTTTGATGTTATTGATCTAGACATTTTTACACTCATAATTTTAGGAATTATTGAATACTTATTAATTTGTTAATAAATCGTAAGTTTTAAGTAAATCAACTTATTTTTCGTCATATGCATGCATTTTAGTAAGCCATCTATGTAGCCATCTGTGTCCGCGATAAAATAAAAAACAAACGGAGCAAGCACAATCAATCTCGTAATATATATTTTATAATTTTAGGTAGTTTTAATTTAGTTTGTTTTTTGTGTAGTTGAGTTTTTTTAGTTGTTAATCTATCTATATATATATAAATGAACCCCTATTTTTCCTGGTCACGCTATAACTTGAGAACGGCTTTACCGATTTCATTAATTTAAAAAAAAAACTTCGTAGAAGGTTCTTATATTTAAAAAACAACTGGACCAATTTGGATGAAATTTTGTATTCTGGGAGCGGGTTATAATAGCGAGGCGAAGACCGAGCTTACACCTGCGCGAAGCCGGGGCAGGTTGCTAGTTTTTTTATAAATTTGGCTATTTTTATTTAGTTCTTATCTTAAGAATCTTTGTGTAAATTATTCCCTATAACATTTAATGTTTTTAAGGCAAATAAATCGGATTAATTCGTATTTAGGGTTCTGTAGCGTAACACTGTCTATGTAACCGTTCATCCGCTACTAACTCATCACTACGCGCACGAATGTCGCAATCATCAGCTAGTAATATAAATATATATTATAATAGAGAGAGATCTTTTTCAGTTAGTCTATGAAATTATGTTTGCTCTCAGAAAAAAAAACGGAAGTGTTATACCAACAATTTCTCTTTAGCACTTACACCCTCAGCCTTGGTGGTCCATTTGATGACATTTTGATTATCTCGTTTGCAGTTGTGTGCCGCTCAATATTGAGGTGTGCTTTTGTAGTACTAGTAACAATATGTATGTCAGTATGTGCAATACGTGTTTACCCCCCCTTGAGTTTTTGGCAGAGTTGTTTCAGTACTTGCTCGAGTTTAAAATCTAAACTATATAATATGATCAAAGTGTTTAATAGTAATATATGATCTGTATATGCAATACTAAATTATTCAGTATTGAGTAGATATAGAACAGAGAAAAATACATTTTTTTTGTCTGTTACTTAACTACTTAATAATTTATTGCATATTATGAAATTCATGTACATATCTTAGGTAGCATATTTAAAGTAGATAGATAGATAGTTAGATGTCAGATAGTTATGTAAAAGTCTTGACATTTACTACAATTCAAATAATTTATTTCA
This sequence comes from Agriopis leucophaearia, assembly GCA_949125355.1. NCBI lineage: Eukaryota > Metazoa > Arthropoda > Insecta > Lepidoptera > Geometridae > Agriopis > Agriopis leucophaearia. Next base: position 10,256,221 of record OX421264.1, read on the forward strand.
AAAAACGTAGGGGGTGTGTAGACCACCCAGTGTAATAATAGATAAGTGCTATTCAATGACATTACCGACGCCCATTTAATTTTGAGGCCTATATATAGATAAACTTGTCGCTTTTGGAATTTATGTTGCGTGAATAAATAATTTCATTAGTAGAGCCGAAATAGATTTACCAAAATAAAGTTTTGATGAACTCTTAGAGGCGTGATTCTACACCTCTATACGAGTAGCCAGCTAACGATAATTACAGAAGTATATAATTTATGAGGCGCTCGCAGAAAAACCAGGGAAGGTTAAAAGTTAAAAATAATTCATAGAATAAACCGTACACAGAATAATGGGTATCGCAGCGTACGTGTTTTACAATAAAGTTGAATTTTTATAAAATGGTTTTGCAATGTGGGAGGGCGCGGGAAGGCGGCGGTATCGAGCGTGGGCGCGCCGCCCTAGCGGGACGAAGCCCTACAGTCGAGAGAGCGAACCGGGCCGGCGCGCACGCCCGCCCCGTTGCCGCCACGCCGCCGCCGGCGAGTCCAGCACAGCCACAGTGCACTCCGCCCCGCGCGACGACACTCGCTCTGCCGCACCGCGCTCCGCACCGACACCTGAACGTGTCGTGCATACAGTGACACGCGCGCCTTACCACCCATATAAACACCCTCGAGCACTAAATCTTTAGGAAAACAAAAAACGTGGCGGCATCAAAATTGACATCGATAAAATTGATAGTGTTACAGTAAATAACATGATATGTGAACGAAAAATAGTGTTTACAGAATAAATTGGGCGGTGGCGACGCCACGTCTACATCATGTTGCTTGGTATGGTTATTATAATTTTATTTCTTGCTTATATCATTAAATATTTCATATCACGTTTTGCTGACACTTATGTAAGTTTTACATTTTAACTTAGATCGTAAGTTCGAACCGAAATTAATGTACAAAGTACGAGTACGAATGTAATATTTTCCCGAAGGTCAACAGAATTTTTGCTTGAGAATAATTTACTTACTACGCAGACGACTTGGCAGCGCTTTTTATTCGTTTGAAATGATTTGAAGGAACACCAACTGTTCATATTATTTATTATATTTATCGCATGAGAAAAAAAGACATTTTTTCGGTTATATGCAAGGTAAACAAAAAATAATATAAATTTTAGTGTTATTACTTGAATCAATCTGCATAACAAGCAGTTCAATAATTCAAAATAGTTCGTTTCGAATACAATAATTTAAAAGTTCGTAGTATACTCATTAATGTTTCAAATCGTATCATACATCTTACGATTTTGAAACATTAATTTGTAGTTTACGGTATGTAGTTTACTACATACATCTTACGATTTTGAAACATTAGTAGTAGTAAGTACTTTTATTTCAAAGCAAAAATTAAGACATTATAAACAATTCTTGTGTTTAAATAAGGTATTTATCGTTGTAAATACATTTATACCTCTATGTAACAATTTTTGGGCTCAACGTTTGTGTGAAATGCATCCTTGCCAACTAATCCTGACTTGCTTTATTTATTCTATCTATTATTTACTTCAGTTTCAGGATAGATAAAGCTTAAAATCAAATGAAAGAGTGAACAAAGACTTGCCTTAACATTCTAGTCTAGTAGGTACTAATGAGTAAAAATGAAAGATGTTGTTGCTAACCTAAACTTATTCAAGGCGCTCTTTTTATTTCGTTCCTCTACCATTAAAACAAAAAACAAATAAAAATAATTGTATAGACCCGACTAAGTATAAGGCCGTTCTAAAGTTTATACCTCCCTGGGGCCCTATCGGGAACTTCGGTAAAGTAAAAGGACTCCAGCTTTTATGAAGTAGAGACGTATAGAGTTTCTCGATATAATTTCAGCTATTGATTTTGGAAAATTTATTCCATAATTAAATTCATTAACTTTATTTATTCATGATTTTGTACTTAAGTAAATTATACCTATGCAGTTTCGTTGCCATCGCTCAAAAACGGTAAAAGCAAAATTGAGGAAACTGATATGTCTAAGAACCTCAAAACTTCAAAGACATATGACATTTGCCAACATGCATTGGGCCAGCATGGTGGATTACAGCCCCTCCTATCTCTCTGAGAGAAGGTTTATGTCCCAGCAGTAGGGGAAACATGATAGGCTGAAATGATGAAGATGATGATCAGTTATTCATATATTGCTTATTGACCAAAGATTGAAGAGTGGGTTTCGTTGGATACAGGGTTTTAATTTTACTATTCTTCTTATCTGTCTTCATTCGTGAGTTGAAACATCCTTTTATTTTATTCTGTTTCACACATCTTGGTGTGGTAGTAGTAGTAGTTTTTCGATTGTATATTTTTTGTGTAAAAAGCTGTTGGTTTCCATCAAATAAAAACAAAAGATTAACATACTTTAGTACAAGCTTATTGTATTTATATGGTATCCAACAATTAAATACACTGGAATTCAATATGTATCTTTTCATATGAATAATTTTGTACATGTTATATTTGTAGCTCTTGTTGATAAAAAATTACATAAACATAATCAATTAAATACCTCTTCGCATAATTCTGAAATATTGTACGAACATACTTATGAAATTTTAGGGGAGACAAACATTCTACACCACTTTAATGTTGAAGCCTTGAAAGTAAAATTTTCTTAGGAGATGGTTGTTCAAATTGAGAAAATATTAAATAATATATTGAAAAAATAAAATTTAAGAAGTACATAATACAAGTATACAAGGACAACTACACCCAGACCCAGAAAGGATATTCAAATATTCATCTGTCTTGGTGGGAATCAAACCCGGAACCCGCTTATGAGACACGTATTACCACTGAGTCAATCTGCTCGTCAAGTTGTCAAATATCTAAATAGCATTGTTCATTAAAGACCCTATATACAAACAGCAAGTTCAGAAGAAAAAAAAATACTTATAGAATCTGTACGCGATGGGCCTAAAATAAACATCCCTGTTACGACTCGTCCCAGGGATGTTGTCTGAAACTCGCTCCAGACTTGGACCACCTGTCCCCTATCCCACCATCAATCCAATTGGTCACAGTCTTTTAATATCTCTATTTTAATGATTATGCGTATTTGGCCTCGAACTAAGAACCTCATCTATAGTTTATGTTTAATTGTTTGAAACAAAAATTTCATTCCAAGAACAGCGGAAACCTCAGTCAACATTCCTATTGATTTGCTCGGTAAAAGCAGTAAAATCCAATTAGTTCATTTGTCGCAGCCTTGAAGCCTTGGTTTTAGGTATCCAGTGCTTACAACTTGAACTCATACACCTACGTCTTGGCAAAACCCTAAAATAACAATAAAGTTTATTTAATACTCTAACAATTCCATGGGTTTAATGACTTTTAATAATAATGAAACACAAAATATCACCACAGACAAAAATTTTTTTTGGACAAAAAGTTTTTTGGGTTCCCCACTTAACGAATTATGTACCTAGGAGATATCAAAAAAATTTATGTTGTGCATGTTTTGTACACACGTATTGCGATGTGCAGAAGTAGGTACATACTTACGGCTTAGCAAAGAAACTGGAACTTCAAAAAATTCAAGGAGGTTTATCTGGTTATCCACTGACATCTGACACATGTCAAAAAGATAAGTAAGTTTCATGACACTTACTATAGGGGTCTGTGGGTTTTCACGATTATTATGAAACTCTCGGCTAATTTGCATTAATTTCAACGTTTTTAAAGATCAATAAAATTACTAAAGAATTTAAAAAAACCAAGTGACCATTATCTTTAGAATAATATTGCATATCCCTATCCCTATCCCTACCATATTATAAATGTGTAGATCAAATACCTTCACACATGACTTCTAACTAAATAGAAGCAATACCGGATATCGGTTTAACTTGCAAAAAAAATCCCGTTTGCGTGATTCAGGTAAAGTTTCGTATTTACCTATAATAGACGCACTTTTCATATTTGTGAAACTACGATCCATTTACACTCATTATTTTAGGAATTATTGAATACCTTATTACGTTTTTAATAATATTATTCGTAAAGTTTAAGCAAATTTACAATTTTTTCGCAAAACATCGTTTTAGTACGCAATCTATTTTCAAACTATGGAACTACAAATCTGACGGCTGTCAGTTTGTTTGTTTGTCCGCGCACATCTTTTAAACTACTAGAAGGATTTCAAAGCAGTTTCCATGAATATGCTTATAAAATACCTGATTGAAACATAGGCTATATTAATTTATGATAATAAATAGTAAAAAATATTTTTTTTATAATTATTTATAACGCCATCTAGCTTATTTTATAGTAATGTTGTCGTAATGACAGACTTCTACTCGCAGACATGGTAGGTAGGAAGACTGAAGCGGCTGTTGCCATAAAATCTATATGTAAATAAAAATATAGATATTCGCCAAAGAACCAGAGTCACCGATATAGCTATTAAAATCTGCAAGTTGAAGTGGCAATGGGCAGGCCACATCGCTCGAAGAACTGTTAACCGATGGGGAAGTAGGTAAGGTTCTTGAGTGGAGACCGCGAACCGGAAGACGCAGCGTAGGTAGGCCTCCCACTAAATGGACCGACGACATTGTGAGAGTCGCGGGCATCCAGTGGATGCAGATGGCAGGATGTCGTTCAGTGTGGAGGTTAAAGGGGGAGGCCTATGTTCAGCAGTGGACGTCTTCTGGCTGATGATGATGATGAAATAAAACGAATCGCCGAAATGTATGTACCCGCATAACTTCCGATAGACTGCACCAAATAGTTTTTTTTGTGTTTGTTATTTTCAGGACAGCCAACTGCTTTTGAAGAGGTTTTACAGTTTATTATGGCGTAATTTAAAGTACGTTTATTTTTGTATTGACTTCTGACGTGCTAATATACCAAGTCGACGGAGATTAAAATGAATACATTTTTTTGCCGGGATCAAACTTAAGACCAATAACAGACACGCAAAGTAGGTGAACTCGCGGCATCTAATCTGTTACTGATCTATGATTAGCAGCTATTTTGGATGTTATGGTGGTGAACGAAAGCGGTTTAGTTGTTGGAAGGGTCGAGGCGCAGAAGGCGGGCAAAAATTATTTAGACGTCATTGATTGGCAGTCTTTACGCGGAGTAATGTTAAATAACAGCGATTAATTATAGATACCGCTCCATGCTTCCTACTTACTATTTACTAATAATTCAATAATAACGTTTGTCATGCATGACATTTCGCTTGACTTATACCAATTTTTTTTCCTTATTGGCTCCATGGCTCCACACTTCCAACGTATTTAACCAGTGAAAGTAATATATTATTTGATTGAAATATATTTGAAACTATGGACATGTCGGGATACCTGTATCGAGTCAGATTAAAACTAGACTAAAATCATACTATGACGATAGTACGACAATCCGCATTAAAATGGAGAGCAATAAATCTACAATCATGACATATGTGTAGGTATTATCTATAAAATATTCAGTATAAATAATCCGATAGATTTGTGCCTATTTAAAGTTCCGTTCGTGTTCGTTAGTGTAACATTTATATTTGGATATGTCAGTCTAATCGTCCACCCACTAATTACTTTGCGCTACGCGTACGAAGTCGCGGGCATTAGCTAGTATGCAATAAAGCTAAAAAGAAAGGGAAAAAAACTCTCTCTACTTTTCTCTTCTCTTCTCTTGTTTGATTTTTCTGTATAAAGCAATTTTGTTGTTGAGATTTCAATAGGATGGCGGAAGAGATTACAAAATCTTCTCCACCATCCTTTAAAATATCAATATCTAAATTGTGTTATAATTATTTGCAATGAAATGATACTGTTTTTCTTATTTAATTTTTATCCATTTTGGGTTTTTTGTTTATTCTTATTTTATTTTGATGGATTAATAGTTTTTTTTTATAATAATAACAAATAAATTTTTTAACTGTTTTTTTTTGATAATAAGCAAAAGCGATTGCTGTCACCACTGAAGTAAGAATTTTTTCCTTCTCTTTTCAGTGGCTGTGACCGTTTAGCGCAGCCTTAATATAACTTGCGTTTGACCATTATTTGACCTGATGTTAAGCGATGATGCGGTGGACGATTGAGCATGCTTGATGCTTGAGCTTGCGATTTGAAGACATCTATATTATACCTACCGGGAAACACCCACACAGGCAGCATAATTCACAAGTTCTTTTGGTTTTTATTACTGAAAATTGAAATTAAGTACTCCACATCAAAGAAAGTTAAAATAAATATGCCCGAAAACTTATGCAGGGATCTTTTAGTGTAGATTTATTACCCAGACGAGTACTTGGGTAACTTTTGCATATGTTAGGTGTTTTTGTTATAAAGAATTTCAGTGACGTGCGTGTAGTGAAGGTATTTTGTGTATCAAACCCAAATTGCAATATATTTATTATTTATTTATATTGGAAAGAATAAGACATCTTATAGTTTATTTCAGGTATAGACTTGGTGGGTCAACTTTAATTTAGTTGTTGTTAATTTTATTTTCGACGTTATTTCAATAGCAGTTTTCGTAAAAGCATCAAAATTACCTAAAACACTGTTTTAAACTATCACGGTTGTTCACTAAAGTTATATGATTATTTACGGGATATTTACCCTGGTAAGTAAATATCGGGAGCTCCTTCCACAACCTTACCACGGTAAATATCCCGTAAATAATCATATAACTTTAAAATTACCTAAGTTTATGCAACACTGTAATACGCAACGTGTGAGATAGACATAGCGGATGAAAAAAAAGAGATATTAAGAAGATAAATAAACGTATGAATGAAATAAACTCAGTGGCTAGAACCTGTTTATTTACGTGACAGGCGCGTAAAAGACTAGGCTTTAGTTATGAACCTACTACCCAAAGTAGTGTAGTGTAGTGTTTGGGTAGTAGGTTCATGGATTTAGTTTATATGAGACACTAGTTTCTTCACACTTCGGTTCTTTTCTCACAAAGCGATGCGATATCGATTCGACTGTCAGTTAACGCGAAGTAAACTGTGCTTTATTACTTAATTATAAAGCACGGTTTAGTTTGCACAGAGTGCGATCGCGTGCAGGCCAAACGACCGATCTATTTGTCAGCCTGTGCTAGCTGAAATTGTGCTTTAATGCATTGCAATAAATTGCAATTTTGTTCGTGCTGTTGCTGTCAGTCGATTCCATTTCTCTCGCACATCCGTGAGAATGCACACTTAGCTACGTTTTGTTTTTTGATTATATGGAGCTTGTAAAAAGAAAACGGACTGAATTGAGAACTTCCTTCCTGAAGTCGGTTAAAGATATATTACCGCTCGTATTAAATTAATGCAATACCATTAACTAAATGACTTGATCATGACTGAATTTACGTAGGAGTTTTTATCGACCCTCAGACCTCCGGCTGTTAAGATATGCAGAGTGCTAGTGGTGGTGGTGAATATCAAATATAAAATTATCTTAATAAAAATCAGTTAATTTTCCAATGAATTCTGAGTTACCTAAAGATCGTTGTTATTTTAATTAAATAACAATGTCACACATATGACATAAGTTACATGCCATTACAAAACAGCATTTACAATTTAAAAACTAAGTGTTAACTCTTTTCGACAATCCTTCTTAAATTAAGAACAGTCTGATGTTTTCTTCATGGCTCACTCTTTTATGCATACATTTTTATTCACACTCACTTGACCATCCAAAAAGGCACACAGGCTTATAATGGGCTAAATAATAAGTAACAAAGTAGTCATGACAGCGTAACCTCTAGCGAATATATCCAATAGGTACAAATTTGGACACTAGAGACAGAGCTAGCGACTGAAATTACTAGTCTCATGGTCTACACGCCCTTGTCCGGGACAAATATTTGTTGATCCTGCAAACATTTGTCCCAATCATATAGCCTTTTTAGCCACAAGTCCACTACCATGAGGGAATACTCATAGAGTAATCTTTATTTACTCTACCAATTGGTAATTATTAAGCAATAAAATCGTGCAAATTATCCATCAGGCGCAAGGTTCTGTTCTAATTAATGTTGGGAGCGGTTTTATGTCGGTTTAAGGGCAAATATCGCGAATGATTTATATAGTGTCCCTCGCCCGGCGCCCTTCCATAAATTACAGGTTTCAGGTATAGGTCTTATTTCATAAATAAATTCTGTGCTTTTGTATTATTATGGAAATCTTCAATATGAATTTTACTTATCTCTCTTTATTCAATGCATTTAAATGTTGCTTTTATGTCTTCTTTCCTTCCTTTTTTATATAATATTATGGACAAACCAACAGACAGGATAGTTTGATAATTAAAATATGTGATTTTTATTACACGACTGAAAAAATCAGTTGCCGACTCTTCCGCCTACATAATACAAAGCCAAACAAGTGTAAATCTATATCTATATACATATAATAAAAACGTAGAGATAAAAAATCTGTAATTGCGAGATAACAAAAAAAAAAACACACGGCGTCTTAAAATAAGCAGCTGAACACGATAGGACAGTTTTTAGAATTTTGTCTGTTTGTTTGTTTGTTTGTCCACGCACATCTCCTAAACCACTGGACGGATTTAAATGCGGTTTTCACGAATATGCTTAGAAATTACCAGATTAAAACATAGGCTATGTTATATCATTTATTTTAATTCTTTATTATTACGTAAAAGTAATTAAAAAATCAATGATTATTTTCTTCGTTACCCGAAACGTAATATGAGGATCGTCACATAGCCTCAAGCAAGGAGGTCCAAAGGAAAGAGAATGTTAATGAAATAGCCATTATAAAAATTTAAAACTGTCAACTGTCATTTAGAAAATCAGATTAAATTTAAAGAAGGTTCCTTAACCTTCTTAGATAAACGAACGTGTAGATCAAGGATGTTATAAAAACATAGGCCTTACAACCTCTTTGGTGATTCAATCCAATGCATTTTGCAAGACAAGCATATGTCAGGGTTCCGTGGCCAAAGCCATACTTGTGATCGTATTCATATAGTTCAGAAATAATATTGCATGGTCATAGAAAAATTCGAACGAGGGAAGCTGGACAGTCAAATTTCAGAGATGTATCATCCCGACATGACATGATATACTTTTTATGGTTTAGACAAAAAGAAAACTTCAAAACATGCTCTGCACTGTGGTCACATTATCTTTTTGATTTGAAAACTGTTGACGGTGTTTTCACTGTTATGCTTCTATCAATACTTCACACAGGGCGACTTAATATAAGCAGCTGAATATGTTAAGACAGTTTTTAGAATTTTTGTTTGTTTGTTCACGCACATCGCCTAAGCCCCTGGAAGAAAATGATTTATGACGGATTTAAATGCAGCTTTTTACGAATATGCTTAGCTATGACCAGATTGATGTATAGGCTATGTTATTTTGCGCAAGGCCCGGATTAAGGGAAGAAAAAAGTATTGAAGGTTTATATGAAAATCTACGCGTACGAAGTCGCGGGCAAAAAAACTAGTAGAAAATAAATTAAAAATACCCGATAAATGAGACGATAATCTTCAAAAATAGCTGAACTGATTTTCTTAAATGATAGATTGATAGATGAAATGTTACATGAGCCTTGCATTTTTTAGTCATCTACAAGATTGGTCTGACGTAATTTTTTTGTAAAATGAATAAAAAAATATTATGGAACAAAAAAAAAAATTATACAAAATTTTCACTTTTTTGCTTATAACTTCTTTAATTTTTAATTTAGGGCAAAAAGTTATATAAATATATTTGTAGGCAAAACAATTTGCTACAAATTATGCCCTGACAATATTTTTGTAAGACGCATAGTTTCCGAGATATCGCGAAAAAAGTGTTTTCACCCCTTTTTCCAAAATGGCGGCCGGGGGAAAAGGGTGGTGACCCCACAAACTTGAGGTTAAGCTTCTATTGATCCTCCAACATGTCCCAAAAATAAAACTGCGTCCTCTAAAAATGCAATATTCGGTCCTTAAATTGTAACATTTCAATGGACTAAGATAAGAACACTCGATCCATAGTCAGTCCTTTCAAACAAACAAAAAAAAAAAAGAATCAGTCATAGGACTGCACTTCAGAAGTGAAAACTTATGTAGTAATTCACCTATTCTACAAGAGATGGCGCTATTTTAAAATACACGGTACAGCGTGACGATGACGCGTGTTCCATGATTTTTGTTCACCCAAAAAGTGCTCAACGCGCCCAAAGAAGTTATAACATCAAAAAAAAAAACTGATCAGCTGTTTGTGAGCAACGTTGCCACCACAGACCTAAAAAAAATTATGCCACATTATGTAATGTAGGTATATGGACTTGGTCTGAAATAAATGATTATTAATAATGATTAATTATCACATACATAGAAACGTTGAACTTAAAACATGTCATAACCCCTGCGTTGGGGGTCAAAATGATTAGTCGTCATTATGTCACCTGATCGTCGGACTAAGTAATCGGCCTACTGATACTAGGTCATATTGATATGATCTCAGGTCAGATTTCACTATACCGCTAAACAGCTTAACACAAAAACAGGAAATACGGCTCACTAACTCATTTTTCACGCACTCTACGAAACTTGTAGCGTCACCAATGAACTATAATATAAACTACACGCAAAAAGGCAAAGTCTGCAGGGTGAGATCGACTAAAGATAGTCGCTACAAGGATGAGTTGGACTACCTTTACTCGGACTCACCCTGCAGTAAAGGGTATTGTTTTGGTAAACTTGGTTAGATTAACAAAGCAATAAGGGGTGCAATAAGGGGTTACTGCAAATAACTTTATTTATATCTTTACGTGAATATCCACGCAACTACTAACTACTTTTAGAAATATTATTCTTAGTGGCAACAGGCTATTTATAGATTCATGTATGTTGGCCTCGGCTACACGGTGACCCACATGTTCATCCATTTATAAATGCTTATGTTGCCGGCCGTTGCAGTAATTATAGTCGTACTGTTTTGTACTCCAAAGTTATGTGCCAAAAGAAAGCACTGCGTTATCCCCTTAATATTTTTAAGTAACTTACGAAGTATTTATATTATAACACAACATAACTTTGGAGTACCAAATAGTACGAGTAATATTTCTAAATATAAATCTTTGCACTTAAGCCACATACACCTATAGATAGGTGAGACTAAGTAAAAGTATAGGTAAAAGCTAGATGGAGAAAACTGCTCTTTATCGGGCTCGGGGTAACGTAACGTAATGTAACTCTCATCTTGGGAATCCCTTTCCTGCATACCTACCTAAATACATGTAGAGGTACGTGGGCAGATACCATCTTTACCGGTTTGCCTGATACGTACAGTAGGTACCTGATAGTACGAGCGCGTATGATCGTGGATAATATATTCACAAGTAGCGTTTATGCGGAGCTTTGATATTTTGTATCTAAAGAAAATAAGTAAAAGTGCAAAACAATGTCGTAATTTGAGATCGATAAATTCTGAGAAAACATGTAATAAGAATGGAAAAACTACCATTCTAATAATTAATAAAGTAGTCATTACGTAAAATTGCCATTGTCCGGTGAAGCTTTTGCATGCTATGGGGCGACATTTCAAATAATTTTCATTATTCTGCACAATTGAGACTATTTGAACATATTTTTTTTCTTTTTTTGGGCAAGTGCCTTTATTAGCTAAACAAAATACAGCTAACACTAACACTACATATACACTTAGACTGCCCATAGACCGTTGAAGGTCTAAAGACAATCCAAATGCTCAAGCCCACTATCAGTTGGCAGTGTACCCAGCATGTAGGCGGCATTACCACGCTGAATGGCAATGCTTATGCGTTGAGCCAGGTCACGCTTCGCGTTAACCAGGCGCTCTGAAAGATGTTTGAAAATGAGGTGAGCTCCAGGTCCGCAAGGGCCCAATGGTTGGACCCCAAACGCCTCAAATATGTCACCACTGCCGAGGTTAGCATATTTGCACTGCTTGTGCTGCTCTGCCGAATTGGCAGCTACACCAGCCCTACCCTGTGTCTCAGGAAGATGTGACGGCGCCAAAGTATCGACACAAGTCGGGTCCCATACAAGGGACTGCCCCAAAATCCAGGGAACAAGTGTCATACCGTCAAGCCTCCTTCCATCTTTCCTCATTTCGTTTAGTTAAAAAAGGCATCTGCGCGAAAAAAGTTAAATAATATGCTGTTTGTATTTATTAAAACACTCAACTAAAATAAAATAAAAAGGTTCACCCAGTCAAAAGTCCATAGGTATCCGTAGGTCCATAGGTACGTAGGTATTCTATCGAAGGTGCGTCGGTACTTCACGTCGGAACAGTTGCTTACACTGTACCAAGCACAAGTTCGGTCGTGCATGGAGTACTCATCTCACCTTTGGGATCATCATCATCATCATCAGCCAGAAGACGTCCACTGCTGACCATAGGCCTCCCCCTTTAACCTCCATACTGAACGACACCCTGCCATCTGCATCTACTGGATGCCCGCGACTCTTACAATGTCGTCGGTCCATCTAGTGGGATGCCTACCTACGCTGCGTCTTCCAGTTCGCGGTCTCCACTCAAGAACCTTTCTTCCTCATCGGTTAACAGTTCTTCAAGCGATGTGGCCTGCCCATTGCCACTTCAACTTGCAGATTTTAATAGCTAGGTCGGTGACTCTGGTTCTTTGGCGAATATCTACGTTTCGGATTTTATCGCGCAAAGAAACTCCGAGCATAGCTCTCTCCATTGCCCGTTGTGTGACTCCGAGTTTTTCCAAAAGGCCAACAGTTTAGGACCACGTCTCAGTACCATATGTCATCACTGGCAACACACACTGATCAAATACCTTTGTCATCAGGCACTGTGGTATCTTGGACGAGAAGATGTCATGCAATTTCCCGAACGCTGCCCATCCGAGTTGGATTCTTCGGGCGACCTCTTTGCCTATGTTGGACTTAACTAACTGAACAAACTGTCCAAGATAGGTGTAATGGTCAACAACTTCGAGAGTATCGTTCCCAACGATTACCGGTAGGGGTACAACATGGACATTACTTTTGTCTTGTCCATGTTCATTTTAAGACCCACCTGTTGGGAAAGGCTACTGAGGTCGCTGAGCATTGTATTAAAGTCCTCCAGCGACTCTGCCATGATGACTATATCGTCGGCAAAACGAAGGTGAGTGATGTATTCGCCATTGATGTTGATGCCGAATCCGTTCCAGTCCAAGAGCTTGAAAACGTCCTCCAATGCGTTAGTGAACAGTTTCGGAGAGATAACATCTCCATGTCTCACGTCTTTATGCAATTGGATTGGTTCCGTGCTCTCGTCCTGTAATCGGATCGACATGGTGGCGTTTCTATACAAACACTTCAGCACTTCGATATACCTATAGTCGATATGACAACGCTCGAGGGACTGTAACACTGCCCAGGTCTCGATTGATTCGAAGGCTTATTCATAGTCCACAAACGACATACTCGTAATGGCCGATTATACTCCTCAGTCTTCTGTATAATCTGGCGGAGTGTGTGTATGTGGTCTATGGTGCTCCAGCCTTTACGGAAACCGGCATGTTTGGGAGGCTGGAAGTCATCAAACCTGCTTTCGAGACGGTTCGTAATGACTCTGGAGAACAACTTGTACACATGGCTCAGGAGTGAGATGGGCCTATATTTCTTCAACGAGGTGTTATCACCTTTTTTGAAGAAGAGCACCACCAAACTCCTATCCCATGCTTCAGGCGTAGTACCTTCGAGTATGACGGAATTAAATAACTTCTGGAGGACCAAAAGTACCGGTTTTGGACTTGGCAGGCGGCTTGGGGATCGCAGAGCGTTCAACATGAAATTTGGAGGATGCTGCTGCCCATCCTCTGGTGGTTCTGGTCGCAGTTTTAGGACATACCCGGGTCACCTTTGGGATGGATTAGCTAAATACCAGCTCGGGGCGTTGGAGTCAATTGAAAAGCGTGCCAAGAGGCTCATCAGCAACGAAGCCCTAGTTCAGACTAAGCTTCTTAGTCTTGAGCATCGGCGCCAAGATGCTAGATTTTTTATCGGATACATTTTGGAGAGTGTGCATCAGATATGCATGATTTAATCCCCTCCTGCCCTTTTTTCTATCGGACTGCCAGAGCGGGCACGAAAAATCGACACAGCTTTATGGTTGACATTCCGAAAACCCGTACGAAGCGCTTTGATTTCACTTTTGGAATGCACTGCCTGAATGGGTGTTCCTCGATAGTTACAATCTGGGTGTCTTCAAGTCAAGAGTGAATCGGTTTCTTCCAAGCAAGCATGATCCACCGTAGGCCGCATCATCGCTTAACATCAGGTGAGATGGCGGCCACGCGCAAACCTATTCTGAAAAAAAAAAGTTCTAAAGTAACAAACATTAAAAAAAAAACGGTCGAACTGATAACATAAAATTTGTCTGTGCTTTGGTGTTTTTAACCCCCGACGCAAAAAGATATCTGTGTCTCCGTGTCTGTGGCATCGTAGCTCCCAAACGGCTGAACCGATTTTGATTTAGTTTTTTTTGTTTGAAAGGTGACATAATCAAGTATTCTCAGCTATGTTTCAAGAAAGCTGTTTGAAGACTATCAGTTCTTTTATCAGGGGTTATTAAAAATGTTCAATATACCTATATCCTGCAGTGCAAGCATGTTTTTTTTAGACCAGCACTGATTGCTTAATGTACATAGACTTTAACCAGGCTGTTAATATCTTATTATCTTCACATGTAACCAACGAACTTTGTAAAAAGAAACTTGGAAGTCGATGTTAAACTACTTCAAATGTTCAATCGGTTTAAAACTTCGCAACTATATAAAATCCGGATGTAAATAAATTACTTTGATACCATCAAACTGATCTGGTGATGAAGCCAGGAGGTGGAAAGTATTTTTTAATGAAATGGATTAGCATTTGACCTCAACTCACCTAATGGAAAGTGACGATGTGGTCTAAGATGGGGCACACTTGTAAATACGTGCCTATTTTCTTGTTTTGAAGAGACCCAGGTTGTACATTATAGGGAAAACTGAGGCAGACATTCCATTCTTTTGCAGTTCTTATTTCAAGGTTTAAAAAAAATGCAACTCCACGGACACCAGGGTCCGTGACCTTTGTTATACTTAACTACAATTTTATTAACGATATTAATTTAGTTTAAAAAAAGATCTTTGAAAAACTTAAAAAGGAATTGTGGAAATGCAGCGTGCGGACTATATCAACGTACACGATGTAAGGATGGAAACACTGCCTCGATGACTTATTCTCCAAAATGAAGGTGACAGAATATCAACGGACAAGCTACCCTCCGTCTGTGCCATCTTCTCTTCAAGAAGAAAAGTGAAACTCTTCAATGGCTATTACCATTTTTAAATGGTCAAAGAAAATAATTCAGTTTTTTTAACCTTAATAAATTTTTCGTCCAGCTGAACTTAGCAACAGCGTACTAGTCAGTGTCCATATTAAATATGGACACATTTTATTAATAGCCTAACTTGTCTATGTAACAATATTTAATACAGAAGGTCGTAGATTTAGTACCTAACATGAAAATAACAATCGTGGCAGTCTTCAAGTGGGTACGATAGCTTAAGTAAGTAGTTAAAGGTATCTATAATTGGAAATGCAACGTTGGCACACATTTTCAAATACCAGTAATTAGTACTATTAAACCATTATAATATTGATGTTTTTTATGGCAACAGTAAAATTGAGTAAAGAATAACAAGAGTAGAGTCAGATTTATGGATAAGAAAAAGAAAGACTTTGGGGTTTTGTGACATTTGATTTCTACATTAATTAACTGATTAAAATAGTATTTTAATCTTGTGCAGCAAGTGGAATTCCAGCCATTGATTCGACTGGCAGTTAAATCCTAGAGTTCATTTGGCATCGTAAAAAGTTCACACCACATTAAGTCCTACCGTAGTTTTGGCCCCAAGCCACAGCATTTTGTTCGAACTGGGTTTATGCCAAATACTGTTTCTGAATGAATTATTTCATCCATTTCATCACGTTTTAGATTTTTAAAAAGCCTATTTGATGTTAAAGTTATGGAATAAACCAGCTGGAAGCTTTAGATTCGGTAGACCCGCGTGCCATGAGACTGATTGGTGATGGCAAACGAGTCGCCAAATAATTACAAAGCCTCGAGCACCGCCGTAAAGTAGCTTGTCTGTCTATTTTCTACCGGATACATTTCGGTGAGTGTGCGCAAGAGCTTCATGACCTTATTCCACCCTCCCCCTTTACTACAGGACAAGTAGAAGGACTGCATACTATCACCCCTTCCTCGTGGAAATTCCAAAGATTCTATACAACGATTTGGATCGCCTTTTATGATACGTACTACCCAAGAATGGAGTCTCCTGTCATCCTCCTTGTTTCCTGAGAACTACAATCTGGGCATTTTCAGGGCTAGAATGAATAGATTTCTTCTAGATCAACGTGTTCCATCCTCGGCCACACCGTCGCTTACCATCAGGCGAGTTGGTGGCCAAACGTAGATCTATTCTATATAAAAATAAATGAAAAATAAGCGCACTGTAATTATTTGAATATTTCGTCCAATGCTAGACGTAATACCTCTCATTATCATACATGCTACAGAGCTTACTTCAACACTCTGCAGTCTGCCTATCACTATATACTCGTAATTCGCAGGCCATCTTCCATTAAGTTTGCCTATATGCGTTTTCTACTATAGAACTCATCTAAGTCTTTTTCAATTATTCAGGAAATGTGGTAATTCCATTGCCACTTCAGTTTAATGGGTATCCATAGGCGACGTTGAATGTTTACCATCAGGCAGCACGTCAGTAATAATTTGAGCTATGTCAGTTTTCTACCAGATCACTTCGTTACGAATAAACTTCGAGCATGGATTTGAACATCTAAGAGAATACAAAATATGTACTTACCCCAAATGTCTCTTTTGTCAGTTATTGACGATTTTCGCTTCTTGTTGTACCTACTAAGTAGATACATGTAGTTAAGGCCTATCTCAACATAGCTTGTCAGAGGAGATAATTGTTCTAGAAACAATGCCTCGTTGACCCGGCTACTATAAGCTATTCCCAAGACTCTGCGGCGTTCGAATACCAAATTCGATTACGAAATGTTGGTAAAGTTCTGCATGCGGGCAACATTGCGACGGGGTAGAATGTTTCAGTTTTAACTCAATTGAGACATCAAAAACGATAATAATATCAGTTCATCATTGTCTAAACAACTCGAGTTCGAATTTTATTCAGTTTTTTTACGTATTTGGTGCTTTAAATTCAAACAAGACACTTGTTTGTGTTGTTAGGTGCATGCCTACTTACTTATTGCCAGTTTTAATTCTCACTAAGAGGATAACGCTGCGCATTATATTCCCACAACATTGGAGTCATAGACCAAAATTTTTTTTGCTGACATCCTAAATCTACGACTAATCTAGAAAAGTAAGTAATTTTTTTTTTGTTTTATTTTGTCATCTGTCAAATTTAACTTACAGGGCCGATTTTTCAATCCTTAGTTAAGGAATCAGATATGATTTATTCCTTGATAGCATGATTTCGAATTTTTCAATGGTCAGTTAGAGGTTATCTGCGGAGTAAAACCTGTAAATTTATTGGAAAGATAAATTGATTGATTTCTTAACTATCTGACTACGGACTGTCTGAATCGGCCCTAAGGGCCGATTTTTCAATGCGCAGTTAAACGGTCAGATAGGGAGTCTCTTGTGCACTAGAGCATAAAAAGCAGTTTTAGTCCGCTTACACCGGGCATAAACAAGAACATTAAGAGCATGAGAATTGAAAAATACTTTTTCAATAATAGACACGAGGGGATGCAAAGACAAAAAAATACATCCCCATTTCACATGTACTAGAGCCAACCCTAAAATGCATAATTATAGTATCATCAATAAAAAAGATTACTTTTTTATTGATGATACCAAAATTGTAGTTGTGCAAAGTTTCGTGCACTTACTTTAATAACTGTAGAAGTTATAAGGTTCTATGTTCGGTTAGTAGGATTAGGATGGACGGACACAACGAAGTTTATTTTAATACGGAAACCTAAATAGGTACCTATGCATTTTAAGATTTGGTGCTAAAACTTGTTTGGAACCTTAATTTCAAATTAAGAATTTAGTTATTCATTTGAATTCCCGTAAATTGTAATTTTATTTGGGTTCATTGTTTATTATTTTATTCAAAGATGTTAATGACATGGAATGGGATCTTTGACCCTAAAATAATACCTTTCCATTGGCTATCATGCTGCTCTGAAGTTTCTAGTATTTATGTAACCTGGCACACTGCCATCGCACCTTCGCATCTCTCGCCACCTAACCTTTCGAAGGGTAATTTGAAGTGATTTCATTTGAACTCAAGTCACCCAACTCAACAGTTTTAGTTTACAAATAAAATATTGCATCCAAAATAAAGATGTCTTTGAATTAGAACTAAGGTCTTTTATCCAAGTAAGGTAAATAAATAATAGTATATTGCTGTCGCAATTATAAAAAGCCATTTTTTATAATAAGGATTAGAAAGAAAAATGAGCTGAGGTGAAAATTGAGGCACACATGATAAAAGTGGATTAATGTTTAATTACCTTTATCCACATTAACTTTCTCGAGATATTCATGAAAATACTATGACAGTAAAAAAAAACAGTTTTCCCAAATATCCAATTTTCCGTGTAATTTTATTTGATTACATTCCCTAAACACCTTATACGGACTATTACGAACATTTAAATAAATTTAGCTAAATCCAGCCGTCCAGCCTTTCTCAAATGATGTGCTTACCAGCGTTTAATTTTTAATTACATATATTTCTATTTACCGCTACCTATCATTTCTCACTTTTCGCTTATATTATGAGCACTGCCTTGTGTGTGCCATTTTTTTTTATGTTTGCGATCGATGGAGATGTTTTGTGTTATCTAGAGTAGTAAAATAATTTTCCCTTCTGTACTACTGACCAGTGGTGCCGTAGGTAATTATAAACGGGCTCATGTCTCGATTACCTACAATCTTAATTATCCGAACATTATATATTTTGCTATTTATTTGTCCTCGACTTTCATTTCTTTTTCCATACCAACATTTCAAAATCTTACTTTCACATTGTTGTGCGACTCTATTTGGATACGACATCAATTTGTATATCAGTTAGAACAGAGTGCTCGAGCACTCTCCGAACAGAAAAAACAGGGTTGCGGGCTGGCAGCGTGCCACCGCCGCCGCTGACTACTCTCACCACTTCACCTCAATGTTGAGGGTAAAATCGTAACGTTTCGTATTTACATTCAAAATGTTGATTGATTTGTTTTGTGAACTACATTCCAGAACTACTATAATATTATACATGATACTTGTATCTTTTGACAACCAATGCGTTTGGCTACAGGTAGCTTGATCGCTTACTATCTTTAAAGACTCAATGTCTCAACCGGCTGATATATGTACACTGCTGATTTTAGAATATTTTCGCTTGTACTTTTCCATCAAATTAACTGCTGCACCAGCCCTACTCTGTGTCTCAGGAAGATGTGACGGCTACAAAGTCACATCCCACACAAGGAACCGTCCTAACTACTAAGACACAAGTGTCATACTGTCAGGTTTTCACTATCCTCACGCACAACACTGCCCAGTTCGAGCACAGCTGCGATATTGACAGTGGGTCATTTTGGGTCACAGGTAAACATTCGGGAAAAAGCCGGGGTGATGACCAGCAGCCCCTCACAGTTTCGTTATCCTATAGAAGCCGTAAATTTTTGATATAACTTAAATTCAGGATGAAGACTATGCCTCACATCACATCATCAGCCAATTAACGTCCACTGTTGGACAAAGGCCTCCCTCATAGAGAGGGGTGTTGCCATAATCCCCACGCTTGGCAGGCGGCTTGGGGATCGCAGTACGTTCACCGTGTACTATTAGGACGCTGCTGCCCATCCTCCGGTGGTTCTGGTCGCAGTTTTAGGACATACCCGGGTCTGACATAGACTATGCCTATTTAGGGTATAATAATCCATTATGCACCGTAATGGAGTTGTTTACATATGCTTACACACTCACTTCCCCCATACGCTTTCACACACACACACACACACACACACACACACACACACACACACACACACACACACAGAGCCACACACATTTTTGTAATATAAGCGTAATTAAGACTAGAGTAAAAAAGTTTTTTTTTTTTAAATTTAGATAAATATATTCTATCTGAAATAGTGACATTTGTGAGGTTACGTAAAGGTTAGTTGTAAAGATGTTCGTCAATACATTTCTACTGCCTACTCAGAGTAAATAGAAGTGGAGCCTAGCGGAATGTGCCTGAAACATACAGTCTGCAGGAAATTTAATAGAATGCTTTCAGTGGATTGCTCTACGTGACAGGAAATTACTTTGTGCCTTATCATAGGTTTTATCCAGTTATAAAATATGCTTAAATCGCGCCTTATAAGAAGAGAGGAATCATAAATGAAATATTGACACGAAAAATCTTATTACAGTTTCAGTAGAAGCAGATTATATTGAGAAATTGTTGCCTATTACTTTTTATACAGGGTTATTTTGAACCAAAACGCCCTCAGAGGCAGCTTCCCGATATTTTGCTGAACAACTTTGTTCCATAACTTTCCACAAATAGTAATCGTTTTGTGGAAGTTAACTTACATGTTTTTTTAAATACCTTACATGCACAAAAAATGCTTTGCTGCAAAAAAAATTGTGCTCTATAGATACAAGCTTCTAAGCTTCGCTCGGGCCCGGTTCTTATCATTTAAGACTGCGTAAATTATAAAAAATTTAAAAAACCTTTCCATTAAAAATCGTGGCTCAGGGAAACTGCCTGCAAAAGGTTTTTGGTTGATTAATGCCGTCCGTATGTCAGTCATTACAATCGCACTTGCATGCGTTAGGTATATTTGAAAATTGCTTTAAGATTATTTTATTCTCTACTTTATTTCAATAGCACTAAAGTTTTCGCCATAGTAATTTTTTTATTTAAGTATGGCCAATACTGTCAGAAATTAAGATGCGAGAGAAACAACGGTAAAAAATAAGCAAATGTGGTCTTACAGGCAATATAAATAAAGGCTCGAATAAAAATACTAAATGCAGGGAACGTATCAACTTGTACTAAGTGTACGATTTACGTAACAATAACCCTGTAATATCTGTTCGTACTACAACTATCATATGATGCCTAGTTTGTTGATCTACGACGAAACGGCTAATGATAAAACCCATAGATGTAGGGAGCTTTCGTAGTGAAATTCGACTTGAAGTTGAAAAACTACAGAAAGTAATTAACAAAAACATGAAGAATAATTTAATTGGCAGTTTTTTCTACAGATAAAAAGTTCTAACAAAATGGTGATTTACTTTACCAAGAAAAAGCTCCATTTATCCGCTAATGACCAAAGCGTATCTGGTAAACGAATAGTAGTTTCTCGGAATCTTCGAAAGCACGTTCTACTTGCGTTTAGTGGTATTCAAGTGACAGGAAACTAGATATCTGAATAGTAAGCGGCTAGCAGTATAGGGCGAAGGTACGGCCTTAACCCAATTTCTTGACACGACATCAATACCGCTTATCAGATCACCAGATGACTGCCAACGCAGCCTTTTGTTCAATAACACTGACACCACCTACGTGATATTGTAGTATGGGTTCAATTGTCCCCTAGCCTGCATACTCACACTCCATCCATGTCTACATAAACATACTTTGCAAGTAAGCAGCTGTTTGCAAAAGTATTGTGATCGATTTAAGAGAAATAAATATCTTCAGGGCAAATTGTCCAGGCTTAGAAACAAAATGCAATTAATTTTGTAGATGTCTCGACATTTTATTGATTTATTCTGCTCCTAGGACTTGGTGAAATATAAGAGATAAACCGTAGCAAATACAACATAATTTATATTTAGTTTTTTTTTTCGAAAAGCCAACGTATACTCGCTCATATATAACTGAGTAGATATGTATGTCACGTAGCACGCTACGGTTTGTAGAGGTGCTACGCACTTCATAATTGTAAAAGTTTTTGCTTGTAGTAAAACTCGCTGGGTTTCTATTGTGCATAAAATATAATATCACCAACATGCATAAATATTATAAAACACGAGGGAACGATGCGAGTTCTACGTAAAGTTCTGATTCAAACTCCGCCACTTGATGGAATAATATTATGTACCTCGCTTTAAAAAAAATAACCTTGTGAACCGATGTTAATTTACTCCATTTTGTAGCAACAGTGAACAGGTATTCAAAGCAGAAAAATATATAAAATCTTCAAAAAGGTATTTGCAATTTTTTCTTATTAAACTGATTAAAAGTTGGGAAAAGGAAAATTCTTTGTAACTAGGCTTTTTAAACGGTCTTTGAGCCACGGACATACAAAGGCAATAATCGAGGGGCTCACAAAGGAAAATTACAAACGAGGAGTTGACCCTTCGCTTCCTTCGAAGCGGATACTGTATACATATGCATGTACTTGACCTGGATCGGTTATGCGTAGAATTGACTAACGTATTAGCATAATATCAGTGCAAATTTGCATGTTGTAATTTGACCAGTTAACGCGGATTAGTCTGTCACGACACACTGTGCCTGCACGTTATAAAACGTAATAAAAATAGTAAAATCCAGTGTGTTAATGTCACGCATAGGCTCGTCAAACTAATCGAATTAAATAGCTTTACGAGGTGTTGGTCTTTGTTTCCGTTGCATGGTTTTATTTTACGGATAAATGTTCACTGCTATACTAATTTTATACATGACAATGACTAATGATCTGACATTTTCAGACCTATTCATCACGTGGAATGCTAAAACTAGAGATTTGTTTTTAAGTGAGCAATATCAGTTAATATTTAGAATGACACTAAGGTTTATAAAATATAAAGTTTGCGGAATATGCCTTTGTTCCCAAATACCTCTGCTGAATAAAGATGTTTGCTATGGAGGTAGCTTATTCTAGCTCTTCAGACCATATAACCACCAAATCTCATCAGCGGTGCCACTGGTAGTGGTGGATTTCCCAATTGGCCACCACTGACCAAATAACATGCTATATACAGCAGGGTTACTGGTAAGCAGTTAGCAGCCCTTTAATACGTTAAATCAAACAACTTATGTTCTACGAGTTATCAAAATTCGCGAAAAAGCTAAATTCTGCTGTATCACACATTTTGTGGGGTGTGAATGATTTTTTGGTATGGAACTGCTGTTTTTTTTCTTGAATTTAAAAAAAGTGGAACAAAAGTTGTTTGTTTTAAAGTGCTGACGCCGCCCTCAAGAGGACGCTAACAGATTACTAGTAGCCCTGAATAGTAAGTAGCTCTTTAATCACTTCATATAATACAAGTTACGGTTATGCCGTGGCCCTAACTTAGCTCTTGGCCCATTTGGTGGGAATCTCAGTAATTACAAATTACGTTTTAGTTAGGTTATGTAGTGGAAAGCTATATCGGAAACAAAAATATGTGAAAAAAACAAAATAAAATTGCAAGACCGGCTGGGTTAATACTAGTATGAATTACGTAAAGTTATTTTTGACTCACAGTTTAATAGTATTTACAATGAATATGTTTATAAGCATTGTGAGAGAGGTGCGTGTAAAATAACTCATTTGATCTCATTTGGTGTCGGAAAAACACGAGGGTGCAGCTAGTCTAAATAAATTTAAAAGCGAAATATTCATTCATGATTCGTCATAAAATCTCGAAAACGAGTTGATCTATGAAGCTGATATTTTCCAAGTAGATTCATTATGGAGTGTAGAGATGATGTAAGATTTTTCGAAAGGGCCAAATTAAAGATGTAGTAGGAAAAAATTTAATATAATTTATACGCGTACGAAGTTCCGGGCAACATCTACCAATTAATAAAGGCTAGTACTGTAAATAACAGGCAGTTGCCTACCTAATTATTCTACTATAATCAATACATGTTTAATCATAACTAAATAAACAACCGAGTAAGTAGAACTGTTCAAAGTTCAATGCTATGGTAAAAATAGTAGATGCCTGGGCGGGTGAGGGTCACGAGAATTTTTTAACGCAGGAATAAATCAATCAATTTGTTGGTGATTTTGGAGTATTTGGAAAATTTTAATGCACTTGATTCATGATACAACTCAAGTAGAACAAACTGTAATTTGGTAACAATATAGTGTGATGTGAATCAGGCTATTTCTTTTAAGATATTTATTTTATGCAGGGTTGTTTATTCACTTTTGGTAAAGTAGAAGAGTTTTAGCTATTTGTAGATATGTTTATTGACAGGGGGTGAACTATTTACAGATATAATCATATTGTATGAATTGGTATCATGAGCCTTGCTTAGCTAGTTATAATAAGTTACTGTACATATCTATAATTTACTTATATTTAATCTCATAATGGTATTTTTTATGGGGTTTCACTGATTATATATAATGTATATAGTGCTTTATCATGCAATGTAAATGAATTAATAAATAATCAATATTCCGTAGATAGCAGCATCAGTTATCATGCCAACGACGTCAGTAGCGGGTAGTGGTAAAACCGCGACGCCGTCCGGCAAAGATCGAACTCTTCACAATACCCCCGCTATAGAAGTGATAAAAGATACAAAGAGCCACGACGCGTCCAAAGAAGTGGGTGCGTTTTCATAGATTGAACTATTTGTACCCTATATGTGATCAGCAAACAATGTGGAATAGCTCCCAGAGTTCAGGAAAACGGGCACACAGGTACCTATAGCGGGAAACGCGGCTAAAGCCGTGAAAATGTGTTGTCTCACGCAACTTTCAAATTGTTTACTTTTATACGCAGGAATCGGTGTCGGCAAGTCACAGGCGTTTGCCGAAATTGTATAATTACTGCCGACACAATTTATTAGGACGACATTGGACTTTCTATTAAAATAACCTGTCTAATACACGGAATAGCCTTCCCTATTCCGTGATCTAATATGTTCTCGAACTACACACATTTTCACGATAAATCGCAACCAATTAATATTAACATATCAGAACTAAAGTTATAAATGCGAAAATAGGTACCTAAGTATGTTTGTTTGTTACCTTTTCGCGGCTAAACGGCTAAACTAATTTTGGTGAGCGATAAAAAAATGTGTGTATCGAAGCGAAGTTTATACAGAACTAGCTCCTCTATACATTTACTATTTGTAAATTTAGACGAGAGATGTGGTCGGCACGCCGTTTCACCACCCGAGCGCCATTGGCAGGAGGCGCAAGCGCAACGCCGCGTTGCTATCGTTCGCTTCTTTTGTATATCGCGCCTGGAAATAGGTACATAAGGTTTATCTCGAGCAAAAGCGGAAAATGAAGAACATTGTTGGAAACATAAACGATACTAGATAGAAATAATATAAGGAGGAGAGTAGGTATATCTACTCGTCTCTATCGTATTTTGATACCTAATTGTAAGTAGATTTATACATTTTTTGCAAATATGTAGGTACATTTACCATGTGAAAAAGGCTGTACTATAATTATCGAACGGCACTTAGACGAGTCTTTAATTTAATTTAGCATCTGTTGAAACCACAGCTACTACAAAATTATAGGTACCTAAAAACTCTGCAAAATAACATTTTACACAGTAATAACAGAAGCAGGGGCTTGCAATTAAGGTTAGCCATCAGATTATAGCAGGTGTTTCTTTAAATGGCCTTGTACAGTGATACCTACTTTTTAAAATTATTTCAAGCTGGATGGTACTACCTATTTGGTTTCTTTTTGCATTAACTTTTTTGCAAATAGAAGGTTGCCATCCCATTGAATACCTTAAATACATTTAATTAATTATATTTGTGAAATACCTAATTTGCCACGAAATCTTAAAACTACTTAATGCTTCGCTAAGAAAGGATTTTATGAAAGAGTCGAATTAAGGGGGGTAAAAGAGTTCGAACGTTTTTATAAATGTATACGCGTTTGGAGTAGTGGGCAACAGCTATGATTTAATAATAGCGACGTAACAACGGCAAGTAGTTATGAACAGATATAAGCTATAAAAAGATATATGTATGAAATGCGAATACAGCTGACAGACATCCAGCTAACTAGCTGTTGTGATTAGATCATGAGCTCTCAAGATGTCATATAAAAGCGGGTTGATCCACTCGGCAGAAAAGCAGTGTATAAGATTGGCACAAGACGGAAACTAGATAAATTTTCAAGCAAACTTCAAAGGTTCTAAGGAGATAAGCCTTAGTACAATTATCGATCGTGTTTTAATGTTTCCACGTTTCATAAACTTTTTTCTAAGAAAGCATTTTACGCAAAAACTGTGAGTACGGCACACTTCTTCACGCACACTAATAAACTTGCAGCAACAACAATGAACTAATTAATAGCCCACATGAATTTTTTTTTTATAAAAAAACCAAAAGATACAAGCCACTAACGTATGGTGTGGCGCAGAAGTACTAAGAGGGCTGACCTCAAATAAATTGGGATGATAGCCAGGAGAAAGAAGAAGAAGAAAGAAGATGCAAACAAAAAAAAAATGGGTGGAAAGGTCTGCACGCAATTTTAACTAAAGGCATCAAGCATATTTAGGCCAGATGCTTTCGACCCGCCACGCCATCTTAACAGATCTGAGAGAAGAATTATGGTTCCAGCAGTAATGATGATGAAGGAACTGTAAATATAATTTCACAGTAAAGTGGGATTTACACTGGATTTACAGTATACCTACTATTGGATCATCACACCAGAATTTTTATTCGTTGAACATTTCTGATTTCATGAATAGTTACGACTGGATATTTTCCATTGTGAATCAGTGTCGTTGGAACTTGCCAATTTTGTCGCCACAACGGTCGCATCGTCACCTCGTTTCCGTTCTGTGGCTTTCAGAATATAATTCTAATTCAAGATCGTGCATAAAGATATTTTTACCACTGCGTTTTTCTACTGATCGGCCGCGGAAATTTTCTCATGACGAATGGGGCTACTTTTTCTTTCGAACTGTTTTCAGACTCGGCAGTGACACTTTGGAAATTAGTTTTGGGGTATGAATAATGAGTTTTCTTATTTACGTTGGACTGTAAACTGGCCTGTTTCGTTTAAGAAAACTTAATAATTTGTTAGTAATTGGACATTTTCTAAGAGCAGTTAAAGCCACCTCTTTTCTATTTAAGTTTTTGACTATTTAGAAATGGTAATTTGCATGATTGTTTCAGATTGAAGGACAATGTTGCCAGTGAAATAGATAGGTATTAAGATATTTAATTGCTAATATCTCAGGTTGGAAGCGTAATGCATTGCCGTTTTGAACTTTTGAATATCTAAATTCTGGGTGGCACTGAACTGTCATGGACAAGCGTGAGGTTTACAATCAGGCAAGTGACCTGCTAGTCTCGTCAGTGGCATTAAAAATGTGATGTATGATAATGTATACTCGTAAGAATAACAGTTTTACAGTGTCGCCTAAATTATATAAGAAAAACAATAAAAGAAGACATGTAATCTTAAACTTTCGCGATTTAAAAACATGTCTTTAATGTTATTGGTATTTATCGCGCGTTATTTTTACCTAAATAAAATAATGTGCGATAAGTCCCAATAAACATTAAAAAAGTAATTAAATAATAATAAAAGGTGAATAGATAAATGGTGGTGTAGCTGTATCATTACCTATTGCAAATAGTTATATCAAAGACTAAATCATCTAAAGTATATCAGCTTGGTTTCTTCGTGGTATATAACGAACAGTAAAAAAGTTGCTATTTTTATTTTTATAATTTAATAGTTTTATAGTATAAATGTTTAAAAAAACACAATGTGACTCGTTAAAACCGACCGAAGGAACCCAAACTCGGGGAGTTTACTGGTAGCTATTGAAGAGTTCCACTGTTCTTTTCCCGGTTCCATCATCAGATGAATGTTTATGACTCTTTAAAACAAACCAAGTGATTCCAAGCTGGAGGGGTTTACTATTAGCCATTGAAGAGTTCCACTATACATCTCCCGGCTTTATCATCAGATCGATGGTACCAAATTGTTATATTGCGATCCGGATTATTATATACTTGCAAAATTTTAAATCGAAACGACCATTAAAAGCAAGTTTAAAAAAGGGGCAGTCATGACATACATCACTTTAGAGTGTCGGTGACGCGAACCCATAAGTTTTGCCCCTACCAAAAATAGCTCAACGCGGCTAAAGAAGTTTTCACTTCAATAATTTTCGAAGGTAACTTTACATGGTTGCAAGTGAAGCCAATAACATATTTTTTTATGACACTGAATGACGAGCCGAGCGAAGTCGCTCGCCTGATGGATCTTCACGCTTGCCTATAACAGCTCAACGCCACTCAGAATTTTGAACTTCAGTTCAAAATCCTGGATGGCAATGCACTGCGCTCGTCACCCCGAGATATAAGATGTCGAATCTCTGTGTGCCCTGTCATTTCGCTGGAAACATTGCCCTTCAATCCGGAACACAGTAGTGTTAGCACACTACTGCTTGGCGGTTGAATAACTGGCAAAGGTGTACTTCCCCAGGCGGACTCTGCAAAAGAGTCCTACCACTACAAAAAAAAAATGGGCCGGACAGGACAAATTGCTAGGCGCAGGTGACATTGTCCAGCTGCAAGTTGAGTCAACGATGTTGTCACTACCGCGGGTCGAACCTGGAGTTGAATAGCGCAGGACCGAGGCAGACGTCTTATAGCAAAAAAGAAGCCCATCCATATTCTACAGTGGGATAAGAAAGGCTACGGATGGCGTTGACGATGAAGCTAATAAAAGCATGTTAAAAAAAGATTCAGGCATATACATATAAAAATTCCAAAAGTGTCGGCGAATCAACGATGTTGCGTGAACTAAAGAAACGGAAAAGAGCAAAACGATACTTCCTTCCTCAGGCGCCAGTACACGATTTCCTAATTTTGATAGAGTCGGCGTAATATTAAGTTAACTGTACCGAATATTTCACGTTATAATCTCAACATTTCCATTTCATTCATTTCAGTATAAGATTAGTGATCTCACCATTTTGTCGCACCACGAGAATAAAAAAATATTTTCGTTTTCTACTCAATAGCACTGTTTTATATCATAAATAGATAATAAATAAATAAATATCTGGGACATTATTGCACACATGGTCATCTGACCCCAAACTAAGCAAAGCTTGTAATATGGCAGCCAGAGACTGATATACATACATATATATTTTTAAATACATACTTAAATAGATATTAACACCCAGACATATAACAAACACAAATGTTCATCACACAAATGTTTGTCCTAGGTGGGAATCGAACCCACGCCCCCAAGCGCAAAAAGTAGGTTCACTACCAACTGAGCCACCGGGGCAGTAAAATTAGAAAGTATTCGGTAAATACTGGACATATACAACCAATACGAGTAACACACTACATAAAAGTAAAAAATTCAGAGAGCTCTAAAACAACCTCAGTCAAAATAAAACTCGTATGTAAGTACTTGAGAAACAGAACATTGCAAACTTCGACGTAAATTTCGGTTAAAATTTACGATGATAACCTCGTAGAGTCGTAAAAAGCTATATTTGCGGTGGCTTATATGACCGGAAAGGCGGCTGCGTCGCGTGAGTCGCAGGTCTTAGCGGAAAGGGCCGGCCGTCGCCACGTCGCACTTGTCACCGCAACCTATGTTGGTTTATATATTTTAGCATGTCTATTTGTATTAACTGACACTTGAAACCGTACTCGCATCGATATAGCCCGAGCTGCATTTATAAACATGCAAAAAGTCGGGAACTCCATTGAACTACGAACCAGGCTCCTCCAATGCCAACATCTGGCCCGTTGTAAAGCGTGTACTATGAAAGCAGAGCTCCGAAAAAAGGTTGAAGCATTTGAGATGTAGTCTTACCACCGCATGCTTCGCATCAGTTGGACGGATAAAGATACCAATTTAGAGGTCTTAAGCCTTATGGGGAAAAAACTGGAACTTATCCGGACATTTAAATAGCGAGTTTGCCTACCTCGGACATGTACTGCGGCATAACCGGTACTTTATCCTGCAGACCATTGTGATGGGCAAAACACCAGAGAAGCGTAAGGTCGTGTCTCCGGAATATCAGGGGGTGGACGGGGATAAAGAGGGTATAACAACAGTTCAGACTTGCGCTGGAAAAGAAAAATTCAAGAATCTGAATGTCGACCTTCATCAATGGAGAGGCACTGAGAGAAGAATAAGAAAGAGAGCAATGGACCACGTATAGCATTTACAGCTGAGCGCATAGTGCTGGTTGTTTATCTTATAACAAGAACTGTTCAGTCATGAGGCCTTTAGGTGGCCTGATGCGGTGTCGCTTTTTCATGCCCACTCTGGCAGTCCGATAGCAAAATGGGCAGGAGGGAATTAGATCATGTAGATCCAATGCCCACTCCCCGAAAATTAAGCGCGTATCCCTAAAAAAATGTATATGCAGAAGTATGTTCACTGTCCAACACCTAGCTATGTTTATACGACAACTGTGGAAAAGAATTCCATCTCAACATGTAGGTCATGCCGTTAGTTTGGAATCCTTCCACGGTTCGAGTGGTAGCCTGCGTGTGACTTCTAGCTCTAGACTTGTTTGATAGTTCGTTCAAACTATTTTTATGATCGATCATTAATTATCACATTACTGTTCGAGTTTCGCAATTGGTACGAAACATTGTGATGGTGTTTATGAAACAAGTAGAGCCGTTTCATGAGAACTGTAGAATTGCTCGAGTTTAATTCGCGCGGGAGTGGGAAAGGGCGGGTCTTCCTCCCCCCTGAAATTATTCATTAACTTGAGAGAGCACTCGCGGGGCGCTTTGTACGTACATGATCTCCGTTTGTGGCTGGTTAACGATATTACCCGCTTTGAATCAGCCGATGGCCGCTGGAGCCCGTTTGTAATAATGTACCTAAGTGAACCCGTACAAGCTGTGTTCGGGGAAATTTGTGCTTTTACATTTTTAGCGTTAAGCTTTTTTTACAAAGCTTTATATTTGTATTTGTTTGGGTAAATTCTTACAAACTGAATTAGAACCAGTTCCTCCTAACCAATTTTGCTGAAATTTTACATACATTTTTAGTTCTGCGTTATGCAATACACAATCTTGTAGTTAAGATTGTTAAAATGGTCGCCGCCACAAGATGGCGGATGTTGTTTTTTGTTAACCCTGTTAATATTAAATGAACGAGCTTGAAGAGTAGGAAACGATAAAATGACGCCGTTTAAAAAGCTTGTTTTTTTTTCTTGAAATTTGGTAATGTTTATGAGGCGTGAACCACACGGTGTAGGAAGTATGACATAAATGTGCCTAGAAACAAATGCATTTTGTATATGTCTACATAATTATAACGTACATTTCGTAGATTTACCTATCTTATTTTTCACAAAAGTTTGATATGGTGAATTTTTGCTATATCATGTATTTTATTGACCTGATGAGAAGATCTTTTGCCTGATGATACGCAACGTAACTGCCACTGCCACTCAGAACTTTAAACGTAAACATCTAAAAATCCTGCTCTCATCGCACTGCGCTCTTCAGCTTGAGATATTATAGATGGCAAATTTATTCCCAGTAATTCCACTGGAAACATTGCCCTTAAATTAAAATAAATTAAATCTGGAACACACGATGTTGAATGTTAGCACACTACTGCTTGATGTTTGAAAACTGGGAAAAGTATGGTACTTCCCCAGGTGAACTCTGCAAAGGAGTCTTACTCCTACAACAGAGTACTACTTTTCAGACGCGCAAAAACGAGAAGGCACAGCTTTACTAAAACAAGCCTTAAGAATATTAATGAATTACTCCGTTCATCTAGGACCGTTCCGTTACTTTTAAATAAGGAGTAAAAGTACAATAATTTAGGAAATTGCTAAATACTTGGTATATTTAATCATTTTCTAGCTGTGAAGGTTATCTGATAACTAAATGAAAATGTTTCACACTTTTAGTTTTACTGTTTAAATGTTGTAAACAATTAAACAACTCAACGACTGGCGGGATTCGAACCTGGTCAATGATCCGGGAATGCGTTCGAAGCATTGGTTGATCTTATCCTTGATCATTTGTTGCAGATAGCAGACGTCCCCACAGGACGAGCGTCTCACAACAATGGAGCTCATCACTTTGCGTCTGTTTCCACGCATCTAACTAAAAGGTAACTTGAAAATATTTTGTTTATTCATGTTTGTATCGAGGAAAATACCTTCAATAAATAATACGGTCAAAGTTAACGAAGTGAAAGGGTGGGACGTGCCATCCGTGTAAATCGTACTGCGTGTAAATTTCCGATAAAATATCATATAACTTAAGAAGTGAAGATTTCCGTAAGATATTCGGGCTCTCTTTGTGGCCCTGCCTGGGGTAGATCTGCGGGCTTGGAACCCGCATCAAGCAAGGATATTGTATAAAAGTTTGACGTCCACAGATAGAATATAAAAGGCGATAGGTACGTGACCCGGCATTAGACATCCTGATGCGTGCTGCCGGCGATCGGCGGCCCGCGCGGTCTCGACGCGATCGATAACTTTGAGAAATAGCCAGTTTGTGTCGTTTGCCTCGCTAACAATCGAAAAACCTCGAAAAAAACCTCGGTTAAAATCGATGTTCTTGAGTATATATAGGCGAATCACACAATTATTTTGAGAGCGGCAATTTATGTATTTGTCAGGGAGTGTGTATGTATCGCCACTCGGTTAATAGATTTGGATAAAGTTCAATGTCGAAGATGGATGGACTTTTTATCCTAGATAATTTTAACTTCCTGTAGGATATGAAAACATAGGGCGCTGTTACAATAGCTATCCATAAACAAAAGTTTTCTCAGGGATCAAACATTTTACTTCTTTTCCTAATAAAGAAAAAGAAAGGTTAAATACCTGTATTGAATACAGTTATGTATAAAACTCAAAGAACATCGATAAAATCAAATCACGAAAAGTTTTACTCGCTAAAGTTGACAAAGAATATGTAACAAGCCCGTATTCGCGGCACCACTCCCGATCAACGGCACAAATTATTCGTCGCTATCATCGACTTATATAGTAAGCATAGGGCAAACAATTTTTTATAATGATACCAAGCTCAGTGGTCCTAACAAGTCTACTGCGCAGTATAAAATAGCGAAATTAGCGAGTGGGTGCGCAACAGTGTCAAGAGAGTTACTAGCTTATTTTGTTGGAAAGTGGCCGTAGCGTGTCGCGTCATAAATATAAAGGCACAAATAATTATACTAAACACATATAACCACATATAAGACGTAGTTAAAAGAGATTTCAATAGACGGCGCACATTTTTCATATTGGGACGCAATGTTCAGATCACCCTCTCTTTATATTTAGCTCTATGGCCGCTGTATACGGGCAACATCATAAAGAATGTAGTTACGATAAGATGATACGTAGGCGCTTCCTGTTTCTGGGGCAATCGATTTATTAGCTCGCCTTATGTAGGGTTTTCTATAAGTCGTTACGGATTATCTTGGTACAGCGACTATAGTGCGAGAGCCAATAACGTGAAAAATCGTCTCTATTGAGTCACTTACAAAGACGTGGCCGTCCTTTGTAAACAGTTTCTTAGTTCCTTTGGGATGGAACTGTTGTTAATTTTTTGACAAATAACTATGTGAGCTCTCCCGGTTTCATCCTAGATAGTCTGTAAGCGTAAAAGCCTATGGTATCGGTCTATCGGAGTAACTTGATTTTATACTATTAAGACGCAAAATTAAAAGAATGATATTGTGTTTAACGCGTATTATACTTAAAGCCTATAATATGCCTTAGCCAATTATGATTAATGAGGTGTCGATAGATTCTTCTTTATTCCGGGATGATCGGGATGTTATTATTAATGCAATATGGTGACTAGCTCTCGTACAAGTAGTCAAAGTGGCGGAGAAAACATATTTTTTGGCTAAAACCTTTCATGTATCGTAGAATATATAATAGGTCATAATTTTTAACCAGTTGTACCGTTTGCTATTCACTAAAAATAACCTCGTCGGTTTTTTTTGAACAAAATATTTTTATAATATTTACACATCTTGTTTTTACAAGGTTTTATGTAATTTGCCTTGTTAGTATGGGGTGAAATCTTTTTTATTCATTAAATTCAATAAAGCGAACGTCTAAAAGCTTGATTTGAAGAACGAATGTTGAAACACTGTTTTAAACTACGTATCACAGTTTTTTACTGCAGTTATATGAATAATATCCCGTAAATAATCATATAACTGCGATAAATGATTGTTGAAAGAGATCTCTCAGTTTGCTATAGTTTGGCTAGTCTCTAGAAACAGCGCATTCTATACGAAGTATATGACATATTCAGGTGACTGGCTCTCGGCCTGTATAGATAAGCAGTAAGAGGATCAAGTGGTAGTAGCGTTTGACGAGCCAATACTAGGGATAGCAGATAATCGGGCACTGGACTCGATTTTACTCCTTTGTAATGACAAGGTGTCATTTAGCCGACTTTACCCGAAACTCGAGATGGGTTCACTAAGTTTACGATGGCGATAAGGCACGAGCTTCAATAGTACCTAGTATAAGTGAAGGTATACAAAAGTAGGTAGCTGAGTATAGATAGCTGTAGGAAGATTGCTTCTTATTCGAACGCGACCTCGGCATTTCGAGCGCACTTACCTACATTACCTCCCGACCCCGCAAAGTTCTTATGACGTTTGAATGTTTGTTCGGGTACTCGATGAAAATAGTTATGGAAAAGAGTAAGCTTATTGAGTTCATATCGAAAAATGTGTACCTACTGAGCGACATAGATAATTTAAATCTAAGAACTTCAAATGACGTAAAGGGGACATTAACTTATGTGTATTATAAATTATGAAAATGTATGATATTTACTCAGAATTTAATGTTATTACCAACTAAGCTAAGCGGGTCAGTAAAAAGTACGTAGCTACTACGTACACTAGATTCCGGAACTGGAGACGTGTAAGTTAAACAGTATAGTTTATGTGGTAGTTGTGGTATTATTTAAATGTACCTACTTAAGAAAACGTATCTGAAGATGTTACGGCCAGTTTAGTGAACCAATTATTAAAAAAAGAAATGTGTACTTGTGCGGATTATCATAAACTAGCCGCACACTGTGGTTTCACCCGCGTAGACATCCCTCAGGGACCTTAAGTTTCAAGAGACAAAAAGTCACTCTCTGGCCCTCCAACTATATCTATGCAAAAAATCACATCATACCGTTGCTTAGTTGCTGTGTGAAAGAGGATTAAAAACCATCAAACAAACACACATTCGCATGTACGAGTATAATATTAGTATGTAATAGTCGTAGCACGTAGCGGGCCTACGGCGTAGCCGTCATGCTACGAGGTCTATTTACCGTCCTCGTGCGGCGTAGTAAACACGCTACAAAAAGTTACAAAAAGACTGCTTTACTTCACATGAATGGTTATATGACATCATCGGAATGCAAGCCAAATGGCTGCATATAATGAATTAAAAATAACTGGCCAGGAGCGTGTCCAGACATGCATATGGTAGGGTTCCGTAACCAAAGTCATATAATAATTGTAGTCATAGTTCAGAAATTGATAGTTATAGAAAAATGCGAACAAAAGAAGCTCTGTGGACTTAGCCAAATTTCAGAGAGGTATCATCCCGACATGGCACATACTTTTTATAGTTTAACCATAGAGAAAACTAATTGAGTAACATTCTTTGTTAAAATAATTTTACAAAAAGGTCATTGACCTTGAGCTAGAACGCCTGGAATTTATTACACTTTTATCGCTGTTACTAAAAAGCGATAATCAGATAATGTTCTAAATAACATTGAATGAAAGTTTTATATATGACCTATCCGTATTGTAAGTTACAAGTTTTTATGACTTATAATTTAGAAATGCAGGGGGGGGGAGGCAACTTTTTGCAAATTTAGCGGGCCATATTTTGCAGTGCAGTGGAAAATAAAATCATCTCCATTTCACATGTACCAAAGCTACCCCTAAAATGCAATATTATGTATTTTTTAAACTTTTAAAATTGAGTTCTATATTACAAATATAATTTTGCAAATTTTCATGCACATATTTTAATAATTATAAATATAAAATAAATATTTCTGGGACATTATTGCACACATGGTCATCTGACCCTAAACTAAGTAAACCTTGTAATATGGCTGCCAGAGACTGATATACGTACTTTTTTTTTTAATACATAATTAAATGGATATTAACACCCAGACATAGAACAAACACAAATGTTCATCACACAAATGTTTGTACTAGGTTGAAATCGAACCCACGCCCCCAAGCGCAGAAGGCAGGTTCACTACCAACTAAGCTAACGGGGCTGTCATGTCAGAGGCACAGAAGATAGAAGGTTAAAAAAATTCGGGTGGACGGAAAGACGGACGGACAGACAGACAGGCGGACGGACAGAACTCTAATAATTAGGACAAATGGAATAACACACTATAAACAATTAAATTTGTGTACAAGGCCTACTCTTAGTTTTCATAATTTTTGGAGGGCGGCCACGGGCGTGACCGCACGATGGCAGACACAGCCATTATGATTGATTTTCTCTTTACACGAAGGCATTTTGTCCAATCCCTCTGTTATCCGACCTAGTACTGGAATAGTCATTTGTTTCCCTCCATAACAATCCAAAGTTTCGTTTGTTCTACAACTTGTGGCATGTATTGTGATGTTCGTATTCACATCAAAAATGCGTAGGCTGGATAATGTGTTTTCATGTTGTTTATTTTACGAGCTTTTTATGTAAAATACCTGGCTAGATGGTCGTGAATCGCGTGACGGAACGACGTGGCAGGTGGTGCGGCGCGCGCTCGCAGTCGTCGAAGTACAACTTGGCAAAATATGTAGAAAATAATAAGGGAATCACTATCACAAATGATCTTATTGTTAAACTGAACACTACCACCTATCTTACCACACCATATTGAAACACTTTACAGTAAAAATATCTCATGGATTTATCAATAATTCTAAGATTATATCTGCGAAAGTGTTTGTTAGTTGTTCTTTGACACAGCAACGAATCGACGCGATTTTTGCATATAGATTGTTAGAGAGCAGGCGAGAGACATGATACTTTTTATCTAGGAAAATTTTACGGTTTCTATGTGCATGTCCAGGTCCACCCTGGTGAAACTACAAGTCGCAGCAAGTAACACATATTTTTATTTTTTCTGTGGCTTTTTAACAGATAAAGCTAATATTGCCAATGAAAGTAACCATCAAAATAGGACTGTTCTGTAAAAAAAGTATGCTTCGCCACTCATAAAAAATATACGCGTCAATTTGAGAACCTCCTCTTTTTTCGGTTAAAAGAGTGTTTTTTCCATTTCTCGACTTTTAGGCAAGCCGTACTTGTACCTACCACAATGCAGGGTGCAGTGCGCCACCACCCGGCAAACTTTGCTCCACTAATTTATAGTTCATACGTCACCGCCTCCCTTATCGGGTTTCCGGTGGCGTGTGCGCTGCGGCCATTCTGCAAACGTAATCTATGCAAGCGCTGCAGGTAAACGAACCTGTTTAACATTCAAAAACACTTCACAACGACTCGACTGTAGGTGAAACTATCATTGACTTTGTCTGGGTAACGAGAGCCGAGGAGTGGCTGCTTATTTAAATTTTTGTAAAGAGGTGTTATTGCGACGAACAAACGATTGTTTGTTTTGTTGGATATTAGCAGAACACTCGTGTTTTTAAAACTCATTTATAGTTTTCAATGGGAACGAACTTCAATAAGTGGGCTTAACATAATTATCTCACAACGGCAAAGCTAAAAAAGGGTATTGTATTATGTATGTATGCTTGTAAGTTTCCACCTACAGCCACGACTCAAGCGATTTTGATTAATGAGGTGTCGATAGATTTGTGTTAGTTCATGGATGATCACTGGTGACGTC
Organism: Agriopis leucophaearia; assembly: GCA_949125355.1. Taxonomy (NCBI): domain Eukaryota; kingdom Metazoa; phylum Arthropoda; class Insecta; order Lepidoptera; family Geometridae; genus Agriopis; species Agriopis leucophaearia. Next base: position 10,294,125 of record OX421264.1, read on the forward strand.
ATCATAAATACTAAGTGGCGGACATTGTGATATTCTAATTTTATTATGCGAACTGCTAGTCGGTGAAAGTCACAATCTGGGTGTCTAAAAATTGCGAGTGAATCAGCTTAACATCGGGCGAGTTGGTGGTCAAAGGCCTAATTTTTTGTTGAAATTGTTAAGATGGAATGAAAATAAAAATTTGGTTGCACTCATCTTGCATAATAATTATCATTGACTAGGTTTTTAAAATGAAAGTAAGGTTTACTATTTTTTTTTTATTAAAACACTTTTCATGGATTTTATTGTGTGTAACATTATTTTAATTCCTAACGTTTTAAACACTGCAGTATTCATGGTCACAAATATACTGAAGAGTGTTTGAAAAGTCAGGAATTCAAATAAAGGCAATAAAATCCGTTAAAAGTGTTTTAATTTCAATGTGTAATCGAAACCCTAAGACATTATTACATGATTTTTTGTTCAAGTTCCTATTTGCGAAATAAGGTCCGGTCCGCTAGAGTTGACATGTGGCCGTATAACCCTCAAGTTTACTAAACTTCCACATGATGAGCTTATAAACAATATTAAATTATTTTGTTTTTACAAGCTTTCATTTAACTTGCCCTGTAAATATGTTTGGGACAAATCTTGCAATTGAATTTTAGACCAGTAATCCCGAACCTATACAGCTCAAATTTTGCATAAATGTTTAGTTTAGATGACAATGCATGGTGAAGTGACGTCATTTTAAATCTAATATGGTGGACTCCAAGAGATGGTGGACCAGTAATTTTTTATGTACTCCCATAATATGGGTGTAAAATAAAAGAGTTTACTGAGAAGAATACGAAAAAAATGACGTCTCCTAAATTCGATATGGCTGACGTATAAAACCTTGTTTTCAAAAAGTATTTTTTATTTTAATAATATTTATTATAATTATTATTCGGAACTGACTCACCCACTGTGTGAAAACCACGTCAGTTTCCATAATGTAATTAGGATAATCGTATGACAGTTGTCAGGTTTTTTATTACATAGAAACTTGTTTGCTAAATGCTTTTCAAATATCCACTAGCATTCAGAATTAAGCTCGTAGCTCGTGATTAAATGAGTATCGTGCAGGTATTTTTGCCTCTTTTTGTAGATAGCGCATGGATGAAGTGATTACCCTACTTTAACGTTTGATTGCAAAACAAGCGGAGTACGGTCCTACAAAAAGGACTTATCTTTTTATTAAACATGTTAGATGTTATCGTAACCAACAGGCGAGAAATTAATTAGAGACGTTACGCTCGTTTGTTGCGGTAATTAATACGAAGGCCCCGAACAAACATCGATAAAGTTTACGTTACGGAGCGTTACGCACTTCAATAGCTCGCATTTATTACGCAGCTTAAGATTATTGTTTTTGTAACGCTACGTGCTTCATCACTTACTAACAATTACTCACAAAAATGTTACATCAAATTTAGGTGATTGAAAACTTTAAGCTCAAACTATACTTACATAGTAGCTTTTATTGACAACCAATATGGCTCAGTGGTAGCGCATCTGTCTTATGAGCTTGAAATTTCGGGTCCTTCTCCCGGCTGGACAAATTTAAATATCTGTTCTGTATCTATCGGGTCGGTCTGTATCTATCGGGTCGGTTTGTATCTATCGTGTGTTCTTGCCCGTGCACTATGTATGTTTTCAGGAATTCTAGTCATGAGCGAGAAGCGTTAATAAAATAATATGTCCATATCTCAGATAAATTTTAGAGTTAACACGGTTTAGTACGTTCATTGTTTTTGGATGAAAATTTACGACTGGCCGGATTCGAACCTGTGCAATCCGGGTAAACGCCCGAGTGCTCTAAACCTATTATGCTTCAGCATAACTTAAATATAGATCTACAATACAATTTTGTTAACGACTTAATTTTGACAGATGAAATGACAAAAATCTTTATGACGTATTTTATAAATAAAGTCCGTTTTATCCATATACAACGTACCGCTGTTACGTACCGCCAACTATTAAACCTAACTCTCAAAACTCGAACAGCACAAACTATCCTAATAAGACAACAATGCACGTATGCCAAGTAGAATTTAATTCGCTGCACGGCAAGCGTCTGTCAAGCGGCAGTTCTCAGAAACTTCACGCTACACTGGGTAGCCTAGACGTGCATGAATATAATTATTCGTAGAGGATAGAGCGAGTGTCTGAGACTCTCGCAAAATGTCAGACACCTATTTGATTTCATTCGACGCAATTTTTCTTTCTTTTAGTATATTTACTGTAGCTGAATCCCAGGCTTCAGCATTATTAAATCGCGTAAAACATAGTTCTTTACACAGGGCTACTTGTAATCAGTTAGCATCCTCTAAAGGGCCGCCTCAGTACATAAAAACAAACGACTTTTGTTCTACGACATTGAGTTGACAACCCAAAACCTTTCTTTGTGCAACAAAAAAAACTTCATAAAAGCAAAATGTGACAATATGACAAGACGTGTATGAAAAGAGTTCTTAAAACGAATATATGAATTAAAAATGAAGTATGAAAAAAAAAAACTTATTATTTGGAAAACAGCTGAGAACTTTTACATCACTGGACAGATTGTGACAACACAGACATATAGCAAACAACGTGCTGTTTTCAAATATAAAAAATGGGCCCAAATAGGTCCAGCAGCTTTGGAGAAACATACATAACAAATAGAAACACGACCTCTTACACCAAATACAAATACTTTCTCCGTTCCGTAGAGGCTATTTAAAAAAACTTTATTAAAAACCTAAGCGAGAAGTCCCGTTTCCATCTTAGCCTTCTCTCTGATTTTGGTTTGGTGGACTTCGACAAATATAAAGGAAGTTGGTGGACATATATTTTGCTGCGCATTAAATTAGTGATGAACAATGAAATATTTTCCCATGTTATTCGTTGTTGCTTCGATGAATACTGCGCGAAAGTCGAAAACTTTAGTAGTTTATTCGTTACAATTCGAATATTAGAGTTCGAGTAATTCGAAACAGCTGTTTGACTTAACGCGGCTTCGTCGAATATTCGAATCTATTTTTTTATTGTTAAGTGTGCGACATTTTACTGCTACGCTATAAAAGTGAGCCGAAACTTTTATTTCAATTTTTAATATAAATATTTCAATTCAGAGAGAGTAAATAAATCACATTTAATGTTGGAAGCATTTTGTTTTGAATGCTGGATCCTGAACATTTTTACCTACTAATATTGTGCGAATTGGTGATTGCATTTGCTTTACGTTTATACATGCTATACACGATGAAGCTTATGATGTCTGTAACGAGCTTTTGATAGCGCCGTATTTCATTTCCATACGAGGCAAGAGCTATAGGCCAGTTTTAATAACATGGCTCGAAAAACCAAGATATTCTTCAACAATATTGTTATCTACCATTTGATGTAAGATATTTTGTACTGTAGGGGTCAAATTATGCCAATGCTTTTTTGAAAAATCATAGATAGATAGATAGATAGAAAACTCTTTATTGTTCACACCAAAAATTATACACGTACATAAAAACAACTTAAAAAACTAGTGAAACAATTGGCGGCCTTATCGCTATAAGCGATCTCTTCTAGGCAACCTTAGTATGGTGAGGACATACAGAAGAGGTAAGGGACGGGTAAATCATATTATGATTTTAAAACATTTTCGGAATACATATATGAAAAACCAAATCCCAAGTATAGTTTATGTTTTATTTTCACATCCTACTAGTTTCACAAGATCAAGAACTTCTCGCCAACTAGAAACGAATATAATAATTATCAGTTAAAAAACCGACTTCACACTAAATTTCTAAAATGTGCTATTTAAGTTACTTGAATGACAGTATGACATGTCATCCAAGTAACCAAATTATACAGTTATTTGAATAATCTGAAAGCATATCTTATTAATTAAAAAAAATATTTTTCATTCGGTTCATAAATGACGGAGTTCTGAGGCAATAAACATGGAAAAAAAAGATGATCTTTAAGGAAGATCGTCATAAATTTGTACACAAATACAATTTTATCGCATTAATAAAAAATAAAATAAAAAACAAAGTTATAATCAGATAATTTTGAATGAAGGTTTTTAATATAACCTATCAGCATGGTAAGTTAAAAGTTTCTAAAAAATAATTACATCTCCATTTCAAATGTGAGAGCCACCCCTAAAACACAAAATGATATTCTTTTCATACTTTTACAATTGAGATCTATAATTAAACTGTAATTGTGCAAAGTTTCAAGCACTTCCTTAATTAACTATAGAAGATAGAAGGTTCTACAAAATTTGGACAGACGGACAGATAGACAGTCAGACAGACAGACAGACAGACGGACAGATGGACGGACAGAACGAATTTATATGGGTTCCTTATCGGGCCACGGAACCCAAAAAAAAAATATTTTCCGAACACCAGCTCTCTAACTAACTATGCGACGTTTTATCGCTCCTCTAACGTCATTTCGTCGACTGTCACCTGTCAAATCGTCAATTTAAATCGGATAATGTACCTCTCGAGAGAAGGCATCTCAAATCTCGTATTCCCAAGAAGACGGGGTTAGCGTTTGTTTGCGCAACCATTATTGGTTCGATAAGACGTGTCTGTATCCTTTCGGTGCTGAACGATGTGTTTACACGCGGGAAGATTTCAGCTAAATCGATATACGAATGTTTTTCCTATTCGATTCGATTAATATAGCTTTTTGTGAATCAGTTGTATATATAATGCTTAGAAAAGATATACATACAAACACAGCCTTCACTAAAACACATAAAACGCATAATTTGACACTCAGATGAGTAAAAGACATATCGCTGCCCTTAACTCGCACAAGATATGGTCTTAAAAGTATTACATATGAAGGGGCCAGACTGTATAATAACTTACCCAAAGACATTAAAAATTCAAATTTTTTTTACTAAATTTAAAAGATTACTTAATTACTACGTCATGAATCATACACTTACTTTGTTATAAAATACTAGAGAAATAATATTTTATAATTAATTAATATAATTATATTATATTTAAATATAAAAAGCATAAAAAAGACTCAATTACTCACCTATGTATAAAAATATAATACACATAGAATGTCAAAAAAATATGTTTAAAAGGATGTTTAAAAAATATACTTAATATATATGTACGAAATATAATAGTCACTTACCATAAATAATAATACCATCAACTAAAGCATATTATATCTTATTCTACAACTTTTTTGTAGATTAAGAATAAACCAAATGTTGCAAAGTACGCTCAGCCACTTCCAGGTACGCTCGACCCACATCATGCCCGTGCGCTCGCGCCGCGCTGGCCGTATTGAGCGAACAGACCGCCCGATATTGAAATAATTGGTTTCCTACCCTCTAATGTACGACGACAACAATATTAATTTTTTTTTTTTAGGTATATTCTCATGTAAGTGAAATTTATTTCTTTTTGAGAATAATAAAATATCTTTAACCTCATACCTAAGAACATGTGAGAGAGTTATCTTTTCTATTAGTTCTAATGTTCTTTTTGTATTCTGAGGTTCTAATCATATTATTATGATAATAAGGTTTTTAAATTACTGATTTACCATAAAATATAAAAGTTACACATACACATTCCACACCTAACCTACCCATACCTAAACTACCTAACACACCATACACTTAGGTTACACATACCTAAATGCTAACACATTTAGTATACACATATATAAATGTTTTACAATGTTCACGGTTATATCCAAAAATAACCGTAAACCTGAAGATAGTTTTGCATATCTACTATTTTATGTGTCGAAAACTCGATAAAATCTGAAATGTACGGTACACGAAAGCATCAAACTTGAAAAGGAAAAGAACTAAAAGTCCACATCTTGAATACTTTATAGACTATTGGTAAAACTGCTGTATGATTCTGACATTTGCTGAGCTGGTCATAAGTAGGACGATAACTTTGTACCAATTTACTAAAACTTTTAATCGTGTTCAAAATAAATATTTTAAAGTTTTTCACAACGCAAAATATCTATTCTTTTGTTGGAAATAAGTGTCTACTAAATTGATATAAAATCTACATACTTTGGTTTTCTGTACATTAATTTATAAGTTGTTATAGGTTTTCATTTTATTTTATTAAACTATGTTTACCGTACCTATATATAACTTGTGTAAATAAACTCTCTTTAAATCTACATATCGTCGTCTTAGAGTGAAAATGAGATAACTTTTCAAGAAGAAGAAAAAAACTTACCTCCCATAATTTTTTTGTACCACATATTTTTTTATTCTGTGTTAATTTGCATAAAAATTGAATGAGTTTTCAATATTACCTATTCCATGAATTAGTGAAATTAGGACATGCTTTGCGAGGTTTTCTTCCCAGAAATGTAATAATAAGAAAATGACCAAAATTGCATTTTCGAGGTTTTCACTCTAAGGCGACGATACATAAAATACAATATAAAAAATGAAAATTTTCAGTGAGCGTTATTATTAAAATAACTCGATTTTTGTAATTATTTTGACCTTAATTATAGTATAAAATAAACGATCTTAAATTAGTTTAGTTTTTCAAGTTTTGTGTTTGCTTTACGTATAGGGGTGTTGAATGTTGTTGTTGTTATTTCAATAAATTTAAATGTCGCTTAGTTTCGATTATTTAGTTGAAGGAAAGAGGAGAGGATTCTCAATTCGGTTGTTTATTTTAATTTGTTACCTCAAAACTCCGTCATTTATAAGCCGATTTGGAAAATTCTTTTATTTCAAGGGATAAATAATAGATTAGTCCCATAAAATAAATTTTATAAATTTCAACAAAATCGGTTAAGTACATTGGATTTTATATCAAAATAATATGTCAATTTGTCAGCCAAGTAAACGAAATCATTTTAATTATAATCTTTTAAGTTTAGAATCTACAAATTTTAATTATTTATTCCTGAATTTAATTATTTGTTGGAGTGTATACAACTCCACCGGCAATTTTTTTTTATGCTTTAAGACAATAATATAATAATGCTTCAAATTCATGTCTTCCTAGTCAAGGATGAATGGAACACACAAAAATACAGGAACGGCTAAAGATCCAGATCAGACATTCAAATTCATCATTGGAACATCGAAATCAAACCCGATACCTCTGGCTGATAAAGCAAACGTGGAACCACTGAGCCATATCTGCCGTAAATTTAATATTGTCAGCATTTTTTATCTTTAAAGCTGAGAAAACAAATTTAAATGAGAAATATCTACTCATTGAATATTACCTGCGGATATTGAAAAAGATAAGAAAATCCCGAATAATATCTTTCATCTCAGTGAGCGCGCTACGAGCGCTACGAGTCTCGCTACGACGCCGATGGTAAGGCTCGATAGATAGGGGTCATATTCTGGCAGCAGCCAATATTCTCGATCTGTCTCTCTCGATCTCATGACTTGATGATGAGGCAGTGTTGGATATAGTCTTGACTGAACCAGAGTTGACGATTTTGGGGTGATCGATATTGTTCTCCTTCATTCTGATAAGAATGAGAGCGACTGGACATAGAATTATTAAAGTTATATGATTATAATCTGCGCCGAAATATCGGGAGCTACTTCCACAACCTTACCACGGTAAATATCCCGTAAATAATCATATAACTTTAGTGAACAACCGTGATAGAATTATTGTCGTTTGCTGAATGCGCCACAAAATCTTAATTAGTCCTAACCTAACTAATATTATAAAAGCGAAAGTAACTCTGTCTCTCTGCCTGTTTGTTCGCTTTTCATGACTATATGGCTTGGGCTGATCTTACCGAAATTTGGCAGAAAGATAGTTTGCATCATGAGGAGGGCCATAGGATACTTCCCCCTTCCCCCAGAAATGCATAAAAACTGGGAATGCGCAGGTAACACCGAGGGATTCAGCTAGTATATCATAAACGCGAAAGTAACTGTATCTCTGTATGTTTGCTTGCTTATCACGACTAAATGACTAAGTCGTCTTAACGAAACTTGGCAGGAAGATAGTGAGCATCATGAGTACGGATAGAATACTTTCCCCCCAGAAAAGCAGAAAAACTGGAAAAAAGCGGGTTACACAGCGGGATTCAGTTAATACTAAATATGACCGAAAATAGTAACTACGTTTCAAAATAACGAATATAGAAGAAATGCGCGTTCAAATTGGTCGCCTGCCGATGAAAGGCATGTGAGAAGGTTCCCGATTGCATATTTAACGAGAACCCGCTAACTGCCCCGTTACAGACCCGAGCCGGGACTCGGTAATTGGATAATACTATATTTAGCTAGATCTAACTGGCGTTCCGTCATTTGTCCTCTCATCACGTCGCTATATACTCACCACGAGTAAAAACGCCAGTGTCTTGATTTACACTGTCGCTATGTGAAAAGGTTTGGTAGGATTCATTCAGCGCTTGTATTGATCGCTTAGAAAACCAGAACGGATAAGTTTGTGGCGTGTCTGCCTTCTATGCCGATGGTCCCGGGTTCCATTGGCAACTGCACATATTTTCTTCATGAATCAGTAAAATTATACATACTATGATTGGTCGAAGCATTTATTTGATCTGACATCTGCAATAACATTGTAAAAAGCTGAATAAAACATTTTCTTTTAATATTTCATGGAAGTATATCGGATACCAGTATTACGTTCAAAACCCTAGCGAAAGTGATCAGAATTAGTGGTTTCCATTTAATTTTTTACAATTATTGCAGATGTCAGAGCAAATAAATGCTTGGACCGAGTTTATTTCCGAACGGTGACCTTTCCAAATTAAAAATAGCATTTGCAGGAACGTCTCGCTTACAAAATTTAATGAAGATAGGATAAACATATCGATCCAACACGTATCATTATGACATATGTATTATTTACATTGAATATTTTTTATTTATTAGCAGATTAATTTTACGAGATTTCAGGGTTATTCCTATAACTTAATGATTAGTATAACGGACCCCTGTCGGTTTAGTACACCCTTTCCTCGTAACCCTATATAGTTACACTTCGCTAGTTCAAAATATCTGTTATGTGTGTTTGGTTGCCTGCATGAGAGTGTGTTTCAAGGCATCCCTGACACGGATAGATCTAGTAGAGAGCTATGAGTGTGCTGCGAATATTTATTTAATTATAGTATACATCAAAGTTCAGAAGTCTCGTCTCAAGGTTTCCCAAAGAGCAATGTAACGCAGTATCCTTGGTATTAAAAGGCAAGACGGCGTCCGCCACTCCATATTGCGTTCCATGACAGGCGTCATATTTAATCACACTAACATTACAAATGCGAAAGTTTGCGTGTTTGTGTGTGTGTGTAAGTTTGTTACTCCTTTAAGCAGAAACGGCTGTACAGATTTGGATGAAATTCAACTACATAATAAATAAACAAGCTAAAAATATGTTTAAAAACAAAATTATATTTAAATGCAGCTATTAATTTTAATTTTGGCAGCCATTTTTAAAATATTAGATAATGTATATGGTATGCATATTGTATTGTCACCAGTATGTAAAATTTCAGCAAATATCGGTAAGGAGGAACTGGTTCTAATTCATCTTACAAGATTAACAAACACTACAAGTTAAATAAAAGCTTGTACAAATTATTACGTAAATCAGTTCACAAATGGCGGAGTAATCGGAGAACATACATAGAAAAATATGGACCGAATTGAGAACCAACCTCATGAAGTCGGTTAAAAATTGTGATACTATTCAAATACTTAAATTAAGATCCTTCTCAGCTTATTAAAAAAAAAAGCCACGGAAACTGGATTTTTGTCATTCTGAATCTATCAAACAAAAAGATACATAGTTACATCTTTCCGTAGTAAATAGATCTGTTTTTATTTTTTTTGAAAATAACTGCTTTAAATTTTGGAATAATTCAACATATCAATCTACACTAATATTATAAAGAGGAAAGATTTGTACCTATTTTTGTATGTTTGTAATGAATATGCTCAAAAAGTACTGGGCCGATTTAAAAAAATCTTTCACCAATAGAATGCTACATTCTTCCAATTTGACATAGGCTATATAATATTTTGTAGCGAGGCCGAAGGCCGAGCTTACACCCGTGCGAAGCCGGGGCGAGCGGCTAGTTTATTATAAACCTCCAATTTACAAAAGTAGTTTTACGTAAAACTAGGAAGAAACGTTTGAGAGTGGATTTCGTAAATTACTGACATAAAATAATCAATTTTAATGTTATCGTTTACTTGTTTTGTATTCGTCTTGACAATTACGGCTTTATTTTTTCGTCTTATGGCTGAAAATCCAGATACCTAAATTGAACGATTGCATTTTGTATAATACGGCTCTATAGGCAACCGTCATCTGTGCTTGCTCAGCTCACCCATCTGAGTTAGTTTTCTTAGTATGCGTCTAGAAACGAGAGCTTGTATCGAGTTGTTACTGTCTCTAAAGACCTAAATCGTATGAACATGTACGTACATTGGTGTGTGTACACTCCCAATCCAATCATTCGTCTTTACCACGTTGCAATAAAGTTCATTTTAGTCGCCGACGGTTCACCAGACAAAGTTTTGATCAGAATATAAATTGCACACGTATGTAGTCTGTGTTTGTGTAAAGTATGCAAACGGGACCACTTTGCCCGTACCTGAGTTCAGGGAAAATTATTAACGGGCCCAAATAAACATTGTGTGTGTTTGTTGTTGGTTCTTATTCTATTGAACATGTTTCACTAAGGAATTGTGATTTAAATATCTTGTTTTATGACTCCTCTTCACAATCGGCGATTATAGACGTACGAGAGCACGATCGTGTCGAGGGCTTACTGGTTTGTAGTCGCCGATCATCGTCTATAATCGCTATAGTGATCGCGGCGATCGGTGACTTGGCGGTTTTTTCGACACGCATCAAAGGGAATTTGCTTGTAGTTGCGTGCGTGTGCCCAAACGGACGATTGTGTCGATGCTCGTACGTTGATTGTGACGATAATTTTGCCGATGACAGACGATCAACGAATAAAATTTCATCGCCGAGAGTGAAGGCTTTGGGTACTTGAATTTTATCCCGAAGACGCAAAGCAATAAGAAGGGGTTTGTTTTTAATTAATGTGTACATTTACGATATGTTTATATGGATTATTTCCACCAGGGTATTATAATATTCTCCGCCAGGTATGGCATTCCGAGACACAAAGGTCACGTGGAAGATAAAATTCTACGTCATCGACGCTGTATTACCAGTAGGTAGCATGAAATTATAACAATCTCTGTTCGCACCTGTGGAAATCCGATAAAACTATGTGGTTTGGATTTATATAATATTTTTTAAATATATATTTTTAATATATTAAATTCTTGTATAACTTGATTTGCTTCGCTTGAGCCGACAAACAAAATGCCATTTGAAATGATTTTTTTATCATTATCATCATCAGACCCCTTTAACCTCCACACTGAACGACATCCTGCCATCTGCAATCTGCAATAAATGCTTTTTTATTTTCTATAAATCCTGTGATACATAATTTATAAATTTGATTCCCAATTTCTGGATTCGTCGCAATGAAGTGGCAACTGGACAGTAAGTGCAGCAACCATGTCACAATAAAACCTTAAACCGGCTATCATAATAAAATGCGTGTACAAAATTTCGTGTCTGTGCTGTTGACCGTTGAAGAGTTCCTTTATCTGGAGCTAATTTTGGATGTCGATTCACGTCATGCTTACCATAAAAATGCATTCATTGGAATTGAACCAACATGTAAAAATTCAACTTCGTAGGAAAAAAGGAAGCGGTTCTAATTCAGATTGCAAGATTTGACCTAAACAAACAAACAAACATTATAAGATAAATAAAAACAGTTGAATATATAACCTCCTCTTCTGAAATCTGTTGAAAAACTAACAAATAAAGGAAAGCTTATCACACCCAATAACTTAAACCTGAAGAGACCAGATAGCTATCGGTTTCCTTAAGATTTATGAGAAGTTAGCAAACGCGTGACGTCGCAAGCAGGGAGCGGAAAAACAAAACATCCCACCCTTTGGCCTTGTCCCTACTCGTCCCATATATATCGTCAAAGCGATTCACAACTCCGCCCCTCAGTCTCGACACTAAACGTAATCAAGAAAGCTTTTAATCTTCGTAATTCCACAGCCGCTTCAAAATGAGGGTCAAGTTTTCGCTAGTATTACATGGTACCGGCCTCATTAAATATTTCCTTCTGAAAGCAATCTTCACGGGAATAAATCATGTCTATGGGAGGTTGTGGGCCTGGATCTCACTCCCATGATCTCTGGGGGGGCTGCCAGTCGCTGGAATTTTCTAGAAGGCCACACAACATTCTATTTTTAAACTTGAATAACAGTTTATCGGGCGGTAATATATACTCGTTTTGTATAACATATTATTCTAGGCTACGTCTGCCTTTGTTTACGCTAAAACATGTTAACAGTGGCGGTGTTATGGTAGTTAATAACTTACCCTGTTATTTTAACCGTTAATACGTTAGGCTCTGTTCTTATATAACTAATTACGCGCTATAAATTGTAGAAGTAGACCTGTGTGCGTGTAGAGCACACATCTACAGAGTTTAACATTATATACAGGGTTTTAAATACATAACTATACTTACGGTATTACATAATTAAGGGTATTGATCCACCCATCAAAGTGATCAACTTGTAAAACACAACTTTGCTAAATTCGAGAAAACAAAGTAGTATGACGACACATTTTTTTCTCGAGTTTACCAACGTTGGATTCTACAATTTGTTCACTTTGATGGTTAGATCAATACCCTTAATTGTGTAACAACATACTTTAAGTTACACCCCGTAAAATGAACAAAGGTATAGTACTGTGGTACTAGCTATGCATTACAATACGCTTTCCTGTATCGAAAATAGATGTGTATGTAGGTAACTATGAATTAAAGAAATTGGTGGCCCACCTATTTCAGTTTATCTGTATTTGGTATTGTATCTACCAATATTGATTAAACCATTCATTACTGGCCGTATTGAGTTACGAGGAGCTTGCTATAGCAAAAAGCCGAGTATTTTTGCTAAACTACTTATAGTATGAGCAAACACGAGTAGCACTTTAACAAATTGCTAGCGAAAGATAATTTTTCGCTATAAATGGTTATTAAACTCTTACTTAACTAATTTAATTTCCTAAGTGCTGTAGAGTTGATGGATAATTGGTTATAGTCATCTGAGGTAGCACCTCAGGCTGTTCGTAGAGAAGACAATATAATTAAAACTTCTACAGACAAAAAACAACAGCAGTTTGAACGATGACCCGCGCGTTTTCTAATATAAGGAGCTGAATGGACCACTACACATCAAAGATGAGAAGGGTTCACAAGCGAGCTGCTCCACTGCGCTGCTCTACAAGTTTGAAGTAACGTAGTGGTTTATTAAATTTCTTTTATTCAAAACGAGAAATCCCGTGGTCAAGCTGTGCTATCGTATACTACTTACACGCGTTTGGTCAGTACATGATTATAAATAGCACGAAAACATTCTATTATTGAGTAGTAGCATGTGTTTGAAAACATTGCTAGTAATAAGCATATTCATTTCGGGTATTTGCAAAAAAATCAAGAGTTGTTTGATTTTGGAGTATGCTACATAAGGCGCGGATGCAAGGGGTTGTGCTCTGAGCATGTATGAACAGGTTTCTTTTAAACAAGCTGTATAAATTACCTATTTTACTAATCGCTTAACATCAGGCATGTAAGTCAAACGGAAGCACCAATAAAAAAGATATTAACCCACAATTTAAGCTGAAATTATGCACCTAAACAATAAATAGTAACCAGAAAAGGTCTTGACACGCGGCTTTGCAATTAGCATGCTTATTGGTAGAACTTTTAATTTTATTTATTAAACAAAATCCACAGCCCTTTAGAAAACTAAACAATAAACTACGAACTTAACTTACGGCCAATTAAGGATTACCATTTTATTATTAATCTAATAACAGCACACAGTCGTATATTATGAAATAAATGAATGTGTGTATGTGTGTGTGTGTGTGTGTGTGTCTGAGTGTATGTATATATGTGTGTGGGGGGGGGGTGTAGTGTGTGGGACGATAGTGTGCATGAGAGGGTGGGTGAGATTGTGTGTGAGAGAGAAAGAGAGAAGTGTGCATGTGTGGATATTTAACTTGCAAAATGTGTAGGTACAGTTGAACAGCGTACTATTTTTAGCATGCTCAAAGAATTTTTTGTGAGCATGTGTGTACGTAGCTTAACACCTACTCATAACTATAGGCAAGCCACCACAGTTCAAGATTAATAATGCACGAATGAGGTAATGAATGCATTCGTTGAAATAGTAAAAGTGTTTTTTTGCTATAAGAACAGCGTAATTTCTAGTTCTTTGAAGTCGTGTTTACTGAACATGGCCATTTATATGAGTAAGACTTATTTGATCCCTCAGAGATGTTTGTTTTTAAGCTGGATGAGAGGTATTAATTAAAACAGTAGGTTTTATAGCAGCATGCTGGTTATTGCTGCATTTTATTACGAGTGAAGATAGCTTAATTACGTCTTGTTTGAATTAGATACCCTTGTTTTTTTCTTTGAGTATTTGATTTATTATTTGTTCAGACTCGTAAACGAAGGTATACCTACTTGTAGTGACACAGAAAAATTATGTTCTAGTAGCCACATTCAATATTAAACGTGATTTTCCAGTTTTCAGTATTTTTCCGAGATAAGTATACCGAATCGTTCATTTTTCAGCCTTAATGATGTTGATAAATTAAATAATTGTTACTAAACTCGGTCTAAGCATTTATTTGCTATGACAGCTGCAATAACATTGTAACAAGCTGAATAAAAACCACGAACTCTGATCACTTTCGCTACGATTTTGAACGTTAGACTAACTGGCACCCGATGATAGCGAAATATTTAAAGGAAATGTTTTTATTCAGCTTTTTACAATGTAATAACAAACAATAGCAACAGCCAGAGAAAATATATGTTTGGACCGAGTTTAGTAACATTTCGTTATCTGTGCATTTTTGACATTGTTATGACGAAAAAATAATTTGTCAATATTTCTAAAACACATCTTTTGTATAAGTAAACTCGACATTTTCTCTTGAATTTTATGCTAGACCTAACACACCTTTGTGTTTGTAAACCAAAATAACGCACGCATGCGCAGGAATTGTCTAGAATTCATTCAATTTCGTTTCACCTTGCAAACTAATAGAATAAACGGGCACGGCGAAAATAGTATGCAATGAACCTTTCAGGCCTGTAATTCATTCTCACTAAAGAAACGTATAAGATCCGTAGGTATAGTAGGTGTTAGTAAATCTATTTGTTTGGAAACTGTACGTAAGCTTTCAACCTGTAATAATATTTAAAGAAAAGAAGTGAGGTAAACAAATTAATTAGGCACCTGTCTCACCGCCGGCGAGTAAGCGAGTGTCTATTATAGTGGCTATCGACTATTTTCAGTCGGCGTATTAACAAGCTGAAGTGGCTGTGAGCCGCTCATATCTATCGCAAAACTAATAATCGTTGGAGTAGACGTATTCTAAAGTGGATATTATAAACTGCGAAACGTGGCGTAGGACAGAGCGTCTGTCATTTATAGTATAACACAATTTCAAAAGCTCTAAATGACAAACGGTCGCAAATTGTCAAAAGAGCAAAATGTCCGAAGAGTGTAAAGTCCAAGGCGTACAATGGGCAAATACCACAGAAGCCAAGAAGAAAAATTGAATTGAATTGACCAAGGAGCAAAATGTTCAAAGCTCACAGACACCAAAGAGCGAAACGCAGACTTGATGGTGTGACAATACATAATAAGGCAGCTAGAGGTGACAGGAAGCAGGACAAAAGCCGTAAATCGGGCTATTGCAATCCTTGCAAGAGGTTTATGTTCAACAATGGACTCAGCTATGCTGATGATGATGAAGTATATATAGCTTATCCCTATCCCTACCATATTATAAATGTGTAGATCAAATACCTTCACACATGACTTCTAACTAAGTAGAAGCAATACCTGATATCGGTTTAACTTGCGAAAAAAATCCCGTTTGCGTGATTCAGGTAAAGTGTCGTATTTACCTATAATAGACGCACTTTTCATATTTGTGAAACTACGATCCATTTACACTCATTATTTTAGGAATTATTGAATACCTTATTACGTTTTTAATAATATTATTCGTAAAGTTTAAGCAAATTTACAATTTTTTCGCAAAACATCGTTTTAGTACGCAATCTATTTTCAAACTATGGAACTACAAATCTGACGGCTGTCAGTTTGTTTGTTTGTCCGCGCACATCTTTTAAACTACTAGAAGGATTTCAAAGCAGTTTCCATGAATATGCTTATAAAATACCTGATTGAAACATAGGCTATATTAATTTATGATAATAAATAGTAAAAAAAATTTTTTTTAATAATTATTTATAACGCCATCTAGCTTATTTTATAGTAATGTTGTCGTAATGACAGACTTCTACTCGCAGAGATGGTAGGTAGGAAGACTGAAGCGGCTGTTGCCATAAAATCTATATGTAAATAAAAATATAGATATTCGCCAAAGAACCAGAGTCACCGACATAGCTATTAAAATCTGCAAGTTGAAGTGGCAATGGGCAGGCCACATCGCTCGAAGAACTGTTAACCGATGGGGAAGTAGGTAAGGTTCTTGAGTGGAGACCGCGAACCGGAAGACGCAGCGTAGGTAGGCCTCCCACTAGATGGACCGACGACATTGTGAGAGTCGCGGGCATCCAGTGGATGCAGATGGCAGGATGTCGTTCAGTGTGGAGGTTAAAGGGGGAGGCCTATGTTGAGCAGTGGACGTCTTCTGGCTGATGATGATGATGAAATAAAAACGAATAGCCGAAATGTATGTACCCGCATAACTTCCGATAGACTGCACCAAATAGTTTTTTTCTGTGTTTGTTATTTTCAGGACAGCCAACTGCTTTTGAAGAGGTTTTACAGTTTATTATGGCGTAATTTAAAGTACGTTTATTTTTGTATTGACTTCTGACGTGCTAATATACCAAGTCGACGGAGATACAATGAATACATTTTTTTGCCAGGATCAAACTTAACACCAATAACAGACACGCAAAGTAGGCGAACTCGCGGCATCTAATCTGTTACTGATCTATGATTAGCAGCTTTTTTGGATGTTATGGTGGTGAACGAAAGCGGTTTAGTTGTTGGAAGGGTCGAGGCGCAGAAGGCGGGCAAAAATTATTTAGACATCATTGATTGGCAGTCTTTACGCGGAGTAATGTTAAATAAGAGCGATTAATTATAGATACCGCTCCATGCTTCCTACTTACTATTTACTAATAATTCAATAATAACGTTTGTCATGCATGACATTTCGCTTGACTTATACCATTTTTTTTCCTTATTTGCTCCATGGCTCCACACTTCCAACGTATTTAACCAGTGAAAGTAATATATTATTTGCTTGAAATATATTTGAAACTATGGACATGTCGGGATACCTGTATCGAGTCAGATTAAAACTAGACTAAAATCATACTATGACGATAGTATGACAATCCGCATTAAAATGGAGAGCAATAAATCTACAATCATGTCATATGTGTAGGTATTATCTATAAAATATTCAGTATAAATAATCCGATGGATTTGTGCCTATTTAAAGTTCCGTTCGTGTTCGTTAGTGTAACATTTATATTTGGATATGTCAGTCTAATCGTCCACCCACTAATTACTTTGCGCTACGCGTACGAAGTCGCGGGCATTAGCTAGTAGCCAATAAATCCTTTATTATTATTATTTAGGATCTATTAATTTAATCTGTAACGATAATTTAACCTACAATAAGTTTTTATACATGCGCCTATATAGCTTGAAAACGTATAATCATAATTATTATCATTTGTCGTTTCTAGATTTAATTTAAATTAGAAATTGTGCTACGCTAATTATTGTTTTGTTAAATAATATTGTTTTTTTAAATTGAGTGTATGTTAAAATAATAGTTTAACTCACTTCTATTGCTACGCGCTAGCGGTTACAGGTGCCGTACATAGTATCAGCTGTACCTACATTTTCTCACGTCTATTTGAAACAAATCGGGTTTGAATGTGTTTATTTGAATAGATTAATGGTTCTACAATTTGTGCGATTGCTTTAGTAGAATGTTTGTTTTGTTTGAGAAATTTGTTTGGGAATTTGAAATTGTTTTTGAATACCTTAGTTTCACCTCCATGTTTTCTTTACATAGTTTTAGGTATTAAAGGCATTATTATTTGTCATCATTATCACTACAGCCTATCATGTTTCTACTGCTGGGGCACAGACCTTCTCTCAGATAGAGAGGGTGGGGCCGTAATCCACCATGCTAGCCCAGTGCATATTGGTGAATGTCATATATCTTTTGAACTTTTTGCGCTCATGCTACCGCTCAGGCATCATCGCTCATTGTTTGTTAAGGTGCATTTGTAATTAGATAGTTTAAAGTATACTAGTATATAATGGATGGATGACATCGTCCGATTACAGGGCAAGATGTAGATGAGATCGGCGCAGGAAAGAATGTATGAATTGAGTATTGATTGGGCGTGCCAAAGCAAAGTAGAGGCCTATGTCCAGCAGTGGCATCGATAAGGACTGAAACGAAGACTCGCACTTATATTATAAATGCGAAAATGTGTAAGTGTATATATTTATCCGCACTTAACACCGTAATAGCTTAACGGATTTGCATGAAATTTGTTATGAAAGTTCATGACCTGGACACATAGGCTACTTTTTTATCCCGGTCAATTTCATAGTTCCTATTAGCGGGTGAAACTGCGGAGCGTTGATAGCAGTAGATAAATGACATACACACTTCATACATACCTGTGCACATACTACAGTTTTGGACATTATCTTTCTACACGAGATTTTTACCCCTAAAAATAGATTCCCATTCTATTACAATATATGTATTTGTTATGGGCGCTCGAGGTAGCGATCCGTAGCCAAAGGAGCATCAAAAGAACTACGCCTGCGTCCTTCGCTCTTGACCTTTTTACCCTACGATATTACCATTTGAATCAATGCTCCCGCTGCCCGAAAATACTAAGTAGGTGCGACCCTAGATTTATTATAATAGACTATGTAAATTTGCAGCTGTTTTTTTTGTTGTTGAAATAGTTTTGAAAATGAATACTTATTTTCTTGCGTTTGACGGCTATGTCGACACCAATGACGGAGCACGTTTGCCTATAAGTATAAAAGAAACCGATCCACTCGTGACTTGAAGACACCCAGATTGTATCTAATACAATCAGTATGTTAAAAATAAAATCTCAAGGTTGTTGCAGAATTGCAAGGCCTCTGGACACAACAACTGCGTGTGAGCGACAACTGCGTATAGGTAAAGTTTTGCTTAAAAATCGGAGGGGAAAAAATCGAATTGGAGGTACATGTAAATAATTTCATAACATTTCTATCAAGGAATATACTACTCTCTAACGAGAGAAGAAGGGTATCATTCTATAAAAAAAGTTTGAAATTCACCGATACCACTAGCGCTGCTTATTCCGCACGGAATATTGAGGTAAAATTAGTAGCGCGAAATTTCAAAATCTATTGTTAGTTCAAAGAACCAGTTTGACTAAGTAGTTTGGCTAACGAAAGTTGAGACTGATTTTATGAGTTAAATTCAGTCTCAACTATCGTTAGCCAAACTTTACTAATTATTATTTCAATTATGTATTACTTATTTTTATTAATATTATCACTTAGCGATGGGATATGAAAGCGAATATTTTATTTGGAACGAAAAACATGTTTTTTAAGGAAATTCTTAATTCATAAATGTTATATAAAAATAAACCCGGGATAAGACCATCGCCTCGTGAAGGGATCTTCAAATAACGAAGGTTTCTTAAATTCTAGAAATGAAAATATAAATATTAGATAAGATTATTTATTTTTTAATATGCGCATTTTCCTTTGCAAAGATTTCGTTCTTTCATCTTCACCAAACTCTCTATTTTTCACTACCACGTACCTTTTAACGCAAATATAAAACGTTGACATAATAATGTGATTTTAGTGATTCAGCATACAACTATGGTCCAATATCAGAAAATAAACACAGCACAGGTCGTTGTCGCGAGTATAGGCTCCAGCATACAACTTTACTATGGTCCAATATCCAGAAATAAACACAGCTCAGGTCGTTGTCGCGAGTAATCTCCAGCGAACAACTATGGTCCAATATCCAAATCACAACCGCTTTAACATATTATTATATTCAAGAAGAATATCACGATTCCGAAATATCGAAATTTGAAACGAAAGAAAAATAACAGACGAAATTTTTCGAATGACGTTTTTTGTTTTTTTTGTTTTGTTAAAATTTTCATGACCGTGGATTCAATGTCCTTTAGTCGTAATACTAAACATGTTTACATAATATTAAAAGCGCCAAACAAGTCATAGTCACGGTTAGAGTCAAGCTAAGTAAGTCACAGTCAAGTCAAACTCATGCCCCTGTAAAGTGGTGGAGACTTTACAAGAGGCTCCTATGGAGTTTTGGAAACAACACGAAAAGACGTTTCACGTTGTTATATCACTTGTCCACTCTCGAGCACGTTTACGAGCACTTAATAAATAATAATTAATCATTTAAAACACATTAACACTCGAAAATACACAAGTTTAGGAAAATAATTCAACGAGCCGACATAATATTTACCACGTTGGCGCCCCAACTCCTTTTCGAATGTCATAAATACAAAATTGCCAGCACAATGAAAAAAATTTGGTATACAGTAAAATTATTTTACAGACTTAATAAATGAATGCAGCTATTAACTATAAAATATTATGATGATAAAATACAGATAAGGTGTAGCTATAAATAGAGAATGTTTTTTCTTTTATATGGTAAATATAGACATTAATACCCTACATTTTATCTTCCCTATGTATTGGGTTTTAATTTTAATTTGGTTGCACATAAAGATCCGCAACTCACACTATTCCAATATGTATGTGTGTGTACTGGCAAAAGTTTGTCTATTGAAGATACAACCCCTTGATTTCTATAGACATACGTCATCTAGTCTACCAGTGATCAGGTACACTGCGAAGTGTTCTAAATGTCAGGAATTAAAATAATGTTAAATACACGCGATAAAATCCGATAAAAGTATTTAATTACAATACATTACTTGATAATACTGTACTTTTAGTTTTGGATTCAAATGAGGGTTTCACGAAGACGATTTAAAAAACATTATACGGTAGTTCCGATGGACTCGATAAATGGAGCTTTACTTTTTGCCTCCACACGAAGTCATAGACAGAATGAAGTAGGTACGTACCTACTTGAACAAATATTTTAATTAGAGTAAATATGATAGATGTATTAACACACTTATGTAGCACAAATTGTTCAAAGGTGGCCAAAAAGACATGGCTCTTGGGTCATGACCAGCAAAAAATTTGTCAAAATTATATCACGGTGAATAAAATTATAGTAACGCCATGCGCCATCTAGTTAAGTTTGATGGAACTCAACCCTGAAAACCGCATATTAATTAGGTAGAGCTTATATTTTTATAGTAAAGAAATCTCAGACTACACAAACTTTGTTACTTAAAACAAGAAGGTTATACCTGGTTGCATTTTTAATGAAAGCTTGCAAACAATCTTGTTCCTGCCAGACCCAAGATTTTGTGAGAGCGCAACCTTTGCCAAATTAGGTGACTATCTTAGTTGACTATATAGGCAAGTAACGAAGGGTACTCATAAAATGTATATACGAGCGGGTTCGTGTCGTGTACAATTAATTTTCACTAATGAATGTGCCACCTGCTTGCAGACATTTTGTTTAAAATTAATTATGTTGTTGGGTGACTATGATATCATCTTTGTTGATATGTATGTAGTGGCTCTAAAATAATGTCTCCATTTACATGACACTTCTGAAGAGTAAAACACTATTCTAACTATTATTCACGGTTTAGTAACCACTGTAAATAACACTTTAGTTGCTATAATATTGACACATTTTGTTTTTATGATACGGGAATTAATCACGTATCTGAGATTGAGCCAGTTACTAAAGGTAACTTGAGCAGCTACATTATACAATCATTTATTTTATCAATTTGGTACAGCATGTACTTGTACTTTAGAACGTCACAAAAGTACAATGCAAATAATGTGTAATAAAATATATAAATAATAAAAGTATGTAAATTAAATTATAATTCAATTCTATTATTTTTACTATAGCTCAAAAAAAGGACTAAAGCAAGGTCTAATCATGGAAATAATGCTAATTTAGCATACTTAAACAATTTAAACATGTTACATTCTTTACTCATATGCCAAAATTGTTGAGAACGAAACAGATTTTTTTTTACGCGTATAAGTCCGCGTTTGACCACCAACTCGCCTGTTGGTAAGCGACGATATGGTCGAAGATGAAGCACGCAGACTTAGAAGATACCAATTCACTCTCACATGAAACAGATATATTTTAGACAGTCCGGCAAATTGCAAGGTTGTACACTATTTTAATGTAGAAACTTACACTAGGGTAGGGAACTGTAAAAGGCTCCAAAGGCTCCATACTATTTGATAGACGGCCTTGTACACTTTGTAAATCACGTGACGGATTCTATACTCTTTATTGCTTTGTGACTATGGCCCGTGTCACTATCATTTCCATGTCAGTGATAGTTATAGAAATAATAATTATCTTTTTTTATGATACTGAGTGACAAGACGAGCGAAGTCGCTCGCCTCATGGCTCTTCACGCTTGCCCATAATAGCTCAACGCCACTCAGAATTTTGAACTTCAACAGTTCAAAACCCTGGATGGCAATGCACTGCGCTCGTCACCCCGAGATATAAGATGTCAAATTTCTGTGTGCCCTATAATTTCCCTGGAAACATTGCCCTTTAATCCGGAACACAGTAGGTAGGGACCTACCTACTGTGTTCCGGATTAAAGGGCAATGTATCTATATATTATCTGAGAATCTGTCACTGATATATTCATAATTTAATAATTTCGCTAGTTAAGAATATAAGTAATTGGTATTGACCATGAGCCTGGATTTAGTTTGAAGGCGAACGCTAGAAAAAAGCTATAAAGCTCGTTTCTCTAAATGACAGAACAAGGGTAGGCCGCAAGTCCCTTGGGGACATTGGTTTGATACTTATTGGTATTTTAGTTTGTATCGATCACAGAATTAAAAAGGCGAAGTATATAAATAAATAATAAAACCCATGACCAATTTAGAGTTCAACCTTTAACTCTGTCCTGGAAGTATACGTCAAACATGATTTTGCTATAGCTAAGAAATCCACGCAATAAAACCTGCTTTCAAGTATAAAAAAACGCGTGTTAATCAGTCGGAGGAAAAAGGTAGACACGAACATATACACTAACTCACAACCTCTTACCCCAGACGCGTATATAAACCTTCTTTGTTCTGTCGTGGGTATTAAGTTATAGTTATCAATATCTATACTAATATTATAAAGAGGAAAGATTTGTATTTTTGGTTGTTTGTAACGAAATAACTCTAAAACTACTGAACCGATTTTAAAAATTCTTTCACTGTTGGGTATCTACACTATCCCCGGGTGACACAGGCTATATCATATTTTGTAGCGAGGCCGAAGGCCGAGCTTACACCCATGCGAAGACGGGGCGGGCGACTAGTAAATGAAATGAAATATTTATTCTACTATTTACTACTTACTACGACTACGACTAGTACTTTATACGTTTGACCATAAGCACAACTCACTTAGTGACACTCCTACTACGTGGAGCTCACTAAAAGTTTCCAGAGTGTATAACAAAAAAATATTATAAATGGTAATAAATGAATTTATTGTTTCTCAAAATATTCTCCGTTAGCGTAAATGCACTTTTTCATACGAATAAACCAATTTTGAAAACATTTATGCCACTCCTCCGTGTTGACCTCGGACACATGTTTTTCATTGTCTTTGGCAGCCTCTTCTTGATGAAAACCGTTGACCAAAATTAAGAACCAGTTACGCTGGTTCTTAATTTTTGAGAACAAAAAAAGTCATAAGGTGTCAGATCGGGGATGTATGCAGGATAGCTCATAAGGTCAACGTTTTTCACCTTCAAATATTCATTTGTCTCTCTGGCCGTGCATTATCATGGTGCAAGATACGGCATTTACGGTTATTTTTAAGTAGTTCGTCTATAACTTCCTAATGGTCGTGTACCAATCATTGTTCACGGTACGATGATTCTCCAAAGTAACAGTAGCAACGTTTCCAGTTTATTAAAAAAAGATGCAATCATCCGCTTAGCCTACCTTGCACGCGCGCCAGTTTGATAGGTTTCGGCTCATTTTAAAGACCCATAAGCTCGATAGCTGTTTCGTTTTGGGATCGTAGCAATAAATCCATGTTTCGTCACCTGTTACTATGTTCCACATCAAATTTGACGCCCCTTCGTTGATTCTAGTAAGCATGGCATTGCAGCCGGCTGGCTGAGCACGGAGAGAGCACAGCTTTTTCACACCCAAGTGCTTGTATAGGAATTAATATTAGGCTTGTAATTGTATTTGTCTCATGTCTATGCCTAAAGATGCCCGAATCTAATGGTAGGTCACATGCCTGTTTGTTTCGATTATACGGCGCACAGCATCGATGTTTTTGTTGTTCACAGTTGTAAACGGGCGACCATCACGAAATTCGTCACTGATATTGACAAAACCGCGTTTTAATTCTGAAAACCAGCTATAAATAGTCTTATTGCATGGTGCTTTATCGCTAAAGCCTTGCTAAAGCCGTTTAAAGGCAAGCAAGCTCTGCTGTCACAGTCAGATGAAACAAACTGTATTCTACAGCCAAAGAGTTTCATTTTCAAATCTTATAATTACTTTTTAAATATTATTTATGTAAGTAGTTAGTTCCAGAAACATATAGTGCGCCATATCTACACTAGGTGATCACATCACCTAGTGTACATATCACATTGTATTAGCAAATATTTATTTCTTTTCACTGGTCTAGCCCGGACATTTGGTGGGCATTGGTGGAGCCGAAGCTAACACCAAGAGGCCCTTTTGAACATAAAAACATATCATATTTGCAATTATTATTCTTGTGTTTGACTATCATCTCGCCTAATGTAAAGCGATGATGCGTTCTACGAAAAAACACGTTTGCCTCGAAAAAAACTGATTCACTCGCAAATTGAAGACACCCATAATGTAGTTACATTCTGGGGAATAGTATTCAAGCAGCGCATTCCACAGTCTACCGGTTCATACAATAAAAGTGAAATCAATGTGCTTCGTACGGGCTTTCGGAATAACAACTATGAGACAGTGTCGCCTTTTCGTATGCGCTCTGGCCATCCGAATGAAACATGCATGGGCAAGAAGGAATTAGATCATGCAGATCTATTGCACATTGTTCGAAATTTATCCGATAAAAAACTGATACAATAGCAACTTTGCGTTTGAGTTTCTCGAATCTAAAGACAGTTCATTTGTCAAAATTAATTTTGGGGTTCAAATTAAAATAACGCTAAATACACTACCCTTGTTTTGACGTTGCGTTGTCGGGTAAAAAGAACCGTGCACACGCTGCAAATTTTTTTAAACTAAAAAGTCCCTGTAAAGCGTTTCATGCCTCGGCTGCATGTGTGAATACTTATTAATATCGTAGAACCTTGCAGCTGACACATGTGAAGCCGATACTATCATCATTTGTATAGATAATAATGGAATATTACACAGTATTAGGTAATTCTGTGCGTCATCGCAATTGATGCGCGGAAGCGGTGTCCGGCTGATGTTGAAAGTTTTGAAAATAAACCACCCATTTCCGCACAATGACGCAGAAAGCAACAAAAGTAACCGTTTATTTTCGCAATAAAAAAGAATTAATACGAGTATAGATTTCATATAGTTTTTTTAAGTATAGATGTTATATTACTGATTAAATTGTCGCTTACAAAAATAGTACAATCTAACACGAGTATCTATCTATTTAAGAGCCGTACCCAGTACCTATTACATAATGCATCGTTAAACTTTAGGTATTTGCATTTTCGGACATAAAATGAAAAAATAAAGCCGTAATTGTCAAGACGAATATAAAACAAGTGAACGATAACACTAAAATTGTTTATTTCATGTCAGTAATTTAACTGAATTCCACTCTCAAACTTTCCCTCCGAGAGTTTTACGATTTATTTTGTGTAAATTGGAGGTAATAAGTTGATATGAGGAGTTAAAAAAAAAACCATCGTTACTTGGAATAAAAATACAGATCTATTTATTACAGAAATCGAATTTTCTCTATTTGATAGAATAAGAACGCCAAAGATCCTGTTTTCGTTGCTTTTTACGTCAAAAAATATGAGAGGGCTCTTAATAATTTCTTTTATATTTGTTCATTCAACGCCAAAGATCCAGTTTTCGTTGCCTTTTTCGTCAAAAAATATGAAAGGGCTCTTAATAATTTCTTTAATATTTGTTCATTCACTGACAGACAACGCACATCCTAAACCGGTGGGTCTATCAGCATGAAATTTCGGACAAGTGTTCCTTATGGAACGAAAATGAGCTAAAAGGAAAGATTTTTGAAAATTGATATTCCTAAGGTTGACTTCCATGCATAGTAGCCGATCGCAGTCACGCGCGTCTAACACGTGAGGCTGATGCGGCAAGCCGAAACGACAAGCCACGCGCGTTAAACATATGCGTCTGCCGCGCACGGCTGCAATCGGCCGCGATGCACGGAAGTCAACCCTACATTAAGGAATGAAAGTTTGTATGAAAGTTCGTACATTCGAAAAATTACAGTTATATCATTATTTACGGGATATTTACCGTGGTAAGGTTGCGGAAGGAGCTCAGTCTTCCCAAAAACATGGTGCCGATATTTAGGCAAGTATCGAAATATCGGGAGCTCCTTCCACAACCTCACCACGGTAAATATCCCGTAAATAATTATATAACTGTAGTGAACAACCATGATAGTTTAAAACAGTGTTTCGGAAATGAAACGGGGTGTTAGATTATATAGAGCAGATTTTTTTAAGATTCAAATATCTTGCTCCCCTAGAATTTTTACCTCACCGGATAATATTGTTAGTTCAAAAGAGGTATGTGTAGAAATACTAAGGTAATTCTGTAAGTTTGCGCGAGTGAAGCCGTGGGCACAGATTAGTATATTATAAGCGAAATACTACTCTCACTCATTGACTCTACGCTCAACGTCTCTACGAACCTGACATTTGGCAGGATGATTCTCTATGGGTTGTACACATCCGCTATGAAAAAAATACGACAGGCCCGAATCAAGGGGGTCCAAAGAGGGTTAAAACTTTATGTAAAACATATAAATATAAATCGCGGAGAACAGCTAATAATGTTATAAACGAGGAAGTTTGTTTAAGAGTGCGCATGCTTGTTTTTACGTAGCTCCGTAACGGCTCAACACATTTGGGTGTTCGTATTAGAAAAAAAAAGCAAAGCAAATCTCAAGCAAAAGTAGCGGGTCAAACTTCCTGATGTTACTCTACTGGCTAATAAATTGATCAACTTGCCGCTGACAAATACCGACCTATAAGTTTAATAATGTAGTTGTCGTAACACGTATTTTTTATTATAGGTTAACATCCGCCGCGAACAAAAATCTTTGATCTTTATGAAGTTCCCGGCTCAAAATGCTAGGAAGGTTCTTTCATAGCTCGAGGTAATAAAATTTTGTTTTATTACAGGAATTTTCCAAGGTGTAGGAGTTCTTCAGCATGCCACCTAAGTAAGCTAATAAATGTTCGTAGAATTTTGTGGTGACACTAGAAACGGCTTTTCAACTTTATGGCATCGAGATCATAAATTCATTCATAGCGGCTGTTTTAAAGCTTTCACCATTTGTTCATAAAAATGTTACGTCGTTGATGAGTCATACTTTCAGCCTACAATGCCTGTTTTATAGTATAGATGCATGCTAAGGGTCATTTATCATATCAAACACATGTTGCACTCCATTATCATGTTAGTGCATTAATTATTTCTAGTAGGTAATATTATCAAAATCTGCAAGTTGAAGTGGCAATGGGCAGGCCACATCGCTCTAAGAACTGATAACCGGTGGGGAAGAAAGGTTCTTGAGTGGAGACCGCGAACCGGAAGACGCAGCGTAGGTAGGCCTCCCACTAGATGGACCAACGACATTGTGAGAGTCGCGGGCATCCAGTGGATGCAGATGGCAGGATGTCGTTCAGTGTGGAGGTTAAAGGGGGAGGTCTATGTTCAGCAGTGGACGTCTTCTGGCTGATGATGATGATGATGAATATTATTGTATGTAGAAATAAATTTATGCCCGTTTATTCACATGACACATTATTCTGATAATTCCAGCACGGACGTCAGAAATATGAAGCCTACATGTTAGATATTGTAGAATAGCTGATACGAGTATGTATGTTGTAAAGCTTGAAGTATATGTGGTACCACGACGTCGGTCCGTCCCGTCGTTAACCTCCCAAAATCTAGGCAAATGTTTACGCGGGTTAATGTAGATTAGAATGTTCCGTGTCTCTTATCATTAAGCGTCCTGCAACTTTTATCACTTGAAATTAGTTTTCCGACCTTATTTTCTGTTTAAATAAGCATAAAAACGCGCGTCAGAAACGATTTCGGCTACGCAGAGCAGGTTACCCGGAGGATTTATAGGGCTATCAATTGTATCAAACAAATTGCTTTTCGGCTTAGGTATACCTATAATGGTCGATTTAAAATGTTTTCGTAAAGTTTTGCTGCCTTGAGTTTTATAAAACATTTTTCTTTTTGTAAAACGTCCTCCAACTTTAAAGTTTACAAACATAAGTAAAGTTTTCTTTTGTGAAAACACTAGAGAATTTTAAACTTTTCCATATATAAGTTTAACATTGTTCTGTTGGTAAAAGTGGTGGCAGGCGCGTCTCATGGCGGACCACATCTGCATCGCAGTAACGTGTCACTTCGTAGTTTTAACTTTCTGAGCCTTGTTAGAGACGGAAATGACTTTAGAGAACCGTCATAAAGTCGTAACGAGCGCGCAAATTGCCTCAATTTGAGTTGAGACATGATTAAACAAGCTCGCCGTTCTTACGTGCCGCGATGTAGGGTGAAAACTGTCTGAACTTTTTGATGTTTGCATTTCAGCAATTTCCGTTTTGGAAACACTATTTGCTCGGCAGATTTCTTGAAAACGGCAGTAGACAAGTTTTAATGGGTTAATTTTCTTTTTGTGACATTTGTGACGTTTCAGACTGACAGTGGAAATGAAGTTGGGTATTATTATTTACCTTTAGTCCTTTAGTAAAAGTTTAATGGTTAAAAAATGGGTGGATTAAAAATATATAAAGAGATTTGCATTGTTAAAAGTTTATAATAATATCCATAAATAGTTTCGGTCGGTACCATTGTACTATTTTTGCCAATATGATTGTTCTGCTATAGTATACCTTCGCTCAAAAAAATTGTGTAGTTTAAAGATTAAAGATTTATTATTGCGTAAAAAGTAACACCTTAAAATAATATTTTACTATTGTTCCCACACTAGGACAAAGCCTGTCTCGTGAGGGCCTTAAAACAAATTAACAAAGTAATATACTTGACTATGTACGAAAATACGACAAGAGCTCACAAATAACAAAAAAAAAAAAAAACATTACATTAAGAAATAATTTTAAGAAAGTTGACCTTGAACTCATCCGTATTTAATATAGTACCTATCTGTCAGACTACATTGTTAAGTATAGTTCCTTGCACCAATGATCTTAATTACCAAGATCATTGCCTTGCACCAACGAACTCGATCGTAGGTTTTCAACCAATTTCTTGTTCTATGAGTACGACACTCGACAAAATGCATGGAACAGCAGTTTTTTTCGCTATTTCAAGGTTGGTGCCATAGTGAAAGTTGTTCATAATGATGAGTACAATGACCGGCTTAGTACAGTCTATACGCGTAACCCTGTTTACGGGTGCAAAAATGTCCTAGATATTTATTTATTTACGTACACATCATCAGCCAATTATCGTCCACTGTTGGACAAAGGCCTCCCTCATAGACAGGGGTGTTGCCATAATCCCCACGCTTGGCAGGCGGCTTGGGGATCGCAGTACGTTCACCGTGTACTTTTAGGACGCTGCTGCCCATCCTCCGGTAGTTCTGGTCGCAGTTTTAGGACATACCCGGATCGGGTCGGGTCATTTATTTATGTATTTCCTAATTAATCATAAGACCATCAGAAAAATTGTCTTTTGAACGATTCTCTAGTATATTTCCGCTTCAAACGAACAAAGCCAAAATACTTACACAAGAATTCTACAGTTATGTTTCTGTTAGAATCTTCTGTAAAATAACACTTGATTCATTTAGACCATAATAAGCAGTTTTGATAAAATATATGAAATCAACTAAAATTCTTGTTTCAATACAAAGACAATGGCAAAGGATATAATCGCTTATATAGATCGTGAGCCTCTTATATTAGTACCCTCGTACGGTTGGTGTACAAGCAACTTGTTCACAAGTTGGAAACTAATTTCCTGCGCCACAAAGCAATCGCCGACACCCGAGACCGATGTGCGCTATCTCTGATACACACGCTGCGGCACGTATCCCTCTGATTTGATTTTTATTGCCGTTTCCAATTTTCAGGTTTGAATTGCCTTTTGTGATATGCATCTGTTTGTTTTATTTTATTGTTTTGATACTCCTAAAGTTTTAGAGACTAAATGGCTATGGAACAATATCCCGTTCGCGGTGTTTTTCCTAAAAACCTCGTATACATACCCTACCCATGAAAACTGATCATGACTTGTTAAAACAAAATAGAATTGTATGTAGGTAACACACATACTGCAAAAATTATCTTAAGTTCTGAGATGCGCTTAAATGGCATTACTTAAAAACGTTACTCAAGTTAATCTATGCTTAAAATTGCTCCGTCTCGTTTTCGTGTGTGACGATTCCGTCAGCGAAAAGTTGAGAGAGCAATTTTAAGCATAGATCAAATTGAGTAAGTTTTTCAGTAAGACCCAACGTTTTTGCTTGGATTAGGAAGGAATGCTCTGTCCCTTTCCCACACAGTGAGTGTCAGTATGGAGTTTGAATGGCGTACCCTCAAGTGACTTCATCTAAATGTATAGTGCTCTCTGTCTGGCAAGACATTAATAGTACATTGTTAGCCTAGGGGTGAGAGTAACGTCTTTAACCCCGAGGTAAACACTGTGCTTTTCATTACGAATACAAGGAAACTAAAAATAAAAACATGAACTGACTAAAGAAAATATGAGTGAATTTTATTTTACACTGGCAAATGCACGAGAAGTGCGGGACCATAATCCTCTGAGGAGAAAATAAAATAAAAGTTGGAACATGGTTCCATACAAATGTGAAAATAGAAAAAGTTTTTTTTTTTGAGTGTCTGTCAGTTGTCAACTGTCACTGTCAGTTGAAAGTGATTTTCCCTAGGGCTGAAATGTATTACTTTCAACCCGCTCCTCAGGCAACTTCAGACCTACTTTCCGAGTATGAGTAATGAAAATAATTATTATCTTCCTTAATTTTGAACACTTTTCAATTTTGTTTTCGGTGTTTGGAATTTCGGATCTATTTATCGTCTCTAGCTTTTCTATAAGACAATAAAAAATATCAGTCCAGAAGCCTATTTGACGGCTTTGGAGGCAAATATTTTTTAAACCATTATAAATATGAATACCTAACGCCACTGAGGAAAATCTCAAGCATAGGTGTGAAAGTTGAAGAACTATCATCATATGTTGTGGTCACAGCCACCCGAAAATTGGGCAAGTGCGAGTCAGCGTATGAACCTTGCTCGTGCATGATCGATATAGTGCATTCCTACAAAGGAAATGTTTATAAAAAATTATATGACGGCCTGACAAAGATTTTGTACAGTGTATTGTAGTTTCACGCGGGTAAAGCTGTCCTCACAGCTTTACCCACATGCATGCCCACAGGCATGCCCACAACCCGAATACGTGACTTGTGACGCCCCCGTCACAAGTCACGTATTCGGGTTGTGGGCATGCCCATCGTGCCCACAACGGTGGATCCGCGCCTGGCAGGCGCATGTCGCTCAGTGTGGAGGGTAAAGGGGGAGGCCTATGTTCAGCAGTGGACGTCTTTGGCTGATGATGATGAATAAAAGATTGGAAGTTACTACGTGCACCTAATATCCTGTGTTATGGAAAAGTCATTTAAAATCAATCTACGCCTCTACCTATTTCGAAATTCATTTTTAGGTATGGAAACCAGAAACTGCAAGGGAAAATGGACTTCGTAGTGTGGATTTATTACACACACGAATGTTGATTTTAAACTGATATTTGTGTCGCCCGACCGAACTGACTTGGTTATGAAAATACCGCTAACGTTGAATGCACAACTTTGCCTGTGTGCATTCGAATCTAAATTCTTTAATGTTTTAGCAAGCATTTTGTTCTTGATGACTTAAAAATTATTCAATTAGTTTGTTTTTATTGCTTACTAGTTTTTTTTTAATGGGTTCTCTTGAAAACTGTTTCTTTGACGAGACTCTAGTGTATTTCCGTTTTAAGGAATTTGGGATCAATTATTTTTATTTTGAATATTAACTTCTGCAAAGTAACGACTGAGTCAATCAACTAGTTTCTCTCTTTTTTGTTTAATTACAAATGCATAGTGTAATGGCTCAACTCTGCTTACCATACAGACGTCATAAGAAAGAATACTAACAAATTCAAAAAAAAACTCATGAATATTTTTGAACTAATGTTAGTCCTATCTCAACGCTTTTTCCTGTTTAGATTATTTTACATGCAAAGGAAATGCTTTTATAAAAATACTTTTAAAGCTGCCATTAAAACGTAAAGGGGCTGTGTAGATAACTTGTTGCTCGTGTTGTGCTCCCGTTAGTAGTATATGGACTGCGGGACAGTCGACAAACACAAACACTGTTTATATTTGCATTGCGACCGCTCAGATATAATCTGTGTATTATAAATAAAGCAAAGGAGGAAATTACTAGCACCGCCCTACGTTCTTTAGCAGTTTTCCCCTTATTTTCCTGCATACAAAATATTTTAAGCCAATTAACTTTTTAACACTTTTTTATTAACTCGCTGTCTGTATATAAGGTACAATTTTTAGAAGATTTTAATATTATTGTAAAATAAATAGGCTTGCGCTAGACGACGACCTAGCTTGATGCGGTCTACGATGGAGTACGTATGCCTAGCAGAAGCCGAATCACGTGACCGGGGAACACACAATCATGCAGCGCCTTTCCCAATTTTTTTTATTTATATCGCTGTTGATGACACTTATATGACATTTATATTGATATAATAAAGTTACTTTTTTTTTCACTCGTATAAAACAAGTTAATTGTATTTTGACGTTCATAAGAGTACACCATATTTGAAGAATAAATGAGCTGAACTAGCGGCTTGTACAATAAAATAATCAAAGCACTTCGTTCAGGTTTTAAATTAATCAATTAATTGTCACAATGAGCTAGAGACATAAAATTTAAATATAGCTGGATGACAATGCAATATTCACTAACTATAATAACGTGGTGTTTTTTAGGGTTCCGTACCCAAAGGGTAAATCGGAACCCTATTACTAAGACTCCGCTGTCCGTCCATCTGTCTGTCTGTCTGTCTGTCTATCTGTACGAGGCTGTATCTCATGAACCATGATAGTTAGACAGTTGAAATGTTCACAGATGATGTATGTCAATTGCCGCTATAACAACAAATACTAAAAAAACATAATAAAATAAATATTTAAGAGGGCTTCCATACAACAAACGTGATTTTTTGCTCGTTTTTGCTCGATATTGATTACGGCAACAGGTAGACACTTGAAATATTCACAGAATATTTAGTAGAATATTCACTTTAAAAATAAATAATTAAATATCAGTGGCGTATTTTAAGATTCAGCGCCCCTGGGTCTGTAAAATTCTCCGCCCCATATATTAAAGGAAAAAACCAAAAAACTTTTAATATGGAATAAAATAAATGCAGTACCTAGTGTGTAGGTGCGACTTGCGCCGTCCCTCACAGCCTGCCGCCTCGGGCCATGGCCCTTTTGGCCCTAGGGTAAATACGCCCCTGGCTCCCATACAACAAACGTGATTTTTTTGCTCGTTTTTGCTCGATATTGATAACGGCAACAGGTAGACGCTTGAAATATTCACAGAATATTGAGTTGTATTATTCACTTTAAAAATAAATAATTGAATTAAAATTAATATTTAAGGTGGGCTCCCATACAACAAACGTGATTTTTTTGCTGTTTTTATAGTTATTTAAATGGTTACTTGTTTTAAACCTATGCTGTTTATCTATGATTAAACCGACTCCAATAATACGATAATTTTGTCTGAGCACCTGATGCTGATTTCACAAAACCAATAATTTTATCCGAACAAAAACAACCTGCCGGCTTCCTTGTTTCCTGAGAGATATAATCTGGGCCTTTTCAAGGCAAGAGTGAATAGGTATCTTCTAAGTCTGCCTGCTTCATCTTCGACAACATCGTCGCTTACCAACAGGCGAGTTGGTGTTCAAACGCGGACTTATCCGCGATAAAAAAAAAGTTTACAAATTTTGAAATTGATTATTATTTTAACCTATGCTATAGGTATTTCTTCTTCTGCCCTTCCAGGGCAAAGGTCGCAACGTTGCGATGTCCAGATTTTGACCTTTGCTGAATACCTTAGCATTATACGAATTTATTATCAGAGCAAGAAGGAAGTTATCAGATGATTTTTGAATCGGTATTTGAGTTATTGGATTAGATTTGAGAGTCGGAATATTGGATCCGTAGTTAAAAAGGGAGCTAAAATTTCCACGAAAAGCTATAATTATGTTTAAAAAAATACTATGGTGGCTATCACACATAACTCTAAAGAAAAGTTGTTTACACTGTAGGTACAAGATCAACTTAACTTTACCTCAAAACCGAACATAGATTATGAATATCGGAATCACTTATCTCACAGACTATAAATTCCATTCATAGCGAAAGTTGAGGCCAGGGCGGGCGGCACCCTGCTGGGCTCTAATTAATTGCGACCGAGGCTATTTTTGGAATTCAAGGACACTAGAACGTGCCCAGAATTATAATCAAATAAAAATGGGAAATCGATAGGGGATAATGAGTTTACCACTATAGGCTTCGAAAACTTAACTATAGGTGATGGTTTGGGCGGCCCACGGTTCGCTTAATATAACATCTGTAGTAAAATTAACTGCTACAAAATTGTTATAGTAGGAAATAGTGTGGTAAAATATACGTGATGGATTAAAGTCTTAAATTAATAGAATGTTTCATTATGTTCAACCCTTATTGGTTGTGCAAATTTAAATAGTTCGTTCATTTGGACTATTAGATTGTTATACAGAATGTTGTGTAAGTGGTACCCGCGACGTAAGTGATTCAATTTATATCATCCTGAGTATGAAATAAACAAACAAAAAAATACAAATGCTATGCGTTATACAAATGCCATTCTAAGCTTTACGGGAAAGAGACAGAGCATCCGCTCTCTAATCCCACCAAAAACATTAACGCTTATATCCCAGAAATGTGTCAGCTGAATTGGTATCAGCCAATTCAAATTATTTTTTATTATAATAATTTCTGTATAATGTATTTAATTATATCCTTCGCTAAACCTGTTATCTTTTATATATATAAAACAAAGTCGGGTTAGTAACACCATTTATGACTCAAGAACGGCTTGACTAATTTTTATGATCATTGATTTGTTCGATTTCTCTCCACCCCGAATCGCAGAATAACTATTAAAACTACAGAAAAACTCTCGAAAAAAATATATTCCACATATTTTATTTCTATTACACGGGAATTACTCACGTTCACCTTGATAAAGATCGCCGAATGCGATTGAAACTATAGTCGGAGTAACCGGCCTAATCTTACGTGAGTAATTCCCGTGTAATATAAAAAAATGTGTGAAAACCACTTCAGTTTCCATAATAAAATTCCCATATATTTTGTACGGAACTGCTTTTTAGGTGATATCACGAGAATGGAATGACTGATTCAAAAATAATTGAAGTCTCTTCTAAGCTTGGAGGAGCTCTCTAGAAGGGTTCTCTAAGCTTGGATGATACATTGACATAATTATTACATCTTTTGAGGTTGCATTCTTTTCATCTTTCACTTGCAGCTAGCTGATGTTAGAGGAATAACTTAGGATACTTTTATCCCGGGTATAACGTGGGTGAAACCGCGGGACGCGTAATAAATGAAACACAAGTCTATTGGGTTAAGTTTTTAGCGCCATATTATGAAGATTATCGGAAGTAAGGCCCAGGCCTATTGGAATCAGTGACCTAACATCATTGATGAAAATGATAGGTGCTACACGTGATGCTTGCTGTTAATTACCAGTTTCTAAAAGTTGGCAAATTTTTGGACAAATTACGATTTTGCTTTGATATTGTAAATGATAATTTCTTTCAAATGTTCTATATAGGTTTCAAACCATTCTTCCTTTTTTTAATTTTGTTTGATTGTTTAGGGAAAACTGTGTGTCCCTTGCGAGTCAGATACTAATTACACAACACGGTGTATGTATAAACTTGCAAAATGAGAATACTTTAGTTTGCATGTTTCTGGACTTCAGAGAGCAAAGGGTGAATGTAGCTCTATTTAAACAAGCAGAGTTGACGTAGTATCCACTACCGTAGTCGTGTCATTGCTGCATTTTAACACATTAGATTAGCTCCATTGAAAGTGTTGGGAAAATAGTTTTCTTATCCCATTTGTGTCAGTTTGAACTACCTAGCATTTAGGTAAATTTAGCATTCAATGGAGGCTGTTTAGATTGCAATAAAGCGGTTGCTTATACAGCCATATCGTCGGTCCACCGAGAAAGCCCCAAATCTCTGGAACATAGCCAATTGCAATTTATTCCTATTGGATATGCAAACTATGACAATATTCCAGTAAACGTATTAGTGTTAATTTCAAATCCAATTAATGAACCGGCCAATTGAGAGGAACCCTCTCAAGTGGAGGCACCACCACAAAATACAAAAATAATGCAAAAAGATAACATCACGCCCAAGAGGTCACCCACCCAAGTATCCCGCGCCCGACGATGCTTAACTTAGTAGTGAACAGAAATTTATCACCAACTCGCACTTGACCATTATTTGTTGATTTACTTTAAAGTGTGTACTATAATCATGTCAAGTTTGACGCTTGTGCGTATTACCGTTTTTACATTAGAGCGATTACAAAAAAATACGTTAAAAAATGTTGCATAGGTACTCCCTTTTAGTTTTGACTTTTCGATTTTATTATTATTTCTTAGTTAATCCAACGTATCATTACGTATTCTGTGAAGATTTCAACTGGTTAGGTATCTACTACGGTCCAAAAGAAAAAGCCGTTACAATGTAGGACAGACAGACAGACAGCGTAAGCTTAGTAATAGGGTTCCGTTTAAACACTTTGGGTACGGAAGAGAGTTCAAACTACTACAATCTCTGCTGTAATACTCAAAAATTAGTTATGCAAAATAAAATTCTGCTACTGCTTCAACTGTAATTAAATCAGCTGCACATTGAATAGACGATCAATGCTAACACGAATTATTATGGATTTTTCATAACTCAGCGTGTGAATGTTTTGAATTTAAATAACGTGTAGCCTTATATTGCTTGGTTTAATTGAAAGCTATTATATTGTTTGTTCAATTAGTCTGTCATTGTCAAGATTGGTTTTGTTGTGTCAAATTATTATTATTTGCTTGAACGTTTTAAAATGAGATAAGATATAGCTCTACTTAAAAATTTCTATTAAAGTTTTTTTTTTGCCATAAAAGCTAACGGGCCCCTTACGATGGTGAGCTATCACCGTTGCCTATGTATACCTGTAACACCATGGCTATTACAGATACGTTCCCGACCGTTAAACTCTATTAACAGCCCTTTTGAAGAACCCCATGTTATAGTTACTCGGAAATGCCACAGGACGAAGTAGGTATTAATTTTGTTCACGAAGATCTACGAAGCTTTGACAATACAACATGTATTTTATGAAAGCTGCGAATATACTGATATGGAACCTCTGAAGTATGGCCTACCAAACAAAAAATCATCAAAATCAATTCATAATTGGCGGAGTAATCGGTGAACATACATAAAAAAATTACAGTGGAACCAGTGGAACATAGAACCTCCACCTATTTTGAAGTCGGTTAAGGCGGAGAAATCAGTGAACATATATATACAGTGGAAAATAGAACCTCCACCTTTTTTGAAGTCGGTTAAAACTTAACTTTACTGAGGGCAGTTTATTAGTTCTGTGTTTATTAGTTTATTTATTTTGTTTCATTTTTTTATTTATTCATTAATAGGCTTGCGTTTGATCGCCAACTTGCCTGATGTTAAGCGATGATGCGGTCTAAGATGAAGCACGCTTGCTTTGGATTCACTCTTAATTTGAACTTCACCCAGATTATAACTATTATAATTATATACTATTGTACAAAGTGTACAATGCAGGAGACACAATTTCCTTCAGACTAGGTATACCTCACCTTTACTCAAGGTGCCCTTATATTACAAAGGTGGCCTAATGAGAAGCGGTCGCATAACCGTCCATCATCGTTCCATCTTCCTAATCCCATAAAATGTTTCGTTTAATCAAATTTTAAAGCGGCTTAACCCAATTCCGCCACGTTGATAAATTGTGCTTTGTAATAATCAGTTAACGAACCACGATTTGATAAATTAGACGTAGATACTCGTATAAGATGGTTAGGTACACTTTGAAGCTTAATTGCATATTGATTTACATATGGAATTGGTACCCGGTGATGTTAATAATAATATTAATAGCTACTTATCTGATTAACTACTTCTAGATTAGTATAATGTATAATTGATATTTTGTAAGCTTGTTTTGAATATAAAAAGCAGCTATAAATACATAATTTGATGCTGACAACGAATTTGAATCGGGACAAGTTACACTCAGTGCTTAAAAAGGTGTAAGCCTTTTAACCGAATTCAGAAGGTTAATTCGGGAGGTCTTAAATTTTATTTCTTGCGTCACACCTGCAAAATGTGGAATGAGCAACCTTCCGCGTTGTTTCAGAGAAGATACAAAACGGGGTTCTTTAAGGGCGAGTTAATAGAGTATTAGAGGGTCGGCATCGTAGTTGTGATGCCTCTGGACTTACAAGAATCCATAGGCATCGAGCAGCCCGTCTGCATGTTT
Organism: Agriopis leucophaearia; assembly: GCA_949125355.1. NCBI lineage: Eukaryota > Metazoa > Arthropoda > Insecta > Lepidoptera > Geometridae > Agriopis > Agriopis leucophaearia. Next base: position 10,333,451 of record OX421264.1, read on the forward strand.
GCTATTTATGACATAAATAAAATAAAAAAGTAGGTCCGGTTTTTTTTTTGTTTTCGTACTAGTTTCATATCATCAAGAACATACCGTTAACGGTAAGCTGTTAATTGTTCGTGTCTTTGTTTGTGTTCCATCAATTATTAGTCGGGACGGAAGCTATGAAAGTAAAGCATTTTTTCCTGCATAGATACATGTCTACTATGATAAGTTTATATGAAGATCTAAAATGATTATATCCGAAATAGAATCCCAAGTCCTAAATCCATAACATTCGCTCTCATATAGTTTTACGACAGTACCAAGACCCTGACATATTGACCTATGACAATTCTATTTGCATGTGACCATTATGTCACTCGTAAAATCTTCGCGCCTTTGCCATAGATGAGCAGTTGCTTAAGTAAAATTTTCCAGTATATCGTGGAACTAAATGTCGGTTTACATTATCTTAGCCATTAGTAGGACTAGAATACGAGTGCTTTAATACATTACGTGTTATATCAGTTCAGTAGACGTTAACACTTCCAGTATATTGCTATTTCGTCCACAGAATGGACAAGCAACGTCAGGAAATTTGATACGATTCTACGCAAAATGCCGATTCTTGTGATGGAATAAATAAAAGTTTTTTTTTTCACTTTGCCATAAAGCCAACATCACGCGTTTTGATTTTATAAGGAAGTTGACTAGAATTATACCGATACGAGTAAATATGTATATTAAAAAAAATATGAAAATATTAATACTGTATGTTGAAGTTGAATATAAGAACAAAAGTCGTATGCGACGACTAGTCTTTTCGTTGCTGACATAAATAAAATCCGTAACTTTTTAAATGAAACATTTTGCCGGAGCTATTTGGGTATCAACTCGACAGCGGAATATGAGTCACGTATGGCGGTGGCTGACGGCCGCATGAAATGCTTTTATTGAAATAACAAGAATTTGGGTCTCGCTACTCTGCCCCCGGGCACCCTGCGCTGGGACTTGTGAGTACAGTTACCATTTTGAATTTGAAAAGTCCGGAAAAAAGTCAGACATTTCCACAAAAAACAGTACAGTAAAAAAAAAGTTTGGATCTTAAATAACAACAAGATAAAATTTCAATTTAAAAATCTACGACAAATTCAGAAAACAGTTCGTAATTTTTAAACTGCTATGCAAATTTTGATCAAACAGCCATGGTGGTTCTTAGCAATGAAGGTTTCTTTGCACTAGCTTTTCAAAAAGGTCCAGTCATTTTGAAGAAAAATTTTTATAGACATACAAACATATACTCTTACCCCAAATGAAAATACCTTTTCGGTTCTGAAGTGAGTAAAAAAAACTCGCACAACAGTTCGCAGTTTTACAGGAATTTTTCATCATAGTCCAAACCCGGATAAATTAAAAAGCCGGACAAGACTCAGACAGAAAGCTAAAGTATGGACATGTCCAGATAGTGCGGACAAATCCGGATGATAACCCTATTCGCGAGAGCTGTAGTACATTCGTATAATACAGTAGTTGTTTGCCTCGAACAGAAAACTTGCGACCCCTATATCTTCGCCATACCTTAACCGATTTTGAATAATATGAACTATTTGTCTACAAAAATTCATGAAGATTGAATCAAAAGTACGCAAGTCATCGTCGAACAAATATACAAATAAACACCGATTTGTTTCGGTAGAATCCGAAAACGGCCAGTTACTACAACAGTAAGACTAGTTTGTTATCCCAAATTTAAACATCACGACCCGTAGAGGCAACCATTGCAACCTATATACCGATTTTGCCCATATTTAAACGTATCGTTGTATTGAAATTAACTATTTGCCTACATAATTTCTTGATGATCGGATCAACAATACGCAAGATACAAACATACATTGAAACGTCGACTTGTCCTATTACTTATATCAGATTTCTTAGTCGGTCGGTCAGATATATAAATTTGTCTGTAAAAAAATTGCGCTGTCAGTAAAAATCTCTACTACATCACATCGTTTTCAAGTACAACGATCGTACACCAACAATGTCAGCAAGAACCTGAGTTTGCACTAGGAATAGTTTCTTCCCGAGAAAAAATCGGGCGATTTATTTACCTAAAGGTGTGCGTAGGAATCTTGATACTTAATTAGACCTAAAATTTGGGTTACAGTTAGATGTATAGCAGTCATAAGATGGATGTACTTATCCTTCATTTTGGCGTGCTGCCCAGTCTGAGTTATTGTAACATATTGTTCCAGAGTTTTTCTACTCAATATTACTTTAGGATCATGATTAGTTGTTGTAGATGTTATAACGGCAAATCATCGAAAAATACTAAGTGTTTATAGCAATTCTAGATTAAATCAGTGATATTAAGTTTTCATACAATCGTTCTAGGTTTTTAATCAGATGGATATATATTTTAAGATATATTTTCACATCAAATTAATGAATTAAATGCGAAACGGTATAAGTTGGTATTTTAGTTTCCAATCAACTCCGCAATGTCTAGATAACCTTAATCATAACCTGGATTAACACATAGACTACTTTTTATTTCGGAAAAATTAATGGGTCCTGTAAAATAGCAGATGAAACAAGCTAACGTGCGGCTGGTGAAAGACCGAGTCTGACAGTTGCATTGTAAAATATTAATCAAAAGTATATGGTACTTTTGATCACTTTTACTACTTTTTGAACGTAAGATTGTAACTGGCTACTGTACTACAGTAAAATATAAGAAACGTTACAGCTGTCAGATGCAATTTCTCAGCGGCCAAACTATAGTCTATCTATATCTATACATATAATAAAAACGTAGAGATATCTATACATATAATAAAAACGTAGAGATAAAAAAATCTGTAATTGCGAGATAACAAAAAAAAAACACACAGGGCGTCTTAAAGTAAGCACCTGAACACAATAGTACAGTTTTTAGAATTTTTGTCTATTTGTTTGTTTGTCTGTCCGCGAACATCTCCTAAACCACTGGACGGATTTAGATGCGGTTTTCACGAATATGCTTAGAAATTACCAGGTTAAAACATAAGCTATGTTATATCATTTATTTTAATTCTTCTTTATTACATAAAAGAAATTAAAAAATCAATGATTATTTTCTTCGTTACCCGAAACGTAATATGAGGATCGTCACATAGCCTCAAGCAAGGAGGTCCAAAGTAAAGAAAATGTTATTGACATAGCCATTAAGAAGTTGAAACTGTCAACTGTCATTCAGATAATCAGTTTAAATTTAAAGAAGGTTCCTTAACCTTCTTACCCTTCTTAGATGAATGAACGTGTAGATCGAGGATGTTATAAAAACATAGGCCTTACAACCTTTTTGGTGATTCTATCCAGTGTATTTTATTCCCAAGAGAATATAATACTCATACGGAGATTTTATTCTATGTTAGCATTTAAAACACAAAATATACCGCATCCTATTTTAATTCAGTCCCGCGAATAGAAATATTTAAAAAAGGCCATTTGTATGAAAATAAACCTATACAATAAAATTCTGGTCGCAATTAAGAAATAATAGCACTTTTCAAGAACCAACTTCGTAAGTTTCTAACCCAAAAATGTTATTACGAGATAAAAGATTTTTTCGACGATAAAATTTAGAAAATAAATATCGATCTATAAATAGTTAAGAAAGTAGCGCCATAATTTTTGTATGATCTCATATATAATTAAGTAACCTATCACACTAAGTATGTTTTTTTTTTGGAAAATTACTTCTGTCTGTGGTGTGGTTTTGTGACCAGCCACTACATAAGTCATTGCTGCATCCTTTATGCAGGGTATATAAACTTAGCTTCTAGAAGAAGAAAGTGTATATTTGCAATAAGAATAAAGAATGAATTTTACTGTGATATTTTAATAGGTAAATAGAGTAGTTCATTTCATGGCTTTTTAATCAAGGCATACATACAAATGCACGCGAAATAAGAAATAACTAACCAAGAGCGTGTCAAGACAAGCATATGTCAGGGTTCCGTGGCCAAAGCCATATACTTGTGGTCGTATTCATAGTGCAGAAATTGGATGGCCATAGAAAAATTCGAACGAGCGAAGCTGGACAGTCAAATTTCAGAGATGTATCATCCCGACATGACATGATATACTTTTTATGGTTTAGACAAAAAGAATACTTCAAACATGCTCTGCACTGTGGTCACATTATCTTTTTGATTTGAAAACTATTGACGGTGTTTTTACTTTTATGCTTCTATCAATACTTCACACAGGGCGACATAAAAAAGCAGCTGAACATGTTAAGGCAGTTTTTAGAATTTTTGTTTGTTTGTTCACGCACATCTCCTAAACCCCTGGAAGAAAATGCAGACGGATTTAAATGCTGTTTTCACGAATATGCTTAGCTATGACCAGATTGAAGTATAGGCTGTTATTTTGCACAAAGGCTGGATTAAGGGAAGAAAAAAGGATTGAAGGTTTATATGAAAATCTACGCGTACGAAGTCGCGGGCAAAAAAACTAGTTTATATCTAATAAAGAAATAAGTATATAAACACATGACACTGATGAGCTGGTTGTTTCACTAATTGTTCATGGTTGTCGTAATTATATTTTGTGTATTTATGTCCATACACAAACCTACAGCTACGAGTATAATACTCAACCCGTTTCGTATCCCTTTGATCAAATCTTCTCGTAGAATTCGGGACACGTTTCTCGGCATTTAAGGGTGTAACTCGTAGTTAATCTCTCTGAAGTAACTAGTTAACTCGATTTCAAGCGAAAAGGTGAAAATTCTTCGAAGCTATATACACGCACAGATAGACTAAATACAGTGGCAAAGTGTTAACTGGAATTAGTTTACTGAAATCCGTGACTTTATAAAGACATTCTCAGTCTCTTTATATCAGATATTCTAAAATTGTTATTATGCAATTAAAAGTTGTGGGGTGAACCTAATAGACGGATTTTACATTCCTAACTTGGGTATCTTGGCCACGTCATACGATATTAAAAACACCAGTTCTTCAGTTAATAATTATGGGCAAATTTGCTGGCAAATGACGTGAAGAAGGAACAAGTCGTGGTTGCGCAACATCTGTGGGAATGAATCAACAAATAGTCAGCTTCGACCAAGTATTCCGCTCGGCACAAGATAGAGATACATTCACTGCGCTGACGATCAACCTACAGTAATGGAGAGGCACTTGAAGAAGAAATGGAGCTAAGTACCTATATGAACGTACCGTCTAGCTAGCCAATTCATGTATTCATCTACATTTAGCTACAAATCTATAATTATTACTTTTTAGGCCCATGGTTGGTGTTGCAGTCCCTCCAGCGTTGTCATATCGACTATAGGTACATCGAAGTGCTGAAGTGTTTTATAGAAACGCCACCATGTAGATCCGATTACAGGACGAGAGTACGGAACCAATCCAATTGCATAAAGGCGTGAGACAGGGAGATGTTATCTCTCCGAAACTGTTCACTAACGCATTGGAGGACGTTTTCAAGCTCTTGGACTGGAACGGATTCAGCATCAACATCAATGGCGAATACATTACTCACCTTCGTTTTACCGACGATATAGTCATCATGGCAGAGTCGCTGGAGGACCTTAATACAATGCTCAGCGACCTCAGTAGCCTTTCCCAACAGGTGGATCTTAAAATGAACATGGACAAGACAAAAGTCATGTCCAATGTCCATGTTGTACCCGTACCGGTAATCGTGGGGAACGATACTCTCGAAGTTGTTGACCATTACACCTATCTTGGACAGATTGTTCAGGTAGGTAAGTCCAACTTAGGCAAAGAGGTAACCCGAAGAATCCAACTCGGATGAGCAGCGTTCGGGAAATTGCGTGACATCTTCTCGTCCAAGATACCACAGTGCCTGAAGACGAAGGTATTTGATCAGTGTGTGTTGCTAGTGATGACATATGGTACTGAGACGTGGTCCTTAACTGTTGGCCTTTTGGAAAAACTCAGAGTCACACAACGGGCAATGGAGAGAGCTATGCTCGGAGTTTCTTTGCGCGATAAAATCCGAAACGTAGATATTCGCCAAAGAACCGACCGTCTGAGTCACCGACATAGCTATTAAAATCTGCAAGTTGAAGTGGCAATGGGCAAGCCACATCGCTCGAAGAACTGTTAACCGATGGGGAAGAAAGGTTCTTGAGTGGAGACCGCGAACCGGAAGACGCAGCGTAGGTAGGCCTCCCACTTGATGGACCGACGACATTGTGAGAGTCGCGGGCATTCAGTGGATGCAGATGGCAGGTTGTCGTTCAGTATGGAGGTTAAAGGGGGAGGCCTATGTTCAGCAGTGGACGTCTTCTGGCTGATGATGATGATGATGAGGCCCATGGTATCAACGTTTGCACTTACTCGTATCTAACGGAACAACACATGTCTTTTTTAACTATCAACTCAACAATATTTTTTGATTATATTTCGCGAATGGACGTACTATTCGCGAAATACACTTAAAAGATATATCCGATGATACGTCACATGTGTGGTAAAATTATGTTTTCATCCCTTTTTTTTCATTTTGTATTTATGATGAATGGTTCTTGCATGGGCCTGGGTGCCCATGCAGGAACCATTCCTGAAATTGGTGGAATCTAACAATTAGTACCTTATTTATCAAAATCAGTCGAGGCCGATAGGTCGAAACATACTATTATTTACGCAACATTCTTTTTTTTTGGTTCGTAAAGTGTCAGTCAGACAACCAAAATATTCAGTAAAAACCGCTTCAAAATAGGATAAAAAAGAAAAATATACCAGATTTTATTGAACAAACGTCAAATTGGTCAAACGGAAAGATATTGGACAAGTTTCGTTATAACTTCACATAAAAACGAAACAACCGGTTTGAAAGCTCACCGGTGGAAAAAACAAACGAACGAACAGTGACAGTACCAGGGATCAAGTCTGGAGTGAATGAGAAGAGAAAACAAAGCGATATTGGCGCAGTGGCAAGCTGAGGCCTGTTTTACTTCCGGTGGCTGCCTGTTGACAGATTCATTATCTCGTATGCTGCTTCCGGAGAGACCATAAACGGAAATCCGCCGTACTGTGTAGTCAAAAGCTAAATGCTAATATGATTTATTGACCAATGAGAAACCGATAAAGTTCCTATTGGTCAACAAAACACAGTTACTCTGGACTACACAGGTTGGGCGCCCATTCTAGCTGTTTTTGTAAATCATCATCATCATCAGCCAGAAGACGTCCACTGCTGAACATAGGCCTCCCCCTTTAACCTTCCTGCCATCCTGCCGACATCCTGCCATCTGCATCCACTGGATGCCCGCGACTCTCACAATGTCGTCGGTCCATCTAGTGGGAGGCCTACCTACGCTGCGTCTTCCGGTAAATAGTAAATAGAATAATGGTAAATAGTATGGTAAATAGTATGGTAATAGTTTTGTAAATAGTTTGCTTCAATGGAATACTTACCAATTTTTATTTATTTATTTGTGATATACGTTAAACATTTAATTTGTTTGCTAACACCAAAACACCTCGCCGAGGTTTATCTTGGAATTAGGTTCTCAGCTTTTATACATAGAAGAAACACAATTTACTTAAAGTTATCTACACAGTGAGTAAAAAATTAAAGTAAACAATCTAAGTACATACTCGAATATCGGAAAGAACCGAGCGAGTGCCGAGTGCATGCCCGTCGCGTCGGTCGCTTCGGATGGCTTCGGCTTGCTGCGTAAACAATACACTCGGCCGTCACTCGTTCCGACCAGAATATACATGATGCTCCGAATCATCGCAATTCATTAAGATAATACTTTTGCAGAACTCTTTTGAAATTGACTTTCAATAAAATATATTAATTTAATTTAACTTATTAAAATAATAACACTAAAATTACGAACACGAAAGTTTGTGAGTGTGTGTAGTATATTGTTCCCCACCCAACTTCGTAACGGCTGAATGAATTAGGATATCAGAAAATTCAACATAAAGCTAATTTTTTATCCAAAAAAGAACGGTTTCTGTAAGATAGCGATTCCGCGGGGCGCTACTTGTAGTACGTACCTACAAGTTTTTTTATTTATATTGTAAAATATGAAAGTAAATATTTTGGATCCATGATTATTGCATCTCCCGTCGAAACAGGTTACGTAAATTCTTTCTATCCAATGGTTGCCTGGAAGAGATCGCTTTTAGCGATAAGGCCACCACTTGTGGCACTAGCTCGTAAGTGTTTTCTATCTGTTTGTAATTTTTATTTCTGGTGTACACAATAAAGAGTTTCTATCTATTATATCAGCTTTGATGATGTTAATAGCTTCGTGTAAACTATGGAGTTTTCTAGATCTTAAAGTGACAAGCATACAGTAGTAAGTAAAGTATCATAGTCTTCTACTTTGATGTTTATTTATGAAGGCTATAAAATATATTGCTCTATATTTGGACAGTGATTTACTATTTAATAGCCTACTCCATTTTGATTCGATGGTAGATTCCGAATTGGGCAGATCGTTTGTAAGTTACGACGCCTAGTCTCTTCAATAGTTTTTAGGTCACTTAAATGCGGAAGATGCGAAACGCGAGTCGAGATGAGAGTCGAGAGGAATACTTCAGAAAAGCTTGATCTTGATTCTTGATGTCAGAATTAAAGTGAACTCATATAAGTTAGGAAAGTTCTTTAAGAAATTGCAGCGTTTCAGGGATTGAAGTACGTCATGTGAATAAATGGCGGCCCGATTTTTTCAATGATACCGACTCAGTGGTGAGCCTAAGCAGTAAGCTCACCAATGTAACGCCGTAGTCGCCGGTGAGTTGTCGTCACGTCATATATGAGAATGATACGATGTATACTTTATTTAGTAAAGAAAAATACGGCGTAGTTACTAGAGATTTCAACAGATAGAGCAAAATTCTCAAGTAGGTATACTGATACGTAAAAATGTTAGGATGGGCAGATTATATCTTTGGTTTCTGGCCGAATTTTTTGAACATTTAAAAAAACATCAGAAACCATAAAGGGACCATTTGGTAGAAAAAGGTAAACAATTGTTGTGTGCGTATGATTTTTTGTTTTATGTAAAAAAAGCAATGGATGGGTCTAGGTGGTTATTAATTACGTTGCTTTCCTTAAAAAGAACTTCTCATTTATTTTGCACGTGTATCGGCACCGACATGAGGTAAACATACTTTTTACGTAGCGTTGTAAAAGTGCTAGCAATTACCGAACTTTCCTTATTACCAACTGTACAGTAATAACCCACGGAAAACAAATGCTATGTAAAATCGTTTCTAGAACTGTGTTCAGGTCTATTAGGTACGAAGACTATTTATTTATTTATTTATTTATTGAGACAAAAACGAATTATACAGTTATCTCACATATTAAAATTAAATTAAAATTAAATCCATCTAATGTCACATATCTAATTTAAACAAGAACAAACACATACAAATAAATAATTGTCAAATAATTAATACAACAAATGTCAAACAGTTAATTTATCAAAATTCATAAATTAATGTCATAGATCGTCAAAACAGTCACAAAATTCACTATGGAGTGCTTAATGTCAAAGAATTTGTGTGGGTTTGACAGCTATCAAAGGTGGCTATTTAGGGAGCCATTGGAGGCGTATGCAGCGCAAAATTTTCGGACATATTGATCACTGGCTGACATATGGACAATGTTTAGCGTAGAAACTTTCATCATCATCATAATCAGCTAATACTAGTCCACTGCTGGAAATAGGCGTCTCTCAAGGCTCGCCAATCAGCCTGATCTTGGGCTTTTCTCTTCCAGCCACTGCCAGCCATCTTACGTATATCGTTACTCCAACGAGTCTCATAGCATCCTACGCTACTTTGCCGATTCGTGGTCTCCACTCTAGAATACGTCTACCCCAACGGTTATCGGTTCTGCAACAGATATGCCCGGCTCACTGCCTCTTCAGCTTGTTAATACTTTGAGCTATGTCGGTGACTTTGGTTCTCTGGCGAACAATTTCGTTCCAGATACGATCCCTTAGGCAACGCTGAGCGAGAATAGCGTTCTTCACAGCCCGCTGAGTGAACTTGAACTTGTGGACTGCTCCAACTGTAAGTGACCACTTTTCAGCACCACAAGCCATGTCGGGTGGAATACACTGGTTAAAAATTTCGTCTCAAGACTTTGCGGGATAGGTTCCCAACGTAGAACTTAGAGACTTTAAACCGATTCTATAAAGGAATAACCGCTCTATGGACTTCCTACTTACTATAGTATAGGTACAGTGAGCTTATCTATACCTTGGAAAAAATGTTATGAAACGGGACCTCAGAAACGGAAGTAACCTTTTTATCTACCAAATGAACATCCAAAAATGTATGCTATGCCATATGTTTAATAATTACACATGTGGTAATGCGGTGATATTTTGTGTTTTGAATGCCAACAAAAGAATAAACACATCAGAGTGTTCATTACACCTTTCAAGCGTGTGTAGAATTTATTTAAGACTGTCGTAAGTAAATTCCACACTGACACGGTGTCTGCTATATTGTTTTCTGGTAAGCTATATTTTTGTAGCAAATAACCAAAGTAGAGCGCTTCACAAAGAATAAAATTCACCATTCTACATCTACATTCGGAAAAATTAAACTGACAAAAGTTATTCAATTTTCATACTTTTTCGGTGTTATTCCTGTCTGACCCCACGAGGAGACAAAAAGACGCTACGAGCTCAAGTAAAATGCTGTTAAAAAAATCTGACAGCTTTTAAAAGGGCACGGTTCTGAAATTCCAATAACGAGGTAAAATCGTATCGTTCGGGCACCCTCTTCATGTACCTGCCTATAACGTTGGCAATCAATAAGGGAACTGAAAAACAGGGTAACATTTACAGGGCGAGCAGAGAGCTTGAGAGGTGATGCTGTCACCATCGACATACTATCACTTGAACATTTTCTTTACCAAATCTAATTTAATGAACGTTGCAGTATTTATTTATAGAAATAGTATTTGAAATTGCAGTTTTAATCTTTAATTTATCGCCAAAGACAGGAAGTATTTGTACGTTTTATAGCTTTGTTTGTGTCGTTTTAATGAGATAGCATGGATGTGGTACGGTTAGTGGCCAAAACGAGCTTTTAAAGAAAACATACTATTTACTTTCTGTTATTTATATAGCGTGTATACAATTACATCGCTATTTTGTTTAGAAGAAATTGGTTTTCCTTACAGTAAACTTCTGAATCCAATACTAATTTTACATTATTTTCGTTTACTCGATTGGTATCATTTTGATGTTATTGAAACTTAGAAATATTCATTGTGCTAAGATTAGATCTTTATTGCTTACACAATACGCCTGAGTTCTAATTTTATTTATTACAAAATTATAGACTTGGTGAAGGATATTATAAAATAAATTACTCAATATACATACTGAAAAATTTCTGACATACCATAGTTTAAAGTTTTTGGTGGGGGATAAAAAGCGGATGCTCTGTCCCTCTTCCGCAAAGCGTATGTTAGTAAGGCACGCGCACGGCTTGACGTCATAACGTGCTATAGTGCGCTTTCTGTGTAACATGAAATTAAAATACTTGTAACTATAAGTATTTTTTAACGAATTTTAATTTTGTTTTCGTTAGTGTGCTCTGTACGTGACCAGCTAATTTATGAGGTAATAAAAAAAATGGGTCCTGGCCTATTTCATTACGATTGGTATAAAGGAAGGACTCACCAACAAAATGTGTGCTGTGCCAATACATGCTCTATGTCCACTTCGCTATAAATGTTTGACGTAGTCCCAATACATTAATACAGCCACAGGAAACGGAGGCATATAGAGACGATTGTGAAATGTGGGCAGAGGTGTACGAGGCCAGTATAATATGTAGGTTTATAAATGCCTTGGCTTTTGTAGTACTTTTGTCAAACATGGTGGACATTCAAGTAAAATATACCCGCATACATATTTAAGGGTAACTTTCACATTTGACTAAAACATGCCAACCAAAGCAACCAAATTTTTGAAAAACATTTCCAGATCGCTATGGATCGTATCATGAGTTATTTTCCTCGAAATGTGTTTGTCAAATAATGGGTAGTTTAAAATAAATGTTAATCGTTGTAATTATTTAGTGTACATCATTGTATTACATGGATATACATTATACAAACATTATTTTAAACATGATATTTTCAAAAGATTAAGTCTATGTCCATCAAATCGCTTCGTCCATCTATTGTCCACGAACCGGCAAATGTCAAGTCGTTTTTGCTACGTGTATAAGTAGAATGTCGAGGTGGTATTTTAAGAGTGTCATCTGTCTATTCACTAGAGGCTTGTCTAGGACAGCGGGGTCGTAGAGGACAGCTACAAAATACTTTGTTAAACTTGTTTTCCTCGTAAATGGAATTCTCAATGTGCGTTTAAGGGTACAAATAATTCAAGAGGATTCTAGAACTCATTTTAGCCGGTTTAATAATAACGCCTCATACAAAAGTTTCCCCTGAAACTTTTTATGTGCTACGCAAGTTTGGCATGTTATTGTGTTTGGCAGGTAGATTGATTGCTTGAGCTTTTTTTCTACTCGCCCGCATAAACACCCATACGAAGCGCTTTGATTACACTTTTATAATATGAACTGCTAGTCTGTAGAATCCGCTGCCAGAATGGGTGTTCCCCGATAGTTACAATCTGGGTGTCTTCAAATCACGAGTGAATCGGTTTCTTCTAGGCAAGTGTGCTCCTTCGACAGAGTCATCGCTTAACATCAGGCGAATTAGCGGTCAAACGCAAGCCTATTAGTAAAGAAAACTAGTATTCATTATAGTTCAAAACGATTAGTTAGTTTGGGGTCAGATGACTATGTGTGCAATAATGTCCCAGATATTAATTTATTAAAAAAATACGCTTAGCTATTGAAGAGTCGACTATATACCTCCCAGGTCAATCATCAGAACCTGTTTATGGAGCTCGTTAAAACGAAGAGTTTTACTCACCTTTTGGCTCCATCATCAAATAAGTTCTGTTGTATAAAATTATTGTAGTTTCATTCAGATTACATACTTGCAAAATTTCGAAGCGATACAATTAGAAGTACGGCAAAATCGAATTCAAAGATTCGTTTAAACAGTTATAAGTGACGCTATTATAAGCGTGTGAATAACAGTAAATTAATAGCTTTTGGTTTGGTTCTTGAGTGGAGACCACGAACCGGAAGACGCAGCGTAGGTAGGCCTCCCACAAGATGGACCGACGACATCGTAAGAGTCGCGGGCATCTAGTGGATGCAGATGGCAGGATGTCGTTCAGTGTGGAGGTTAAAGGGGGAGGCCTATGTTCAGCAGCGGACGTCTTATGGCTGATGATGATGATAATGAATAGCTTTTGGCTGTAGTAACGCAAAGTTACTAAATACCTAAGCTCATGTTGCACAGCCTGCACTACCTTTGTAGTAAGCGTATTGAATAATAGCGGTATGAGTTGGCACATGTTCTGTGCTCCTACAATGCTTGTTCAGATATAGCAACAAAAGCCGCTTCCCCCAACTTATTGTCATCCCTATTCAATGAACGTGGGTCCCTTGCACATGTAGCTATACACTGTTATTTAACTTTTCATTGTGAAGATATCGATAATGGCAACACAGCCAATTAAGTAGAGAAATATTTCATAATGTAGATTAGAGCCTAGATTTGATTGATCAATATTTCAATATTAAATTGTATCAGAAAATAACGATTAGTTCAGTTCAGTGTGCTTAGTTGAATGGGCTCATATTAATAAGGGACCAACCATTAAATCACAAAAAATACCTCATATTAGTACCACAGAATCGAGAAAGATGGCAAAATAAATGAGACGCCTGTACCCAACAGTAAAGATAAAGAATCGATGTTGATTTCTTGTGTTATCCTTTCTCTCCAAAGGCCTTCACTCAGCGTCTCAGGTTACATCAGGCAACTCAGGCAGGTGCTACTCAAAAAATTATCAGATTTACGTTCGCATTTCTTGCAATTTATTTATAAATTTTCTTTTAGCGACATGCCTTTGATTATTAGCATCTGATAAGTACAACCAAACAGTACAAGTTCTGGTGGTACAAATTTAATAAAAACCTATATACTCTAGATCTACCAGGGAAGCATAAGGCCAGAGAAAGGAACATGTCATGGGTCCGTAATATCAGGAATGTGGACGGGGATAAAGGATTTAAGATATTGACAGCCAGCACTTATAAGAAATGGCACTGAGAGCAGATAACAAGACTTTTAGATTCTACAGTGTCGTAACCATGCTGGTTGTTGTTGCAGGCCTCGCACCGGAGTGCTAGGAGCGCTGCAGAGGCTCGCGCGCCCCCTCCTGTGACTAGCCCGGGCGCTCGCTAACGGTACGGGCGGCGGATTGTAAGTACCATCACTACATTTAGTTATTATCCAGTTAGCTCTCAGAGCCAAGCCATTCAAGTTAAAACATGATCTAATAGTAGATTATGCACTAAGGGAATAAAGCACTCTTACGTCGCAGGTGGTATATTGAACCCTGAGCGTAACGAGGGACTTTAGAGTTATATTATAGAGTCCTGAGTGAAGCGAGGGGTTCAAGCTGCCCAAGACGAAGACAGGCTTTATTCCAGAGGAGCATACTTTACTTTTACCATCGACAAACTCTAGTACCATCCATCCTTGCTTTTACCCTTCTGCGAGACAATAAAAAGCCAATAAAATTCACTGAAAATCACAGCACCAAACACCGTCTTTTGTTTCACATTCTTTATAAACGCGCCTTTTTTTTGAGTTCTGCTTATGTTGGTCAGTTCGATTTTCGAACAAACCTTTTTACAATGCCATATGGCAATTTTTTACTTTTCCACGAGTTTGCCACACGAATTTAACGTTCCAAATTCAAATCACTTTATTCCCTAGGGAGTTTCATACAACTGCTTTACTTTAAGTTGAGGTTGCATGATATGTAATTGGACGTTGTCGAGCAGGTGGTGTGGAAAACTTGTTTTTTTTTTCCAACTTACTGCATATGAGAAATGCTAAGTGACTAAGTCCAAATGTTTGGTCACCTTGTGCGATATGACAAACTCATAAAAATCATCATAGAGGGAAAGATGGAAGGAAAACGAAGACTAGCAAGATAAAGGAGAGCATTTTTACACCAAAAAAAGAGCAGGCAAATTTCATGTCGCACAGGGAGGTACAAACGCTGGCAGACGATCGTGAAACCTGACAGTTACTCCACTGACAGCTACGCTATGAAATTATGAATAAATGACAAAAAATATAGTGTGCACAATCCTTAAAGATACGCTCTACCTTTACTCCCATTAGGCGCATATCTTTTTTATGTCATAGGTGGCAAACAAGCAGACAGCCCACCTGATGGTAAGCAGTCACCATCGCCTATGGATACTAGTAACACCAGAGGCATCACAAATACGTTGCCAACCTTTTAAGACTCTATTAACTTGCCTTTTGAAGAACCTCATATTGTAGCTTCTCGGAAACACCGCGGAAGGTAGCATATTCCACATTTTGCAAAGAGGCAAGAAAGATCGTGTGAATCGCACAGTATGCGATTTCCACTGATCTATGATATGTGGAGGTACTTTCAAACGGTTTCATATAAGATAAGTATGCAATGTTCTGCTTGTGTGTTAGTTCTAGCATTAAATATATACAAAATCATCAACATCATCATTACAGCCATAGGACATCCACTGGACATAAGCCTCCCCCATCGTCTCCAAAGGGACCGGTTGGAAGTGGCCTGCATCCAGCGTTTCGCTGCGGTCACTTTAAATATACGTACGCACACTAAAATAAATTGGGTGACCATTGCACACGTGCACTAAAAGAGATTAGTAGTAGCTAGTAGCTAGCTAGTTTAATTATGTCGTAAGTAACCGGTTGTTGGTTGCAGAACAACAACCGTGAGGTCAACTTATGCTATGTATAGATCTGACGAACGCGAAAACGATTCTTCTCGCTTAATTTCAATTTAATCAAAAGAGAAGCAACGCATTTGCTGCGTTACACAGCGTCAGAGGACTGCGGAAGACGATTCAGCGCCCTGGGCCTGTAAGGTTCGCCGCCCCATAAATTAATGGAAAAAGTAAAAACTTTTAATCTACACTATCTACACTAATATTATCATCATCAGCCAGAAGACGTCTACTGCTGAACATAGGCCTCCCCTTTAACCACTATACAGACTGTCGCTTCGGGCCATGGCTCTTTTGGCCTTAGGGTAAATACGCCCCTGGGAAGACTACATTCTGAGAACTACACCAGGGCTGTTCACTCCGCTGACTCAAACTCTGCTACTTTACAAGCATATAATAGTTATTTACGTAAAATTTACTGTGGACATTTGGTTCGATGTTTTTCAACTAGGGTAAACGACGTGCTCTACGCTATTTTGTACTTACCTACTTTTCTGCACACCGCGCAGAATATTTATTTGGATGCTATGGATTCATATATTTAACTTATAGACAGGCAATGTGAACAAAAATCACGTGAGATGTCCTTTTGTCTACATAATGAGATTTTACCAGACCCTTCCTTTCCGTTTTCATAAATTGACTTCACAAATACTGCTCAAATTCTTTAGAACTTCTTTTCCGAATCTCTTTGTGTTGAAGAAAACACAATATCATTTACCTTAATTTAAAAAAAGTTGTAGCGATCAAAAGTGCGTACCGGAATGTTACGAGTATGTAGGTTACAAAATTAGGATTCTTTTAGAGGGAGGAAAAGCTTTAATAACATCTTTGCCGCAGTTATCAAACTTTTAATACAATTATGATTTGCCGTTTTTGTAAAATACGAGTAATAACGTTCAAAATTGCACACGTAAAAGATTTTCGTAACATAATATACCGTATGTAGACCTTGGAAGCATGAATAAATTAATACATATGCGTTTGTCAAGTAAGCTTGGTCCTAGCGAAAGCAGATAGTGTGCTAACCCCATCGCTTTAAGAAAGCCGTCATGATAATGCCGTGTCGGTAAAGTAACTGATTCATTGCTTGGGTAATCTTTTTAGACTCGTAATGGTCATTCTGAAAGTCCTTGTCTTCAACAGGAAAAAATTTGAAGAGTTTAGTATAGAGCGTGCGCTAGTTCGTATTTACTCAATATGAAGTTTCATGTGTAAGTGTTTAAGTATTGAACATTAAGTATAGTTTTGAAACATTCTAAGAGAAAAGTTATGTTGATTCTTACATTGCAACTCAATGCGGATAGTTTTCAAACACATGAGGTACACAACAAACAGTTTCAGTTTTCTCGACTTATATTGTCCTGGACCATTCCTTTACTGTGTTTGAGGATTTTCTAGCGGATGAAATATTCTTGAGATTTTATTTGGCTTGGTACGAATGCTTTTGCAGGGACAGATTTTTCCAAAAAAGATATCAATATATTGATATCTTTACCTACATTTTTACCTACACCAAAATTATATTTATTGTGGAACTCTCTTGTAAGCCACCTACGATAACTTGTTGTTGTCGTCTCAAATTTTGAATAAGTAGAAAATAGATCGAATCGAAGTAGATCGAATCATCAGAAACGAGGAGATCCGTAGACGAACGAAAGTTACCGACATAGCCCAACGGATTAGAAAGTTGAAGTGGCTGTGGGCAGGGCACATAGCACGCAAAACAGATGGCCGATGGGGCCGAAAGGTTCTCGAATGAAGACCACGGACCGATAAGTGCAGCGTAGGATGTCCACCCACAAGATGGACAGACGACCTAAATGAGACCGCAGGAAAACGTTGGATGCAAGCCGCTACCAATCGGCCCTTCTGGAAATCGATGGTGAGAGGTTTATGTCCAGCTGTGGACGTTTTATGGATAAAATGATGATGATGACGAGTAAATCAATACGCGCAAGAACACATGAAAAAAAAATCTTTTATGTGATGTCGTTATTGCTTTGATGTGTTTCAGAGGCGTGGGGCGCGGCGCGTGGCGGCGGCGCGGGCGCGGGCGGCGCCATGACGCGGCGCCTGCCACCATGACGCTGCCGCCGCCCGCGCCTCCCGCGCACCCTGCCGCGCATCGCGCAATGCGCTATTACCGCATCTGGATATACGCGTGCAACGGTGCGTTGCTGCTCGGTGCGCTCGCCTTCTGCGCAGCGGCAGGGCGCGCGCTCTCAGACTACCGGCGTGCGCTTGTGCCCGGCCTGGGCGTGGCGCAGCCTGGCTTCCTGTACGGGTACGCAGCACTGCCAGCGCAGGCGGGCATGCTGCAGCTGCTCGGCTGCCTCGCCGCACTGCGCCTCTCCGAGCGCATGCTTAACGCCTATTGGTTGGCGCTGCTGGCACTACTCGTCGGCGACGCCGCCATCGGCGTCTACTGGGCGTTCAAGTTCGAGCGCGTTTGCCGCGAACTTCGGCCGCAACTGAAAATTCGCCTAGCAAGAGATTACGAGACAGAAGTCGAATTTTCAGAAGCTTGGGACCGCTTGCAGCGAGAGCAGCGGTGCTGCGGAGTGACGGGGCCCGCAGACTACGCCGCTTTCAACCGCACCGTACTTCCGGCGAGTTGCTGCCGCATCCCGGCGCACACGGCCGCCGGCGCGCCGGCGCTCTTCGCCGCCACCTCTGCCACCTCCACCGCGCCGTTTACGCCCGTGCACTGCGCCCCGCACACGGCCGCTTGTGCGGAGCGGTTGCTCATTTGGCTCCGGAGAACAGCGGACGCGTTGTTCGTTCTAGGATATTGCGTCATCGCATTTTTAAAGTTGTGCTTCCTCGGGATCCTCCGATACGAGATAAAGGAGATGATTCAGAAAATTAGAATATTACGGACCGAGATAGGTGCGGGCGAGCTCCTGGATGCGAGTCCGATACACGGTGGGCCTCTTTCGCAGACGGTGATCGTAAACGCTGTGAACGCAAACGGTGGCGTGCGTGGGCATGGCGGCAGCCCGGAGCGCGCGAGCGAGCGCGAGGCACTGCTGGGGCGCGCTTCAGATCCGTGCTCGCGGCGCAGCATACACGACGAGCCGCTCGGCCCGAAGACCATTAACGGCAACAACAACTGCGAGATGCGCGAGCTTGCGCGCGGTGAATACAGGCCCCTGGCGGTGGACAGCGCGGCGACCCGGATCTGACTAAGATGTTACCTGGAGCGGCTGTTCGGGCGGCGTTGGCGCTCGTTCCCGGCGGCTGGCTTCGAGACGGAGCTGCCGTTGGGCCGCGGCGGCGGCGGGCCGGGCGCGCCTGCGTGCGTGCGCCGCGCGGCCGCGCGCGTCCGCCTCGACCATCGCCGACACACCCGCTCCGAGTTTGAGCTGTAGGCTGCGCGCACGCGCATTTAGCCTACTGCTGCCTACATTTAACGCTTCGACCGCTGTCAATTGTGAGGACCGAACTTATCGGTAGAATTACAGTAATTTGTTTTTATTGAAAAAAAGATTATCACGAATAAGACGAGTGTTAAAAGTGTCGTTTAATTAAATTTTGCGAACAGTGAGCGACCGGTAGCGAACCTTCGTGTGAAATTAATAACGACTGTGAATCGGGTGAAGCTAGTATTTTTCCTACAGGTTCCAGATACTCGTATATGTAGGCCAAGAATACGTTAAGGAATAATATCCTATTTCATTTTATTACACTTTGAAGATTATTGTCTATGACGTAGGTATAATTATGCTAGTGCGGGAGGTGCAATCACCCGGAGATGCGATTCCGTGGCATCTGGGGCATGGGCTCGATTTTTTAAACGTACGCCTAATTATTTTCTTGCGAAATCACAGACTGCCAAACGAAATTCTACAAGTCGTTTTTTTATAATCACATCATTCGCTAACGCAACGTCTTGTTTTAATCGTTCGATTTTGTCTTCTATCAATAGAAAATGTGCCAGATAAATAACTATACTATTACAACGGATTTGCTTAATATTACTGTTATAGGAGGCACAAAAGCGCGAAAAACACTTTTCAAGTAATGTTCAAAAGTTTGTTTGACATAAAACAGACTACAATTATTTGTCTGTTTTATTTTTAAGTAAAGTTCCTTTCGATGTTCCGAAAGTTACTGGTTTACCGGTTGTTGTGTGAAATGATTTGTAAAAAAAAGTAATTCAGACCAGAATTCGATTGATTGAAAAAAACGAAAAATCAGGATCTATTTCATTGTGCATTTGATTTTACCAGTGATTGTTTTCAAATGAATAAAAGAAATCCATCTCGAAGGATAAAAAAATCGAGCTCAGGTTTTTTGGAGATGTGTTTCCAAACCCTATGGATATATATTGTGTTGTACTGAAAACGGGAATCAACCAATATTTAAATAGTTTTACCTAATTACTGTTAAGTATAAGTCCCATCAATATTTTGACTTTTACCTATTAATCAATAGATTTACAAAATTTTAAAATCGTTACCTTTATTTTGCAATACAATATAATGACGCCTAGCTTCTTTGTAAGATCTTTACTGTTTGCCAAATACTTTTTTGTTTCCCAAACGTAAGTAATATCGGGTTTCAAGAAGTTACTATACTTTCAGTGATCTACACATTCCGACTTATTCATAAACGTCTTTTATTGGAACAGTTGGCTTAGCGATCTTTTATGCATATTAAGAGGGCAAGATTAAAGTCTCTACTGTGCCGGCGTATCTAACTCCCTAGTTCCAAAAATGTACACATACACGCCAGCTTGTAAGTCACAAAGTCGATATTATTTAAATTTGACCGATATCCACCATTTATTTGTAGAATATCACGTTCTATACAATAATATTCACTTTAGTGACCATGTTAATTAAAAACCTATAACTTGTAAAACCTTAATTGTAGTATCTTTTTTAATATTTTGTAACCTACTGCACAGATATCCCGAACAGTATTCCTAGCAGATAGTTGTAACACCGTTTAGGATATTATTACTCCTATTATTAAAACAATTTATTTTGCGGAATCGAAAACATCTATTTTTCACCTCTTGACAGATCTCTTATAAAAACAAAAAACAACTCTATTGAAATAAAATAATAAAGGCGACCGCGAAGGTCGCACTGGTGAAAAAGAGTTCCGCCACACCACCCCCCCACGGAGAAAGGAAGAATAAGCTGAAAAATTTATAAATACATAAGATAATCACATATCTAAAATATTTCTAAACTTCACCCTCCTCCCGGACCGGGTGATGACAGGAGCTGGTGTAGGTGCAGGGACCAACGCAGGCGTGAAACTGCTAGCTGGAGTTGGCGCAGGCGGCACAATTGGTTCACAATTGCCAAACGCCGAATCCAAATGGGCAGGCTTAACGCGATCTATGCTAACTGTACGTTCCCTTCCATTAATATCGAGAGTGATCGTTTTGTCTCTTCGCCCGATGATACGATGAGGACCGGAATAAGGCGGCTGCAACGGCCTTCGCACTGAATCATCGCGTAGCATGGCATGCGACGCCTTAACTAAATCTTTAAATATGAAAGTCGATGGCTGGGCGTGGCGTGTAGCAAGGACAGGACGGAGAGCTTCCATATATTTGCGCAGCTCACGGACGAAATCTACAACGTCACTTGGGCTCTGCGATGTTATTGGAGGTATGACGAGTTCTCCAGGCAAGCGAAGAGTCTCTCCATAAACGAGCTCTGCAGAAGATGCCTTCAAATCTTCTTTGAGCGCCGTTCGCATCCCTAATAAAACTAACGGCAAAGCTCTTACCCATGTGTCATTATGACACATCAAAGATGCTTTAAGCTGCCGATGCATGCGTTCCACCATACCATTTGCGCAAGGATGGTAACTAGTCGTGCGCACCCGTTTGGTACCACATACATCCATTAGACGGCGAAACAACACAGATTCAAACTGCCGGCCCTGGTCGGTTGTCAAAATGTTTGGTACCCCAAAACGGGAAACCCAACCAGTTACGAATGTATCTGCTACCTCTTCTGCTGTGATTGATGACATAGGCCATACTTCAGGCCACCGTGTGTATCTATCAATCGCAGTCAGGCAATAATTGTACCCTTTCGAGTGAGGAAGTGGTCCAATAATGTCTAAATGCACCGACCTAAATCTGTTTGACGGTAATTTAAACTCTCCAAGTGGCGAATTAATATGTCGAGTTACTTTACTGAGTTGACAGCGTAAACAAGTTCGAGCCCATTCACGGCAATTTGCGTTTACTTGAGGCCATACATAACGCTCAGTTACCAAGCGAGTGGTTGCCCGCGCGCCAGGGTGACTGAGGTTGTGACACCTGTCGAATGCAGCTCGACGGAATGCTGGTGTCAGGTATGGACGTGGTCGCTCAGTTGAAGTATCACAAATTACTGTGATATTTGTGCCAGGGATGAGGATGGGTTCGAGCTTCAAAGACGAATTCCCACGCATACTAGCTAGCTCCTCATCCGATTCTTGCGATAACGCGAGTGCAGCAAAATCCTCTTCAAGAGAAATAGACTCAACGCGCGACATGGCATCAGCTACGATGTTATCAACCCCTTTAATATACACTACATCAGTAGTAAACTGGCTGATGAAAGACAGCTGGTTTAATTGGATAGGCGGCAATTTCTCACGTCGTTGTACAAAAGCGTATATTAGCGGCTTATGGTCAGTGTAGATAGTGACGTGTTGTACCTCCAACAGGTGCCTGAAGTGTTGAACACTCTCGTACACCGCAAGGAGTTCCCGATAGTACGCCGGCCACTGAGCCTGTTTAGCAGTCAGCTTTTTACTAAAATAGGCTAGTGGCTGCCAATCATCATTATCGACGCGCTGTTGTAGGCAAGAACCAACGTGCGTTCCTGAAGCGTCAGTAAACAACCCAACCTCAGCACTGTTATTTGGGTGTGCTAAAATTGTAGCGGACGTCAAGCTTTTCTTGCATTCTTCAAAGCACTTTTCTAGCTCAGGAGTCCACACAAAAGGTTTATTGCCTTTGCCTTGAATAGCAGTGATTGCTTCAATTAACGGCGCTTGGTACTTAGCCGTACTTGGCAAAAACCGGCGGTAGTAATTGACCATGCCTATGAATCTGCGCATACCCTGAACTGTCTTTGGGGGCGGGTAATCCACCAGAGAACGAATTCTGTCCTCAGGAGGACGCGTGCCCGCAGCATTGACTCGATGCCCAAGGAAAGATACTTCTGCGGCACCAAATACGGACTTGGCTGTATTAATCACAACGCCATAGTCGTGCAATCGCTGGAACAAGATTTCCAGATGCTGCGCATGCGCTATTTGGTCTTTTGAGTAAACCAAAATGTCATCAACATAGACATAGCAAAAATCTAAGCCACGGACTACTTCATCGATAAATCTCTGAAAAGTCTGCCCAGCATTACGCAAACCAAAAGTCATATACAGAAATTCATATAATCCAAATGGAGTAGTTATCGCTGTCTTGCACACGTCGCCTGGATTCACCGGTATCTGTTGATAGGCCTTGACCAAGTCTATAGTACTAAAAACGGTACAGCCAGACAAGTTGTGCGCATAATCACCTATGTATCGGACAGGGTAGCGATCAGGAATCGTTCGGGCGTTTAATGCACGATAATCACCGCAAGGACGCCACGTTGAGTCCTTTTTAGGTGCGAGATGCAGAGGCGATGACCAAGAGCTATCAGATGGTCGGCAAGTACCAGCTCGGACCATATCTTCGAACTCTTTCTTTGCAATGCCCAGTTTTAATGGTGCCAACCGACGCGGTCTAGATGTCACAGGGGGACCGTCGGTAGTGTTTATATAATGTACGGTGCTGTGTTTAATAATTCTAGGTGCACCAGGTGGTCGCGTTATACTTGGGTATTTCTCCAAGATCGCTGTGAATGGCGAGTCAGGAAGAGATACTACCTTCACACTTTGCTGTTCCGCGGTATAAAGGTCCGCGGACGAAATAAGCCCAGTTTTACTATCGCACAGCTTACCTTTTGAGCAATCGGGTAAAAGCTGGTAATGCGACAAAAAATCTACGCCAATAATACCACTTTCCACATCCGCCACGACAAAGTTCCAGGTGAAATCCCGTCGTAGCCCTAAATTTAAGTTCAACTGTACCAGTCCATATGTGATAATCTTACTGCCATTAGCTGCAACTAAACTATATGATAATGGCTGAAGCGTACGTCCTTTTATAAAGCTACGAGGAACGCAACAAATATCCGAACCAGTGTCCACCAAAAATTTCCGGTTGGATCTCCGGTCGGTCACGAAAAGGCGGCGACTAGCTGGCGAGCAACTGGATGTCGCCTTTAACAGTTGCTGTTTTGGTTTCCCTGATCACTAGGCGGGGAACCGGACCACTTACATGGAGGCACACATTTAAGTGCTTTTGTCGCAAAACGGTCATGATAAAAGCACAAATCATAGTTACGTGAACGTGATCGGCTGCGACTACGATTACGGTTACGATTGAAGTCACGACCACGCGTACCAACATGCGAGCTGTAACCAGCAGAGGAAAGTGACGCTACTAAACGGGTCAATTCATCAACTTTTTTAGTCAGCTCCTGTACAAGATCAGTATTCGAGTTAGGCGAAACCGTACATACCTCCAATGAAGTTGATTGAGCGTTAATTTCAGCCAAATTGTCCGCTAGTTCGCTTAGCTCAGCCAACGATTCTAATCGTTGAGCAGCCAAGACAGTTTGAAGATATCGTGGCAACCTGCTCATCCAAATTGTCTTCAGAATATCCTCCGGAAATGCTGCACCGGCTAATGATCTCAGATGACGCAGAAAAAACGACGGCTTTTGATCGCCGATCTGCTCCTTCTCTAGAAGACGGCGTATTTTCTGCTCCCGAGAATCTGAGAACCTAGATATTATTGCATTGCGCAATTTCGTGTAGGGTTGCTCCCTCGGAGGTTGGATTATGAAATCCTCTACTTCGCGAGTACAATTGGTATCGAGGTGCGCAACTGCGTAATTAAACTTCGTGATTTCTTGGCTAATATTATTGATGGAAAATTGCGCCTCTAAACTCGCAAACCATAGGGCCGGGCGATCTCTACAAAATGGAGGGGTACGTATAGATACTCTGTTAATCATTACCTTCTCCGTACCGCCTGTGCCAGATCTGCTGTCACTGCTTGACATTTCACGTCCACCCGTACCCGCGGAAGCTGGTTTGAAGTCTTCCTGCTCACTGTCACTCATGACGTGTGCTGTCATGAAAAACCATGCTAAGAGAAAAACAAAATTCAAAAACAAAAACTGAAAACAAAAGAAACGTGGGAGTGTGGTGTGCGCGAATGCCCTACAAAAAAAACTTTGGTATAAAAATAACTTAAAAATATGTACAAAAATTCACCAAAATAAAATAAAATTAAATACACACACAAAAACACACAACAATATAAATCACACTTAGTCTTTTTAGTCCACACTGGTTCTTCCAAAAGATACTTCGACTTTAGTCTTGACGCGCTCCATGCGATTGTTGCCAGCAGTCAGCAGCACAGCTCTCGTAGTCGAATTCACCACTTCTTTTTCTACGTTTTCGTATTCTCGTCGACGAACAATCAGACGACCGTGGTCGCTTCACTCGTACCACCAAAGAAAGTACTCGTACCTATTTGCGTACCTTTGCTCTTCTTGTGTTCGAATCGTCTTAATTTATGTTGTGTTCGTATCGGGGTCACCAATTTAGGATATTATTACTCCTATTATTAAAACAATTTATTTTGCGGAATCGAAAACATCTATTTTTCACCTCTTGACAGATCTCTTATAAAAACAAAAAAACAACTCTATTGAAATAAAATAATAAAGGCGACCGCGAAGGTCGCACTGGTGAAAAAGAGTTCCGCCACAACCGCTTTATTTAGATCCAAATGCAAGAGTTAGTTATATTTTGTGCATAGCTGACTGATATACGAAGCAACATCACGTTTGTTAAATTGCAACGCAATTTGTGCGAATAATGAAATAGAACTAGTGTAAACGGTTTGTCGTGTTGTTTGTTTACGTATTAGAATTGTAATGAAAACATTTAGATCGATGCAATTAAGTACTTACTTAACAGTCGCATTGTCCCGTGGCTCCATAGCGTTTCTCTTTGTTTCTAATTTAGATAATATTGATGTTTCAGCCATCGTTTTTATGGTGAGATTGCTTTGAGCCAGTTACTAGTCCAGATAAATGGCTGTTACAGACACGTTTGGTTGCCGGATACAGTAACTGGATCAACGTGAACTGGCCGTATTTTAGATCATGGTATCTTACGTAATGTTGTTCGTATACTTGGATCAAATAAACAGTTCGTATATGTAAATAAATATACATAATTTGTACATGTATAGAATGCGAGTAAGACAGATGACAAACATAGTACTGATATGAGCTTAATGACGTAGTGCCTACAATTATATGCTTGTGACAGTTTATAGAGAACGACTACTACATACACACAGAACTGCTATCTCTAGGGAGCAGGCAGCCTTTAAAATATTTAAGCACTTTTATAACCTTATCACAATAACTTTTAATTGACATGTTAGTGCCGTGAAGGCCATGTCAAGGTGTTTACTGTGGTAAAGTTGTAAGCTTATTTATTTTTCATCTTAACAATTCCTAATGAAAATTTATTTCATGATAGAGGTAGTTTCATTAAATGTAATAATAACGTGAGATATCGAACCAAATCCATTGTAATGTAAACGCGCCTCGGTCTTAGATTGCGCATTATGTAAATCGATAAAGACGCGTAAGGAATTTAGGTAAAATTAATAAAGGCTGTGTCAAGTATAGGTCAAACCTATTCGAGCAGTGAACTGCGGGGCGTCCCAAACGAAACTCTCGCGGCCACCCCCCAGGCGTAGGTATCGTTCACAATCATGCGAGTCACTGTATGTTGTCTACCCGATGTTTGATTGAGTACCTACAATTCATACATTTTGTACTTAATACGAAGTAACTTTATAGATTATATTGTAATGACGAGTAAGACGTTATGTTCGCTTAGAGTAGGTATAATATTTTGTGAATTTATGCAGAAAAATAGTTTTTTAATATTGTTGTCACATAAATGTACCAATCTTATAAAATTTGTACCTATATTCGGAAAGTTGAATAATTTGTAGCTAGGATCCAATCTAAATCCTGCATTTCTTCCAAAAAAACTGTAAAGTGACATGTGCCTTGGCTTTTAAAAATGTATAACTGATGTTACGTTTATTATAAACTAAAAAATATAAATAAATTGAAATGTAAACTCGTCTCGTGTCTAATGTGCTGCCTACACCTTTTGACAGTCTCTATCTAGAATTACTTTGACTTGCCTAGTCTCTACCATCTGAATGTTTAATGAGCATTTTCTGTCTCTTCTAATATTTAAAGTTAATTAACCGAGTATGCGACGAAAAATAAATGATGACATTAATAGTAGCAAATACATAAATTGAATAGCAAACATCATTTCGTCGCATGATCGGCAATACGTGCTCGATAAACCGATGTCTGTTAAATATCGCGTGTCTCTACCTACACAATTTATTTGTGGTAAGTACCTACTGTTTATAAATACCCTTGTACTTTATTTACTTTCATCTCGTTCAATCCATTGCCAAGTACCTGACTATGAACAAAAATCTAAATAATCCATAAAGTTCATTTTAATTTAAACTCTTATTATAGTCTCCAGAATCTAAAATTCTATTTGTTATAGGTATTTCTTGCTAGGCATATTTTAATTGAATTTTAATTGCCTTATAATCGACTTTTGCATCAAATTTGTGTCTATAGTTCTTGTATATGAGAAACTAATGTGAACGTGTAAAGTTTTCTCCATAATTTGTTTTTAATGCTAATATACGGGTGGAATGAACGAGATGGGACGAAACCTAATGTTTTCAATAAGGTGTGTTTAAAGTAGAGTTGTTACAACTTTCCGAAGGTACGCACTAGGCGACTGAGAGCTAAATATTATCATAATAAATGCATTAAATAAAGAGTTTGTTAAAATGTTGTCGTATTTCATTTTATTCATATCATAACCCCACGCCAAGGGAAAACATCAGGAATTTATAACATGCAGATTTAATTAAGACATATTTCTTGAGAGATTAATTATGATTAACTCACGTGCACGTTCTCAGATGTTCTGTAGGTTCTATCTACGTTGGCACCTCCGATGACTAGTACATCTCCATCGGCTCCGCCCGGATAAAGCGGTAAGTCTCCGACCGCAGCGACGCGTTCCGCCTCCGTCCCTGCGCTCGCTCGATCCACGCTCCAAGTGTGAAAATGTCTCGATGACAATTTTCCACCGATATTAAACGAGTTCTTTGTGTCTTGAGTATTCTTCACCTTTTTAAACTCGACGGCGATGTCGGCGCCGACTTTAGCGTTGTTCTTTATGAGAGCGATGTCTGCGAGCCGTTAAAGAAAGAAATTGTAGCAATTAGCTTCACTACTATCATTTAGAGTTCGTTGCCGTTTCTGCTCATTTAATTTACGACAAAATTACGCAGCTTCGGGCGAGCCAAGGTTTCATTAAGCATTTTAATGGGTGCCAAATTGTTCTGTGAAGGTATATCAACGCATTAAGAAGACATTTGATGGCGAGCACGATGGTGGAACCTCAATTAAATGGAGAATACTAAAACAAAATGTGCGAAAGGGGGTGTTTGTGACTTAAGTCATTATCAAAGTATACATATTCTATAGCTAATCTTTGTACTTTTGTTTTGAAAGGATACTAGCATCAAGGGATGCTCCCCCAGTGGTCTTAGCGACTGCAGCCAGGATGAAGGGTGTTACTTCCTTTCCAAGAACTCCCTTTAGCTGTGCTTTTCTCAGAGCCCCACTAATTGCTTCCTCAATTACACTTTCTGAAAATATAAAAGTTAATCAGTTTTCTTCATAAATGGGAACCTTGTCATGCTGATTAAACTGTATCTCGTCATCAAGTCCATCTATAAAAAGTAACTAATATTCATGATATGAAATGTTCATAAATATCATCATTCTAATATAATAAATGTGAAAGTATATTTTTTGTTTGTTCCTTGCATAACATAGCAAGGGCATGAGAGCGACATAGAATGCTTTTTAACCCGAGAAATGTACAGTTCCTAAGGGAATTTATCATTTCAGCCACATACTAGGTAAAGGTTTCAGCCTATCAGAGAGAGAGAGAGGGTGGGCCGTCATCCACCATGCTGGCCCAGTGCATGTTGGTGAATATTATATATCTGAACTTTTGAGGTTCTTGGACATACCTCTTCGCTGGCATCGAAACTACACATAATTTACTTTCGTAAAGTACTAAATAAATCAATGGTGCAGGGCCGATGATCTAACCGGGCGCCGTCAGATTAGAATCAATCATTGATGATTCGTCATTGTCATTGAATGAAACATTGTTGCCCACGAGTTCACCTGCATGTGGCGATAGACAGTAATAACTTGTGTTCTTATGTCTTAGACAGGTGCAAGTCGCACTCGTATATGACATACGGACATAATGGTTTAAGGGTAATAAACTATTTTCAAATTAATATAACGTAGATAAAAAGGTATGTAGGTTCGTAGTACCTAGTATTTAGCAAATAGTTATAAACATCACAAGGAACTTTTGTAATTCATTTTGTGGTTTCGGACATGAAAACTTTCTTCCCATGGGTAATAGAAACTTGGCCTATCAACACAACCGAGGAATGGGGATGTGAGTGTAGGTATTTAAGTTAATAATGCTCTAGTATTGCAAAAGTTACCACATTGTTTTCGTCGTTAGGACACAAACAACTGAAGGTATCTTTAGAATATTTATGTCGTTTGATGAGTTTTTGGTATTGTGACCGGGAAAAATATTGAGCAAAAAGCAGCGCAGAGAAGGAAAAGTTGGCGCATGTACACTA
This sequence comes from Agriopis leucophaearia, assembly GCA_949125355.1. Taxonomy (NCBI): domain Eukaryota; kingdom Metazoa; phylum Arthropoda; class Insecta; order Lepidoptera; family Geometridae; genus Agriopis; species Agriopis leucophaearia. The sequence goes on from OX421264.1 coordinate 10,363,256, forward strand.
CAACCAACCACGTGGAGTCACTTGGTCAAAATCTGCCCCTTTTGGTACATCAAAGAGACTTAAAAATCGACTATTGCGTATAGACAAGGTATTTATAGTAGATTAGTAGCTAAGGGCTGTAAGGCATCAATTGCAGCCCGAGATATTTAGGCGCACGAGCGCAGCGAGGGCGCCTATAGTTCGAGGGTGCAATTGATGCTTACACCCGAGCTAACTACTCTGCTTTACATCTCGATTGTGAGGTAAGTAGAAAAAAACCGGCAATACAAGAATAAAACATTTTATTAGTTAAAATTTATAGTGAAATGAGAACAATTTTTAAATTTTAGGGACAGGTGTTTTTTGGGTATGTTAATAGTTTGAGATTGTAATATTTGTTGGTCATGGACAAAATCTGACGAGATGAAGCTTTCTTCAGCAGAAGTTGATGGTTGCGGATCATCTCTTGAGAAAGATGTTTAATTTTTTTAAAGCTGAATAGTTTCCGTTATTCATCATTCAGCCTCTTTTGTCATTGGGCTGAATGCATGATGTCTATTGCCAGTATGATGGTTAGATGTACGCGAACTTTTTTAAAGAGTGAAGTTTTTTTTTTAATTACTTACCGCCCTAGGGCTTTTCTAGCTACATTATTACCCTAGAGCGCTAATTGGTCACCTACAAGCCCCATTTCGGGGTATGAAGGACCTACTTACCGAATATGAGAGATGTAAAATTTATTTGCTCGTAACTACACAAAGCAACGATTATATTATTGACTAGCTAATGCCCGCGACTTCGTACGCGTAGCGCAAAGTTATTAGTGGACGATTAGACTTCTATAATAGCAAAATATAAATGTTACACTAACGAACACGAACGGAACTTTAAATAGGCACAAATCCATCGGATTATTTACTTATACTGAATATTTTATAGATAATACCTACACTTATGTCATTATTGTAGATTTTTTGCTCTCCATTTTAATGCGGATTGTCATACTATCGTTATAGTATGATTTTAATCTAGTTTTAATCTGACTCGATACAGGTATCCCGACATGTCCATAGTTTCAAATATATTTCAAGCAAATAATATATTACTTTCACTAGTTAAATACGTTGGAAGTGTGGAGCCATGGAGCCAATAAAGAAAAAATAATGGTATAAGTCAAGCGAAATGTCATGCATGACAAACGTTATTATTGCATTATTAGTAAATAGTAAGTAGGAAGTATATGGAGCGGTTTCTATAATTAATCGCTATTATTTAACATTACTCCGCGTAAAGACTGCCAATCACTGATGTCTAAATAATTTTACCCGCCTTCTGCGCCTCGACCCTTCCAACAACTAAACCGCTTTCGTTCACCACCATAACATCCAAAATAGCTGCTAATCATAGATCAATATTAGATTAGATGCCGCGAGTTCACCTAATTTGCATGTCTGTTATTGTTCTTAAGTTTGATCCTGGCAATAAATGTATTCATTTTAATCTCCGTCGACTTGGTATATTAGCACGTCAGAAGTCAATACAAAAATCAACGTACGTTAAATTACGCCATAATAAACTGTAAAACCTCTTCAAAAGCAGTTGGCCGTCCTGACAATAACGAACACAAAAAAAAAAACTATTTGGTGCAGTCGATCGGAAGTTATGCGGGTACATACATTTCGGCGATTCGTTTTTATTTAGATACCTATAGATTATATGGCAACAGCCGCTTCAGTCTTCCTACCTACCATGTCTGCGAGTAGAAGTCTATCATTACGACAACATTACTATAAAATAAGCTAGATGGCGTTATAAATAATTATTTAAAAAAATATTGATTTTTTACTATTTATTATCATAAATTAATATGACCTATGTTTCAATCAGGTATTTTTTAAGCATATTCGTGGAAACTGCTTTGAAATCCTTCTAGTAGTTTAAAAGATGTGCGTGGACAAACAAACAAACTGACAGCCGTCAGATTTGTAGTTCCATAGTTGGAAAATAGATTGCGTACTAAAACGATGTTTCGCGAAAAAAAATTAAATTTGTTTAAACTTTACGAATAATATTATTAAAAATGTAATAAGGTATTCAATAATTCCTAAAATAATGAGTGTAAATGGATCGTAGTTTCACAAATATGAAAAGTGCGTCTATTATAGGTAAATACGACACTTTACCTGAATCACGCAAACGGCATTCTTTTTGCAAGTTAAATCGATATCAGGTATTGCTTCTACTTGGTTAGAAGTCATGTGTGAAGGTATTTGATCTACACATTTATAATATGTAGGGATAGGGATTGTTTTGTGGAATTATTTAAGGTTGATAAGCTATCTACAAATCACAATAATTAAGACTAAAGTGTTTACTTAAAATAAATACAGTTATCACTTATAGCAACTGTGATTCATATCTATCTATACATATAATAAAAACGTAGAGATAAAAAAATCTGTAATTGCGAGATAACAAAAAAAAAATCACACAGGTCGTCTTAAAATAAGCAGCTGAACACGATAGGACAGTTTTTAGAATTTTTGTCTGTTTGTTTGTTTGTTTGTTTGTTTGTTTGTTTGTTTGTTTGTTTGTCCGCGCACATCTCCTAAACCACTGGACGGATTTTAATGCGGTTTTCACGAATATGCTTAGAAATTACCAGATTAAAACATAGGCTATCTTATATCATTTATTTTAATTCTTTATTTTTACATAAACGAAAATAAAAATCAATGATTTATTTCTTCGTTACCCGAAACGTAATATGAGGATCGTCACATAGCCTCAAGCAAGGAGATCCAAAGTAAAGAGAATGTTATTGACATAGCCATTAAAATTTTGAAACTGTCAACTATGTCAACTGTCAACATGGTCATTCGGTTAATCAGTTTAAATTTAAAGAAGGTTCCTTAACCTTCTTAGATGAATGAACCTGTAGATCAAGCATGTTATAGGCCTTACAACCTCTTTGGTGATTCATTCCAGTGCATGGAGTAGGAGTGTGGCGTACTCGTACTCCTTGCGCCAACCTTCGTGAATTTCATTCCAATTTTCCACGACGTGTGGCGCTGGGGCGCGAAAAGAAAAAAATAAAAGAACACCGATTTTCAAATGGAATTGTCATTCGCTTTTTCTAAGATTTGTCTAAGATTTTTCTTTGCATTAAATTTATAATTTCTTTCGGACTCAGCTATTTTCTTCCATTGTCGGTAGCTTAACCCTCTCCTTCTATATAAATAGTACAAATCCACTATAATTGGTGACCACTGAATGGACCGTACACCACCGACAAAGGTCAGAATGCCGCTAGATCGTACTGATAGCACTGCGGCTGACACGAAGAATAAAGATAATGACAATGTATTCCGAGTTGGCGTGCGAATTCCACCGTTTTGGCCCGAGAAGCCAGCGATTTGGTTCGCCCAGATCGAAGGCCAATTCGCGATTTCCAACATCACTGCAGATAGCACCAAGTTCTACAATGTCATTGGACAACTTGACCCGCAATACGCAGCTGAAGTCGAAGACATCATCGTCAACCCGCCTGTGACCGAGAAGTACGAAAAACTCAAGCTGGAGCTAATTAAACGGTTTTCCGCATCAAGAGAAAAAAGGTACACACACGAGGAGCTAGATGATCGTAAGCCTTCTCAATTCTTACGTCATCTACGACACCTAGCAGGCCCCGGAGTTCCAGAAGACTTTTTACGCATGATTTGGACCAGCCGCCTACCGAACAGCACGCAGACCATCATTGCTTCGCAGCAGATGACGTCATCACTCGATGTGCTGGCAGACCTAGCCGACCGCATACATGACGTTGTCCCTATAGCCCAGGTCGCATCTACATCCAGTACCACACCGGGAAGCTCCAAGCTCCATATTACATTCTCATGGTTTTATTCTATGTTAGCATTTAAAACACAAAATATACCGCATCCTATTTTAATACAGTCCCGCGAATAGAAATATTCAAAAAGGCCCTTTGTACATGAAAATAAACCTATACAACAAAATTCCGGATGCAATAAAGAAAGAAATAAATAATAACATTTTTCCAGAACCAACTTCGTAAGTTTCTAACCCAAAAATGTTATTACGAGATAAAAGATTTTTTCGACGATAAATTTTAGAAAATTATAATTAGAAAATAAATATCGATATATAAATAGTTAAGAAAGTAGCGTCATAAGTTTTGTATCATCTCATATATAATTAAGTAACCTATCACACTAAGTATGTTTTTTTTTGTTTTGTAAAATTACTTCACCCTAGGTTAAGTTTGAATAGTATATATAATATTTATGTAATAGATTTAACTATACTTAAATTTATATGTTTATGTCTGTGGTCTGGTTTTGTGAACAGCCACTACATAAGTCATTGCTGCACCCTTTATGCAGGGTATATAAACTTAGCTTTTAGAAGAATACAGTGTATATTTGCAATAAGAATAAGAATATAGAAATAATTTTATTTTACTGTGATATTTTAACAGATAAATAGAGTAGTTCCATTTCATGGCTTTTTAATCAAGGTATACATACAAATGCACGCGAAATAAGAAATAACTAGCCAAGAGCGTGTTAAGACAAGCATTATGTCAGGGTTCCGTGGCCAGCGAAACTGGCCGGAAATATAATTTTAATGGTTTAGACAAAAAGAAAATTTCAAAACATGCTCTGCACTGTGGTCACATTATCTTTTTGATTTGAAAACTGTTGACGGTGTTATTTATTACTTTTATGATTCTATCAATACTTCACACAGGGCGACTTAAAATAAACAGCTGAACATGTTAAGGCAGTTTTTAGAATTTTTGTTTGTTTGTTCACGCACATCTCCTACACCCCTGGAAGAAAATGCGGACGAATTTAAATCCGGTTTTCACGAATATGCTTAGCTATGACCAGATTGAAGTATATGCTATGTTATTTTGCGCAAGGCCGGATTAAGGGAAGAAAAAAGAATTGAAGGTTTATATGAAAATATACGCGTACGAAGTCGCGGGCAAAAAAGCTAGTCGTTAATAAATTTGCTAGATTAATTTGTTATGTTGTGAAGAGACTAAAACAGGCACAATGTTCATAGCCAGAATATCATGTTGCTTTTCCTTTTACAACAATAATATCCTCAACAGACCAAATACGTTTCAGCAGTAGCCTCAGAAAAATCAGAAGGGGAATTGGCAAACCTATAACTTTCCCATTGTATTTTTATTTAATAAATAACGGTTTTTTTCAACACAAAATACGTTTTGAGTAATTACCTAAATGACCGAGCTACGCTTAGCATTTAAAACCTTATCTAAATACAAAATTTAATCCAAATCGTGAGAGGCGTTTCCGAGATACGAGAAATAAGTAAATATACAAGAATTACTCGATATACCGAGGGAAATTTCTATACGAACTTCTGTCTTGGTATGGAGGTTAGTGATGTGGTAAACTTCGTAAAGAATGGAACAGTCAGTGGCTTACTTAAAAAGTATTATAATTGATTCATCGATACAGGATTTTTTTAAATAAAAGACTATTATAATTATAGTTCATCGAAACTACACAATTACACCTTTAATGCCGGAATATTTTTCTGGTGTCACGAAAATACTTGATAAACGTTCACTTACATTCACTCACTCACGAGTTATATACAAGTATACAACTTCAAATACCTACGACATAAATTACTATAAACCAACAGAAGCAGAAACGTCGTCGTCGCTGTTTGTTCGTCTAAATAAAGTCACAACATACATTGCTCACGTGTTTCAAACAGTTTCTTGTGTTTAAACTTTCAGATACTGCTATAGATTTGTAGAAGGCTATGTTAAGTCATTCTGGTACTGTGGTCACTCGGCCTACTCAAACTTACCAGCCATGGCATGTTCCTTCGGCACCGGCACAGCGACAACAATGCCCGAGCCTAGTCCTAGTTTCCGCGAGGCATGCAGCACTCTGGCTGCTTCTTCAGCGTTAGAGACGCGATGTGGTGCTTTATGTCCCGACCGCTGTGTGTAAAACGCCGGAAAGTCATGGGTATCACCGAACGCGCATACACAAACACCTTGGGTTTCCTGAGAATAAAGAAATACAGTTTGTTGTCATTAAGTTGTACCTAATGTAGCTGGTGGTGGCCGAGGCAAGGTACGCGGAGAGTTGGTCGTTCAGCTGCAAGAAAGGTCGACGATATTGTCAGTCTGGACTTGAATAACAAATGGGATAGCGAGAGAGAGAGAGAGAAGTGGGATAAAGAAGGCATCTAGATGATGAAACAAAAATGCTTGATAAAAAAATAAGATAAAAAATTATTGTCAGGTAAAAATGTTTCTGAATGGGCCCACTGGCTTTGTTTGATCAGTTTTTTTAAATACCATATCTTCTTTTCATAATCCATAGGATTTATTGAAGGCTTCAATTAAGTTTATTTTTAAAAATAAATTATTTTGTAGTATTATTCTATGCAAGCAGAACATAATAACGTAGCTGGCAAGTAAATGACTAATTGAGTCGACGCCAATCAAGCAGTGCCAGAGCTATGATTTGCGATCAAATTGTCCATGTCTACCTATTAACTATGATTGCACTAGTCTGTACCTAAATTTAGTTCAATCGATAAACACCATACGCAAGGTCTAGCCGTTGGAGCCAATTTAATATATCTTCTTAGGAATAAATCAATGATACTACAATACTTCCATGTGTATATTTGCTCTGACAGCTGTAATAACACTGTAATAAAAAACAAGTGGTAAGTGTGGTAGTCTTTTTCTTCAAGAAAGGAGACAAAACGCTCCTTAAGAATTACCGCCCCATCTCACTTCTGAGCCATGTTTATAAGCTGTTCTCGAGGGTCATTCTAAATCACCTCGCTAGAAGACTTGATGAGTTTCAGCCCCCGGAGCAGGCCGGGTTTCGCTCAGGATTTGGCACCATAGACCACATACACACAGTGAGGCAGGTTATACAGAAGACCGAAGAGCTGTTCTGGAGTCTCTGCAGTGTTGCCAAGTTGACTGTCGGTACATAGAGGTGTTGAAATGTATTTACGACGCCGCAACTATGAATGTCCAAGTACATAACCAGCAGTCTAAGCATATCCAATTGTGCAGGGGAGTGAGACAGGGAGATGTAATATCCCCGAAGCTGTTCACGAGTGTCCTGGAAGATATGTTTAAGACTCTGGACTGGAAAGGTAAGGGCATCAATGTCAACGGCGTATGCCTCTCACACTTACGGTTTGCTGACGATATAGTCCTAATGGCTGAGTCGCTGCAGGACCTGCAAGACATGCTGTCTGGCCAGGCTGAGGCTTCTGGACGCATCGGCCTCGGAATGAACATAGACAAGACAAAAATCATGCTCAATAGTCACATAGACCCGGGGCCGATAGTAGTTAATGGCGTTCACCTCGAAGTTGTTCAAGACTACGCATACCTAGGACAAACTCTGCAGTTAGGTAAGAACAACTTCGAGAAAGAAGCCAATAAAAGGATTCAGCTTGGATGGGCAGCATTTGGTAAGCTTCGTCAGGTTTTCACGTCGTCCATACCACAGTGTCTCAAGACAAAGGTCTTTAACCAGTGTGTCCTACCCGTTATGACCTACGGTGCCGAGACGTGGACACTCACCGTTAAGTTGGTCCACAAGTTTAAAGTCGCTCAGCGAGCTATGGAGAGAGCTATGCTCGGAGTTTCTATACGGGATAAAATTCGGAACGAAGTGATTTGACATAGAACCAAAGTTACCGACATAGCTCAAAGGATTAGTAAGCTGAAGTGGCAGTGGGCCGGCCATATTGCCCGAAGAACCGATAACCGATGGAGTAGACGAGTTCTGGAGTGGAGACCACGTTTAGGTAAACGTAGTGTAGGACACCCGGCGGCCAGATGGAGTGACGACCTGCGTAAAACGGCGGGTAAAAACTGAATGCAAAAAACTGCCGACCGAGTTCAGTGGCGGCAGGCTGATGATAGTGATAGAAAAAAACAAGTGGATCACAATAAAAACCGACTTCATAAAAATGACAGAACTGTACCAAATGGGACCACACGGAAAGCAACCAGCTTTCAAATAAAAATTCAAAATCGGTTTACCCAGTCGAAAGTTCTGAAGTAACATTTTTTTTTAAACAGTCGAATTGAGAACCTCCTCCTTTTGGAAGTCGGTTAAAAAGCTTGTAAAAAAACACAAATTCTGATCACTTTTGCTAGGTATATATATACGTAAGATTGCAGCAGGTACCCCATATAGGTACTTCAGTAAAATATTAAAAAAATAACTTTTAAATCATCTTTTTACAATGTTTTTCAGCTTTCAGAGCGAACAAACCAATAATGTACTTTCTAGCTCAGCGTATAAGTATTGACATTCAGCATGGTAATGCCGACAGCATGCTGTTAAAGGGCATGAACTTGGATTGTCTTTAGACCTTCAACAGTCTATGGACAATATAACGGATTTTATTGTATGAGTAAGTTGTTTAGGGTATAGTGCGCTGGTTTAGTGTTAGCGTGAATTTTGTTAATAAAAGCACAAACTGATAAATTAGAAGTACATTTTATTATATTGTAAAATTTTGCAAACCTATTACAAAACTTGCCTAAAAGATGAAGCCACACCTAGCCGAATGCTTTTTATCAAATTGCATTTTGCCATCAATGAGTGTTCTTACTTGGGTTCTACATCATGATTACGCTGAGTAATGCTTGAACAATGCATTTCAGTAGTATTCATTGAACATTGTAATATTGGCGATAGTATATTCTATTATATGGATATGTTATGATATTTGGACTAAGACAGAAGAACTTTACATCCCGAACCCAGAGGTCCCTTTTAGTAGCTTCTTTAGCCTCTTACTAGAGGCACATGACACCAGGGCTTACTGAGAGGTATGATGGTATGCGGTAGCACTATGAGGGAAAGGGACGACCTTAAAAAGGGACGAGCTGTGTGAAAAGATAATTTTGATGCATACATACGGTCTACTATACGTGATTGAGATATCGGTAATAAAAAATAAGTAAGTATTTTATTTTCGTTCTCATCATGATGCAACCTTTAAAATTTCATCAGTGTCAATTTTGCCGTTTTGTCATGAAAGTTTAGGGCGAGAGACAGAGTTACTTTGTCATAAATTACATACTGTGATGAGATGTGATGACTTAAATTGAATAAAATCCTACTTCAGTGACTTAAATGCTTACCAAATATTCAAGAGTTCTTCCAATGTCGAGGATAGATTTGACTCCGCTGCAAACTACCAAAGTTTTGCTGCGGCCGAGCTCGTTTAAGTCAGCTGATACATCCAGAGTAGTTTCTCCTTCGCGATGGACTCCTCCTGAAATTACAATGTGATTAATGCCATTTCAGACTTATAATTGCCAAGATTCGTGAGTATGCGTGAAAAAGTATCTTAGTAAGTATGTGTGTGTAAGTATGTTTGTTTCTTCTTAACTCTACAATGGATGAACGAATTTGGTATGGGGACAATTTATACCTTGGAATAACATATTTTATCTCGTTTTTTTTAGTTTCTACAGGAGGGCGTGGCCGCGGAGCGCAACTAGTTTATATTTTTTAAATTTAACTAGCTGACCCGACAGATGTCCTGTCGCAATTTCAAATGTTTTAGTCATGATCTTGAATTCATACAAAAATCCCATAGAAGAACGTTCAGTTTTTCCCGAATTTGAAAATATTCTGGGATTTTTTTCTTTCCATAAAAACCAAATTTAGACTATTAGGAATATTATTTAAAAAAATGCCAAATCGCTCAAACTGCCGCGTTCTCGAGCGCTTACTGACGAACAGCATTTAATTGTTATTTATCTATATAAGATAGATAATTATATAGACTTGCGTTGGCCCCCACGCACCTTGCCTGTTGTTAAACGATGATGCGGTCTACGACGTAGCATGCTTGCCTAGAAGAAACCGATTCACTCGCGATTTGAAGACACCCAGAATAATGTATGTGATATAGCTTTAAAAAAAACAAGTTGCCAATCTAAGCTAGGCGTGTTTATCACCAAAACGATAGAAAAATAAATACTTGTCCTAATAAGATTATTTTTATTGCGTAATTATAGATCTGATTGTGTTCTATTTCTATCTGAATGTAATAAATCTCAGCACTGGTGAGTTTGGTAAATAGCAAGAATCGGAACTGTTCCCGTGAGTTATTGCAGGAACTTTGTTTCATTCATGCGAGTGTGTGAAATGCTTGTCCGAAAGAAAGGAAAAACAATAATAAACGTGATGGCCAGAGGGTGCTGGAACAAAATTACGAACGAAATTTCGGGACTCATTCTTTTTGTGTTTTTATTGGACTCTGACAGAAAGGGACATTAAACTTACAGTACAGATGAGGTAAAGAATTTGAGCGCCAGCAAATGTGGAAAAAATATGTCGTCTCATCGTATTATTTTCCTAAATTTGTGTATAAACGAGTGTCAATGTGTAAAAATAGTGGATTATTATTTATTAAGTGTTTGTAAATGTGCTCGAGTGAGAAGAGGTGATAGAATAGAGTAAAACGTGTGTTTTAATTTTGATTTCAAAACTCCGTAAGAGAAGAACCTTACGTAAAGTCTCCACAGGAGTATTACATTCTCTTGAGTCTCCACTACTTGACTGAGGCAATACTATGACAGTAAATTGACGAGACGGTATAGCCTTAATGGCTTTAGCCTGCTCAGAAATGGGCGAAAAAGAAAAAATATGTAGTATAACATAAAACAGACCAATATAAATTTAAGGAGAACCTACAAGAAACTAAACAAAGTAACTGCACGCAAAAGCAAAAATCGGCTACAGAAGATAACGGTTTCCGCAATTTATTGTTTAACCACAATGCGGCACATTATTAGGGTAACATCCACGATACTTTGAATAAGATTTACATTTAGGCCTCCGTGGCACGCTTTGACGATGAATACCTATAAAATATTAAGATCAAAAAGGTGCAGGTGCCGTCTCGTTGAGTAATTCGGAAGGGAGGGAGAATCGACAAGGAAATAGTTACTATTCCGAGGCCAGAACAACGCAATCAGATAATTGAGTAATCGAATTAAGAGGACAAAGGCATTTCGATGGTAAGCAGGGGTTGTGAGGTGACAGATCACGCTCTGCAGCGTGGAATTCGTTCTTGCCTAATTGTCCTAGAGGTCTCTATGTCTACGGGAACTGAGCGGTTGTTTGTAGGAATGTTTTTGAGTTTGTATACATATATCGTACCGTTTATCCATGTATTATATTATAATCATGAAATTTTGTAGAAGTTTATTCTAAATCAAGTTTTATTTTTGAATATGAGCAAAATCGATCCAATGGACAGATGACGGACGATTGGATGGCGTATTTAATTTTAAAATATTTATTTTATTAGTTCAACTAATTAAATTTTTCAGTATTTTTACTTACTCGTACTTTCTCTGTAAATACTTTTTTCTCTTACTGTCGACAGAGTATATAAGTATACTATTAATAACACAACGAGATCCACAGCGAGGGTAGCAGGCGGGTTCAGAAATTTTACATCGAGTATATAATAATTATATAAGTATAGCCACTCCATAGTCTTTCCACCTACCATGGTTCTCTCTATCACGCAACATGGCGAATGTTGGTATTTTTGACGGACTATTTTAAAATTTGGCGTGATTTGCATCTCGTTGCCTGAGTAACAAGCACGTACTGCGTTATGACGTCACAATTTGCTCTACGCATGATAGTGTTACATTATCTTTTTTCTCTAAGCAACAACGAAAGCCACGTATGCACGTACATGAAAGTATACGTGTAAATATTTTTGTTTTATGTGGCGTCGTGTTGCTGCATTTGCCGCTAGGATAGTAGGTAAATCATTTCGAACGTTTGGCGTTAGCGAGCGGCGACTCGGCTCGCTGTACTCTGGCTCTCAATTCTACAGATACCATCTCCTTGTCCTGGAAATGAACAGCGCTCTATCGTCAGTTTGGCATTGCACTAGGAAAACTGATTAATACGGTGCTGAAAGAAACAGCTTTGGTCGACCCAGGGGAAGGTTTAAAGCGATGAAAATTAATTTAATTATTATTGCTTCTGAAGCAAAATTCTCTTGCAACCTGTTTTAAACTTCTTTATAATTACTAGTGTGGTTTAAATTTTATTACTACATCGTTCGGTCATTTGAAACGTAGAGAGTAGAACTATACCTAACCTACCATCGATATAAGTTAATAAGAAAAAATCACGTCAATGTAACCAATACATCCATAAGCCAAAATTCTTACAAATTATCATATTTTGATTTGGCTCATGCACGCACACTACTGGTGTTGCACTATAGCCAATAGCCAAACACTGTTAAAACCTTAGATATTTTCTTAGATATTATATGAAACATATTTTTTATGTTTTAATTAATTAGCAAACTATGCTTATAAATTAGAATACTGTAGTACAGAAATTTCCTAAACCAAACATTGTATAGAACATTGCTAAGTATTATAAATACAACGTCAAAAACTGAAATATCTGTATTGAGAAAAACTTTTTTATAAATAGAACTCGTAAGAAGCACTAATACTATTATGTAAATTAGACAAATTCAGATGAAAAATATCGATTTCGTCATAAAAGTCGGTTTTATAAAATGTCGTAGATTAAAATGCATCCAAGACAAACCTTCACAAAGGCAGCTATAATTATGTCGCTACTCATGAAGGGCATTAATTTTGCGGTGCGTTCGTGATTGCCCTGCAGTACCAAGTACGAGAATAGCGTGCTTCTAATTTGTATCCTCACACGTAAATGTCTTTAATTTTCCTTTGTTTGATTTTTTTCCCCACAATAATAATGTGACAGTATTTTCTAAAAGTTTTCTATACCCTACTGAATTAATAAGAATTGGTATACCTAAGTATACATCTGCAACTACTCGCAGGATTGCACTGGTTTTCTTCTGAATATTTGATGCATAAAGCAATCTCAAGCCCTGGGGAACTCCACAGAAAAGGTTCATTATTTTACGTAATACGGTATATATGGTTATTGTAGTGATGTTTTCCTAAGATGCGGTGTTTATTTATGAATGTTATCTTCCTTGGTGAAAGTTTGATAGTGTGTGTAGCTTGTACGCCGCAGCTGTGGGTTAGCGTTTCATTTTCTTTTTACCGTTACCTTTATTTCGTTTATTTAGTTGTTGCCATTTTCAGAAATGTCTCAGTTATTATCAACACTTTTAGTGAAAACAGAAACAGGTTTATAGTTCTAAAAATATGAGTGTCTTCATATTTATATGCAAAATATCTTGTTTCATTTGGTTTTTCTTTTATTTTTTTAACTCCCTCTTCTTGTTCCCCTGTCTGCCTGTCTGTCACCTTTCATTGATTTGAGATGGTTGAATTGGAGTTAGTGAAATTCACCACGGCATGATAAGTTTCTTAAAAATGCTTTTTTGCTCTCAATATTAAAAAAATACCGGCGGTATATGGCGAACAAAACTGCGTGAGGCGTTCCTCGTTGGATTTGCGAATCTCAAGTTTTATATAGACGGTTCTTATTCTTTCTAAGCCATATCAAAGATTATTGAACTGTACCTATACCACCAGTGACAAACAGAGGTATATCAGCCAGCTCCGCAGCGATGATGGTGCCAGCCACGGTGGTGGCACCGTCCAGGCCGGCTGCTACCACGGGAGCTAGGTCTCGCCTCGACGCCTTCACCACGCCCTTAGCCTGAGCCAGATATTGGAGCTGGTCTTCAGTCAGGCCGACAGTTAGTTGCCCTTTGAGTATAGCTACTGTTGCTGGAATTGCTCCCTGGAAATCAGATTTACCAAGCAAAGATTTCCCACTATTAAAACACTAATTTAAAAAAAACTAACTAATAAAAATAAAGATTTATTATGTCTTAATCATACTCATATTCTAACTAAATTTCAGTAGGGGCGTGTGTAAGCATGTACCGTACATTTGTTTCACCTCAACTATGCAACAACGGAATGGATCTGATGACATAATTATTTAGCATGAAGGAAGAATATACCTAAAATTATATAAGGCTATTTTTATATACTAGGAAAAATAGTGGCTCCTAGGTTAGCAAGTGAAACCGCAGAGCGTTGCTAGTCTAATTATATTAGATATAGTTTAGTCTAGGATTAACGTTGCAGTATTAAAACCATCGTTCCAGGCGATAAGGCGTATTCTACATATTGTGTGTATGTAAATACGTGTTACTTCAATTTCTCGATTCAGGGAATCCTATCAGTATGCGAGTTTGCAAAACAACACTTAACAAATACGATAACATGAGATCCGGGAAGATACGACTCCATTTTGCGAAAAATACCACTGCATTTGTTTGTTACTTGACTTTCGTAGCGCGTCTACGAGTCTACGAAAATCGTAGCATATTATAAAGATTCTACAATCGGATAAGATGAGTGGTAGTTTCCCAGAGAATAAATAGACACGTCAAGTAATCGATAGAATTTTATTTATGCCTGTAAATAAAATTCGAAAATGGCTTCATCGGTGACCGCATCATCGTTTAACATCAGACGACGTGGCGGTCAAATGTAAGGCTATTCAAAATAAAAACGGGGTCTCTATTCACATTTTTCGTAACGATGATATATTTTTTATTTTTTTTATTGATTTAGTATATAGTAAAACTATAAAAAACCTGTCATGACAAAATTTGTGAATAAAGGTTTGTGTTTAGTAATTCGAGTTACTCGTTTGCATCTGATTATGTACATCATATATTTTGAAATAAAAAAACACGAACTCACCCGCTGTCTAATTATGTTTTCAACTTCTTCAGCAGTTTGTAAATTTTGCGGGTACGGCATCCCATGAGTAATTATTGTTGACTCCAAAGCAACTAGCGGCTTCCCGGCTGATTTAGCACGAAGGACCTCTTCCGAGAAAATAATAGGCGGTGACGTACTGAACCCTCGTCGAAACTGGATAACTCGCGACCTCTTTGACACATACTTCAGCAGAAATGCCATCCTAATATCTAAAAATAAAACGGAGTTCGTTACAATTCACTGAAAATACATTAGCTGGTATTTAAAAGCGGAAATGCCTGGAATACATCGCGGGTGGAACTAGTTGGAGGATTCGACTCCGGCAGGCTACCGTTAGTCGACTGCAATTTACTTTTGTCGGCAAGTTGTTACGGTGAAATTGACCTGTTCAGTTATTACCAGTTTAACGAGTTTATCAGCACTTAGATTTAACAATTTGGAGTTTGTTTATAGTATTGGAGTGGTGTTGTTTAAATAACGCTATCAAGGACTTTGGTTTGAATTTGTTTTTTTTTTCAACAGTTTGCTAAAAAAACAACCAAATAGTTCAGACATTAGCACATTACACTATTCGATCCTGAGATTCGATCAATCTAGGTACTATTATTTTAATTGTATGGGGTAACGCATTTTCGCATATTGACATTAGTTTTAACTAATGGAACAAAAAATATTTTGCGGAAATGTAATGGAGAATACGTTGAAAAGCAGTAAATTTATTACCGTACTTATTGATTTTTTAAATGGCAACTGCCTTTAGAACTATACGAAATACAAGCTAACTCTCAAACGGCTACACAATTTAATGAAATTCGTTTTTTGTTGAGATAAAATGTATCCAGTTGGTACTATTTCTCAGGATCGTAATAATATTTGTTAAAATGACGGTTGAAACCTTCTTGATGAAGTTTATTAAAAAAGTGACAACGAACGGAAGGACGGACATAGGATATTTGTACACTACAAACAGTTAAGACTGCCCATAGACCGTTGAAGGTCTAAAGATAATCCAAATGTTTAAGCCCACTATCAGTTGGCAGCGTACCCTGCATACTGGCGACATTACAACTCTCAATAGCATTGCTTATGCGTTGAGCCAGAAACACGTCAGCATCGCAATCACGCGTCGCATTAACCATGCGCCATTTCAAAAATCTTTCAGGGTCCCCAAGGACCCAATGTCTCCACCCCAAACGCCTCAAATATGTAACCAATGCCGAGCTTAGTATATTTGTTCCGCTTGTGCTGCTCTGCCGCATTGGCAGCAGCACCAGCCTTACATTGTGTCGAGTCCCATGCCCCAAATTCCAGGGAATAAGTGTCATACCATCAGGCCTCCTTCCAACGTCACGCGTAAGACCACTGCGGTTCGAGCACATCTGCGACATTGGCGGCAGAAAAATCTCTGCGTATGATGTCTTTCAAGCTAGTGTGTCGGCCAATACGACCAGCGCTTCACGAGCAGGAGAGACCATGGTGAATGAGCAACACACTGACAGCGATGGGCCTCACAGCACCTTGCACCCAAGCGTAAGCTGACAGCTAGACGAAATGGGGTTGGGTCTAAAAGGCTACCTGTGTTAAAAAAAGAGCATGTCTGTAACTTTCCCTTCTCTTTAACGTGCACTTGGGTGCATTCATCAAAAAGAGAAGGGAAAGTTTTTTATTTTATTTCTGTGGGTACACTAAAAGACGCTAACGAATAATAATTGTCAACCGATATGCTCAGTAGTACCATGTCTGATTTAGGAGCAAGAGTTTGATTCACGGCCGTAGAAATTTTTGAACGATAAGTTAAAATATATTTTTTGGGTCTGAATGTTAATTGTCCATTTTAGTACGTGTTCCATGTCATCCTTGACACAGCGAATCCTAGTGTGCTATGAGTGAGAAGTGGTTTTTATTTCATTGTTTCAATCTTTGGTTTCAATGCATAGGTAGGTTTATGGTACTGGTGTATGGTACTGGTGGAACAAATTGTATCAGCATGATTGATTCCTTTTGAAGATTGTTTCTACTATCTTGGATCGAAATCCAAAAACAAACCATTAATTTTATTCAGGGCTTCACTGAGCTCCATCCACTACGTATGCACAAAGCTAACGTCAGGCTGCAGTTCGACATTTTTATGAAGGCTCCACGGCCCTGCGCGCTCGCATTAATCAATGTCTGATTCCTGGGGCTCTAGTTAGTGTGCCAAATAAACCCTTTCCAATTTATTCGCGTAATATTACCTAGGAAAGTTTAGCTGCCATACGGGAGCAAAATGGATGTCGCTTTTTCAGGCGTAGTTTTAACAAGGATGTTGAGATGATTTGTCGGTGCTATATGTATTTGTCTTCATTCAAACGGTAGCTTACTTTATCAAAACCCCTAAGACGAATGTCTGAAATTACAGCAAGTTTTATCGGAATAGCTTTGTCGCCCGCCTTTGCATTGTACTCAACTACTCGTAAGTCTATGTACTATATCTATCTTTGTTCTGTGTATTATATTTGCTTTGGACTGACTTACTGTGAGTGAACTATTGAAGTACCTAGTCTAATTCACAGAAAAGATCTAAACGAAAAAATTCTCACTTCAGTGGCCTAATTGGTCTATCACTGATGTTTGCTTTAGTGACTCTGCTTTTCCTATGGACTTTATTAAATTCTGTGAACCCTGTGATCTCTCTCATTCCCCCGCGGCTCACATAATAGGTCGGGGAAAAAGTCTTTTCGTATTTTGTATGTATAAAGTTGTAGTAAAATCTCATCGGCTGTACTGTTTGTATCTGGCTGGTTCTGATACCATTAAAAATATGACATTTTAAAAAAGGAATACAAAAAGTAAAAAGCAATTTCCCGCCATTTTTCATTTGTTTTTTTGTTCGATAAAATGAGTGAATCTAACGAAGAAATTCGATATATTGTGAAATTTTATTACAAAAAAGGGAAAAATGCGACACAAGCCGCGAATAAAATTTGTGACGTTTATGAACCTAATGCAGTGTCATCAAGAGTAGCACAATGTTGGTTCAAGCGTTTTCAGTCCAGGAATTTTGATGTCAAAGATGCAGCTCGCTCTGGTCGCCCTGTTAGGGATAAAGTCGATGCCATTTCTGAAAAAGTGGACCAAGATCGGCATATTAGTAGTTACGACGTAGCTGAAGAACTGGGGATTGACCACAAAACAGTTTTGAACCATTTGAAAAAAACTCTATTGAAACGTAACGAAACCGAACCGTTTTTGAAAAGATTGATCACTGGTGATGAAAAACGGATCACCTACGACAAGAATGTGCGCAAACGATCATGGTCAAAGGGCCGTGAAGCACCACAGACTGTAGCGAAACCCGGATTAACACGTAATAAGGTGATGCTGTGTGTATGGTGAGATTGGCAGGGCATCGTTCATTATGAGCTTTTACCGCTGGGCAAAACCATCGATTTGGATCTCTACTGCCAACAGCAGATGAGACTCAAACAAGAAATTGAGAAAAAACGGCCGGAATTGATCAACAGAAAGAGTGTGGTCTTTCATCATGATAACGCCAGACCGCACACATCTTTGGCCACTCAGCAAAAATTTTGAGAGCTTGGTTTGGAAGTGTTAATGCATCCACCATATAGCCCTGACCTTGCACCCTCAGATTTCTACCTGTTTCGATCTCTTCAGAATTCTTTGGGTAGTGTTAGATTAACATCAAGAGAGGACTGTCAAAACTACTTGTTGCATTTTTTTGATCAGAAGTCCCAAAATTTCTACAGCAACGGGATCATGTCACTACCTACAAGATGGCAACAAGTTATCGAACAAAATGGCACATATATGTTATAATTAAATGTAATTAAACTTGAAAAAAATATGTCTTGAATTTGTTTATAAAATACGAAGAAACTTTTTCCCCGACCTTATATAATATTTCCCCTAAATGTAGGGAACCTTCCCTAAGGATATTTTGCGTATTACCATGGAGATTTTATTTGGTTTACTTGATAACAAAATAGTTTTATATCGGCTTAACTGTCACCGTTGCTACGATACCAAAGGATTCGTCGTTTCCCTCAAGCAGCTGTTTATTTCTTGTCAATTCATAGACCTGTCATCACATTTTACGATACGATTGGTTTCTTTTAATGTTTTCCTATGTAATAAAATTTTATATTTTACCTTTACATTATTAGAATCTATTGTGCGGAATCCATTGTGTCTAGTTTTGGTTAGTCTTTTTTGTTATTTTTGCCAAGTGAACAGTTCCGGGTGTTTTCAAAGCCACGTACAAAAATTTATAGATTGATCAAAGAGTCAAATTCAGCCACCAACAAGTAGATAATAGCTACTAAAATCATAATATAATCTGTGTTTTCTTCAAGTTTTCTTCTATTATTTAGACTACGTTAACAAAATAACAAAGACTCAATTTAAAACAAGTTTGCGATTTAAAGTTTCAAACAAATTTCAAAGCAGTTTAAGTAGGTTTTAAGTGCCATTTAAAAGTCAATTGTTCTGTACAATGATTGTACGAAGTAGATATATATATATCGATGGTTCTGTAGATTTTGAAGTTGCCTACAAAAACAAATTTAGTGTAACTGATTAGGTTAGGTTCGGTAGGTACCTACGTAGTTTTTTATATGTGTATATGACACAGAACCTGAGCACAGAACGGAGAATGCTCTCACATTCCGCTTATCTAGTCGCGTGGCGTGCTCATGCATACATGCTTCAGTGCATTTGGAAGCTTTAAAGCGCTTAATTTAGTTTTAGCAGTCGTTCAGCACGTGAAAAGAATTTTTTAAATCCCACATAAAGTGTTGTCGTATTTTGCTAGACCGATCTCAAAATATCGGCTATTATTGTATTCAGTTCATTGAATTTTGATCCATTTGAACTCAAAGCAATTTAAACTATTATCATATTTAAGTCGAAATTCGCAACTCGAGAAAACTAGTTAGCGATTGTACACGAACGCCAAAGTTCGTTCTTAACAGGAAAGCAATTTTACTTATTTGTTGTCAAACGACTTGTAGAGAATGCAGCTTCAAACACGTACCTAGAACTCGATACAATTGTTAGTAGGTACATAAAGTTTCATCAGAGTCAAATGTTTGTTCTAAGTTTAAATAATTTTGATGTTTATTCGGTAGAAATGGCGTGGGGTCTACCAAAACTACCGGGATTGACTTTTTCGGATCCGACGAAGACGCAATTTCATATAAAGAGTTCGCTTCGATATTATCAAGGATACAGGTTCCCAGATACTGCCCTGCGTGGTCCGGGGGGCACTGATACCGATGTCGACAGTAATGCATTCGCTCTCCCAGAAGACGCTGTCAAGTAAGTTTGGTAACAATCATAAAGTAGCAAACCAAGCAACGCAGATTAGTTTCAATTGAAATGAAAGGCGATACAGCGCATTTGCATCCACTAGGGACACGAAACTTTAAGACATACGCTTGTATATCTTGTACGTGATTGATTATCTTCTATGTGGGTACAATGTTTCAATATGCAAAAAGGTTTTTGTTTTTTCACTAAAAAGAGGTAAATGCATACAGAGGTTATGTTAGAATTTACTAACAAATAATTATTTGACATTTCCAGGTTGTCTTATAATTGGCTCGTACAAGGCATAGCCATCTAGTTTTTTTTGGTAGTTGGTCGTAGTTTTCGTTGCGGCGTTTTAGTTAAATGTGAAACTTGCCCCAAAATATTTACGCAATACGTTAATATACGTGCAATGATTCAGAAAAGTACTATTCAAGCCTTTATGGACTATGAACTAGCATTTATAGACTCAAGTATGCTGGCCTAGGCTATGCCTCGGCCAAATTTTTTACATTCGCCCATAATTGCTTCTTTTACAGTGCTCTGTAAAAATGTATTGTGTTGTCAATATTCAACTTTTTACCATACAAAAATGTCGTTTAAAAGAATTGACACATTAGATTTATTTGCTTTCATAATACTTACAAAAAGTGTGTTTAGCTAACCGCAAATACTATATAAAATATTTATGATTATAAGAGACTTTTTTATATTAATATCGGGCTACCTACGCTGTGAAGAGATAGGGGCGTTGCTCAGTTGCTCCACACTGAGGAAAAAGCGTCCTTGTTAAAAGCCAAGAAACCGAAAACATGCGAAACAAACTTACGTAGTCGGTATGGCTGTTTGGCAATGGGCCATTTCGAACCCTCGAGGCACCAACGCCTCGGGTCATTTCTCAAGACCCCGTAGGATTGATTGTATCGATGTTCGTCGGCAGCGATCACTCAACATTACATTACGATTTGTAAAATTCTAGCTTCAGATACCTGTGCTGAAAGGTCAGTGCACGCCCACTCATCTAACGAAATTGACCCTCAATGTACTTTAATGTTATTTTAGAATTAAATTCGAATACTCTATCAGGTTCAAATGCTGAAGGTATTCAACAAAAAAATGTACGAAATTTTGAAACATTTCGACTGGATTAGGGTTCAGTCATTTGCAGGTAACAATTACGGGAACGATCCCTAAGGCAAAATACGGCGAATAATGCGTTCATTAAAAGTTATAAACAACGACAGGCTTCAATTTGGCCGGCAGTTTTTGATTGGTCAAGTCATTTATTTTGTGTTTGAAGGTTTTGCAGACTACGCTATGTTTTTCATTGTACTGATAGCTTTTTAACTATGTTTAAAGCTATGAAAACGTCGGAAAGGAACAGTTGGAGGGTAGGGAGAATTTTCCTTACTACCTATGAAACACGACACATTTTCTATCACGACAATATCTTTTGAGTAGATAGATTATGTAGAGCACTAAGGCTCACACATTGCGTTAGCTTTGAGGCGTTATATTACAGCTGAGCCCCGATTCTACTAAAACAATTGTTTTTAAATTGTTAATGCCTCATAAATTGCCCTTTTGACACTTATGGTACCTATAGATAAAGTTTCAAAAGTGAAAAACTAATTGTTTTTAAATTGATAATAAATTGCCTCAAAAATTACTCTTTTGACACTTGGTATAGATAAAAAGTAAAAAGAAAAAAAAAATGAGGCAATTCATTAACAATTTAAAAACAATTGGTTTAGTAGAATCGGGGTCCAGGTTACAAGGAACAGTGATACTAAATATGGAATAAATGTTATTCAGCGAACTATATGGAAAAGCTGGTGTTTTTGTTGTGATTTCAGTTTTGGTCCTATGGTTAAAGTTGTTTATAATGACGAGTACAATGACCTACTTTATGCTTAGCACCAGTTGTTTTTTGTTCCGTGTAAACCTGTAGAGTAATATAAAGAAGCCTTAGTATATAGGGTTGACTCATTCAACGGTATCGACTCCCACCTCCGGCATTTCCGAATTCAGTAAGGCGCGCATAAAGAAGTTTTCACTTCAATTATGTTTGCAGCTACGACCCTTCGTTGACATATGGGCGCGTGAAGCAGCCCGCCCTGCCGACAGTGATTCCGCACTGGGTGCACTACGACAAGCGATGTCTCAACTTCACGGCGTTCTTCAAGCAGCCGGTGTTCGACAACCCCGAGGAGAAGTATCGCGTGCGGATCGTTAACATCGTGTACTTTCTCGAGGACGATTCGATCACGGTGATGGAGCCCAGAGTACAGGTAAATATTTAAAAAGGTCGCCACTCTTTAGGGCATTTTGTACAGCAACGATTTTCAGCACGATAACAGTAAATAACTTTCTTAAGTACATTGTTATTTTCTCAAATATGGTATTTATCATGTCCATAATTCGAAGCACCCACTTTGTTGAAAATTCGACTTTAAGGTTTCGGTCTTGACCGTAAAGTAATTCGGCATACAAAATTTAAATAAATAAAATGTCGGACTACCGAGACTAAATAGTCTCATCAGTCCGATCATCGGAATAAGTTATCGAACTACTGATACTAGACTAGGCCGATTATTGAATCGTTGTATAATTGACCGAGCGATGAGGTCTCAGATTCTAATGACTATTGGGACAATTTGACGTGCATGTGTAATTGGACGATAGCTTGCATATTGTTGATCTGATCTTCATGAAACTTTGTAGGCCAGTATTTCAATACAATTTTTATGATCGAATATGAGCAAAATTTATCGAGGAATTCAGAAGATTTATGGGTCGCAGGGTCACTGTTCGGGGCTAACTACTAGTTTACAATGAGGCGAAGCTTTTCAACAAAAACGCCTCACTAAAAATCGAGTAATACTATATGGAAGCAGGTGCCTCATAATTCTCAACTTTCACCCCTATATAAGCTGTAGGTAAATAAATAAAGTAATATTGATTTTATTCCACTTAGGTATTTGTTATACTAAACGAGCATTCACCGCCACATGTTTTGTAAGACAATACTATCTTTAGGTTAGCCTTCTTTACTGTCGGAAGCGTCCTACTACCAAGTATATCTATACGTTAATACACGTAGGTACTTCTACCATCATAAAAAAATAATTAATAATTCTCAATATAAAAAACCGACTTCATCAGAATTGGACCAAATTCGGATGGGCAGTGTTCGGGAAATTGCGTGACATCTTCTCGTCCAAGATACCACAGTGCCTGAAGACAAAGGTATTTGAGCAGTGTGTGTTGCCAGTGATGACATATGGTACTGAGACGTGGTCCTAAACTGTTGGCCTTTTGGAAAAACTCAGAGTCACACAATGGGCAATGGAGAGAGCTATGCTCGGAGTTTCTTTGCGCGATAAAATCCTAAACGTATATTCACCAAAGAACCAGAGTCACCGACATAGCTATTAAAATCTGCAAGTTGAAGTAGCAATGGGCAGGCCACATCGCTCGAAGAACTGTTGACCGATGGGAAAGAAAGGTTCTTGAGTGGAGACCGCGAACCGGAAGACGCAGCGTAGGTAGGCCTCCCACTAGATGGACCGACGACATTGTGAGAGTCGCGGGCATCCAGTGGATGCAGATGGCAGGATGTCGTTCAGTATGGAGGTTAAAGGGGGAGGCCTATGTTCAGTAGTGGACGTCTTCTGGCTGATGACGATGATGATGTATAGGTAGGTAAGCATAAGGTATAAATTACCTGATTCGATTACATAACGGGTGCATAATTTTATATCCTATGGCTTATAATGAACAACACGCAAAATGGTAACCACACGCAAAATGTACAAACTAACAAAATTTAGGTAGTTCCCGTGTAAGGTGAACTTAAATGGAACTTAAATTCTATGTTAGAGAGAAATGCTTAAGGCGAGTATTCCCACTTTTAACCAACGCTTGTTACTACAGATGACCATTAAGGCTTAATCTATTGTATTAAATTCGCATTTAGTGGAGCAAAACCATGGCGCTTACACAGTCGTGCGTTTCGCTACTTCTAATTTTGAGGTTTTACTCATATTTTTCGAAAATATTGCTATAATGTAACACGTACCTTTACGATTCCCTCCATAGTTATGAAATCTGTATATTAAGATATCGTAGATATCATTTAGTAAATAGGTCTACGATATTTTTTTGACCGCATCGTCGCTTACTATCATGTGAGTTGTGGTCAAATGCTAGCCCATTTCATCATAAAAAAGTATTTGAATAAAAAAAAAGAACAGGGAGTAAAGCGCAAATCAGTGTTACTTTAATACTTTTTTCTATCGAAGAAATTTTCTTAGTTATGTTTCTTGTTTTTTTGGTATTAACTGTTTCCTCGATAAAATATTCAATTTTAATTTGACATCATTTTTGTAATTTTAAACTTACCATGGAAGTAGACAAACTAAACTAGAATGACCAAAATTGCAAGTGGAAAATGAGGGCCTTAACAATGATGACACTATAGGTACTTAATTATTAGGAAATATTGAACTTAGAGCATTACTATAGAGATACAAGTACATACGGTTAGATTTATCTATGAAGTCTCGGTTAGGCATTACTGGCACGTTTTGATGCGGATTATAGTCTACCGGCGTGCTTTCCAAACTACCCTCGATCACGCGAAATGCAATATGAATGGCAGAATTCATTTTCTGTTAAAGTGGAAATGCTTCCGAGTTATTAGCAAAATGAAATGAGATTAAATCCAAATTCAAAGATGTTTGCAGATAGGTACGTTGCAGAATGTAAAATTTTATAACAGCTTAATTATGTCAAAATAATTATCAAAAAAAAAATAACGACTTCACATTATTACATACGCAATTTCGTTTACTTGGATGATATGTTTTTTCCAGTTATTTTGATTTCAAAACCAAACTACTGAACCGATTGTGATGACATTTATATGGGACCAATCTAAAAGTAATTCTTTGAAAGAATTTTTCCAATTGGTTTATAAATGACGGAGTATAGAGGTAACAAACATAAAATAATTATTAAAAAAACCGACTTCATAAAAATTTCAGAACTGGACCGAATTGAAATGCGACGGGAAGCACCAGCTTTCAAATAAAAAAAGAAAGGTTCTGTCGAAAGTTCTAAGCCAACAAACATAATAATAAACAGTCGAATTGAGAACCTCCTCCTTTTTGGAAGTCGGTTAAAAAGTTCTTGGGTACCGTGTCGCATTTGCACACTGGAGGCTGCAGTATAAAGAACTGAGTTTTAAAATAGGTTACGAAAAGGCGCAGAGACGTTAGCGAACAAGCGACTACCTTCCAGATAGCAGTCTATGAGAGTGAAATGGGCCGCCAAATGGAGAGCCTTAATGGTTTCAAACGTTTTGGTACTCATTAAATGGAAAACTGGCAACAGTTTCAGAAAAGATCGTGAGTGAATTGTAGCCTATGATGGCACGATGTTGGAAAATTTCATTCCACTGTATCATAGAATATGGAGACATGGCATGAACATTGAAATAGACTGCGAGCATGCAAGTTAGAGACGTAGACTAGAGGTAGAAGTACCTTATCTATATAATTAAAAGTGGATCACATTAAAAACCAACTTCAAAAATATATGAAAAACGTAATAAGTGCCTATGAATTTTGAGGGTTGCTCTTGATTTCCCTGGGGTGCCATCATCAAATCCTGACTTGGTGACAATGGGACCAAACTGGAAGTATACCCTACCGAACAAAAGTTTTTCTTTTTTTAAATCGGTCAACAGTTGGCGGAGATATCGGTGAACATAAATAAATAAAAAATATACAGTGGAACATAGAACCTCCGCCTTTTTTGAAGGCCTATTCCTGAAAGAATAAAAATATCGGGCCGTTTCTACGGATAATTTTGAAAGAATTTTCTTTCAACTCCTAACCGTTGAGGAGTTGTACCCTTCATCATCAGCTCATCCATATGAGATGATGATTATCAGATGCAAATACTTGAACAGCTTTAGAAAACATATGAATAACTGGCCAAGAGCGTGTCGAGACACGCATATGGAAGGGTTCCGTAACCAAAGTCATACAATTTTATTGTAGTCATAATTCAGAAATTGATAGTTATAGAAAAATTCGAACTAACTAAGCTCTGTGGACTTAGATTTTTTTTAGAGATGTACCATCCCAACATAGCATTCTTTGTTAAGACCATTTTACAAAAAGATCAAATGACCTTTGAGCTAGAACGCCTTGAATTTATTACAGTTTTATCGCTGTTACTCAAAAAGTCATGATCAGATAATGTTCGAAATAAAGTGATGTATGAAACCTTACCTTCATTTTTAAAGGCCTTTTTAACGATACCCCATACGAGCAGGTGGAGTGAAAAATATAGCCTTTTCTCGCTCTCTCGGCTAATGAGAGAGCAAGACAAAATTCAAAGTAAGATTTCTAATAATGTTTTTGAGGTTATGGTGGCCTATCTGGGCTTGCTCTGGATGTGGGATCTGGGATGTCTGGTGGGTCTACTATACCCACGCTAAACCCACCAGAAGCACTAATGTTTTTTTTTTTTTTCATATACCTAGTTAGCTACTTACGTACAATAGTGTTTGACGTTATAATATGTATTTTAGTTATACAAGCTGACTTAGTATTTCCTAACTTATGGAAATTTCAGGCAATGATGGCAATTAGAGGTTTAACTTGGCCGCAGGGGCTAAATAAATGGGGACTTTGCTTAACCGCCATCGATCTGGATTTCCTTTAAAGGCCTGCACTGAAATGACCTTTTAAATCCTGTTATTAATTAATACAGGTTTTAGGGGCAAAGTTAATGAACAACGCATAGTTACGCACTAAATTAAGTTAATCTTCTAATTAGCGAGAAGTTGTTATCTTAATACACAAAGAAGAAACACAAACGAATGAATGAGATATGATTGCGGGAACTACTTAAGATAGCTATAATATGTCCAATCGGAGTGAAAAAGTGTCGATCTACCGAAGTACTACTTGACACCAATATTCGGTCCTTCAACAATAACTGTGTGACATAATATATAGGTAAGAGGAGAAAATAACGAGGACTCCA
Organism: Agriopis leucophaearia; assembly: GCA_949125355.1. NCBI lineage: Eukaryota > Metazoa > Arthropoda > Insecta > Lepidoptera > Geometridae > Agriopis > Agriopis leucophaearia. The sequence continues at coordinate 10,390,416 of OX421264.1, forward strand.
CTATTGCAACGTTTGACAGATAACAATGTCAGTTCCGTCTTTTCTCTTTTATGTATGGTCATGGACTGTGGTTTAAATAGTGAGTTTCGAGCTCTCTACTCGAGGCTGGTAAATAAATATCCGGGACATTTTTGTACACACGGTCATCTGACCCCAAACTAAGCAAAGCTTGTACCTAATATGGCTGCCAGAGACTGATATACGTACATATATATTTTAAATACATACTTAAATATATATTAACACCCAGACATAAAACAAACACAAATGTTCACCACATGAATGTTTGCCCTAGGTGGGAATTTAACCCACGCCCCCTAGCGCAAAAGGTAGGTTCACTACCAACTGAGCCACCGGGGCAGTCAAATAGCAAATGAGCACATATTTGTCTGCGAAAGACAAGCAGCACAGTCCATCAAGTGTGACATTGTCTGAGGGTTCACACCACAAAGACATTCGGTATCAGAGGCCTTTATATAACCCCACTTTGCCATGTTATCCCGACTTCGGCCTACTTAGGATTGAAATCGGTTCAGGGTTTTCCAAGTGGGCCATGGTTCTTTATGGCCTGGGGGTGAGAGCCTAGGGTATCCAACTATTATACCCCCGTAGAGGATGAGTTTCTAAAATACAATGATAATTAATTAACTATTAGCTTGTAAGCAGAAGTACCAACCAGATCGACCGAAATTTCTTCTGGTTTATCTGTATAGTACTCGTATTTTCCTGTAACATTTTGTCACGCTTTCCAGTATCTAGACCATGTTGAGATAGTTAGATATGTTCTTGCGCACTTCATTAGGATTTGTTTGTTCTCGTTATCAAAATGAGTAATTTTGAATTCAATTCAATTCTTAATTTGCCAGTTATGGGTCTACAATGGGTCTACATTGATCTTATAATATTATGATTGTACAGCCAAAACAACCTTAAATTATGCATGCAAATTAATAATTAATTGTATAATATAATAGGTACATACTTCAGCAGAAACAATGACGCTAAGACACAAATGCAAATGCCTGAGCCTTTGATCACCTACCTATCAAAATTAATTCAAACAAAAGGTGTGAGATTTACCTAAGTTAAGACTGAGCTAAGCAAATAATTAATGTAAGAAAGAATACAAGGTGATTCATTGTACTGTAAAATATCGAGGAGAGATGATTTTAATTAATTATTATGAACAACTTAATAAATAAATAGAAACTGCGTAAGCAACATATTCAACTTGAAAATGACTAAAACTAAATAAGCAAGAGAGGACTATACCTACAGCAGTAGGCTGTGGATGATGAACAATTTTTGGTATGGGTGGGACCAATCTTGGAAACGTGACAAAAACCCAATTTTTTCCATTTTTTTTAAGATACTCGACTAGTGTAATAGGACTTTTTCTAAAAATAACTTTACTCATAAAAAAGCAGATCATTAATAGAGCTCGTCAAAGAAAAGCATTTTTTTTTTCAAACATATATAAGATCAGCTGTTCAAAATGAAACATTTTAAAGTTGGTAGTACAGTGAGTAAATATTTATAATTTGTAGTCCATAATTACTACCCAACGATCCCCTTTCGAGTTTACACCTTACCAAAAATCACTCTGTATTATGTATACTTACCTATACTACGGTATTAGGTATTTTACCACAACGTTTTTACGAAAATTTGGTACCTACGTAAAATACTTATTTTGGGTAAAAAATCTGAGTACTTAGTTTTTTCAAATTCTACTTACATTAATTTTGAACTTTGCTAATGAAATTTGTATGGAATTCGATACTTACGTATTTTACATATTGAATATTCGAACTGCGCTCACTATAGGATGTTTACTCGCTGTAAAAGAACAGCAAAGTAAGCACTTTTGTCAGAAGTGTAATTCACCATTCTTTTTAAACTTGCAAAGCACTACTTGCAAGAGATTCTTGAGCTTTTAAGTTAGTTGTTAGCGTCGGGCGCGGCTTCGTTTGAACGCTTTACTTCCATTCTTCGCGTTATACAGGCTAGGCTACATATTGCTCATTAAAAGGATTTATTCTCAACATTCCGAGTGTCTGTTACATTGTATATTGTGTAATAGCAAGTAGGTAAAGTTTAATATGGTTTACTTATTGTATCAAATTGCCTACAACATTATTAAAATATTATATATTATACTTTTATAGTTTTTTGTAGGTATCTGGGTATAGGTAACCATTCTGTTCACAAAAAGCTATACCGAAATCACCAAATAATAAAATAAATAAATATCTGGGATAGTTTTGCACACACGGTCATCTAACCCCAAACTAAGCGAAGCTTGTAATATGATAGAGACTGATATACGTACATATATATTTTTCAATACATACTTAAATAGATATTAACACCCAAACATAGAACAAACACAAATGTTCATTACATACATGTTTGCCCTAGGTGGGAATCGAACCCACGCCCTCAAGCGCAAAAGGCAGGTTCACTTCCACCCTATCACATAATTATACAGATTTACACGGAAAGGGTGTACTAAGCCGAATAGGGTCCACGCAATACCCATAATTATGAACAACTTTTCTTTTACTATGGGACCAACCCTAAAATCAAGAAAAAAATATCAGCTGCTACATAGAATAATTATCAATAAAAACCGATTTCATAGAATGTCAAAACTAGAGCAAATTTAAATGGGACCAAACCGGAAGCACCAGCTTTTAAAGAAAAAAAAAGAATCATAAAAATCGGTTCACCGAGTCGAAAGTTACTAAGGTAACAAACTTAAAAAAATACAGTCTACTTGAAAACCTCCTCCTTTTTGCAAGTCGGTTAAAAAGATCATTCACACTCGACAAAATGTATGGAACAGAAGATTTTTTTTGCGATTCAGAGTTCATCCCCTAGTAAAAGTTGTTCATAATGCCCAGGGGCCTTACCCCTAGCTCGAAAAGTTGACCCGCATAGGTGTTATTTGTCTAAACGGTACCATCAACTACGATAAGCGGTAGTTATTTGATAGCCACCAAGCTTTGTTATTTTCACGCACACACGCATAGTAGAACGGATTTTCGTTTATTCAAGTTAGACGCTTTTAAACAATGCAGCTTAAATGAGTTGGTTAATTTTAGGTACCTATCAGGCACCTACTAAAAGTTGGCTCGCAAAAGTGAAGCTAGGGGTAAGGCCCCAGGTGGCTCAGTTGGTAGTGAACCTAACTTCTGCGCTCGGGGGCGTGAGTTCGATTCCCACCTAGGGCAAACATTCATGTGAGGAACATTTGGGTTTTTTCTGTCTGGGTGTTAATTTCTATTTAAGTATGTATTTAAAAATACATATGTACGTATATCAGCCATATAACAAGCTTTGCTTAGTTTGGGGTCAGATGACCGTGTGTGCAATGGTCACATGGTCCAGATATTTACTTATCTATATTTTTACATGTCAACCAACCCTAATGAAGTGATTAGTCAATATTATTAGATAATATTATTGCATACCTACTGTGTAAACTTTGCACTGTTCTAGAACTCCGGTCTATGGCAAGGGCGAATGGTAAAGAGGGGCAAGATACCGAAAAACGACCTCGGCGAGTACTGGCACTGGAAGGACTTGGACAACGGCAAGGACATCTGTATCTATGGCAAAGTTTTCCACACTATCTCTTGTGATCTTTTTACAAGGGTAAATAGTTATAAATTATCTAAATAGGTATACCTTCTTATAATAAGCGAATGCTATCGAATTAGGTCATCTAAATTATCAAATAGTAAATCCTAAAGTTTGGAACGCTTTAATCTCAAATAAGGGAGATATGCCTTAGTACAATTACTTATCGTTCGTGATAATGATTCCGCGTTTCACCCACTTTTTTCACTATACCTACTGCTTAACTCAAAAACTGTAAGTACCTATGGCACACTTACAAACTTTTCACGCACACGACACCGATGACCTAATAGTCAACATGAAATAAAGGGCGGCAAGGTCGTCTGCAGGGTGAGTTCGAATATAAAGGTATCAAGCCTGATTAAGGCCTGGTGCGTTCGCGCCCGCCACGCCACCTTACCATATCTCCCTTGTTTGTCTGATTCGGTATAAATATTACATCTAAACGTTTGCTATAGGTATTACATACAGCCTATGAAATAGTTATGTGATATACCTACCTACTTAGTAGTAATACGACTATTTACGTAAGTAATGCAATTAAACGTGACTAATTTCATGAATTTCGGAATAGAATATCTGCCTAGGTAGGTCTACCTCCTACCTAATCGTATTTCACCGACTGATGTTGATTTATTAGGGTTCCGTACCCAAAGGGTAAAAGCAGGACCCTATTACCCAGCCTACGTTGTCTGTCTGTCTGCCCACTTTGTCTTCGATCTGTATCGAAATGGAATAAATAGCCAGTTGACATTTTTACAGAATATGTAATGTTACGGCGGATTAAATAAGACATACTAATAAAGTCAAAAATACCTAAAAGGGGGGCCAAAATCCCTAAACAAAAAAAAAACTAAACGTATTTTTGTATTTGCTCTAGTGTAAAAACGGTGATACGTACTCGTATTAGCGTCAAACTAAGCATGATTATAGCAAAAAACATTCTAAAGTATAACAACAAATAATAAATAATGGCCAAGTGCGAGTCGGCGACAATATCATCTTATTATCTAGTTATAGTTGTAAAATTCGGTAACTTGGATGACCTTATTATGTCTTTCACGGAATCAAAATTGCTTATTTTACTAATTTTGAAGTCGATTTTTTTTTATTGATAATTATTCTATTTTGTGGTGGTACGGAACCCTCAGTACGCGAGCTCGACTCGCACTAAGTCGGTTTTTATTAGTATCGAGTAAGTAGGTAGTTAATCGGTCTTTCATACAGTTGTCTCAAGGTCATTACCTATAGGCATTCATTATGCCATCTTCAAACAATGTTATCCTTCGTCGTCTGCTACCAACTTCACGTTAGTGTACGGTCAGTAACCTTGTAAGTAACCTGTTCCACGACTTCCACGGCCAAAGAATTATATACCTTCATAAGTTCCTACTTGATCCACGGCCCGTGTCTCTGAAAGGTCTGTTTGTCCTTCTCCAACAATTGACAACATAAAATGATGAATGTAATATTATAAAACTTCTCTCTATTCTTTACAACACTGGGCGATCGAGTATAGTTTTCTCAGAAATGATACTGTATAACTGTACTTACGTATTATCGAAAGTGTAAATAGGTCTATATTCTGCCAGCGTCCGTCGGTGTCTGTCGGCAAAAACGCACCGCAAACTGCTAACCTAAAAACAATTTGCCTGCTTTGCATCAACGTACAGCAGGCAATTGTTTAAAAATATTAACAGAAACTTACCAAAAGTATGCCCGAAATGGTGAATCAGATATGTGAAGCGTTGTGTGGCACAGAAACCGGTATATATACACGAATACACGCGCGTGAACTCGCTGTTGGCGTCCTATTTTTAGGTTATTAAGTTTGTGTTTGCGCACAAGGTCACGGAGTCACGGGTCGCCGCCGGCTGGTCACTATGGACCGCGGCTTCTTCGCTACACTCGCTAGTTATATTAGTCGCCTATGTTGTGAATTTGTGATAATGGATACATGCAGCTTTTTCTTACATTTTAATGCTTTGATGATAAAAACTTTTTGCAGATAAACTTTTTTGAAAGGTTTTTTTTTTGTAGATGCATAGGTATGACAAATGTCATAATGATAAAGTTCATGTGTAAAATTCCCATGGAGGTTTTTGGAGCCAACGTAGGTACCTACGGGAAAAAACATGTCGGCTTGTTGTATTATCTTTTTAAGATGAAAGAAGAAAACTTATTTTTCACTGCACCTGTTCGACTGTCCAATTACTTACAATGCGCAAATATGCTAACCTCGACAGTGGTTACATATTTGAGGCGTTTGGGGTCGAGACATTGGGCCCTTGGGGACCGGAAGCTCACCTCATTTTCAAAAATCTTTCAGAGCGTCTGGTTAACGCGACGCGTGACCAAAATGCTGGCGTGTATCTGGCTCAACGTAAAGGTCGGGGAAAAAGTTTCTTCGTATTTTTTAAACAAATTCAAGACATATTTTTTTCAAGTTTAATTACATTTAATTATAATATATATGTGCCATTTTGTTCGATAACTTGTTGCCATCTTGTAGGTAGTGACATGATCCCGTTGCTGTAGAATTTTTGGGACTTCTGATCAAAAAAATGCAACAAGTAGTTTTGACAGTCCTCTCTTGATGTTAATCTAACACTACCCAAAGAATTCTGAAGAGATCGAAACAGGTGGAAATCTGAGGGTGCAAGGTCTGGGCTATATGGTGGATGCATTAACACTTCCCAACCAAGCTCTCTAAATTTTTGCTGAGTGGCCAAAGATGTGTGCGGTCTGGCGTTATCATGATGAAAGACCACACTCTTTCTGTTCATCAATTCCGGCCGTTTTTTCTCAATTTCTTGTTTGAGTCTCATCTGCTGTTGGCAGTAGAGATCCGAATCGATGGTTTTGCCCGGCGGTAAAAGCTCATAATGAACGATGCCCTGCCAATCCCACCATACACACAGCATCACCTTATTACGTGTTAATCCGGGTTTCGCTACAGTCTGTGGTGCTTCACTGCCCTTTGACCATGATCTTTTGCGCACATTCTTGTCGTAGGTGATCCATTTTTCATCACCAGTGATCAATCTTTTCAAAAACGGTTCGGTTTCGTTACGTTTCAATAGAGAATCGCAAATGAGTACACGATTCATTTGGTTTCTTTCAGTGAGCTCGTGTGGCACCCAAATATCGAGTTTTTTGTATACCCAGTTTTTTTCAAATGGGTCAAAACTGTTTTGTGGTCAATCCCCAGGTCTTCAGCTACGTCGTAACTACTAATATGCCGATCTTGGTCCACTTTTTCAGAAATGGCATCGACTTTATCCGTAACAGGGCGACCAGAGCGAGCTGCATCTTTGACATCAAAATTCCCGGACTGAAAACGCTTGAACCAACATTGTGCTACTCTTGATGACACTGCATTAGGTCCATAAACGTCACAAATTTTATTCGCGGCGTGTGTCGCATTTTTCCCTTTTTTGTTATAAAATTTCACAATATATCGAATTTGTTCGTTAGATTCACTCATTTTATCGAACAAAAAAACAATTGAAAAATGGCGGGAAATTGCTTTTTACGTTTTGTATTCCTTTTTTAAAATGTCATATTTTTAATGGTATCAAAACCAGCAAGATACAAACAGTACAACGGATAAGATTTTTACTACAACTTTATACATACAAAATACGAAAAGACTTTTTCCCCGACCTATTATAAGCATTGCCATTCAACGTGGTAATGCCGCCAGCATGCTGGGTACGCTGCCAACTGATAGTGGCAGGCTGATAGGATTGAGCATTTGGATTGTCTTTAGACCTTCAACGGTCTATGGGTAGTCTAACTGTTTATTTAGTGTTAGTTTTAGCTAGTATTTTGTTTAAAGGCTCTTGCCGCGTTAAAAAATAGTAAATTAGTAGTCAAGGACTGTAAGGCATCAATTGCAGCCCGAGATATTTAGGCGCACGAGCGCAGCGAGGGCGTCTATAGTTCGAGGGTGCAATTGATGCTTACACCCGAGCTAACTACTCTGCTTTACATCTCGATTGTGAGGTAAGTAGAAAAAAACCGGCAATACAAGAATAAAACATTTTATTAGTTAAAATTTATAGTGAAATGAGAACAATTTTAAAATTTTGTGCACCACAAACTAGATGGCTGCAGCTTTTTTGATAGCTCACTAAAGTATGTTAAGAATACAGTCTCAGATAAAGACTTTATTTCTACGAGACGATTTCATGAAATGGCGAAAATAAAAACGATTTTCTTTTCGCCATTTCATGAAATCGTCGTAAGTTTTCAAATATCTCTCTTTAGAACTTTCAGGCAAAATATTGTTAATTGCTGCTTCAGCTTCCATTTTCATTGAATCGGGGAATTGCAGCTTATATCTTTATCACTTGCAGAACTCATGTTTTTTTCCTAATTAGCACGTAATTATAAAAAAAAACAAAAACAAACAATATTTAAAGTAAAAGTTTTCTATTTCTGCCTTTTTTTATCTTTTTTTAAATTATTTTTTTATTTTTTTCAAAAACATAATTGAGCTTCGCCGTTCGATATTTAAAATTGATGACTATTATACTCATACGAAGACAAGGCTGAATAGCGAAGCGACCTCTTTTGTCATTGGGCTGAATGCATGATGTCTATTGCCAGTATGATGGTTAGATGTACGCGAACTTTTTTAAAGAGTGTTTTTTTTTTTATTACTTACCTACCTTACCTTTCTAGCTACATTATTACCCTAGAGCGCTAATTGGTCACCTACAAGCCCCATTTGGGGGTAATAAGGACTTACTTACCGAATATGAGAGATATAAATATACTTACATATCATGCATATGCAACCTCAACCTAAAATACATATAGCATTATCTCTTAAGGCAGTGTTTTTCAAACTTTTTCACGACGCGACCCCCTTAGAATGAAAAAAAAAACTGGACCCCCTACCTTCCTCAGTTTATAATCTGTATTTTATTATATTACAAATATCAAATCCGTACAACCAATTTTCATTAAATTTATAATTTAGGTACTTATTATTTAATTTTTCCTTGTTAATTTTTTTTTCTTTTACCGAGGCTTCGCGACCCCTGCGACATAGAGGCATGGCGTTTCAAACTGTGTGCATGTATTGCCACAGTTTGAAAAACACTGTCTTAAGGGATATAAAGTTGTATGAAACTCCCTAGGGAATAAAGTGAATTGAAACGTCAAATTCGTGTGGAAACTCGTGGAAATTCTAAGTAAAAAATTGCCCATATGGCATTGTAAACTTCGACCAAAATAAAATGAATGGAATATATTTGTTGAAAAAAATAGATATCGGTTTTATTTATGTATTTACACTTCGGTAAAGCATACGAATTCATAATTTTGTCAGATGTTTCGTTATCGCGTAACAATAGACTCGTGTTTCACTTCCTACGGCTACAGACCGACTGAAACGAAGTGAGCGCTGGCGCTCATTTTGTAATCTTCAAAATGCGCTTCTACTGGGCCCGTCCATTCATTTTATTTTTGTCGAAGATTGTAAAGAGGTTTGTTCGAAAATCGAACTGGCCACCATAACCAGAACTCAAAAAATAAAGTAAAATGTGCGTTTACAAAGAATGTGAAACAAAAGACGGTGTTTGGTGCTGTGATTTACAGTTAATTTTATAGCAATATTCATACGTTGATAAAAAAAATCGAGCGATAGTGATTCTACTCCAGAGTTTATCAAAACAGACGCTTTTGAGATCATTAATAATCTACTATAAAAATAAATACTTAATTTATGGAGCCCTCACTTCACTCAGGACTCTATATAATTCCCTCGCTATGCTCGGGAATTAACTCTAGAGTCCCTCGTTACGCTCAGGGTTCAATATGCCGCCCACGACGTAAGACACTGCTTTATTCCCTAGCGCATAATCTACTATTTTCAGCTACAGGTATGCTACCACTTTAACAGTTGCACAACTCCATTAATTATTAATTAAATTATAATACCTACCTAATTTATTTTATTCTCGTCCTACGTGATACTGAACACATGAAATCCCACTAACATATTTAAACGTTCTTCATACCATTGTTTATTTATTTATAATTCACATGGCGCCTTTGTAATAACAGGAACCTTAATGCTATTCGAATGGGTGCCGTAAAACCTTGAAATGCTTTTCAAATAAAGCCCGGGAGGTCGTGGGGGCTTAAATAAATGTGTTTATAGCAGAAACTCAGTCCTGGATAAATCCCGGATAGATTGTAACATTATAATTACAGGACATGAAGATCATGTTTTCATTCACCGTATGTACAATGTTATCGCAGTTGTCAGAACTAACAGAATCTTGTACCAAACCAAGTATAATGCTTTTTTTTTCATGCCGAGACGAGCAAGTAGCTTAATGGTATTAAATTGACGCATGCCCATAATATGTCAGTGCCACCCTGATTTTAGAACTCCCACAGTGGGAAGTTTGGGTGTTCTCTGATAGTTACAATCTGGGTGTTTTCAAGTCAAAAGTGAATCGGTTTCTTCTAGGCAAGCGTGATCCATCGTAGGCTGCATCATCGCTTAACATCAGGCAAGTTGGCGGCCAAGCGCAAGCCTATTTTACAATATAAATTTAATAAAAAAGTTTTCCAAAAGGAAATTAAAAAAATCTATAGACAATTCAATTTCTGTTATAATTAGATCTATATTTTTTTATTGAAAATAACGGCTTCAAATTTTGGAAAAACTCAAAATATCTATCAACTCATTATAGTCTAAGAGCCCACGACACTAAACCTAGTTCGATAAGGCTACCAGATGATATTTATAGCCACGTCATTAATGGGGGAACACGAAATGGCGAAGCTGCAATGCAAAAAACCTGGCGGCGCTATTTAAAAAAATATAAAAGTTTAGTTAAAAAATCCGATTTTTAGTATGATAAGACTCCCAATTTTCGTTTGTTCCTCGAAACAGGGGAGGGGTAGGAGTATACGATAATGCAGTGCTGCAAGCCCCCCTGCATGATTGGCCTTATCAGTGGCAGCAGCATGATAAGCGACGCCTCGTACCTAGCTATTTAGTATGATCGATGTCCTCAAAAATCCAACGTTCATCCGAAAGATTATCAATTCCTCTGTAAGAGAAACCACTGCTGCATTTTCCAAACAGTGGAGAAAGTAGTTGCTGCAGCGATTGAAGGTCGCCCTACGCACAGCTGCGTTCGGCGTTTCAATAGTTTGTCAGCAATCACCCGGTTCCTTTTGATTTGTACTGATTAAATACGCATACCACAGTCACGTGCGAATAATTTCCCGTGTCGTTGATCGTGTGGTTGACTATCCTAGCAGTTTAGATTTCAACAACAACAAACCATGAAGGGTTCTTCACCTTGACTTGACCTTGACAATGAAATTAAAACGATAAATGGGAAAGATTTTTAAAGTTTTAATGTAAATAAATAAGGCATACAAAACAATCTCATATTATGTACTTATATACTACTTACCCTCTTAAGCTAAACTATGCTATAAAATCATCAAGCCAAGTAGAGTTCGCGCAAAACTTTATGAGCCCTCTGAAGTTAGGCCCTAGTGGCTGCGCAGTACGCATTATAGGTATCCGAGGGACGGGACAGGGCGTCGGGGAGGCCTCGGGCCTAACTTCAGAGGGCTCATAAAGTTTTGCGCGAACTCTATCACGCGTGCAAGCGAGACAAATATTTTTGTGGAACTAAGATAGTTTTTGCATATGAGGGTTAGCTTATAACACACGAACTTCACCTTATTCCCCTTAAAATTAGTTTCACTTATATATGTACATACGTACATAATCACTTAGTATACAGGAATGTATGTATCCACATAAGTAGGTACCTATCTACCTACTTAATATGTGCTGGATACCTAACCGTTGTTTGAACTGTTTAAAAGGCAGATATGTAGTGCATCACGACTTTGACTCCCATGTATATGTTAATAAGATAGGGAATTCCAAAGGCTATTCCTCGCGCCGGCTGTGGCAGCGGCTTGATAGCGTACACTATGGTATGCACCACTCGACCGGCAGTAAATATTCTGAACAGCATCGTAGCCCACGCAGCCGCGGGATTCGTGGTCAGGAACAACGCACCCAAAATCCAGAACGCCGGAATATTCTCCAGATCGTTTAGATGCGCTCGCCGCACTCTTTCGACGTCAGGGTCATCAAGCTTCACTTTTCCTTTCGTCGATTTGGCATCTTCGGGATTGGCGAACACCTTCTTTCCGTACCTCACTCTCGACGTCAAAACCGCGACTCCTAAAACTTTTAAAGCTAGTATCCCGGAGTACAAGATATAAGACTGCACAGCCGGCTCTGACAACAACAACGCCATGATTTATAGCGAGCTAAGCGAACGACGATGTAGTCGCGTCGCGAGGTAACGGGTGAATGGTGTTACACTGTTACTCTATCTACTCTATGTCAAGAACCGAGATAGCAATAATAATACACTCGCGAACGAAACAGTCATGATGACAGGCTAGTTTGTTGTCGTTCGGTCACAATCACAGTCTCATATAAGTATGTACCGGTATAAATACAAGTTTTTTATCGGTCCACGTATGGCCTGCATGTGTAACTGTACTTTGGCCGGTCGATTGGCCACCTCGCATACTTTACATCTTCCTTTCATTCATTCAAAATATATACCGATATCTATGTATTTTATAACTAAACTAATAATCACGTATGACGACTAACTTATAATTATCACGCATCATACCTACTTAGAGGTCGGTTAGGAGGTCGGTTTTTATTACACTGAATATTATATTAAGTTATATGACAAAAGTTGCACTACCATGTACACATAGAGGAGAAATCTTAGGTATGAAGAAAGCTATGGAACGACCCTGCACCGGTACCACGGTGTACGAAAAAGTGTAGAATAATCTAGCCAGGATAAATACGCAAAACAGCATTACAGCGTCAGGGGTTCTCGTCAGGTACAGCGCTCTTATGATCCAAAAGACAGGAATATTTTTCAGGTCATTTAAGTGTGCTCGTCGAATTCTCTGTTTCAGGATCGTTCAATATTACTTTACTCCCGGGTCTTAACGGGTGGGTTCTACTAGCTTAGAAACCACTCCCTTAGAAACACGTAACCTCTTAGTTAGAAGTCACATCACTATAACCTTTAGGGTCAATACACCGGAGTAAAAGATAAACGTCTGCACTGCGGGATCTGTCAATAAGATCGCCATGATTGCAACTTGATAACACTATTTCAATATTTATAAAATACAAACCAAACTCATCAAAACTCGACGTCACAAAGTTATGATCAAAGAATACTATCGATGGAATGATCCTTTTCGTTTTGGCATCATTATAAAATACATCCGTGCCATGACACAGTTTGTATATATTTATAATTTTATTCCGTGTAGTCAATACTTAAAGTGAGTTCAGATTTCATAAAGTTGCTTCAGATCGTATTATTAATTACCTACTATATATTATAAGGCAGCGATCATTGCTCACTCACCATTATATATACCTACTTACGAATTTAATATTCTGAAATTAAAACAGTCGTGAGCATTCATCTCTTTGGGATCTCGTTACGACCAATAATCATAATACCAGAGAGTAAATTAACCGTCTGGATGTCTTAGTTACTAGGTAATACTAATTACTATAAATATTATATGCTAATTCAAGGTATAAGCCAACTCCATACCAAATTTATTTTAATCCCGTTCGTTCGATACGTAGTTTAGTAGTAACAACCATACACACACAAAATACACACACACAAAACATAAAAATATATCCCAACTATCAAAATTTTACATATATAATGTTAGTGTGATTTCCAACTGTTTCAAGTATTAACCTTATTCGTTATCATAATCAACTCATCAGCCATTCATGTTACTTTCAATCGGCTGATATGGTTCTATCAGTTCTGCGTTTAGTTGCTTCCAGTTTTATCTGTTTCGACGATTCTGCCAGCAAAATATCACTAATGCAAAACCATAGATCAGTATCAGGTTAGATGCCGCGAGTTCATCTACGTCTTACGTTGCATGTTTGTTTTCCATGTTAAGTTGGATCAGATATCCAATTTAATTCAGTTCATTCTTCGTTGTCAGCAGCGTCATACGACAATATAAAAATGACAAATTACGCTATGGTAAACTGTGAAAACCCTTCGAAAGCATTTGGCCGGGAGTGGAGTAAACTACCACAAAATTACTCTCGCACTGCATTGTGGCACGCTGAGTTTTAATACAATTTGAAGAGCAGTTTCTAACCTGATAAATTTCTGTGAATGCAACGTTTTGTGCTAAATTAAATTGTTTGATTACTTATACCTAGTTACTAGTAAAACTTACTCACCTTCCTCACAGAATAAATAATTGTTACCACTAGTTCTACACAGATATTACGCAAAAGTCTTACGACTGGACGAATAAGTAGGTACATAATTAGTAAAGAGATGCTAGACAGACGAAAGCTATAAAAAATCGTTTGAAAATTTGTTCTTTGGGCTATAGGTATACCTATTCAGTACGTATCATTTATATGAATAATTTTATCGAATCAAAAGTAAAGTAAAAGAGAGTTCTTGTAAATATTTAATTACAAAATGAAAACAAATCGGTATACAACAAATATACTTTCCAAGACCATATAACTAAAAAAACCACTAAATGCCTAAATATGTTTATATGGCAGTTATGTAATACAACACAGTTTGAGCTCCCATGTACAGGTTGATGAGGAATGGGGCTGCAAAAGCGATGGCTCTTGTCGGCTGAGGTAGAGGATAGACAGCATACACTATGGAGTGGATTACACGAGCGAGAGTGAACACGCGGAAGAGCATCGTGGCGCACACAACAGACGGACCCGTAGTCAGGTACAACGCTCCCAGTATCCAAAACGCAGGAATATTCTCCAAATCGTTGAGATGAGCGCGCCGGATTCTCTCGACCCCTACGTCGTCGTACTTCACCACACCCCTGAATAACTTGGCGTCCTCTGGATTAGAAAAGACACGGCGTATGAATATTCGATTGACAATAGTCAGGACCGTCAACGCATACATCTTAAGTGCCAGAATAGCCGAGTGAACGATGAACGCCTGCACTGCCAAGTTGTCCAGAGATAAGGGAGTCATTTTTAAATGGTTGTTATGTAACACGAAGCGCACCGTACTGAACCGGAGACGTCGGCGTCGTCGGCTCTCAAAGTTACTACTCGAAAGAATTGTGAAAGGCTGATGCTCGACCTGCCACTCCATAAATATTAGAAAGCGTAAGTCTTTAGGAAAATATAAACAGTTTAAAAACAGGTTTTTACCCGACGGCCTAAAAAGAGAACAATGTATTTTAGGTATATCTTATCACAGACAAAATTAAATATAGTCTAGATCTTCCTTGCTTATCTATGTCTGTCTGTTTATATTTTTTTACCTCCCGTAGCCTAAAAGGCGTGATAGATTTTGAAGTTCGAGGTGTCATTTATATTCATCTGCATGTACAAAATGACGCTACAATTTTCAGTCGGCTTTTTTGTGTTTCTTTAAAAAAAATACTAGCTACGCCCCGTGGTTTCACCCGGGTGGACATCGTGAGAAATCGTACTTTATTTCGGATTATAAACTTTACTACATTACCTTCTGGCCCTCCAAAAAAATTGCCACGATTGTTGTTCTGTTGTCTCGTGGAAGAGACACAAACGAAGAAACAAACACGCATTTATAATATTATTATAAATATGATACTTGTTACATGAGTAGAACATAATTCGGGTCGAACATGTTTATAATAAATTAAATATTAAATTTATTTAACTAATATTTAATAAGAAAATGCAAATTTCTTCAATACAATTATATCTAAGCAGTCGGTGAAAATACCCCAATATTGTCATTCATTACATACATTTCAATTATAAATTAATACATTACTTACAAAATAATGTCCACGACCATAAATAAACACAACACCACTAAGTATCTTAAATTTTTATACTGCAGTTATGTAGTACAACACAGTTTGAGCTCCCATGTACAGGTTGATGAGGTATGGGATTCCAAAGGCGATGGCTCGTGAAGGCTGAGGTAGAGGAATGACAGCATACACGATGGAATGGATGACTCTTCCGAGAGTGAACGCGCGGAAAAGCAGCGTGGCCCACGCGACTGACGGGCCGGTCGTCAGGTACAAAGCTCCAAGGATCCAAAAAGCCGGGATATTCTCCAAATCATTAAGATGAGCACGCCGGATTCTCTCAACCGCTGGATCGTCAAACTTCACTACGCCTTTCAAAGATTTCGCGTCTTCTGGATTAGCGAAGACTTTGCGTACGAGGCGAGTTGTTGCCGTCAGGCTCGTCAAAGCAAGCACCTTGAGTGCCAGAATAGCCGAGTGAACGATAAACGCCTGCACGGCCAAGTTGTCCAGAGATAAGGAGGCCATTTTAAATTGCTATCACGCGTCACACAGTGCACCGTGTTGAGTCGGAGACGTCGACTCGCGGAGTGCTCGTTTGAATAATAAAGAACGAATTCGACTTTGGACGAGAGTAGGTAAACAACTTCGTGTTGTCGTACTTGCCGGCCGTCGCGCAATGGCATGACGTTGTTAAGTATTATATATATATATATACAATTGTTTATATATATATATACAAAGTCGGGTTAGTTACACCTTATAACTCAAGAACGGCTGGACAGATTTTCGATTTGCTGGATTTCTCTCCGCCCCGAAGAGCAAAATAAGTAAGACACATGAAAAAAATCAGGAAAAAAAAAATATTGATAAAGAAAATTCATTTTCCCATACATTTTGTATGGAACGGCAAGAATTGAAGTCTATTGTACATAGTAATTGACATAGAAAAAAAGATAGTTAATTATTTGTAATATGAAATAAATATTAATGCATTTTCAGTAGACTGGCGGTATAGAAAATTATTGAATTGAAGGTTCGAATTTCAAAAACTCATTTCACGCTAGCGGATAAAATGCACTTTGCACTCAGGTTTTGAATGATAGACAGAATCTTTCCGAGGTTGCGAAGTGAAAAAGAAATTGACATCTAAGTCAAAAGAGGTTGCTGGTAAGGAGGTTGATTCAAGGAGGAAGGTAGGGTAAGGGGAGGTTATTGATGATATAAGTAATTTGGTGGTATTTTTTAAACAGAATACCACACAGTTCCCTATGCACACATATTCATGAAACAGCGCTAGCTAGTTGTTACGAGTGTAAGGAAGATAAATATATATCACGCGCTAGCGGACCGCGTTCTTGCGTTTAGTAAACAAACTTTTTTGACAGTTGCGCTTCACTGGCGCCATTTTTTTGTGAATGTGGGTAGCGGTTATATATTTGGTTAAAATTAATCAGATTAATTGCTGTATCTGTTTTCAAACTTTTTAAAACGCTTCTATAAACTAACGACCAATAAAAAAAAGCTGTATTGAAGTCGTGATTCAATTAAGGTAAGTTTTTATTCCTTAAATTGCGACCGTTATTTCTTAGTGTTTTGTCAACATTTCTCGATACCTTTTTGAGAGGTTAACTTTATATCTGTTTTGCTCTTGTATTAAGAATAAACTAGTGAAGTCTAATATAGCGTTTAAAAGGTATTATTTTGAGGAATTCGTGAGTGTAGGTATTTTATTTTTTAATAGTGTTTTTTTTTTATCACCAAATTACCTATTATAGGTTTTTTTTATCACCAAATTACCTATAATAGGTTTTTTGATATCACCAAATAACCTATTTCATTTTCACATCTAAATTCGCCATGGAAAAAGAGGGTAAATACAGGAAATATGATCACCAGCAATTTAAAAAAGCTGTCAGTTTAGTAAGAGATGAAGGGAAGATAATTTATAAAGCTGCTAAGAAAGCACACTTCCCATGGAGCACTTTAAAGCGTTATCTAGAAAAGGAAGAGGATTCTGTAAAAAATTGGGAGGCCTTATGCACTGCCCAGTGAATTAAAGTTAAGGCTTGACAATTATATTATACAAATGCAAGAATTGGGTTTCGGGCTAACCGTTTATCAAATGATAAAATCTGCTTATTATCTTGCTGAAGCGGCTGGTCGGGAGAACTTCTTGCCATCAGCGAATCGGATTGGAAGCAAATGGTGGTGGAATTGCTTTAAGACAAGGAGTTGGAAGAGCTGCATTATAGATGTGACCGTTGTATAGAATAATATTTCTAAATATCTGATTATAATGTAGGATTTTCATAATATCACCAAATTCCTTACTACTATCACCAATCTACCGGACTGTGTCGCCAATTTACCTAACATTATTTGTGTAATCATTTGACATAAAAAATAAAAAAAACATTTTTTGTTAAGTTAACTCTCCTAGATATTTACTTCAAGTAATAAGTAATCTAATAAACCAAAAGTGATTTTTTGCTTCGTTGTCGAATACCTACATAATTAGTATTTTTCATTTATATCACCAACATACCTTCCCTTACCCTATATATATTACGCGGGTGAAACCGCGGGGCGCAGCTAGTTGTTATATAAGTCTGCAGGTGTAGGTATGTGTGCTCTTGTATGTATTAGGTGTAACGTGTAAGGTAGGGAGGTACTCGTATGCTCTTGACTTTGTCGAGGACGCCCATACTTTTCATACACGACATTTAATCAACATTCTCAGAGAGTAGGTATTCGCTGAGAATATTTCTTGTGAATTTTAAATAATTAGTTACTTGAATAGCTTATGTTACCTATTATGTTTGCTATTGGTGAATAGTTAATTAGGTTAGCTAGTTGTTAGGTTAGTTAGTGGTTAGGTTCTAAATTTATTTTAATGAATTTTATCATAGCAAAGGTTGGGTAAATTCTGTTTCTCATACATTTAATCTGTGCTATTGACACGTATCGTAGAAAATAAGGAACCAGCACAATAGATGCCATCTAGTCCAGTGCCTACACATCCGCTGATAGCAACGTTGCATGCGGGCCGATTTAGCAGCAATTATGCTTTTACGTGAATAATATGCGATAATATAGGTTTGAATGTACAAATTTAGGCGAGTGAAGTGTTTCCCTGGAAATGTTTATGGCGATGCTATATAAATAATTTTCTACTCGTCTGTACATATATTTAAATTATAATTGTTTTCTTTTTCCAATTTAAACGAGGGACCATTGAAAAAATAAAAAGGAATGTCAACTAATCCTGCGGGATCAGTATGGAGTGGGACCAGTAGTAAGAGACCTTTGAGATATTCAATGCGAGACTAACAGAAGAAAAAAAAACTTTCGAATAATAATGCAAAAAAAGCGCCCCCGGGTGGACTCGAACCACCAACCTTTCGGTTAACAGCCGAACGCGCTAACCAATTGCGCCACGAAGGCTTGTGTCTGAGATGATGAAATTTATAGTCTTAATGTGATATAGATTTTCCTACTTACATCAAATAGAATAGATAAAAATAAAACTAAATATATTCATTATCACGAGTGAACACTCGGTATAACGGTTTCTTCTAAGCAAGCGAGCTCCATCGTAGACCGCATTCAAATGCAAGCCTATTATTAAATAATAAAAGTAACATGAACTTCATTGAAGATTACTTCGGGATTATCTAACCCTGAAATCACAAAAAAAACAACAGTTTTTCCATACATTTTATCAAATGTAAATGATCGTTTTCTATGGGGCACCTAATTTTTTTCACGATTTCAGGGTTGGTTCCATAGTAAAAGTTGTCCATAATTGGGTTTTGAACCCCATTCGGCTTGACATTTACACCTACCTTCTTTCCGCGTAACCGTGTATAGTACGATAATCGATGTTTCATGTTTTGTGGTACTCTTGTTATCTCTATGAAACTACCTACTCCTCAAAATACTAGTATTTCGTAGGAAAAGTTTTTCCCGCATCTTGTGTCGCCGAGCGTAGACTTATGACATGTTTCACATGTTCCATTTTATCACTGCGCTGTAGCCTGTTTGTCAGTGCCATGATTCATATCTTTTTTCGGGATATTTTTTACGACAGACTCTCCATGAGATTAATACTAGTGGATAAGTTTCTATTTATAGTTTCTATGCGTAATACAGATGTGTGTTACACTATCATAACATTCTAATTGGAGAAATACTAATAGTACAACTTAACTATACTCATAATGTGTCCTACTTTAAGGGTTTCCATAGTCTAAAATAAGAGTGGCAGCAGTGGCAGTTCAATTGCAAACCCCGACGCAAACAGAGAAGTGTTTGTATAACGTGTATATCTGTGTGACTGTCTGTGGAATCGTAGCAAACGGCCGAACAGATTTTGGTTAATAAAATGTTACAAAGGTGACTTGATGAAGAAGTGAAGAACACTCGTTCTTAGTTATGATTCAAGAAAATCTCTTCAGTTTTCGAAGACTATCGGTTCTATTAGGAGCTTGAAAAAATAATTTATTCATATTGTAATATCTATAGGAACTGTATGGACACTTCTTCTTCTTCTCTTCCACTATTTGGCCACAACGACCTCGCAGCCTTAATTGTATAAGTCACACTAGCTGCGCCCTGCGGTTTCACCTTATGACATCAGCTATCTGCCCAAATCTCCCCCACTTCCTTCAACAAATCTTGGTCTAACGGTATTTTCTTCTAACCCTCAAAAATAAAATGCATGAATATGCCTAATCAAGAACGTCGCGTTTTTAAGCTTAGTCTACATTATTATTGCGGAGGAATCTAAACTTTTTTATTCTGTGGGCGGAATAGACACGACGGGATCAAAACACGGGACAAAATGTTGTATGCTTGTTGGCTATAATTATCAATATATATCAAAAAACCGACTTCATAAAAATGACAGAGCTGGACCAAATTGAAATGGGACCACACAGGAAGCACAAGCTTTCAAATAAAAAAAATCATCAAAATCGGTTCATCCAGTCCAAAGTTCTTGGGTAACAAACATGAAAAAAAAACAGTCGAATTCATAACCTCCTCCTTTTTGGAAGTCGGTTAAAAATAGCAAGAATTATTTGTTTATATTACACGGGAATTACTCGCTTATTATTAAGCTGGTCATTCTGACTATAGTTTCAACCGCATTCGGCAAGCTTTTTTGCACTAAAAAAAGTTATATTTTATTGATTTTGGGTCTGGTAATTGTACAATAAAACATTCAAAGTTTCGTCTCTATTAAGTTAAAAGAATATAATATTTATTTAATGTAAATTGTTAATAATTACGACGTCAGAGTGAGCAAGGAGGTCTATTTCCAATGGGACAAAGAAAGCCGTAGATTATGATAAAGAAGAAATTGTTAGGAGTTGTTTGTTTGTGTATTTACAAATGTGTGAATAGGAGAGTGCGTAGGATGTGCTACCCAACCGAAATCGTTGTAATACAAATAAATAATGTGGTCGGTAACCCTTTTCTCTTACTCTAATTGAATTTTCTCTTCACATTGAATGCGATACCAAGGCTCACGTTCCATTATCTACCTGTACCTAAAGTATCGACCCTTTACTCTCAGGTTGTTCACATCTCTCTTTGCTGAAGTAAATATAGCTAAGTGAGTATTTCTTAGAAACGCTCTCCACGCGAATTCATCCGCTATGGTTGTTTTTGTTTTGTCTACTCTAATATTCGATATAAGCTGGAATTCTTGTCTTGTTCAGCATGTCAGAGAAATTAAGATAGATACCAAACCTTCAACCTTCCCTCTACCCCCGAGCCGTTCACTGTAACTAGATCTAGGTTCAATCATTGTGCTAAAGGTAGACATTGATTTGCCCCTAGAATAGTTGATTAAATAAATAAAATAAATAAATATCTGGGACATTATTGCACACACGGTCATCTGACCCCAAACTAAGCAAAGCTTGTAATATGGCTGCCAGAGACTGATATACATACATATATATTTGATTGAATCAGGTTACTTTACGGAAGATCTTCAAAACTGTTTTTCTGACAAATCTCTAGTGTATTTCCGCTTCAAGGAATTTGGGATAAATTATTTTACTCTAAGTATAGATATTTAATAATGCTGATTCAAATTATATAATTATTTATATAAAGGAAAAAAATAACCAAACCTGAAACAAAAAAATATTATTTCTGAAACGAAAAATTAATTAAAATTATTTGTAATACCGATTTTATTAAAAAAAATTGACAGTTTCTGAAAATTATGTGCAATGACTATAAATATGGTTTCATTTAAATGAAATAAACAATTTTAATATACCCGTTCCCTTAATGCACTTTTTCGTCCCGTGTTTCGCCTCTTCACGAGGCGTCAGATAACGGGCCCTAAGGGGTAGAATTGTTAACGGGTGCACTAGAAATTCTTCAGAAAAACAGTTTTGCCCCCTGACTTAAAACCCTCCAAGGAAGCCACCCTCCCCCCGCTCTCCCAGAACGAGGTAGATTGCAAATGGTAAAAGACGAATAATATATTGACGCAGGAATGGTTGGAGTCGCAAGGCATAGAGATATCCAAAGAGGAGGACGTACCAGAAGATGCGTACATGGAGAAGGAGCGATGGAAGAAAGTGCCGCCCCCAGTCAGGAAGAGCGTTCATGAGGACAAGCTGCGCCGCTTCTTGGAGTACAACGGGATGGTTCTAGGGTAAGTACTTTCAAGTTATTAGTTGTATCTATGGTTAAATCTATATCTTTTTAAATATTCATAGAAGTTCAAAATGCTTTACAATGTTCTTCAAAATGTTTATTATTACCCGACGTCGCACTTGAAAGAAGGATATTGTGTTTAACGTGTATGTATGTATGTATGTCTCTTTTTTAATGAAAATTAGATTTGATTAGTCATTTTTACCCAAGTATTATTGTTTGTGAAATATGATCCGTCAAAAATATTGTCATCGGGTTTATGAAATCAGAAATCAGAAAAGTTTATTTTGTGACAATGAAAAAACAATAAAACAAGAAATATTAATATAGAAGTAGGTAAAAAGGTAGATTGTCACAAAAACCTTATACTTATTCGAGATGGGGGCGATAAGTCCTGCACTGACGTCCCGCTTGGGGTGTATTGTGCATTTCCCCCAACCAGAACCTACCCGAGCCAACCCAACTTCTTGAAATATCGGAGTGAGGCTCTGGGGCGCTGGCACAGTTGCTCCAGTGGCGTAGATGGAATTGTGCATAATGACGATGAAACGATGAAATTTTTGTTAAATGAACATATTATGCCTACCTCTTGTCAAAAAAAACACATAGACATAACCTATACTTCAATCTGGTCATAGCTAAGCATATTAGTGAAAACCGCATTTAAATCCGGCCGCATTTTCTTCCAGGGTTTTTTTTTTTTTTTAATCTTTATTATTTAAAAAAAAAATATGGGGTTTTGTCATAAAATGACTATGCCACCCCGTAAAGCTACAGTAAACACATTTATCACACAAACTCTAACAACTCCCACACGGGCACTTATAATCTATAAATAAATGATACATTTGCATCAGCATCTTGGCCTCCCTGGAGCCAGGTGAAGCCAAGACACTGTTGCAATAACCTACATTGCTACCATAGTGCTCTCCGCTGGACCTCGTACCGCGCACATTCCGACAACACATGATGTACATCCTCCACCGACCCGCAAAAACAGCAGAGCGGTGATTCTATTTTTTTCATTAGGTACTTGAATTTGTTGCCAGGAATGTGCCCGGTACGGAGTCTGAGCAGGGCTACCACATCTTGTCTCTTCATGTCCATTGTATCGAACCATGGGTAGCGAGGAAGTTCACTCTGCACCGTTCTGTACCAGATACCTATAGCTCGAGACCGCTCATTGAAGTATTCCTGCCAGTTTTGACAACACAACTCTTTTACATTTCTAAGAAACTCGCTATGAAGCGGGAGGCAAGTATATGGAATACCGTCACTAACTGCTTCTTTTGCAGCTCGATCCGCTTCCTCGTTGCCCATGATACCGATATGAGAGGGCACCCACTGTATAATGACCACCTTATCTGCGGCTCTAAGCTTATAAATGCTGTTCAATATAGAATATCGGCTCGGCTAACCTTGAAAATTCAAGGTTAGCCGAGCCAAATGCTGGAGTGCACTCTTAGAATCCGTCAATTTTACATACTGGCTGGCATTTATGACTCTGAAATTGCAATTAGCTCACTGTGCATGGTGGAAATATTTGCGTCAATTTTAAATTTTGCGCGTAAGCCCATTTGGGGATCAAAGAATGCTGCTCCAGATGTGGACCCATCTTTAGACCCATCTTTAAACACAGAATAAAATAAATCATATCTCATACCCAGATATGCAGAACAAATGTCCCGCAACTCTGTTGTACCATACACCTTTTTGGAATAATTAATTCCTTCAATATTACTTGCAATATTCCGAGACAGGTCAAAATTGCTCATCCACATATCAAGAGAGTAAATATTGAGCTTAGACCAAGACTGTATATTTTGATCTTTCCATTTTGCATGAATCTCTACCAACAATGGGGTTTTTTTCTTGTCCAGTAAGCCCTGCTCAGACAAAGGTCACACAACTCCTCTATCACACGTATGGTAACGTTCCCCTCAAGTGTTCGTGATCCTAACCAAAATTTACCAGCAAGATATAGTCTGCGAATATGTAGTGGTGGAAGGCACAGTTCCGATTCCATGGCGTGTGTCGGTGTACTTTTTATAAAGCCCCCTATAACCCTCATGCATTGATTTTGTACCTTTTCCAGTTTGTAAAGATGGCATTTAGCACTTACATCGTACAGAAAACAGCCATAATCCAATCTACTTCTTATGATTGATATGTACAGTCGCCGAAGATGTTTCGGATGCATACCCCAGCTGTTCCAGGGGTTTAGGCGATGTGCGTGAACAAACAAACAAAAATTCTAAAAACTGCCTTAACATGTTCAGCTGCTTATTTTAAGTCGCCCTGTGTGAAGTATTGATAGAAGCATAACAGTAAAAACACCGTCAACAGTTTTCAAATCAAAAAGATAATGTGACCACAGTGCAGAGCATGTTTCGAAGTTTTCTTTTTGTCTAAACCATAAAAAGTATATCATGTCATGTCGGGATGATACATCTCTGAATTTTGACTGTCCAGCTTTCCTCGTTCGAATTTTTCTATGACCATGCAATTTCTGAACTATATGAATACGACCACAAGTATGGCTTTGGCCACGGAACCCTGACATAATATGCTTGTCTTGCAAAATGCATTGGATTGAATCACCAAAGAGGTTGTAAGGCCTAATGCCTTGATCTACACGTTCATTCATCTAAGAATGTTAAGGAACCTTCTTTAAATATAAACTGATTATCTGAATGAAAGTTGACAGTTTAAATTTTTTATAATGGCTATGTCAATAACATTCTCTTTACTTTGGACCTCCTTGCTTGAGGCTATCTGACGATCCTCATATTACGTTTCGGGTAACGAAGAAAATAATCATTGATTTTTTAATTTATTTTATGTAATAATAAATAATTAAAATAAATGATATAACATAGCCTATGTTTTAATCTGGTAATTTCTAAGCATAGTCGTGAAAACCGCATTTAAATCCGTCCAGTGGTTTAGGAGATGTGCGCGGACAAACAAACAAACATACAAAAATTCTAAAACCTGTCCTATCGTGTTCAGTTGCTTATTTTAAGACGCCCTGTGTGTTTTTTTTGTTATCTCGCAATTACAGATTTTTTTATCTCTACGTTTTTATTATATGTATAGAATAGATATAGATATAGATTATTATTATTTTCTGACATGTTACTATTTTTTTTATTAATAAAATACTATGACTATCAACATGTGGTTCATAACTATTGTTGCTACCTAAGTGACTACTTACTTACCTAATTATTATGTGACTAGCTTTTTTGCCCGCGACTTCGTACGCGTAGATTTTCATATAAACCTTCAATTCTTTTTTCTTCCCTTAATCCGGCCTTGCGCAAAATAGCATATACTTCAATCTGGTCATAGCTCAGCATATTCGTGAAAACCGCATTTAAATCCGTCCGCATTTTCTTCCAGAGGTGTAGGAGATGTGCGTGAACAAACAAACAAAAATTCTAAAAACTGCCTTAACATGTTCAGCTGTTTATTTTAAGTCGCCCTGTGTGAAGTATTGATAGAATCATAAAAGTAATAAATAACACCGTCAACAGTTTTCAAATCAAAAAGATAATGTGACCACAGTGCAGAGCATGTTTTGAAATTTTATTTTTGTCTAAACCATTAAAAGTATATTTCCGGCCAGTTTCGCTGGCCACGGAACCCTGACATAATGCTTGTCTTAACACGCTCTTGGCTAGTTATTTCTTATTTCGCGTGCATTTGTATGTATACCTTGATTAAAAAGCCATGAAATGGAACTACTCTATTTATCTGTTAAAATATCACAGTAAAATAAAATTATTTCTATATTCTTATTCTTATTGCAAATATACACTGTATTATTCTAAAAGCTAAGTTTATATACCCTGCATAAAGGGTGCAGCAATGACTTATGTAGTGGCTGTTCACAAAACCAGACCACAGACATAAACATATAAATTTAAGTATAGTTAAATCTATTACATAAATATTATATATACTATTCAAACTTAACCTAGGGTGAAGTAATTTTACAAAACAAAATAAAACATACTTAGTGTGATAGGTTACTTAATTATATATGAGATGATACAATACTTATGACGCTACTTTCTTAACTATTTATATATCGATATTTATTTTCTAATTATAATTTTCTAAAATTTATCGTCGAAAAAATCTTTTATCTCGTAATAACATTTTTGGGTTAGAAACTTACGAAGTTGGTTCTGGAAAAATGTTATTATTTCTTTCTTTCTTTATTGCGTCCGGAATTTTGTTGTATAGGTTTATTTTCATGTACAAAGGGCCTTTATTGAATATTTCTATTCGCGGGACTGTATTAAAATAGGATGCGGTATATTTTGTGTTTTAAATGCTAACATAGAATAAAACCATGAGAATGTAATATGGAGCTTGGAGCTTCCCGGTGTGGTACTGGATGTAGATGCGACCCAGGGACAACGTCATGTATGCGGTCGGCTAGGTCTGCCAGCACATCGAGTGATGACGTCATCTGCTGCGAAGCAATGATGGTCTGCGTGCTGTTCGGTAGGCGGCTGGTCCAAATCATGCGTAAAAAGTCTTCTGGAACTCCGGGGCCTGCTAGGTGTCGTAGATGACGTAAGAATTGAGAAGGCTTACGATCACCTAGCTCCTCGTGTGTTAAAAGTTGCTGTACCTTTTTTCTCTTGGTGCGGACAAACGTTTAATTAGCTCCAGCTTGAGTTTTTCGTACTTCTTGGTCACAGGCGGGTTGACGATGATGTCTTCGACTTCAGCTGCGTATTGCGGGTCAAGTTGTCCAATCACATAGTAGAACTTGGTGCTATCTGCAGTGATGTTGGAAATCGCGAATTGGCCTTCGATCTGGGCGAACCAAATCGCCGGCTTCTCGGGCCAAAACGGTGGAATTTGCACGCCAACTCGGAATACATTGTCATCATCTTTATTCTTCGTGTCAGCCGCAGTGCTATCAGTACTCTCGTTAGAGAGTAGTATATTCCTTGATCAGTACGATCTAGCGGCATTCTGACCTTTGTCAATGGTGTACGGTCCATTCAGTGGTCACCAATTATAGTGGATTTGTACTATTTATATAGAAAGAGAGGTTTAAGCTACCGACAATGGAAGAAAATAGCTGAGTCCGAAAGAAATTATAAATTTAATGCAAAAAAAAATCTTAGACAAATCTTAGAAAAAGCGAATGACAATTCCATTTGAAAATCGGTGTTCTTTTATTTTTTTCTTTTCGCGCCCCAGCGCCACACGTCGTGGAAAATTGGAATGAAATTCACGAAGGTTGGCGCAAGGAGTAAGAGTACGCCACACTCCTACTCCATGCACTGGAATGAATCACCAAAGAGGTTGTAAGGCCTATAACATGCTTGATCTACACGTTCATTCATCTAAGAAGGTTAAGGAACCTTCTTTAAATTTAAACTGATTAACCGAATGACCATGTTGACAGTTGACATAGTTGACAGTTTCAAAATTTTAATGGCTATGTCAATAACATTCTCTTTACTTTGGATCTCCTTGCTTGAGGCTATGTGACGATCCTCATATTACGTTTCGGGTAACGAAGAAATAAATCATTGATTTTTATTTTCGTTTATGTAAAAATAAAGAATTAAAATAAATTATATAAGATAGCCTATGTTTTAATCTGGTAATTTCTAAGCATATTCGTGAAAACCGCATTAAAATCCGTCCAGTGGTTTAGGAGATGTGCGCGGACAAACAAACAAACAAACAAACAAACAAACAAACAAACAAACAAACAGACAAAAATTCTAAAAACTGTCCTATCGTGTTCAGCTGCTTATTTTAAGACGACCTGTGTGATATTTTTTTTGTTATCTCGCAATTACAGATTTTTTTATCTCTACGTTTTTATTATATGTATAGACTACATGCTATCCGAAGCTAAAGCCAATGTTTACATAAAAGCAATAAAGATACCTCTAATCCTCATCTTGAGTCATTGAATATTCAAATTTTTGTGAGCCTTGAGTGGTCACTTTGCTAAGGTTATTTGTTGGTCCTCCAAGCCTCCTCGTGTTTAGCATCATTAGTCTTGTCTCAAGGTTCCCTTAGTCCGCTTCAAATGAGGACAATGTGATATATTTCGTCATCAGATCTGAAGAAATCCTTTATTGAGGTAGGTAACTTTAATAAGGTAACCTTAAGATTTCAACCGTCATTAAGACTATAAGGGCCTTACTTAAAAACGTTACTCAAGTTGACATACGCTTAAATATGCTCCGTCTTGTTTTCGCGTGTGACGATTGCCGTCAGCGAGAAGTTGAGAGAGCATTTTAAAACATAGATCAACTTGAGTAACGTTTTTAAGTAAGGCCCTAAATGCCGAAACACAACTCAAGGAAATCTCAAGGATGGCGATAGGGAGAGGTAATGCCCATAAATATAGGAATTAGTAACGATGTGGTAAGGTGTGCAAGTTCGTATATTGGCCGTGTGGTTAGCCCTGATGTCAGAGATTTAGGCCACATGAGGGGCCTGACATGGCGATGTGGCCCAAGATAAGAAAAACTCGCATATTCATTTTATATTGAAGTGTTCCTTAGTGTATTTAAATAGAACTCGCAAAGCCTGCAATGGATCATGAATCAGCAAAAAGATGATGGGACCCTGCTCACCCAACTCACACATTTGTATCAGACCTTTCTCTTGCCAAGCTCTTGATATCTGTGTATAGACGTCAGTTTCAGGTAAAATATTTACGAACCGGCTCGGTGATTGGTAATTCCATTTGATTAGCGCCACGATGGATTGAGCCGAGCCTGACAATCCCTCGGGGGTAAACATCGGCATCGGTCGGTGTGCCCAAATAATCCCGTGGCCACGTAATGACTGAAATCTACAGACTGCACGGAACAAATTGCTCGTGCCTTTGTGTCGTTGGGTAGGATCACAAGTTAGAATTGTGTGCATTGAACATCTAAAATGTAGATTGTAGTTTGTGTATGGCGAATTTCTCGGAAGAACTTTTTCTTTCGACTAAAACGGGTATTATTGCACGAGGTAATTCTGCCAGTGTTCTAGGAACCTTGCCGTGCGGCGGTGATCGCGACGGAGTTTTTATTTTGTAGTACATGTTTGTTTATTCGCATGGGTAAAAGAAAAAAAATTGTGTTTAAAAAAAATATATACCACAAAGCTGTTTATCACAGAAAATCAACCAAAATTAGGTTGAATTCGGCCAACCCAGTTACTGTCAAAGTCTTCACCCGAGACATTATTGGAGCAACTGAAATTTGTCTTCGGGCTTTCTAGTGCCACTCACTCGGCTGTTTACTAACCTGAGTTTCCAGGCTTTATCAATTTAGTTCTGTTAACATTCTACTGCTCTATTTATACAAATTGCTAATCTCAATCAACCATCAAGATGACATCAATGACTGATTTAACTCAATAATCGTGAGTATGATCCCGTAATAGGTATTTAGATAATAAATTGACGAATATCTATGCTATGTTGCATTGTATATACGTGTAATGACGACAAGTGTTTTCATTGACTCGTATACCTACATACGATATAAGATATTTATCAATAAGTACAAAAACCAACAAACAAAATTATTGCTATTTCCAAATCAAAACCTGTACAAAATTGTTCATACTTTTGGAGCTGGTTTACAAACTACTGAACCAAAGTTAATTAATTTGTTGTAGGACCATGTCGAGAGTTCTTCAACGTAATAAAAAAGAACCACATAAGTTTGTTAAGTTTAATGTCGGAGTAATCGATGTACAATTATTGCACAAACATAAAAAACGGACTTGATAACCTCCCTTCTAAAGTCGGTATAAAAATTACATTATTATAGGGTAGTAGTTTCACCCGTGTAGATCACACCTTATATCATTAGCTATCTGCCAGTGAAAGTCCCGTCAAAATTGGTCCAGCCGTTTTTGAGTGCATAGAGAACAAACTTATATCGTACATACACACATCGCCTTTTATCCATCTATACATATAATAAAAACGTAGAAATAAAAAAACTATAATTGCGAAATATAAAAAAACACACAGGGCGTCTTAAAATAAGCAGCTGAACACGTTAAGACAGTTTTTAGAATTTTCCACGTACATCTCCTAAACCAATGGATGGATTTACATGCGGTTTTCACGAATATGCTTAGCTATGATCATATTGAGGTATAGGCTATGTTATTTTGCGAATGGGGAGAAAAAAAGGGTTGAAAAGTTTATATGAAAATATACGCGAACGAAGTCGCTGGCAACAGCGCTAGTATTGAATAAGAAGATTTAAAATTGTACGAATTCGCACTTCTGGTTGTTTTTTTCATAATTAATGTTAATTGTAATTGCGTTAACTAGTTACCGCTAAGCATAATTACCTTCACGCATGATTTAATTATGTAAATGTATGTTTACTCAAAAGAAAACTTTCTGCTCAGAAAATAACGCATTTTCATATCCCTCAAAGGAATATTACAAAGTGCCAGGAGCAATAAATAAATAAATCCCTTTTATGTTTTGTTCGCATACTTACCTACTCGTGTAGCTATAGGTGTAGGTTTGCGCGGAACGTGAATGTAGCGACTAAGCACGAAATCGACTCCGCATTACCTGAGGCGTCAGTTTCAGGTTTCAATATTGAGCGCTCGCTCGATACCGACTGTTTGCATATTTTGTGTAAACCGGCACCTTTAAGTATTTGCAGAATTGAGCCATTAGGTACCTTGGAAAGCTGTTTCCACCTCCCACCCACGTTGGCATGCCCTCGTTTTCTCATCTGTGAAAGTAAACAGCGGGAAATTGGAGCTGCCCGTTCATGAGATTCTGAAATGGAACTTCTCGGTCCGATTGCAAGTCTACCTGCTTAATTAACGCTTGGCTCTATATATTTGAACAAGCTCCTGTTTTTGATTGTAATAGTAGGTATTTATTGTTACCCTCTTGTGCATGAGTTAGGCTGTATGGCTTTTGTAGCGAATTTTCCTATGTATACTTTTTATATACCGATGATATTGTTTTGGTAATTTTTGATATGTTTAAAAGGTTTTGGGTAAGTTGGATAATAGAGACTAATGCTAAAGAGTGTTGTTACGGAGCCTATGTAACTGCATCTAATAAATTATTTTTTGTTAATTGGGTGAAATGCTGTACCTACAATTTTCTCCTCTTGTTTCTAGTCTCGCAAACTGTAACAGCTGTTGTAGTCTCCTGTCGAAGCTATCTATGACAGCCCCGTTAGCTTTGTTGGTAGTGATCCTGCCTTCTGTGCTTGGGGGCGTGGGTTCAATTTCCACCTAGGACAAACATTTGTGTGATGAACATTTTTGTTTGTTCTATGACTGGGTGTTAATATCTATTTAAGTATGTATTTAAAATATACATGTATGTATATCAGTGTCTGGCAGCCATATTACAAGCTTTGCTTAGTTTGGGGTCAGATGACCATGTGTGCAATAATGTCCCAGATATTAAATGTTATCATTTTATCTTACGTAAAAGCGTACGAACTTCGTATCCAAATTGAAATTAGGATTTTCACGGGCGACGATTTTTCAAACAGGTTTAATAATAATCGTAAGACCACAGAGTAGGAGGAGGCTGACCGGGTCGGAGGGGGAGGGTGACAAACCGCCGCTGGCATGGGTGGCGAGCTTGGATGCTCACTAACCCATTGTCCTAGGTGAAATATACTAAGTCATGACGCGATGATATGCAGCTTGCGCATTAAAACAAAATCGGGCAAACTGATTTAAGCAAAAACATTATATGTCGGCTTTGCTTTCATTGTTTCGTTCTGTGTTGTGTTGTGTCCGTAACGCTTTGCTCTACTTGGGTGACAAATGCGACAAAGCGATTCAATGGAACGCTAACGTAAAGCGAAGAAATCGAATAACACAAGGGGCCGTCGTAGCGTAAACAGTTTGATCGATTTAGTTATGTATTGCATTAGTAATAAAATGTGGAAATGCAATGTGATGCTACGCGAAGCGATTAAATATAATAAAACTTTAATTATTAGGTATTTGATCTGCGTTTCGTAGCGTAAATCAGTTTGCGTGATTCTGTTTTAAAAACCCGTAGACAGATTAGAAAATGAATACTGAGGTTTTGTTTTTAAATATCAATCTCAGTAATTTCATAAAATTAAACATGTTGATTGTGCAAACAAATGGGCGCGTAATATGTCCATTAAGTATTACCTAAAGTAGCATCCTAGCGATGAGTCGCGTCGTGACTCATCGCTTTCCGTCTCCCACCTAGGACAATATATAAGAATTACCTCCATGTTAATTGCCGACTTTAATTACGTGCTCTTCGCACCGCTTACAGCCCGAGCAGAGCCTTTTAAACCTACTTATTACAATGGATAGGTAGATTCCATTGTGATTTTAATGAAGCTTGCCAGATTATTGTCTGCTAAATATCATTTATACGAGTTGGGCAATAAGTTAACTGTAATATTTTAATAGTAAAAATCTCTGAAATAGGACTATAAAGCAATTATGTTGATGTTTTGATATCATTACATTTGTGAATCATCTTATTATTATTTTTGGCTTTTGATTTTCACGAAAGATGCTAACGACCGTGCGAAGTGGAAGAGTCACAGTAGGAAAACGGAAACCGCCCAGTGATGGGTGACGGGATTCACGCTAGGCAGACAGAAAAGGCTTGTGTTTGACCCTCACCACGCCTGTTGTTTAGCAATGATGCTATTTACGAAGGAGCACGTTTGCCTAGAAGAAACCGATTGACTCGCGGCTTGAAGACACCCACATTATAACTATTGAGAAACACCCATGCAGGCAGCGAAAACGCTGCCTGCATGGGTGTCCTTCAAAATAAATACCACAGTCTAGTTTAATACTGACCTTCATGGATTTAACTATTTACCATTTACAGCTGACATTAATTAAAAACACGGAAAATCTGCAACTAAATTTCTTTATTTATTTAGTATTTATGCTCGCAAAACGGTAGACATTTATAATACCGACTGCCTTGCAAAAATGTAAATAAACCAAGTTCCGCCAAAATTTTCTGAGGCTTATAATCTTTCTACTCTGTACCCTTAACTCCATCATTGGTTCAATGATCCAGTAAGCCCTTGTGCTAACGATGCTGTCAGAACGCTCCCTCTTCCATTGTGCTGAAAGCTTTTTCGTCGAAGCTTTTCGTCTGACGTTCGAAATGGACGTTAACATTTTCAAAAGCGTTTTTAAGTTTTCACGTTGTTTGGGTTCGAAATATTTTTGCATTTTACATTCTCTTCGATATTGTTTTCTTTACGTCAATTTTCGGTTTATAAACCGAACATAAGACGTATATCAATAAGATATGTCTAGCGGTTGCCCGCAACTTGGTACACGCAGATTTTCACGTAAATTTTTATCCCTCCACTAATGACCCTTTTAATTCATCCGTCATAAAATCCTTTCTTAGCGAAAAATTTCTACGACTCTATAGAATGAATGGTTGAAGTTTATAATATTGTTTTCAAAGCTTTATTCACAACGAAGTAGTCGTGTTTGTACGAGCATTGTAACATAACAGTTCCCGACACAATCTAAAGTTAAGTCCTATATTGCAAGCAGGTGCCACCTGTAAAAGGAAATTATACAACAAGAAAACCTTCAGCTCTCGCTAACGCACGCGCGTTTGTGTGTTGGTGAAACAAGTATAAGTATCTACCTACGGCAGAAATAAACTTCATATACGTAGGGCGGGTAAGAAGATTCAAGCATCTATGGCTGTCAGTAACTTAATTTTCGATTTCAGCATTACATTAACTTTATGCGAGGAATTTTCCTCTTTATTTCCTTCAATACCTACTTAAAGCGAGAATCATTATATCGCAATATAAGTGCCAGCGTAAAGTTCCCTCTCCATTCGACAAGCGGTCTCCAGACCGTAGCCGCCTTTTATGATCCATAAACAAGGGCCTATATCATTCCAGGGATTTTTATTCTAAGTAGGCAAGCCATAAATATCAAGTTCTTTATAATGAAAATTTGGAAACCTACTTACGAATTCTATTGCTTCCATATGTGAACCATATATGCATATAAACATAAATGTCTGCAAGGAAAATTTTAAACGAGGTTTCAATCTGACTACGAAATTCTCGTTCTTAATTAACATACGAGTATTATCTTCCTACACGTTTGAAATATTCGAGCAAATATCACAAGTAACAAGCTTGTAGAAAGTGGTGTGCTGGAATGAGTGATGGCTATGACTGCTTACAATATACTACGGTCGGATTGATATTTTGGGGAATGTTTCGGCCGATTCATCTTGATCTCGGGTTCGACCTTGACTGCCGAGAACCCCAATATGCCTCCTCAGTTTTATTTCAATGCCTCTTATATTCAGTCATAGTCATATTTTGTATGTATGTGTGAATAAGAGTTGGATTGCGAAGGACGCGATCGTTTGAAAGGTCAACTTGAGGATTTGATTTCCGCTGATACAAGAAACTCAACCTATTCCTCTTATTCCGTCG
Source organism: Agriopis leucophaearia (assembly GCA_949125355.1). Classification (NCBI taxonomy): domain Eukaryota; kingdom Metazoa; phylum Arthropoda; class Insecta; order Lepidoptera; family Geometridae; genus Agriopis; species Agriopis leucophaearia. The sequence goes on from OX421264.1 coordinate 10,425,119, forward strand.
TAATTCCGTTATACTGGTTTGTAGGTAGCAAAAAAAGGGATGACAATTTATTAGTGGAAGGGGAAATGTAAACAAATAGGTGGAGTGTAATGCCAAAGGATTTGGTAGTACTTAGTTACTTACCTTACTAGGTACTTAGTTAAGTACCTAAACGGTGGTAGTGACGTATTTTGCGGTGGTAAATCTCTTGTAAAGTAACGTAGAATGAAATAATAACTGTTTCAAGGTATATACAGCATAAATGTAGATTTACTCAAACTACACTCGTCTGTTGGCCTTTTAGAGAAACTTGAGAGTCACACAACGGCAATGGAGAGAGCTATGCTCGGAGTTTCTTTGCGCGATAGAATCCGAAACGTGGATAATCGACAAAGAACCAGAGTCATCGACATAGCTATTAAAATTTGCAAGTTGAAGTGGCAATGGGCAGGCCACATCGCCCGAAGAACCGATAACCGATGGGGAAGAAAGGTTCTTTAGTGGAGACCACGAACCGGAAGACGCAGCGTAAGTAGGCCTCCCACTAGATGGACCGACGACATCGTGAGAGTCGCGGGCATCCAGTGGATGTAGTTGGCAGGTTGTCGTTCAGTGTGGAGGTTAAAGGGGGAGGCCTATGTTCAGCAGTGGACGTCTTATGGCTGATGATGATGACACTCGTCGTCGTCGTATCTGCATTGAAGTTATAAAGAGGTTTATGATTTTGTATGTTTTCAGGAGGTAATAGCTGGAAGTACCGATCCATTTTGATAATTACTTTACTGAAAGAAAGCTACACTTTCCCGAGTGAAATAGGCTATAAATATTTTGTTCACGGCGCGGGCGAAGCCGTGTGTGAAGCTGGTATTGAAAAGTAGGGATTCCTGTAGTACCTACTAAGGAAACTTAAAACTATTTTAAAAAATCTGACGAAGTATGTTCCGTGTTCCGCATTGCGTGTAAAACATATAAAAAAAAAGTATCGGGAATTTTCTTTTCAATTAATAGATAGTAAATTGATTTTGCGTATGCAAATATACCGGCCAAATGCGAGTCGAGCTCGCGACCTGAGGGTTCTGAACCACAACATAAAATACAAAAAACTCAATAAAAAAAATCTTTTTAAATCTGGCTAATTTCACAAAGAAAACACTATTTGAATTATCATAATCATAAGCTACTTAAATTGTTACAAAAAAGTAGTGTAAAAAGACAACACGCCTAATCAAGCGGTCACCCATTCAAGTACCGACCGCGCTCGATTTGAGAACCGGCGGTGAACAGAAATTGGACACCGACTCGCACTTGGCCAGTATTTATTATTTGTTGTTTTACTTTAGAGTTTGTAATATGATCATGCTTTGTTTGACAATTATACGTATTACGAGTTACTCGTAATACAACCCTAACATTTTTGTATTACCATTTTTAAACTAGAGTAAATACAAAAATACGTTTGCTGTATGGACTCCCCTTAAGTTTTAACTTGTTTATTTCTTAGTTTATCCGCCGTAACATTATATATTCTGTGAAAATTTTAACTGGCTAGATATTACGATTCGAAAGATACAGCCGTTAAAAGGTAGGACGGACACACGAACGGACAGACAGAGAGCATAGGCCTAAGCTACGCTGTCTGTCTCCCATTTACACCCAAGGGTCACATTTATTTCCTTTGGGTACGGAACCCTAAAAACGAAACTGAAGATAACCTATAAAAATACAGTTGAGGTAATTGTAGAAGTATTTTGAATAATCACACTAATATCATATAATTATGTGAAAGTTTGGATGGATGGATGGATGGATGTTTGTTACTCAATCACGCAGAAACGGCTGGATGAATTTGGATGAAATTTAGAATATACATTGCTTATTTTCTGGATTAACACATAGGCTACTTTTCATCATCACCATCATCACCGATTTTCATCACCACGCTGGTGAAACCGCTGGGCGCAGCTAGTTTTAATAAAACGTTATAACTTTGCTATTTAAATCAACTTTTAATCGACTCTACCATTTATCTATTTTGTATTAATCTCACTTTTTTGACAAATGTTTTTACTGTAGTGTACTGTACTGTATGTGAAAGTGATGAAACATGTAGTTCAGTGAGAGTTATAGAAGTACTTTGAGTGGAACGAGGGCGATGTTTCGAATGTGTGTCGAACGTCGGCAGGCGGCGACCGCAGCGCTGGCGCCTCTCGCGGTTTCAACCTCTTTGAACCTGCCCGAAGCAGTAATAGATGTAGCTCGCTTTCTGTGAAGCAGCTATACAAAGTAGAATATTCACCAGCGAGCTCTAATTATTGTGAAATGACTTGCCCAGTGTCACTGAATATTATTTACGTACATCTAAGGCCAATAAATTATTCTCATTCTGATGAATTTTATGACACTTTCAACTAATAATACAATTTAAATAATAGCCACGGTACTGATACTAGTGTGTATCCTGGATGTGGTACCAGGCCGCAGCCGCCAGCCCATCTGCTCCATGTTGACTGCTCAACTTTACTTCTCGCGGTAACGCGGCGTTATTTGTTTAATTCTTCTGCTTTTAGAGCTCTCCTAAGTACTTGATATAATGTCGCTAATATAATTCTGTAGTAGGTGCGTTCAATTTCCACGCCCCAGACATGGGTTCTGCTGGGCCACGGTCTTCTCTCATAGAGAGAGAGAGAGTGAGAGGATGTGCCCTAACCCACCATGCTGACCAAGTGCATGTTGGTGAATATCATGTCTTTGAAATGTTGAGGTTCTTGGACAAACCAGTTTCCTCGAGATGTTTTCCTTCACTGTTTTTGAGAGATGGCATCAAAACTGCACATAATTTATTTAGTACTAAATAACCACCGGCCCCATCGTTCATTTTTTAAATTTGCCAATTTGCAAACCGTTCACCAAATGAATCATTGTAGGTGAATCTACATCATTTAACTTGAAATATTTGTGAATATTTTACTTTACATTAATTTGTGAATAAGAAACAAAAAATCGTCCACTAAATCAAACAATGCAGGTAAATCTACATCATTTATTAACGTCTTGTTATCTTATCTCTGGTCATAATAATAAACACGACCTTACAGTCCCGGGGACGTTAATAAATCACGGACAGCTCTACGGCACCCGTCGGGACACTTGTCTGAGAGGACGCTTTTATTTTTGTTCTTTTCCGTATTTTGCTGGCGATATACGAGAATATTCAAAGATTAATTGCGTGTCTAGAACTTTAGAAGCCAGTCTACTTATTTATATGTAGACTGTAGCTTTAGTCTGGTGCCGATAATAATAATTCGCATAGACGTTTGTGCTACGAGAAAGCTACGCCGATGTGGGCAATATACAGCTTCTATAGATCTATGAATTTATAAACAGAATACGAAAATTGCAAATGATGAACAGTCCGGATTTGTCTATTTGTCTGCCTGTCTACCTGCCTGTTAGTCTGTGCCTGTGTCTGTTTCTGTTGAGGTTTGTTTGTGTGCGTGTGTGTGTCTGTCTGTCTGTCTGACTGCCTGCCTGCCTGGCTGGCTGGCGGTCGGTCGGTCGGTCGTTTAGTCTGCGTTAAACTTGGCATGATTAAAGTATACACTTTAAAGTAAAACTGTACATAATGGCCAAGTGCAAGACGGTGACGAGTTTCTGTTCACCACCGGTTTTTGTACGATCACGTTGTAGTAAGTTCAAGTAGAAAAAGGAACCTTGAAACATGTGTTGTGTACGTTTTTATTTTTAAGTGACTTCATGATGCACGGAATCATGAAAATCTAAACGATGCCTTCATATTTAATCTTTTGTAGCTGAAAGTTTAATATTTGAAACAAATATATAGCTTTTTTACGACTAACAACGTTCCCTATTTTGAGTAGTAAACCAGAAATTAAGGTTTTCAGTAGATGAGTACGTATCGTTCGCGCAAAATTTTATGAGCCCTCTGAAGTTAGGCCCAGTGGCTGCGCAGTACGCATATTATAGGTATCCGAGGGACTTTACAGGGCGTCGGGGAGGCCTCGCGCCTAACTTCAGAGGGCTCATAAAGTTTTGCGCGAACGATATCACCTCTCAGATACTCTCTTAAGGGTGGCTTTAATTCTGTTAACTCGCGTTCCTCTCCAGATACCACCGGTAGTTTGTATAATTTCCTGCCAGCAATACATAGTATATCTACATACCAGTCACTCTATATACCCATTAAGTTTTTGTTTTCCATCAAGTCCTTAAAGCTTCAATGCCTCCTTTGTGTGCCATTATCATTTCAACCCAGACTATTTTAGTGTTTTTTAACATAATTAGTGTACCTGTCTGCAATATAAAAACTCAACTGGATGATTCACTACAACATGTCATTAATTACTTCTGTTTTATTATTTTTCGGGGTCAAAATAATCCTTTGACAAAACCATTTACTACTATATCACAAATTGCTACGTCGTTCGTTGGGCTCAAGTTCCTACATAGACGCTCGCGTGGCAGCAATCTCAGACGATGCAATCGCTAAATTGCGATTGATCCTAATTTTTACGAGAAATATTTTCCAGTACATCCTCGGGCATCTAAAAATATCTCTTTGGCATCAAACAAAAACATTTGATAAGTATTCGAGCTATGGAGACGGATTAGAATTGTGAGACATGAAATGTTTATACCTACCACACAGCTGCCTGGTTTATCGTGTGTGTAATTTGTAGTGTGATCAATAAAGAATTCATCTATCTAATAAATTTTTGGAATTGTATCCAGATTTCCATCCTAGAAAATAAAAAAAAATAAAATGTTCGTTACAAAAATTTAAATATTTATATTATTTTTTTACTTCATCTTCATTGGAAACACTAACTTTACTTCATGTAAATTATAAGTAAGTATTTATTAATTTGCTAAGTATTTATCGAATTATATTTCCATCTCTAAAACAATATTTTTCTAGGATCGATATTTTTTATTATAACACCACGCGGATGAATTCACGGGCAAAAGCTAGTATAACATTAAAGTTACTTTTAATACCAAAACGCTGATTCAGACATTCGCTTTACATATTGTGCATCTAGCGTGTCTTATGGCATTATAATGTTTTCCTCACAATTGAACAAGAAATAAATTGGTGCATAAATCTTTAGAATACATTGTTAAAAGCTAAAGCTCGATCCCACACAAAGGCGAGCTATGTTCCGATGTTACATCTTGTACAGTCAGTGTCATAACGTCACTACCTCCCTTTTGGTAACCTTGCCATTTCGTAAAATGTTTACGAAAAACAACTTTTTGTAGGTAGGTATGATGATTGGGTTACGGAACTGGGAGGTTTCGAAAAGGAAAGTAGGCGTCAACATGTATATAAATTTTGAAAACTCAAAAGAAGCCAGTTTTGTTGCGAGTAAATTTTTGCCGATTTACATATTATGTATGTAAGTATGAAGAGCGCAACTTTCGATAGGTACTGCGAACGCAACCAGCATCCTTATTACGTAACTTTTCTGGTAATCATAACCTGTTTTGGGTCAAACCATGACTGGGCTTCATGAAAGCCAGTCTCGGCTTAATATGAAATTAAATCAATAAAATAAATCCCAGCAAAATATTATCATGTGAAATATTGTTCAAATGCCCGGTACATATAGGTTATGATTATGGGATATACCTGATTTTGCCGTCGAAAGTCTTAAGATCTAACTGAATGCCAAGCTTTATATCCATTCCTTTAATAATAGCTACGACAAAAAGAACGTTCTTGAATTGCTTAAAATGAAAATTTCCTATTTATTGCCGCTAAAAATGTACCTTGGCAAGTTGTCAAATTTTGAAGTGTACAATATTATGTGAAAACTTGCCAAGACTTTTTTATTTATTTAATATTAGTATTGCATTTGTTAACCATTGATGTAGTCTACGGTAACATACCGGCAAAAAAGTGCCGGTTTGTCCTGTTATTAGCAAAAATCAATGTAACTTATAGAATTGGCTTTAGGGGCATAAATACATCGAATATCACAACAAAAAAACTCACTCATAACTGCTCCAGCCAGAGTTATTTTAACTGAAAATAAAAAAGTGCCGGTTTGTCCTGTTATTAGCAAAAATCAATGTAACTTATAGAATTGGCTTTAGGGGCATAAATAGATAAATCGAATATCGCAACAAAAAAAAACTCACTCATAACTGCTCCAGCCAGAGTTATTTTAACTGAAAATAAAAAAGTGCCGGTTTGTCCTGTTATTAGCAAAAATCAATGTAACTTATAGAATTGGCTTTAGGGGCATAAATAGATACATCGAATATCGCAACAAAAAAAACTCACTCATAACTGCTCCAGCCAGAGTTATTTTCACTGAAAATAAAAAAGTGCCGGTTTGTCCTGTTATTAGCAAAAATCAATGTTACTTATAGAATTGGCTTTGGGGCATAAATGGATACATCGAATATCACAACAAAAAAAACTCACTCATAACTGCATCAGCCAGAGTTATTTTCACTGAAAATAAAATAGTGCCGGTTTGTCCTGTTATTAGCAAAAATCAATGTAACTTATAGAATTGGCTTTAGGGGCATAAATAGATACATCGAATATCACAACAAAAAAAAACTCACTCATAACTGCTCGAGCCAGTTATTTTCACTGAAAATAAAAAAGTGCTTGTTTGTCCTGTTATTAGCAAAAGTCAATGTAACTAATAGAATTGGCTTTAGGGGCATAAATAGATACACCGAATATCGCAACAAAAAAACTCACTCATATCTGCTCCAGCCAGAGTTATTTTCACTGAAAATAAAAAAATCCGGTTTGTCCTGTTATTAGCAAAACTCAATGTAACTTATAGAATTGGCTTTAGGGGCATACATAGATACATCGAATATCGCAACAAAAAAAACTCACTCATAACTGCTCCAGCCAGAGTTATTTTCACTGAAAATAAAAAAGTGCCGGTTTGTCATGTTATTAGCAAAAATCAATGTTACTTATAGAATTGGCTTAAGGGGCATAAATGGATACATCGAATATCACAACAAAAAAAACTCACTCATAACTGCTCCAGCCAGAGTTATTTTAACTGAAAATAAAAAAGTGCCGGTTTGTCCTGTTATTAGCAAAAATCAATGTAACTTATAGAATTGGCTTTAGGGGCATAAATAGATACATCGAATATCGCAACAAAAAAAACTCACTCATAACTGCTCCAGCCAGAGTTATTTTCACTGAAAATAAAAAAGTGCCGGTTTGTCCTGTTATTAGCAAAAATCAATGTAACTTATAGAATTGGCTTTAGGGGCATAAATAGATACATCGAATATCGCAACAAAAAAAACTCACTCATAACTGCTCCAGCCAGAGTTATTTTCACTGAAAATAAAAAAGTGCCGGTTTGTCCTGTTATTAGCAAAAATCAATGTAACTTATAGAATTGGCTTTAGGGGCATAAATAGATACATCGAATATCGCAACAAAAAAAACTCACTCATAACTGCTCCAGACAGAGTCATTTTCACTAAAAATAAAAAAGTGCTTGTTTGTCCTGTTATTAGCAAAAGTCAATGTAACTTATAGAATTGGCTTTAGGGGCATAAATAGATACACCGAATATCGCAACAAAAAAAACTCACTCATAACTGCTCCAGCCAGAGTTATTTTCACTGAAAATAAAAAAAATGCCGGTTTGTCCTGTTATTAGCAAAAATCAATGTAACTTATAGAATTGGCTTTAGGGGCATAAATAGAAACATCGAATATCACAACAAAAAAAACTCACTCATAACTGGCTCCAGCCAGAGTTATTTTCACTGAAAATAAAAAAGTGCCGGTTTGTCCTGTTATTAGCAAAAATCAATGTAACTTATAGAATTGGCTTTAGGGGCATAAATAGATACATCGAATATCGCAACAAAAAAAACTCACTCATAACTGCTCCAGCCAGAGTTATTTTCACTGAAAATAAAAAAGTGCCGGTTTGTCATGTTATTAGCAAAAATCAATGTTACTTATAGAATTGGCTTAAGGGGCATAAATGGATACATCGAATATCACAACAAAAAAAACTCACTCATTGCTTGTATTTAGTAGCAAGACACAACATTTTAGCCATGTCTTGTTTTGGTTTACTTTTTTTTTATGTATGTTAAATATGAGTAGGTGGATAGATAACTCTTTATTATTTCATAACGTAGATACCAGAAATGATATACATTTCTATGTAAACGCAACACATCGTAAAACTAGTGGCGGCCTTAATGCTATATATATATAAACTACCCTTTTCCAAGCAACCATATCATATTTATGTATATACCTGGGTACACACTACATACCTTATTAAGAACTTTGCGGAATTATCTTGAAGAATTTTTAAAGGTTTTTCTGTCGCTGAGTGTACCAAACGTAAAATGTCGTTGCAGGTTCAATGTGGTATGGGATAATCGCGAATCGGAGAATGGTGAGCTAGAAGAATTCAAGCTGCTGTATTTTCTTCAGGACGACACAATCGCAATAAAGGTAATTGAAAAAGTGCATTTTAGTTCTACATAAGAAATGTAGAACTAAAATGCACTTTTGCAATCCTGAAAATAGAACATATAACTATGTATATAACAAAAAAATATCTAAATAACAAAACGTCGAAGCAATTGCACATTATTAAATGTATACCGCCACGGTTTACAATAGTACCTACTAACATACCATAAACACACCCATGTTTGAAATCTGTAGTTTATTTTGCAAAAATTAAATTAAATTGCATATATTTATTTACCCTATTACAAGCACATAGCTGAAATATACACGTATAATTTATCGGGCACTCAAATCTGGGAGAAGGTCGCCAAGGAACGCCATTTACTGTGGCCTTGGGCTAGAGTCCAGCTTGCACCTTACGTACTATTTCTTATATAAAAAATACAATAAGAATCCTCCTTACCTTAAATTTTCTAAAAGGGTTGAGTTGGGTTGTGTACTTTTTGATTAGAATCGCGCCTCTATAAAGCGTGCCTCGCAAAACCCCAATTGGGAAAAGAAGAAAAAACCCAGAAGAGTTGAAATATAATTAAGATATTTAAAAAAACACACTTATGTGACTCGTTAAAACAAACCAAAAACGTTTGAACGTTGTGATAACTGAGTCGGGGGATAGATAATGGAATTAACTCATGATTACAAACCAAATGATCTCAAACGTTTTCTAGTAGCCATTGATGGATTAGCTATTATTAAGTTTTGGGCTCGGCAGGCTTTTCTCTCCAAATCACGTGTTAGATAATTAATTGCCTTGTTTAAATGAAAAACAAACAACACACATAGACAATTCTAAAAAATTACGACCAGCAGAGTTCGATCTTTGCCCATCTGGGTAAATTCTTTCACAATGCAACCAATTTAAGCGTTGGTGACGCCATCATTATTACCTCATAAACATATTCCATCATTCCAAATAAAATTAAAATATGTTTATAAATAATATACATAAAACAGTTACAAATATTTTAATTTCATGCTAGACAGAGCGTACTATAGCAAGTTATGACGTCAAGCCGTGCGCACGCCATACAAATGCTATACTAACACACGCATTGCTGGTAGGGATAGGGCATCCCCTCTCAATCCCCACCAAAAACTTTAAACGCTTATATCTCGGAAATTTATCATATATATATTTTTCAGTATGTGTAATGTAGGTATTTAATTATATCATTCGCTAAACCTTGTTGTCTATCTATCCATCTTCAATAAATATAAATAAAAATGAATCGCCAAAATATATGTATGCGCATAACTTTCAAACGACTGCACCAAATTAGATCATTTTTTTTGTGTTCGTTATTGTCAGGACAAGGTTTGTATAAAATAAAATTTTAATTTTTACGTCTTCAAGTCCCAAACTTGACTGAGAGACGCCTTTTTACTAATTCAAAAGTATTTTGATTATATTTGAAGTGTTTAAAGTTAGCTTAGAGACACTAATAGGTAACGTACAGTGGTTTACTTATTTTCGGAAAATATATGTATGTATATATAATACTTGTAGACCAGGGTAGAAGCCTTTAAAAATAATAAAAAGTGAAAAAAAAATTAGTAGGATGAAACCCATTAGAAAAGGAAGAGGATATTATAAAAATGAAAGGAAAAAAAAATTACGGGCGATCTGAGTTCGGGAAGTGGGGGGGGGGGGGGTTTAAGGGTAAAAAATGGTTTATCTCGATTTCCGGTAAAACTACAAGTCCTATGAAAAAAAATTAAATGGCAAAGTTGTAGGTAATAAAAAGATCTAAAACTTCTGTGGATACACTTTTTTCACATAACCTCAAAATTTATGTGAAAAATTCAAAAAACCAAGTTTTTGGTTTTTTATTTTTATCTTTTACATAAATTTTGTTTTTTTCACGAAATTTGGTGAAAACTTACCTTTTTATGTCCCGAATACGCTGTAATTTATTTGATTAAAAATATTTATTTTTTCACCTTATTTTGAATTAATATCGAAAAAGCACCCTAATTTTCAATCGAAAATTCACCCGTCAAAATATCAGTTTTTTCAAAAAGTTGGTATGTTTTCTGTTTGTTGAAATCTCTACTTTCCGATGGTGAAAAAAATAATATATGTCACTATAGTAAATCTTCTCAGAAAATGCAATGCAAAAAACTCGAAAACGATTATTTTGAGCTATTTATTAAAATTTACACTTTAATTAATCGAAAAACGTAATATTACATGTTTTTCGAGTAATTAAAGTGTAAATTTTAATAAATAGCTTAAAATTGTATATAATAATAATTAAAAAAAAAAACGTTTTCGAGTTTTTTGCATTGCATTTTCTGAGAAGATTTACTATAGTAACATATATTATTTTTTTCACCATCGGAAAGTAGAGATTTTAACAAACAGAAAACATACCAATTTTTTGAAAAAAGCTAATATTTTGACGGGTGAATTTTCGATTGAAAATTAGGGTGCTTTTTCAATATTTATTCAAAATAAGGTGAAAAAATAAATATTTTTAATCAAATAAATTACAGCGTATTCGGGGCATAAAAAGGTAAGTTTTCACCAAATTTCGTGAAAAAAACAAAATTTATGTAAAAGATAAAAATAAAAAACCAAAAAGTTGGTTTTTTGAATTTTTCACATAAATTTTGAGGTTATGTGAAAAAAGTGTATCCACAGAAATTTTAGATCTTTTTATTACCTACAACTTTGCCATTTAACTTTTTTTCATAGGTCTTGTAGTTTTACCGGATATCGAGATAAACCATTTTTTACCCTTAAACCCCCCCCCCCCCCTCCTCCCACTTCCCGAACTCAGATCGCCCGTAATTTATTTTTCCTTTAATTTTTATAATATTCCCCTCCTTTTCTAATGGGTTTCATCTTACTATTTTTTTTTTTGTTTTAAAAATTATCGACCCTGGTCTATTGGTGATACGACCATTTAGTGAGTCATGAGATTTTATAAAAAAAATACGATAAAAGCGTTTTATAGCTTACTCTGGCGGGACATTAGTATGGAATCCTTTTTAGAAAACGTTAACACGTTAAAAATTAACTCATTTCTAAACGAGCATGATAAAACTTAGTTAGATATGGTCAACACTAAAAACTGCAAGTGTTGCATTTACGCACTATTACTCTGCTGCGTACTGAGTCTCGCGTCTCATTTCACTCTCTTTAAAAACCTCCACAGAACGTGGTTATAATTTAGTGAAAGTAGTTGACTCAATACACAAGAACACAATAAATGAGTAAACAAAACAGAAATTATCTTTACAGTAAATTGCTTAGTGTTTGACTACACTGCCTTGAAAGAGTTAACGTCGATAATTACAAAATTAAGTTAAAAACTGACCACTTGAGTTTAAACTTTGAACAAGTAAGTAAATAACAAAAGCGAGATCTATTTTAGGGAAGTTTTAATAAATTCAAACATTTCCTAATGAAGCTAACTGTGAAATAATTGATGTTGTACAAGTTTCCTCGAGAGTTTCACGTTTTAATTTGGAATCAAGCGCGGGACTCGCTAAATAAGAATTGAATGAATATTTATTGAGGTTTCATGGGGCGTCCGAACGTTCTCCAATTACTAGGGCTCAATAAAAATCCTCTTCGCCCACATCAACAAACGCTTTTCGACCTATAGACACTCGCAGTAAATAACTATTGACAAAAAATAAAACAGAATGGTTTTTTTCAATCGTTTTTGTTTGTCATAGGAACTTCACGACGGGAGAGGGGGCAAAGACCCGTTCCCCCTGCTTCTGAAGAAAACTAAGCTGCCTAAAAAATGGAAAGAAAAACCCAGTGAGTATTTTTACGCATACCAGAAGTTTTTGAGTTAGCTCCTAATATCAGGTTCAAATAATTTTAACTGCCTATTTTATTAGATACCTACTATAGTTTAATACGGAACAGTTTGAGATGAGGTTCTATGATAGATATTAACTTCGCATCATCTGGGGCGGGAGTTAACTAAGTAAAGCTAAACGAGGTGGCACAAAAACCTTTAATGGTCTTACAATGGCGCCTGATAGAGCGTGCGCGGAAATGCCGATAAAAAATGAACGGGAAAACGATATGTGGCCTAGAGGGAAAATATCGCATGCCTTTTCTCAATAATCGTTCAATCGGAGTTAAGGACTTTGACAGTAATGGCTCTTGATATTGGTCGTAATTCATATAAATTTCTTATTAAATAGCACAATTATTTTTGAGGGATATCGTTAATTTAGCTTTAATTATTCTGTTTAAAACAAACGTTCAATTTTCACTACAAAATACTCTGTTTCCGCATTTTTAACTTTTCAAATAGCTTTTCGATGTTCCACTTTGTTGGAGTTATCATGCCTCAATGCACCTAGTAAATCCCTACAGACAGCCAACTGAGTAGAATGCAATTTTTATAGTAAAAAAACACGTCTATTCAGTAAGTATGTAGTAAGTAGTATATATTAATGTCTCTATGTGCTTTTATACATATATATTTCCTTTTATGTTTTGTTTTTATATTTTTTGCATGTTTATTCTACGAATGTTTGTTGTTTTTTTTTTAAGTCTGAAGTCCCGTGCGTCTCAGGAGGTCAGTGCTGAAAATCAGCGTTGCAGAGAAATCTGTAGCATTATAGCTGAGCACTGACCTTTTTTGTCGTACTGGACACTACAATGACAACTGAACATGTAGGTATTATTGTTATTTTTAAATTATTATTTTAATTCTGTTTTGTAATGTTGATGTTGTAGTGTCTTGTGCGTAAAATAAATGTTTTTTCTTTCTTTCTTTTCTTTCTTTCAAGTAATAATAACTTATGTTTGTGTGCCATTCTAAGTTCAATAATTAACATTAATGATCTTTGAATGGCACAGCGACATTTATAATTAAAACGGGTAATGTTTAACTTTGATACAAATCATAATTTGAACGGAAATAAATAAGGTACTCGCTTTGTATTAATAGGCTGCTTTTAAGAAGATTAAGTCATGAAAGTTTGAAGAGTTGCCGGGCCGTGCCTGCGTAGTGTTCTTTTCAAAAGAGACTATGAATTATTGCAACTGAAGAAAGCGGTTTTTGCGATGTCTCCGTAATCACTCCACTCCACTGCGGAACTCTAAGCGTCCAAGTTTTTGTACCCGGAATTATGTAGGTAGGCATGAAAAGCTGCTAAAGTCGTAGAACGAGATTTATATCTACGGATAAATTTGAGTCTCCTTACAGGGGCGGTTGAAATTACTGCTGCGATTTAGGACTAAATGAAATAGTGGCCAATAGAACTTTTTGGCTGCAATAAAGTATGGCAGAGAACTAAAATACGACCCAATCCACTTATCATGTATTCCCTTTCTTGCACTATTTCTTCGAATGTGTTCACGCTTGAATATTCAAGCACAATACACTCCGAGTCTGGTTGATATTTAATTTTAGCAGCGAAAAAAAAAGCAGTAAGCGTATATATGATACTAAGAAAATTTGCCTTACATTTTTTATCTTTATCAAAAAGCTTCTTGCCATTACAGTAACCTACTCATATTATACTCCAGAGATTGTTGTGAGTAAAGGTTTATACCTTAAGGTGAAACGTTACACTTTGGCGGGAAAATCAAATTTCAAACAGTTTTTTTATCCTTGTAGCTAGGCCGGGTAATTATTGTGAAATAGCATAGTGTTCGCGAAAATTATTGGTCGTTCTTTACATTATCATGTACAGCTATTAATCAGTTACTCACCATATTACTTACATTTGGCAATAAACCGTTTGAAACAGCATAAATTTGTTTTTTGACAAATGTATGTAATAATGTGCATTGGAGATAAATAACTTTACGCGAGTTTGTAAAAAATAATAATCAATTTTCGCGAACATCATTATCGTTTACAATAATTACTCGGCCTAGCTACAAGAACAAAAAAACTGTTTGAAATTTGAATTTCTCGCCAAAATGAAACGTTTCACCTTAAGTCTATACCAAGTCTATACTTATGTATAGACTTGAATTTTCATCCAAGTAGTTATAGACAGAGTAAAGCTTGATTTACATTGCGCCAGGCCACGTCTGCTCAGTAGCCATTAGCATTTACCGTGACCCGTACATGGACCCGGGTATGTCCTAAAACTGCGACCAGAACCACCGGAGGATGGGCAGCAGCGTCTTAATAGTACACGGTGAACGATCTGCGATCCCCAAGCCGCCTGCCAAGCGTGGGGATTATGGCAACACCCCTCTCTATGAGGGAGGCCTTGCCCAACAGTGGACGTTATTTGGCTGATGATGTGTCAAGGAGAATTTCCCGCGACAAACTTTAAATGCTCTTCGGGGTTTTCATTTGTTTCATAATGACATCACATAAAATAATAAGTAGACTTATTTAACTTTATTTCCTTTCCTTTTCAGTGACATTTCCATCGACGGTTCTGGAAATGACAGAGGAAGAAGTAACGGAGTACTACGCGCCGAAAGACCTCATCGTTGGACAGACACTGTTTGTGCTTGGTCGAAGGCTCCTCATATGTGACTGCGATGCATTCACTAAGAAATATTACCGGTAAGTGCTTTTATCGGTAGTATATTTTAGTTGAAATTCGAGAAAGGTTATGCAGTGGTATGGTGCAACGCATTTGAAACTGTTTATAGACTCGAGTCCGCTCCGTATCAGAGACAGTCTAACAAAATTGACGATCTAGTGATCTTTAAAACATCTGATTTATACAATTCAGATTGTGGGAAAAACACCCCAAAAGCGAAACGACCTAGTAATGTATAATGCCATACTTTAAAAAAGTTTGTATTGATAAACACCTTAATAGCAAAACGTCTGATTTGCTTAATGTTTTTATAACAAGTGGATTATGTTACAGTTAAAACCGCCTTCAAAAATATATGAAAAACGTAATAAGTACCTATAAAATTCGAGGGTTGCCCTCGATTTCCCTGGGATCCCATCATTAGATCCGACTTGGTGACAATGACAATGGGACCAAATTGAAAGTACCTACTTACCCTACCGAACAAACGTTTTTTTTATCGGTCGACTGTTGGCCAAGAAATCGGTGAACATACATAAAAAATAATATATTGGAACAAAGAACCGTCCTCCTTTTTTGAAGTTGGTTAAAAATGTACAGGTGTGTACTATAGTCACAATTTACAAATTTCACATTTTGTAAAATTTTGCTCCACACGGTCAATTGTAGCCAAATCAAAATTAAAAAAAAAAAAACATTTACCTGTTGTACTTTCTGTCTTTAAAATTCATACGTTATTTTGATGATCATGGGAGCAACGAAACTAACTGCGGTTGCGCACGTACCAACCTCTATTGTGTCCTTAGATCAATACGAAAACATATAAAATATCGAATCATAGGTATTACATTATGTGCTTAAAGATCACAAGCGAGCTCCAATAATATGAGATGGTTCGATAAATTGAAAGTTATCAACATTGCAATTCCTAAAATTTATGAAAATCAGTGCAAGTACCTACGAGTTTCAGGAAAATATTCTGAGAATTCTCTCAAGATATAAACATTCTTTTTGTAATATATTGACGTCATTAATTATGTTAAATAGTGGCTTAAGAGAAACAACTCTACCATGTTATGTTGCGCTACGTCTCTAACTTTAAACTGAAAGGTTTTAAAATTTATGCGTTTGCTTCTTCAGACTAGTTATTAGTTTGAGAACGTAAGCAGTGAAATAAAATCAGGATTATCTGGGTGGTTGGCGACGGGTGGCCAGCTCTGGATTTAGTTACGTAACGGAAAAGAACACTGCATTACAGTAGAGTGTCTTCAAACAATTATTTACTAAGTAAGCATTAGTCTTATCAAACATCTGATTTTAGCAAGAAAGTGCCATCTAGTTTGACACTTGAAAAAAGAAACTGGAAGCATGATATGCGCAGAATGAGCCAACAAACTTTTTGCCATGTTAGTTTGCAAAACCGTTTCGTAGACAGAAAAGTGCTACGAATTGAATTACCTACTACAAAAACTAATGAAACGGTTGGTATAACGTGTTTTAAAGATATAACATAACTGCAACGGCAGGTAAAAGAAGCACAATTATGAATGGCCGTGAAAATTTAGGCATATTTTATTCAAATAAATCAAATATTGTGTGGATATTCCCGTAAAAATACACAAAGATTTTGGAGTAATTTTCACAGTTCATTAAAAAGTCACAATTATGAATGGCCGTGAAAATTTAAGCAAATTTTTTGTAATACTCTTTTCGTATAAATCCAATATTGTGTGGATATTCCCGTAAAAATATACAAAGATTTTGGAGTAATTTTCACAGTTCACTAAAAAGCAAGCTAACTTTGAAAAAAAAAACGTTTCTTGGTGACCATGGCTTGTACTATCAGCCAATCGCCAATCATAGAACACCATTGCTTGAAAAAGTATTTTTTTTGTCAGTAAATTCCAACATAACCTCTGTGTATTCCAACCATAACCAAACCTCTTAGCAAATTGAAATGTTTTACGCAACTACAAGATAATTAGCGGATTCAAAAATTGGTCAACAAAGAATTACTTTAGCAAAGGTCGAGACCATAAAGTCTTAATTTTCGTCGAAGTATGTTATTCAAAATATGGACACGTACCTATACAATGTTTGAGTTTTTTTTACATACTGCGTGACACTTGCACAGTGTGTAGGTACATTCGGTTGGAATCTAATATAATTCCTGGCACGTTCTGAAAAAAGTCTCTGCGGGTAATATAGCCACGGGCATGCAGGGGTCCTTTAACGTGTTACATTTCTATTTTTGGATATGCAAATTTTGGCAGGATTTTCAAGTAGTGAGTTGAAATTTTTCCTTCCTCTCTGATTCTTGGTTTTAGAAAGCAATTATTTGCTGACTGGTTTTTTTACCCAGACCAGATAGCTTGTTAAATTAATTATACCCCGTTACATCTTAAGGTCACGCTCACCGCCCAGAGTACATATTCAACATTTTTGAAGATGCAATATCTGAGAGAGAATAAAAAAAAACATCAACGATTAAGCATGCTGTGTTTACCTATTATTGGAATGTTACATGTTAAGTTATATTTTTTAAGCAAGCAATATTGTATCATTCTGTTGGTGAACCAATAAAATAAAAATAGAAAAACTTTAGAATAACATTCCAAACGGTGTAAAGCAATATTGGTATTGGTATTTTATTGAAAAGGCAGAGTAGATTGAGAAAAAGTCGACAAAATAGTTTTTTCGATCTCTTCATATTCGATCCACTGTAATTGCATCCAGTAATAAGCCTCCTCCTTTTTAGCCAATCTTTATTGTTTTCTAAAATCCGTCTCAGGTCTTGCCACATTTTTTTTTGAATATCATGACGCCATCTCTATCTCGATCATCAAGTTGTAAGTTATGTACAATCAGACTCATAAAAATATATCTTATGAAACAACTCCACAAACAAAGTTAGATAGTAGTGTACAAAAATAGCGAATCCAGTCAATATTTTTCTTTCTTCTTGGTAGATGATAATGAAAGTTCAAATTATTGAGTCAGATTTTTTAAAATAATTATTTCAATCTTGATTTTATGAATAATGGAATAGTGATGTTCCAAACTATCGAAACTACTACTGTTTATCGATATTATTCCACATTCAAAAAATGGCCGTCCACCACCTCACGTCACGGGACAAAATAATATTACAACCTCGTTCCAGAAGTGTTAAGCTCATTCTCTGAGTTAGAACTTTTTGGAGTCCTCATATTAAAAAACGTAACGTTTCGACTCTATCGTAAAAACAGTAATGCATAGAAGCGTCAAACATAGTGTGATTATAGTGCTAACTCTACAGTAATACAACGAATAATATCTACAAATCGGCTAAATATTAGTCGGACTTATTGGTGGGTGGTACAGGACCCTCGGTGCGCGAGTCTGACTTGCACTTACCAGTTTTTATTTTATTCAACGGACTCATGGTAATGTTGGCTTGCGTCATAATTAGCTAGTTAAATCTGTCAAAACAAAAAAAATGTTCGGCCCTCCATAGGTACAACCGTAACAGTAAAATCTACTATAATACCAATTTGTAATAATAAAATGAACTAACAGCAGTTGGGGCTATTATCCACCCTAACAGGGACAATTTGGCGTAACATGTGAACCATAAACCCTAATCACTTTCCCAGCGCCTACTCAGATATTTGGCAACAGCCTGCGCTGACTATCACAAACTGGCGCGCTCGTGGAAGTAGCACAATGACAAACTCTGCTAAACAATGATCTAAGAGCACATTGTCGCACCACAATGACCATTTCATTAGACGCTTTTAGTCGTCAGACGTTACTAGGATTACCATCGTTCTAGGAACGTAGAAGTCTTCATGAAATGTCACAGCATAAAGAGATGTTACAAATGATGCCTCAAGGTGACGAAAGCATCCAGTACATAGTTTTCGTTCACATTTTTGGGTAGCGTTGCAAGTGCAACTTTGAACACTTGCAGCGCTATCTATTTTATTTACCTACAGCGGTGGGGCCTTACCACAGAAAAGTTTTTTTTTTGTTAGAACGGCTGTAAAGGCTTTTTTGTAAGAAATTTGTTGTAGCCAGTTGCACCCATATAAACGAAACGTCAGTCATTCGAAATCAGCAACTGTGATGCTGAGTTCGATGTGTTGATATAAATAAGAATGTTCAATCAAGGTTCTGTCATAATGCCTGGCGACAGATTTCCCTTCTCATTTCCGTTCGATTTACTTCTCTTTTCTGTGGGCCTTACGGCTAACTCTAACCGCGGGCTCGAATTGGCGCAGTTTTCAGAATGCGAAACGCGAACCTTAATGCGCCGAGATACGGATTGTGGTCGCGCAACTTTTCGCAATCATCTAAACTGAATCGCTTATAATAGGTAGCCGTAAGACCCTTGGCATGTCGATTTGACATTCTACAGTTTCAAAGAGTTCCTTGAATGAAAAACATATGGATAATGTAAAATTGTACAATGACTTATACTATTATACATATTTCATTTTATAGTAATATATTAAAATGTTATTTATTACTTTGACATGTACATAATACTTATGAAAAAAAATTATATGAATCTGAATATAACGCCCGACGCAAAATTAGGGGTGTTATAAGTTTAACGTTCATCTGAGTGTCTGTGTATCTGTGTGTCTGTCTGTGGCATCGTAGCTCCTAAACGGCTGAACCGATTTTGATTTCGTTTATTGTTTGAACAATAGAGAGTGTTCTTAGCTATGATTCATGAAAATATATTCAGCCGATTCCGATTTTCATGATCTTCGTCTTCGACCACATCGTCTCTTACCAACAGGCGAGTTGGTGGTCAAAAGCGGAACAATTCGCGTTAAAAAAAATATATCTTACATTTGGTATTAAATTATCAATATAAAAAAACCAACTTCATAAAAATGTCAGTACTGGACCAAATTGAAATGAGACCACACGGGAAACATCAGCTTTCATATAAAAAAGAATCATCAAAATCGGTTCACCCAGTCGAAAGTTATGAGGTAACAAAAAATTTTTTTTAATACAGTCGAATTGAGACCCTCTTCCTTTTAGGAAATCGGTAAAAAATAAAAATAAAATAACGGAAACAAATTATGAATAATATAAAATCCCTTACATTTCGTATGTAGCGGTAAGAATTGAAGTCTTTACATTGACATACAGCATAGAAGAAAAAAATTAAATTGTCATCTTAGTCAAAGGAGGTTGCTGTCGCTAACAAGGAGATTGCTTCAACGAGGTCTATAACGCGGAAACCGCGAGGCGCAGCTTGTTAGACATAAATATGAAAAGACTCTCGATGATGATATGACGAGTCTACGTTAACAAGCCGTATGAATTTATATGAAAATAAATAAATTATGGGTATATAAGCGTGGTGTTCTGCTCACCATCAGAAAGTTACTTGCAGATGTTCATTCAATAATTTTGAAAACTTTGCTACTTAGTTACGCTTAGTTTTTCATCATAATCAACCTATCGTAACCCACTGCCGGATATTATAGGCTTCTTCCAAAACACGCCACATAGACCGATCTTCGACTTTTCGCTGCCAGCTGCCTTACGTATATTTATTCATAGCATAGGACGCCCTGAGACCTGATAGATAGAGTGACGATATACCCTTAGATATACCTAATTATGAGTACATTCCCATTGGATTGACATAAAAGAGAGAGATGATGATTGAACGAGACGACGGTTTATCGACGGTTACATTACGAGATTTCAAAAATATATAGATATTATTAATTCTTATCGACATTTTTCATATCATCTAAGATAGACCATAAAATGTTTTCGTTTCCATAGCAGATAAGTACGTAGTCAGAATTTTTGGCTAAACTTTAGCCAACCTTTTAGCCGCTAAAGGGTTCTTAACGGGTCGGAGCGGCGGCGGCGGCCTCCGTTTTCCTTTTACCACTAAACATTTTTCCATTATTTCTGTACTAGCGCAAAATACCTCCCGGAAGTATTTTCCGGCTGTCCGCGGAAAAAAATAGACGAGGGACAACACTGGACATAACAGACGCGTTAGTGTGGATTATTTGCTATAGATCTCGGCCCATTCCATCTCTCTTCAAGTATAGATATCTTATGTTTTGTCCTGACAGTGAAATATTTTCTTTTTAGTGCAAGCTAAGCAACCATCATACCATCTCATTACACAAATTGCCTTCTTGTCTGTACGTTGATTTTATAAATAAATGTATATTTAGGGGGTTTTATCAGATTGGGATGTCAGAGTTTGTTTGATTTAGTAACTTTACATCTAGACTCACTCCTGAATATAAGGTGGGTGAACCAAATAAAGCCTATGTCCTAATAAGGCCTATTTTTTAAATTTCCCGCTTCTCGATTTCAAATGGCCGCCAATGTTTGTAGAAGTGTGCGTTTACATTAACTAACGCACACAAGCACAGCAAGTGGCCCGTGCCGCGATCGTGTTGAAATCTGCAGTCGAATACAACCATGACGCGGTGTGCACGCTTGTTTTTATAAAATTCTGTCAAAATAAACGGTAAGTATTTTTATTTTTATTCGTTAACCATGTGCTGTGTTTTGTTCATAGGATAATTATACGTTTGGTCATCTCCTCACATAAATGAAAAAGCTGTAATATCGGTGTATTCCATATAATTGTTGTTTTGTTTACCCATGTGCCATGCCCTAATAAAGCCTATAAAAAAAATGTATAGGCCTTATAACGGCACAGGTACAGGCCTTATTAGGACAATGTTTTATGTCAGTTAGAAAAGTCCGGGTCCCAATATACAATATTGGTGTCTTATCTGATGAATCGGGGGAACAAGAGGTTGCAACTGCAAATGTGGAAGATTCTGATGGGCCAGGCACAGATACAGAGAATTTGTCACTGCTCTTGCTCTCAAAAAACAATCCGAACGCTGGAACTCCACATAAGATAGACAAGCAATCAATCACGTGAGATATTTATGAATTTTTACTAACTCCTAAGTTTAAAGTTGCAGCGACTGCTCCACGCAAGAATTCTCTGAATTACAGGGCTAAAGAGGTAACAAAATATTTGTTTGGTGACAATGCTACGAGTTCCACATCACAGATTACTTTACCATCGGCAAGAGTAGAAGATTATTAGAAGTTCCTGGTACTTCTTCCATGATAAAGATTAACACAAAGACACCAAAATCAACGTCAGTTACTGGCTGTACATCTGCACAACCTGCAGTTGCTGCAACGCGAAAGAAAACCTCAGTAAAGACTGCTTCTTTGACAGCAGATAAGCTTACGGGATCTAAATTTTTGGTTTAACCTCGTCACGATAATAAACCTTCTTGGTAGTAGTCCAGCTTGTGAAGACGATCAAGTTGATGATATGCGACAATGTCTTACTTGTGGCGTTTGGTATCATGAGTTGTGTGTTGGACTCACACCCGCTGATAAAATATTTTACTGTTCAAAATATTATATTGTTCAAAAAAATTATGACAAAGGCTGATTAATATATAGTACTTTTCCATGATGAGAAATTCGTTAAGTCTGATCTAAAATGACCAAAAGTAATTAATAGGATCTCATTAGATTTAATATATGTATTGACAACGTTTTGTTATAATTAAGAAGTTGAATGCTTACTTGTTTTTATTAAGGCTTTATTAAGACACAGGGTTCCCAATAAGGCCAAAGTGACATTTTAGTTATTTGTGTTCACAAAAGTCTGATTTTTGTTTCTAAAGCAATTTTGTTTCATTTATTACAAAGTTTAATTAATAAATATAAGTATTTCAAATTGCCAGGTCATTTTTATTATAAACCTGCTAGTTACGTAATAACAAAATTAAGGTAGGCCTTATTTGGTGACCTTACCTTACATAAATTACTAACACACTAAACGAAGAAAGAAAACGAGTTATCATACTAATATTTATTCCTCTTTCAGGCAGCAACGGATCGATATGATTTTTGCATAGAGATAGTCGGAGGGCCGAAAGAGTAACATGAAATATTTTTTTCCCCGGAAAAACGTATATAAGGTTCTTAAGAGCCAGAATACCGGCTGCAGTGATATTGCTCGCGCATTTTGATGTTTTTTTAAGATGAAAAATTAAAAATGTGCATGCTTCGGTCATTATACGACGTTGATATTTCGAAATATTTTGCACATTTTTTTTTATATAATAAAAATAAATATCTGGGACATTATTGCACAAATTTACTAGAAACGTTACTTATGCCTGCCTATATTATCTCATTTCTAAATCTTTATTTTTATGGTTTCAGGCCGATGCATACAAATCGTGTTATACGTCGGAAGGAACGGGACGACAGTTTTTAGAAACATCGTTTCATAGAAAATGTATACGACAGCGCACCACGGGTCACGTACAGAACGACGACGTAGCACGCCCCGGACGGGAAAAATATCGTTGCCGTTGAATAATATCGTCACTGTACATATATTTTAAAATCACTTTCCCGTTGCGAACGATGCACGTCATGTCCCCGTCCCGTCTGAGGAATTATCCTTACGTACCTATGCATCAGCCTTTACTTAAGCAGAACTGCTCGTATTCAATGATTATGCCATGTAGGTATAGTACACTTAGGCCTATATTTACCTGCTTAAAAAAAGTGTTTCGTCTAGTAAGTCATAAGAAAACTTTTTCAGATCTCTTGTAATATAATTCACTAGTGTTGGCAACTCTTTGGCAGCATCATACATACATTTTCCCTAAAGCATTAAAAGCATTCGGTGTGGGTGGCAGATAGGGTATGGCATTTGTCCAAAAACGAAATTAAAATGAGTACCTAATAGTTTTCCTTGTAAGGAAAACGTTACTTACAGACAGATTTATTTATTGAGCAATCTACATGTTCTTCTAATAGTACATTGTTACCCTAGGGGTGAAAGTAACACTCGAACTATTAGCGCCCTCGCTACATTCGGACGCCAAACCCCGTCTCGGGGCTAAATAAGTCCGAGGTAGATACTGTGCTTTTCATTACGAATACAAGGAAACTAAAAATAAAAACATGAACTGACTAAAGAAAATATGAGTGAGTTTAATTATAATACATAAATCAACATTTAATCTGCTATACGGATGTATAAACAAAACTCTACAATGAAGATCGGATTCCGCCAATTATTATTTCTTGAACATCATAACACTGGCAAATGCATGAGAAGTGTGGGACCATAATCCTCTGAGGATAAAAAAAAGTTGGAACGCGGTTCAATACAAATGTTAAAATAGAACTAGTTTTTTAAAAATAATTTGAGTGTTTGTCAACTGTCACTATCAGTTGAAAATGATTCTCCCTAGGGCTGAAATGTATGACTTTCAACCCGCTCCTCAGGCAAATTCAGACCTACTATCCGAGTATGAGTAATGAAAAAATAAATAAATATCAATACATACCTACTTAGATTTTCACTCACTCGATCACTAATCACGAAATCTGGAAAACTTCTTGACCTACGAAACACCGTCTATAAAGCGGAAATTCGGCAGGAAGATTCCTATGGGGTAGATACCCGCGTAGAAAGGATTTTAGAAGGGGTTGAAAATTTATACCAACGTCTGCGCGCACGAAGTCTACTCTAGTCTGCGGGCTCTAGGTAGTCATAGTATAGCGCGTATGCATAGTCACACTAATATTATACAAAAATGTGTGTGAATATGTAAGTATAAAAATATGTTTGTTCCCACTCAACTCCTTACTGGCTAAACGGATTTGTAAGAAATTTGGTATGGGTAATTTATACTTTGGATTTATACAGACTACTTTTTTTCCTCAAAAAATTAACGGTTCCTGTAAAAAAGCGGGTTTCCGATGGTATCTGATGAGACTTGAGTGATTTTCGCGATCCCTCAACATTGATCAATAACTTAATTTGCATAAAATTAATATTTTGCCTTCACTTGTAGAGTGTGTTCAATTCTGACACTTTTTATGTCTATGCCACAGAACAATGCTAAACATAGAACAACCTCCGCGAGTTGAAGTCCAACACGAGATAAGGAAGAAGTTTCCAAAGGTGAGCCCATGTGTCCTTTATTTCATTTACGACACAAAATATTAATGCGAAAGTAACTCCCTGTCCTGTGTGATTGTTACTTTTTCACGATTAAGGCTTATTTTTCAGAATGTCCGGTTAACGTTCCGGTTAAGCTAATAAGAACTTATCTATTACCTAAATAAACACTGTGCTAGTGTTTCACAACTTACCATCAGATAAAGTTTCTATTATTTATATATGTCAGATCAAGTTGCAAATAAAATTTTATTAGTTCCTTAAGAAGTTTGACGGTAAAAATGAAAAATGACGTAAAAATGCGGCGTTACCATTTCGCTGCACGAGTAATATAAAAGGATCCGGATAATATAAAAGGATTGTGAAACGCGATGTGAGATAACCGAAAGTTTTATCTGCCACAGAATTTGTGATGGTTAGCAACTTCAGGTACTTAAATAGAATATTCTGAAACCCTACAAACCCTAAATCAGATGAACTGACTGTGATGAAACTGGGCAAGTGAGTATAATTTACTGGAAAATCGAAGGAAATTGGAAGATTGCATAATGTATCACCGCATTAGGGCATATCTGTAGTAAAATAATCAGTTACATAGTATTGTTCACAGTAAAGTACCTAATAATAAAGAAGTTTTAATTTTCACAGACCTTCCCTCCCCACATCGGTATCGGAGCACCAGAAGATTCTCTCCAGTCCTGCTTCAGCTTGATACCAAAGCCTCCGCATAAAGATATTATCAAATACAATCTCAATGCAAACAAGGTGAGTAGGGTGTGCAAATAGGTATACA
Organism: Agriopis leucophaearia; assembly: GCA_949125355.1. Taxonomy (NCBI): domain Eukaryota; kingdom Metazoa; phylum Arthropoda; class Insecta; order Lepidoptera; family Geometridae; genus Agriopis; species Agriopis leucophaearia. The sequence goes on from OX421264.1 coordinate 10,450,901, forward strand.
GTCAACAACATAAAACTTAAAAATGCCGTATGAATCTACTTGGTGCAGCTTTAGTATAATAATATAGCTTTTAAACGTGTGTTTGCCCGCGTGGCTACACTATAATATGTATTGATAAGATTAGTTTCACATTTCTCACATTGATATCAATCTCATCATCTCAACCGCATCTCTACCGTATCTCGACAACATCGTGTAATATTAGAAACGTCTCACAATACATGACTGCACCTTTAAAATAATTCTCGCAGTTTAAAAAACTAAACAACACGTGTTAAAATCGCTAATCCTGAAGATCCTTGTAAGAATAATAGAAGAAACTATTTAAATTATTGTATAGTCATCGGTCCTTGGTAAGTGTGCAAAATTTCAATTTAATTCGATGTTTTGAGGTAGTTGAAAATCAATTTCCAAGATTCCGTTACATACATACATACATACCAAGCTAATAAAAGCGTGTTAAAAAAGAAGATCAACGTTGCAGCTCCCAAAATATGAGTCGTACCGAATTTGATTTTAGTCGTCCATAATAAATTTCAATGATATCTGCGCTACAAGTTCAGTGACGGTGTCAAGCCCACCAAAGACCACTGCCCAAGACAGCACGGCCCTAAAAAACTTTTTAAAATGTCTAAAAAAAGTTAAGAAAAATCTCCAAGGAACATAAAAAATTATTCTTTGATGTTTAAGTTGAGAGTTTGTTGCAGACTCAATTAAAGTTGCAGCCGTGCTCCAACAAAGATCCGAGGGCGAAGTCCCGTGACTCGCGCCTATCTGGCCATTTCGTTTTATGAAAATACTTCTGAACGTTTTATGAAACCGGAAATGTAATTTTCCGCCTTTCTGATGTTCCACTTGAGTGTTTTCGTACTAGGTATAAATAAATAAATAAAATAATTAAACCTGTAGGTATGTCCACCAAATAGAAAACGCAATAAGCTCCTTCGAGTGGATGCGACTCGAAATAGCAATATGGCGCGCCGATATCGCATTAGCGCATTTTTTTAATGTAAAATAAATGTCTACTTTTGAAAAATGTGTATCTTTTATATATATATATTTGTTATGTATCAACTTATTTTTTTTCTCGTTTATCAGGTTATTATAAAAAATTAGAACAATATTTTATTTTAAGTATTTCGAAATAATAACATCACAAAATGTCTGAAACAGATCTTTCAAAAGTAGACACAGTAATGTTATTATTTAAAAAGAAACCATCAAATGTGCAATACATAGGTATCCATATCGGCCATGTTTACATACCTAACATAAACTATATAAACAATAAATATCCCTAGCGAAACACGCCATTTTTAGCAATCAACCGGTCGCAAATAACTCGACCTTGATCCACTAATATAGAGAATCCTTGGTCGGACAAAGAAACCTTCGCGACCTTATGTCACTGGGCTTAGATTACTCAAACCATTAGTATGTAGGTAAAGCAGGTATCCACTGGCATTAGTCTAATGTCAGAGTGGTCGGCTGACCCCAGGGACCACCTTAACCGCCTTGACCCGAGTGCTACGCAAATAGGTACCTACTAATTCACTACTTCCGAACGTTATAGCATTTTGAGTAGGTATTCATGCCCTAAACCTTAGATTTACACGTAAATATTGGTTCTAATACCAAATACACCAAAAATTGTTTTGTGTTTACAAATATAAATTTAGTTTCAGCAAACAAATTACTAATTTAAATCCTATGTCGCGACAGCAATAATTTAGTATGCATCAATTTTAGTCTAAATGCAAAGATGATTAAATACGATTTTAGCCCTACCTTTAATTATTGATTCGGACATTTTTGATCGCTGAACCAAAATTAATGGTTTTAAACGCTTTTCTAAATCAGCGGAATATTCAAGCTCATGTTTTTGCACAAAAACCTCGTTTGCAAGTGATCTCTTCTTTCACCTATAGAAAACACGGTCCCAAAGCGGCGATAACTCTATTAGGTATATAATTCAAAGGCTAGGTATGCCTTTACTTTTTAGCGTGCACGTACCTTTATTGAATGAACAAAATACAAGCTAACACTAAATAACTAAACTACTGCCTATTATACAAAAAAACAGTCGGATTTACTATAGACCTTTGAAGGTCTAAATACAATCCAAATGCTCAAGCCCACTACGCCACACAGTTGGCAGCGGATTCAGTATGTTGGCAGCATTACCACACTGAATGGCATATCCTTTGCTTAAGCCTATGAGTAAGTGTTGGTGGCCGAGCGGTAGCATGTGCGCTTTACAATCTGACGGCACCCAGTTCGATCCTAAATAAATAATGTGCAGTTTCGATTTTATCGCTCAAAAACGGTGAATAAAAATATCTTGAGGAAACCGGTATGTCCAAGAACCAAAGACATAGGTGATGTAATTCACCAACATGTACTGGGCCAGCAGCATGATGGGTTACGGCGCATTCTCTCTCTGAGAGAAGGCCTGTGTCCCAGCAGTCAGAACAAGTAAGGCCCAGTAAGTAAGTAAGGCGCAAGTAAGGTTGAAATGATGACCCTTTGCTTACAAATTTTACTACATATATATAAGAATACCAGCTGCTCCCCGCGGTTTCACTCGTGTGGTGATGAAAATCGGTGACGATGATGGTGATGAAAAGTAGCCTATGTGTTAATCCAGGACATAAGCAATGTATGTTCCAAATTTCATCCAAATCCATCCAGCCGTTTCTGCGTGATTGAGTAACAAACATCCATTCCATCCATCCATCCAACCTTTACTTACATATATGATACTAGCCGTCCGCCCCGGCTTCGCACGAGTGTAAGCTCGGCCTTCGGCCTCGCTACAAAATATAATATAGCCTGTGTCACCCGGGGATAGTGTAGCTTCCCAACAGTGAAAGAATTTTTCAAATCGGTTCAGTAGTTTCGGAGCCTATTCATTACAAACATACAAAAATAGGTACAAATCTTTCCTCTTTATAATATTAGTGTAGATTAGTGTGATAGACGTAGGCATATATATGTTTGTATTATAAAAATGCGAAGTCGAATTAAGCTGTCTATTGGAGACTGTATCATTCGATTGTATTTTTTGCATTTACTTAGTTTAACGATGTGAGTAGATTATCTGATCTTGGTAATGTAAGCTTCAGATACGAGATGAGATGATTTTTTTAGGTCTCTGGATTACTCTGAAATGAAATAGCTCGGCCTATTATGTATGTCACTGGCAACTGGCAATAAAGTACTTATCGTAAAAGTACAATAGTTATCGTAAAAAAGTTTGACTTCTAGATACTTACCTCCACGAAATAAGCAAAATCTTTCTATAGAATATATATATATATAAAATATATGAATAAAACGATATATTTACTATGTATAAATAAATAAAATTTGGGCAAGTATATAGGTACCTTTAACAACTTTACAAAATACAAGCTAACTAATACTGAATACCTAAAATAAGCCTATGTAAAAAAACAGTTGTAAATATGTCGCCAAGTACCTGCAGCAAAAACTCTTGAGAGACAGTTCCCATTCCAGGCTAGGCGTGATAACCACCTTTGACTACGCCATCACTTAAAATTAGGTGGGCTGTGGTCAAACTGACCTGTCAACCATTAAAAGAATCAGTTGGATTGCAAACAATTGAGGCCTATAGAATCAAAAGCGGCTATCTGTACTTTGGTCAAATAGAAAAACGATTATGCTGCTATATTTGAACAGATGGCCGGATTTGTTACTTTACTAACCTGTAACTTTCATGTGGATTTTCTATAGAAGATTGCCGTTTTTGTTATGGATATTAAAATACATCAAGAAGTTTTTTGAATTTTGGGTGTTGCCCTATTGACAGATTGTTTTAGCAAAAATGACAGATAGCCGCCATTGATACTATAGGCTTCAGTTGAAAGTCTAAAGATAATTCAAATGTTCAAATGTTCAACCAAGTTTATTATGTATTATTAGAAGTACATAAGTTTATTAGGTTTAGTGATAGATTAGTAAAACACTAATTCAAAATTCACAACAGTAATGTCTTAGAAGTACCTAATTAAATATTGGATTGAATTATAAAAATCTAGAGTCTATGAGAACACATTTTTTTTTAACAAAAACCCCTGCGATATTTTCATTTTTCAAGGCATCCTGGGGCTCTATTTTTGAATCGCTCGTATGATATCATGCGAAATGACTGACTTTCGAACGAAATCCCAAACAGCAGTCGTATTTTTTAATAATCATATCACTCGCTAACGCGATGAGTGGTTTAAACTATTCGAATTTACTTTCTATATTTTTTTATTTTAATATTACATGATTCTTGTTCTTATTCATGATGGGGGCGATAAGCCCTCCACTGACATCCAGCTTGAGGTGTATTTTGCATTTCCCTTACCAGTACCTACGAGCCAACCCAACTCCTTGAAATATCGGAGTGAGACTTTGGGGTGCTAGCACACATAATATTTTCGTGCAAAATCATACGAGCGATTCATAAATAGAGCTCCTGACCGCAATCACCTGTGATGCGGCGAGTGCCTTGTAAGTATGCCATGGTCTCGGACATACTGGATAGATGTAGGAACTTCAGTCTCTTTTGTTTTGAGTGTTAGTTGTATAACGGGGCTGGCTTAGTCGCATGGGGCTCAGATAAAAATAAAATATCAAAAAACATAATGCTTATTGTCCTATACCTAGTACTTGCGGTATCTATGCGAGCTTGAGTGGATCCACCCCGAGGACGACGGCCGACGCTTCGTCCTGTCATACAGTCTGGCAGATGGCTCCATCAAGATCGGCGAGGTGCCTCGCCGCAATTCTGGCATCATGGAGGGCAGGTTTCTGAAGTCGATGCGCTTGCAGACGCCGACATCTGATCCCAACTTCCCAACTTATTATACTCCAGATTTGTTCTACATTGGTGAGTAAACTGAAAGATAAAATAAGAAGCACAGACATGTACTATACTTACTAGTCGGAACAAAATATATAGACAATTTTTTTACTGTGTCAAAATTTTTGACGTTTCACTTGTTCATATTATTTTATAATTTTCTTTCCTTTGGCTACTTATTGGCATGGCTATCAAAATTCTAAATTGTTGTTTTTATAATTTTTTACCTAATTTTAAAATACTATATTTCTGTTTTGGTACAATTAATTAGTTGATATATTAATAGGATTAGCCATTGGCTCCCGTCACACAGTCTCTGACTAGTTCGGGAGCCTCAGGGATCAATACTATAACCTACCATAAATTATGCCCGAATAAATGATTTGATTTGCCGACGGAGTTATAATAGGTAGGCGTATAGAAACTCTGCGAAGTTTGGCTGTCTTGCGGTCTTATTTCTGCACTATAAGACACAGGTGAAATTGACAACCTTCCTTTTTTAAAGTCGGTTAAACAAAACACAACCAATACGGAGAGAGCTTATAACTTTTAGACCTCTAAGCAGATTTATCAACATAACAATGTTTGATCTTAATCTGTCATGCAAGAACAATTGCAATGAAACGTTCTAATAATAACTGGCCAAGAGCGTGTCGAGACACGCATATGGTAGGATTCCGTAACCAAAGCCATTTAATTATAGTCATAGTTCAGAAATTGATAGTTATAGAAAAATTCGAACGAACGAAGCTCTGTGGACTTAGCCAAATTTTAGCGATGTACCATCCCTACATAGCATATACTTTTTATGATTTAAACATAGAGAATATTTATTGGGCAACATTATTTGTTATTACCATTTTACAAAAAGGTCAATGACCTTTGAGCTAGAACGCCTTGACTTTATTACAGTTTTATAGCTGTTACTCAAAAAGTCATGATCAGATAATGTTCGAAATAATTCTGAATGAAGGTTTAAAATATGACCTGTTCGTACTGTAAGTTACAAGTTTCTATGTCTTATAGTTTAGAAATGCAGGGGGGGGGGCAACTTTTTGCAACTTTGGCGGGCCACTTTGCTATTTCGCAAAGTATAGACTTTATAAAAAAGTTATGTAACAAACCTTACCTTCATTCAAAAAGACCTTTCCAGCGATACCCCACTTGAGTAGGTGAAATGAAAAAAAAAAACATCCCCATTTCACATGTACCAGAGCCACCCCTAAAATCCAATATTATATATTTTTCATACTCTTAAAATTGAGATCTATATTACAACTATCATTATGCAAAGTTTCATGCACTGATCTTAATAATTATATAAGTTAGAAGGTTCTAAAAAATTCGGACGGACGGACATACAGACGGACAGACAGACAGACGGACGGACAGGAACGAATTTATAAGGGTTCCTTGTCAGACTACGGAACCCTAAAAACGGCTAAATGCAAGTCGGGCCTGCACATTGAGGGTTCCGTAACTACTAAAGTAAGTACAACAAAGTAGTGCGAAAAGATCATATCAACGCCCAGGCGGTCACCGACCGCGCCCTATCGGTGATCGTACGAGAACCGGTGGTGAACAAAAATTTGACACTTGGCTATTATTTAATATTTGTTGATAAACTTTAGTAGAGTTTGTACTATAATCATGCCAACGCTTGTACGTATTATTACAGTTTTTACATAAGAGCAAATAATTGTTAAAAAAAATATACGATTATTGTATAGGGACCCCCTCCCCCCCTTTAGTTTTTACTTTTTGACTTTATTATTATTTCTTAGTAAATCGGTTCGGGAGTTTTGTAAATAACGTAAATCTATACACCTACGGTAAAAAATATATGATAAAAACGTATCTTCTACCGCTCAACTTCTTAACACCAAACGCATAGATACCTACTTGTAACGATAAGTCTTGTCTATTTTTGTTCGTTCTCCGATCCGTCGTGCGTAAAAATGAAGTTTGTGTTTCGACGATGTCCTGCAGATAGCATAATCTAGATAGCCTGGTAGCCGCCCGAAAGTCTACTGGCATTAGGAATTTAGGAGACAAAGTTTAGAAGCAATGCGCGTCCAATCCCAACTGTTGGTTTATTTTACAGCATAATGTTCATAAGTTAACTTGCACATGACTGTCTGGATATAATCGTTAGTCAAAATGATTTTATCTAAAGATTATCAATCGAATTTGAATACTTCCTCAATATGGAAATTAACTATACTTACCTAGATACTTATGAGATAAATTACCACACAAAATGCTGACTTTGCAAAATAAAAGGCAAATCTTTAATCTTTTTTCTTACCCAATCACCGATCATTATCTACAAATATATTTGTATCCACAGATACACACACATAATATTAGATATATACACACATCGAGCCTTGCCAATAATAAGAGATTCTACGTACATTATTGGAAATTAAATTTGTTTTCGTAAAGCTTTATTCAATTACCGTTGGAGAAGTTTTTATTGGTAGATGAAATGTACGTAGGATATAGAACGAAAATTGAATAAGGAGAATATTTGGATTTACTCGTATTTGGGTCAAACAAATCGCGAGTGAATCGGTTTCTTCTAAATAAGCATCGTGGACTGCATAGATAGTGGTCAAACGCCAGCCAAAACCGGCCAAGTGTGAGTCGGGCTCGCGTACTGAGGGTCCCGTACCACCACAAATTGCTAACTACCTACTAAAGTATAACTCTTTTTTTACAAGTAAAAAAAAAAGTCATATTTATAATGAGAACCTGTACTTGCACTATCGGATTGATTTGACTGCCCCGGTGGCTCAGTTGGTAGTGAACCTACCTTCTGCGCTTGAGGGCTCAATTCCCGCCTAGGGCATACATTCACGTGATGAACGTTTGTGTTTGTTCTATGTCTAGGTGTTAATATCTATTTAAGTTTTAAACAAGTTTTTTTATGTCTTTGCTCTAGTGTAAAAACGGTAACACGTACGAGCGTCAAACTTGACACGATTACAGTAGGTACACACTAAAGTAAAACAACAAATAATAAATACTGGCCAAGTGTGAGTCGGTGAAACTTTTCTGTTCACCACCGGTTCTCGTACGATCACCGAAGTAACGTCAGACGGGTCGGTACTTAATTGGTCGGATGGGTGGGCATGATGTCTTTTTGCACTTCATTTTACTTTCCGTGTTCCATTTCAATTTGGTCCAGGGGCCTTACCCCTAGCTTCACTTTTGCGAGCCAACTTTTAGTAGGTACCTGATAGGTACCTAAAATTAACCAACTCATTTAAGCTGCATCGTTTAAAAGCGTCTAATTTGAATGAACGAAATTCCGTTTTACTATGCGTGTGTGCGTGAAAATAGCAAAGCTTGGCGGCTATCAAATAACTACCGCTTTTAGACAAATAACACCTATGCGGGTCAACTTTTCGAGCTAGAGGTAAGGCCCGAGTTCTGACATTTTTTAAAAGTCGGTTTTTTATATTAATAATTATTTTAAACTTTCGTTATGCAATGTTTCAGGAGTGGTAGTGCCCGTATTCAAACACCGATTTAGAATTATCGGGTGCGATCTCTTCGTGTACCGGTACATGACCGCCAACCCGGACAAGTTCCCGCAAGAAGTGATCGACAACGTGCGCAACTATCACATGCGGGAAGGCAATTTGAAGACCGATCTTGAGGTAAGAAAACGAATAGACATACATATTTTTGTATATACAATGTATTTAGTGATTTTATATTACTGAGTGACGAGATCACGACACCAATGACGAGTCAATCAAATCGTTCACCTGATAGTAAGCGCCACACTTGCCCATGACAGTTGCAATTCCATTTAAAACTTGAACGTATGCACTCATTGTATATTCAATTTTCAAGTAAGGTAAGTAAAAGCTAAATCAGAAAAGGTATTTTTTTAAATGATGGATAGGCTCGCTGTTGTGTCATTTCACGCCAGTCACGGCGGTGCACTAATTGATGAATGTGCCAGTGCTGTATGTCCGTGACGTCACTACACAAGGTCCTATACAAACATCTTCCAAAGAGTTTATACCTATCTATCTTCCTAATTAGATACATTGATATTCAGGAATAAAGCAGGTGATACTTCTTAGCAAACTCGTTAACGAGAGTTCTAGTTTACTGAACTTTACCGACACAATCACAAGGGTTCCTTCACTTTAGTGCTACTTTTCCAGAGTTTTAATGGCATTACAAGTGTTGGAAAATATTTTACTGGATCCTTCGCAAGTTTTGTTTTGTATTGTAGATACTGCACCGAATTATTTTGGTGTAATATCCTATAAATCCTGAAATGCCTTTGTTTGTTTGTTATACGTAGTGTTTTCTGGTCTACTAAATCTAGCAGAGATGTTAGTATAGGTAAGTGGTTAAGTAGGTGGTGCGTGGTTATGGCCCATAGACACGTAGATACTTCCTACTGATTTATCCTCAGATCAGACAAACAAGGGAGATATGCCTTAGTACAATTATCGTACGTGTATAAATGTCTCCATACTATACCGCTTAACGCAAAAACGGTACGTAGGTACGGCTCACTTACGATAGCTAGGTGACTTAGGTACTAATTTTTCACACACACTAAGTAACTTGCATTGACACTAATGAACTAACTAATGGTCCACATGCAAAAAAAGACAGCAAGGTCGTCTACAGGGTGAGTTCGACTAAAGGCATCCAGACTCATTTAGACTGGATGCGTTCGCACCCGCCACGCCGCCTTACCATACCATATCTCCCTTGTTTGAATTATCTGAGGACTTATCGCAAGTATCGGGTATTCGCGCTTTAGTTTTTGGTGGTGTCTTTTAGCGGGGTGGAGTTTCCGCTATGCGTTGCGTTTCTGGACAACTCGGGGCATCTCGCCGTCAGGCACCGAGTCAGACCAATTTGGTCATACCCTATAGTAGGCTGTATGCTGCCAATGTTGATGATTATAAATAAATAAATAAATTATGAGTATTTGTTTGTCAGGGTGCAATTCGCGAAGAGCACGCAGCTGAAAATCGTGCTCAGATGTTGAAGATCGGACAAGATGCGGTGGCTCACCCGAGTACCATGGAGCGCTGTCTGCAGGCGTTGGACGTGGTGGAGGGCAGCGCGACGCCGCCACGCCCGCCCACGCCACCAATCACCACCGACCGCATCTCGTACGACGACACGTTGAGGGTCATGCGGCAAAGGTATCCTACTTGAGAGCCAGATCCCATTCCTTGCTAAGCTTGCTCACTACATAACATACCGTCACATTAGCTTCAGGTGGACTATGATTGAAAGCCTCTACTGTCCAACGTTATATTCAACGTAAAAAAAATGCATGAATGCATACCTACGTAACAGTAAGAACGGCTCTCAAATAGGTGCAAATAAATAATTACCTATAAATCCTATATACCAGGGTGCATCTTTGCATTATTAACCTGAAAATGTATTTTTTTTACACTCCCAGCAAACCAATGAGCGACGGTGTCATACCTCTCAAAGGCATCCTGAAGTCGGGAGCGGCCAAGGAGGACCACCAGAAGGTCGTCTGCTTCAGCGGGCCAGCGGCGGACGAGCACCGCGGGTCCAAGCCCAAGCACATCGAGTACCCGCCGGGACAGCAGCCCCATTACTCAGACGATCCGGACTTCTGCGAGAAATACAAGGAACCGGTACGGATAAATCCTCCTCAAACCCACCAACTAATCTTCCAAGTAGGTAGTAGTGGCTAATATATGAGATATTTTCAAGCAGATAGGTACGAGTAATGATAATTTACCTACTTATCTACTGCATTATTTGCAATGCATATTGCCATCATTTAAGAATTTCTTATAAGTATTTTGTGTTCCGGTGATCATTAATTTCTCAAAAGCTTAATCACCGCTCTCATGATTATGATACGGTATAGTTGAGGATGGTCAGCACCACGCAAAATTATCCAGGGGCCAGGGGTTATATTGTGTAGGTGTGCGCTAGGTTTCGGTCTGTAGTCTGTAGGTACCGCTGTCAGCGCCCGTCTCAGCGAGTTTGGTGGCTCGTCAGCTCAGCACTCCCCGATATTCCGGGCACAAAAACATCCCTAACTTCCGAATCCGAGCGAATGTGTACCAGCCTAGGTACCTATGTCATACAGGAAGATGTAGTAGAAGAGGCTGTTAAATTGATTTATTTTTCTTGGTAGTTAGATCTTTAAATGTTTATCTTTTGTTGTTTTCGTGTGTTCATATTCGAGTGTTAATGTGTAATAATGGTACATAAATTATATATCTAATAAGTGTTCATGAATGTGCTCGATTCGTGATGTTTCCAAAACTCCATAGAAGTCTCTAGTAGTCTTCACCACCTTACTCACTTTGTATAGGTACTATTTATTTCTATTTGTTTTTTATATACAATCATGAATTGGACTTGACCGTGAGTACCGTGACCCACTTTGCTAGACTCTGACTGTGATTATGATTTGTTTTACGATATTTAATAAAACTTAAAAATGTTTTATAGGTACCTACTTGACACTGGGCAAAGCACAGGTCGTGCGTAGCTTATCGTCTCAAGAGAAAAAAATTATACACATAATGGTTGAAACCTGTTTAATATTTCCAGGGTTACAAGGAGCGCGCGGAGCGGCGCGCGGGCGACGTATGCGCGTACGATGTCGTCCCGAGCGCGCAGGTGGCGGGCTCTTACATGGAGGACGGCGGCGGCCCGGAGCGCCCGCATCTGCCAGGCTACCTCGGCTCTTATGGCGTCGACTGCAAAGAGGTAATTAGCTTGGCATCTAAGTTTTCCGTCCCATCATTCACTGTGACAGACAACACTTTAAGCAGGCCAGAAGGGTGGGTAGTTGTTGATCGCGGGGCCGTGGAAGTTGCAATATTGGAATCTACGAGTAGGTAGGTATAGGTACCTATACGAGTATGTGCCACACATTGGAACCAACAGTAAATCAAACGTGTTAAGAGCAGGAGCTGAACGCCAGTGTTGCGCGGGATGTGAGTACTGCGGCAGAAAGACAGGTCAAAAGCGGCGTGGTTCAAAAAAGTTTTTATCCACGCTTTTAGAACATATGGTAGAGCTTGTAGAGTTTAAAATTTAGAAGCAATAAAAAAGTGGAAAAGTCTTTTTCACACCACCTGTTCGACAATGTCCAACATGCAACCCAAACCTAGTCTCGATCTGGGTGTCTTCAAATCACGAGTGAATCGGTTTCTTCTAGGCAGGCGTGCTCCATCGTAGACCGCATAATCGCTTAATATCAGGCGTGTTGGCGGTCAAACGCAAGCGTATTCCTAAATAAAAAAAATACATTACCAAAACTGATTATTTCAACAGGTGCCGGACTACATGCGTCTGTCGAAGGACGCGTACGAGAAAGTGAAGAAGCTCCGACGCGACATCCCCGAGATCTCTCCGGCGGCCGCGCGCATCGTAGACTACCCACCCGCATCAAGCCCTACTGTCGACGAGTGTGTGAACCCTCCGCCGGAAGCCACGGGGCCGTGTGCCTCCAGGAAGGAAGAAGACGTCGCCTTCGCCTGCCCGCACGTCGAGCCCAAGCTGCCGTGTTGCGACGAGGAGACGAGGCAACAGAAGCAATGACTGATGTGACATTAAACTAATTTTGATACAGTCGTGTTTGTTTTCTTCCGGTCGATGATGAAGTTTTTATATCCTTAAATAAATTAAAACTAAAAAAAAAAAAAAAAAAAGTTGTAGGTTGACGTGCCATCTTCCTTTGTTTTTGGTACTTATCATCGTAAACTAAGATGTCCAGTCCAGGTTTCGAATCAAGGGCCATACGGCTACATCTTAACGCGGGCTCGAAACAGCGCAGTGCGGAAAATCACTCGAACGTGAACTTGGAGAACGCGTCGAGATACGGTTTGCGATCGCGCAACTTTTTGCAATCACCTAAACAGAATCGCTTAAAACAGGTAGCCGTAAAGCCGTCTTTTCTATCTTTATGGCCAAAGCATCCAACTCAAACACTGAATTTCATCAGGATGAGTCTCAGGGCGCGTTCCGAATAACGCCTAATAAGAAGCAAGAAGCAGAACAGCCCTAATGAGAATAAATATCTGGGACATTTTTACACACACGGTTATCTGACCCAAAACCACCCAGACTAAGCAAAGCAAATATGGCTGACAGAGACTGATATACGTAGGTACATATATATTTTTGAATACATACTTAAATAGATATTAACACACAAACATAGAACAAACACAAAATGTTCATCACATGAATGTTTGTCCTAGGTGGGAATCGAACCCACGCCCGCAAGCGCAGAAGGTAGGTTCACTACCAACTGAGCACCGGGGCAGTTAAGCCAACACGGCACAAAAAAATATTCTTCGTGTCGTTTTGGATGGCCAACAGCTCTAGTCACAGGGCTGTTGGCGTAGGAACGCTCCTCAATCGCCGGTCGATGTGCTGTTGCTAGATAAATGAATGGTAATCAAAGCATGGTGCCTATTAGGTTTCTTCTTTTGAATTGCAGATTTTGCGGGTGTCTTAATTGTCTATACTATAGTGTAGCATAGCGTGGGAATTTAAACCTGTACATTATATTTAAGTTTTTTTATGTATATGCGTAAATATTTTTATGCAGACTAACTCTTTATGTAGTGTTAGCTTGTATTTTGTTTAAATAATAAAGACACGTCCCCTATTAAAAAAGCAAACCTAATTTAAATGTCTTTTGTGGACTTACTCATGCATGAAAATATGATGACGTATCCGCATACGGCATCAGAATGTCATGCACGGGTAAGTCCTTATACTAATACCTACTACTTTATATTTACAGATCAAAATTGAAGATAAAAGTGCTTAAACTAATAAAATTAAAAGGCACAATGTTGAACAATATAAAATTTAATAAAATTCTACAAACAACGCATATTTATATATTATTACGATTTAATTCAAACTGTGGTAACCAAAATTAAAACAATAATAAATAGGAATGTGCTGGCATTTTACGTTTAAATCAATATTTAATCATCGATACTCACAACTTCAGATCAGACAAACAAACGAGATATGGTAAGGAGGCATGGCGGGTGGCGGGTGCGAAGCACCTGGCCTCAATCAGGTTGGCGCATTTAGTTGAACTTACCCTGCAGCCGCCTTCCCACCCTTTTTAACCGACTTCCAAAAAGGAGGAGGTTCTCAATTCGACTGTATTATTATTTTATGTTTGTTACTTCAGAACTTTCTACTGAAACCGATTTTGAGGATTATTTTTTTATTTGAAAGCTTGTCCTTCCCATGTGGTCCCATTTCATTTTGGTACAGTTCTGTCATTTTTACGAAGTCTGTTTTTTATAAAGTTAAATGATTATTTACGGGATATTTACCGTGGTAAGGTTGTGGAAGGAGCTCCCGATATTTCGGCGCAGTTACATGCACCATGTTCACGGGAAGACACTCTCTGTCTCTGTTTTTTATATTGATAATTATTTGCATGTGAACTATTTATTAGTTTATTGGTGTCGCTCCAAAGTCTCTTAGTGTGCGTGAAAAAATGAGTAAGTGTGCCGTACTTAGTTTTTGCGTTAAGCGGTTTAGTAATATAGTGAAAAAAGTGGAAAAACTAGGTCGGAGACATTTAAACACGAACTATACTAATACTAATGCCCCCTTATATATTAATGCTCCTTTGTTTGTTTGATATGAGCTATAGTACCTAAACCAGTGTGCAAATTACGAATTCTCGCTACATAAAATACGTATCAAAATTCATAAACAATTTGTATGAAATTTGATATGTATTTATGTACTTAGCCCACAGTATATTTTGTCACAATGCATGTCTTTATAATGGCAACATTTTTGTCTATGGTTAATGTAAAAAAAACAAGTGTCAATATTGTTTTTTACTGCTGATATTCATTGTATCATGTCGTTTTCTTGTGACAAAAAATACGCTGATTTGACAATTGTTGATTCTCTATTTAAGTTTGGTAATATAGGTAACTATTTCCAAAATAATAATATTTTTGTACACTATTAGGTACACCTATAATAATGGTAATAAAAAAATAGGAATTATTATCCTTAATTCAGACTAAGTTTTTAGTCTTGAGCATAGGCGCAAGATAGCTAGGCTATCGGTTTTTTATCGGATACATTTCGGAGTGTGCATCGGATCTGCATGATTTAGTTCCCTCCTGCCCATTTTTCTATCGAACTGCCAGAGCGGGCACGTAAAATTGACACCGCTTCATTATTGATATTCCGAAAACCCGTACGAAGCGCTTTGATTACAGTTTTATTGTGCGAACTGCTAGTCTGTGGAATGCGCTGCCTAAATGGATGTTCCTCAATAGTTACAATCTACAATCTGGGTGTATTCAAATCATCATCACCGTCATTATCAGCCTGTAGCTGTCCACAGCTGGACATAGACCTCTCCCAGTGCACGCCATTAAACTCGGTCGGCAGTTCTTTGCATCCAGTTTTTACGCAGCCGCCATTTTACGCAGGTCGTCACTCCACCTGGCCGCAGGGTGTCTACACTATTCAAATCACGAGTGAATCGACTTCTAGGCAAACGTGCTCCATCGTAGACCGTATCATCGCTTAACATCAGGCGTGTTGGCGGTCAAGCGCAAGCTTAAAACTAAAAAAAAGTAAGGTGTTACAAATAAGTGACATCGAATTGTCTATACTGTTATACCATTATCCTAAACTAAAATTGATAAGACTTGTTGCTTTTCTTATCTAGTAAACTGAGCAGTATTAATAATTAAGTTTAGTTTAGAAAAAGGTACAGCAAAATCGACACAAGTTTTTTATACCCAACCCTAACAAAATACAAACGCCTTACTTAAAAACGTTACTGTTGAATTAATGATCAAAATTGCTCTCTTAACTCCTCGCTGACTCGTCGAATCATCACACGCGAAAATGAGGTAGAGCAATTTTAAGCACAGATCAACTTGAGTAACGTTTTTAAGTAAGGCCCTAAACCTTTAGATTACGTTAGTGTTTTTAAAAGGTTTGGTGATTAGGTAAATATGCTACGTCAAGTAAATAATAACTAGCACAATCACAGCGATAGTCAAAAACATGCCCCCTAACAGGACATACTTGTCCTGGGACACCCTTCTTTCTATAAGAGAAATGGTCGCGTTAGAGAGGCCTAGTGTGTTCGCCAAGTCGATGATTCTTCTATGTGCGCCTTTCAGGGTCTCCCGGTTGTATTTTAGGGTCTCTAGCATGCTTGAACCTGAAACAACAACAGTCGCAATGTTAGCTAAAACGATGAAACATGGTCATTTTTTTAATGACGATGCTAATTCTCAAGTCCTTTTGCATTTTCTAATCTTAGAAACTGTGGACTAAATACAATTAGAATCGCGCAGTAAAAAAAAAACTAAAAACACGCTTTCAAATTGCTAATCCTGAAGATCCTGGTAAGGATAATGGGACAAACTATTCAAATTATTGCATTGTCATCGGTCCTTGATTAGTGTGTAAAATTTCATTTTAATTCGATGTTTTGAGGTTGAAAATCAAGTTCAAAGATTCCTTTACATACATACCAAGCTAAAAAAAGCGTGTTAAAAATGAAGTAGGCATCTTTGATGAGTAAACAATTTCCATTTAATTTTAAAATAATTAGGGTTCCATAACCCCCCCCCCCCCCCGACCCCCTCTGACCCCTTCTGACTGTCTGTCTGTCCGTCTGTCCTATTTTTTCTCTGGCTAACCTTTGCACCAGGAACGAGCCGGAGCTAGCGTCATCACACTTTTCTCTGAGCCTGTAACACTTTTCACTTACCATCAGGCGGCCCGTCTGCTTGTTTGCCACCTATGGCATAAAAAAAGTCAAACCTGGATTCGATTAGCACACATGACCGAGGCAGATGGCATAGCAAGAGAGAGGCCTATACCCAGTAGTGGGATAAGGAAGGTCGTGGATCATGATGATGAATGAGCATGGTGATGACTATGACGAATGGACATGGATGTTTTTTGCACCAGTGTTATTATATCATTATAAGAACAATAGTGGATAATAATTGGTAATTAATTAATTATATATAATGAGGGATGTCAATCAATTCCATGACTAGATGGACAAGTTCCTTGAAGCAAACATGCAGGGTTATTTTAAACCGACTTCAAAAAAGGAGGGCGGTTTTATGTTCCACTGTATTTTTTTTTATGCATGTTCACCGATTTCTCCGCTAACTGTTAACCGATTTCCAGAAATAATATTTTGTTCGGTAGAGTATACTTTCATTTTGGTTCCATTATCACCAAGTCAGGATCTGATGATGGGATCCCAGAGAAATCGAGGGCAATCCTCAAATTTTATAGGCACTTATTACATTTTTCATATATTTTTGAAGACGGTTTTTAATGTGATCCACTTGAATTCATCTAAAATTTCTCGCATTCAGCTTCCCTACCATATACCTGACACTTGCACTGCATGAACTTTTGATGCATGACTTTTCACAGTTCCCCAAAAAAAATGTTTAAACATTATATGAAACATTTTTGCCTTGATTTTTTTTTTATGCACGTTGCGTTTCTTTATTTTTGCTTAGACAGTTCCTCATTCATTTTTATTTGAAACAAGTACTAGACATAGACTCAAACAAAGATAATAAATACCATGGTCATTAGAAGCAAATGTTTAGATGAGCATATTTTAGTATCTACATCTGTGAGAACAAAATATAAATTTACAAACCGTTAATGAGACATTTCAAGGTCTAAAGATCAAACAACTACACACTACAATAGTCTAGGTACTCACACGAAGGTCATAGGTTGGCGCTAGAGATTAAAATAAGTTGTAACATTAATAAATACGTAATTATACTTAGAATTGAGTTACCTCTTGAACTGATCGCCCGATGGGCGACCATGAATCAACTGGCTTCCGAGCCATGAATTACCGGCAGACCGCCGTCAATATGCAGCATTGCGCCGCTCACAAATTATCCACAATTGCATATTTATTCATCAAATAGCATGATTGCTTCATCCTAAGTAGAATGTTCAAGTGAAGATAATCACTTATGAGAGGTGATTATCTTCACTTGAATATGATATTTATATAGATATATTGATGTCCGTTTTCGGAGAAGAATAAGATAACAATAATACATTATGCCAAAAAAATTACAACCGACTTAACGAAGAGTTGAAAGAGATGGCATATTTTCATAAATGGGATCATCTTTCAAATATAGACTCAATAAAAATAATCATTAAAATCGGTTAACAATTGGCGAAGATATTGCGTAACACCAGCGAAGTTGGGTCACGAAACAACGTAACACACACGAAAAAATAACCGTCGAATTGTGGAAAGCTCTCATAGGAAGTCTTTCTTGTAAAAAAACTCTTCTAAGGGCAGGATATAATTAGCATGAATCCAATTTACATGACAAGTTTTATATTATCTTATACAGACTTCGTTTTATAGTGTAAATTTATGTATAAATGCGTAAAAACATTTTATGATCATCTATTCGTTGCGTGTAACAGGTACTAGAAGCAAATTGTTCATTCTGCTTTAAGTCGACCTTTATACGTACTTCAACTCTTAAGGACGCATTCAAGCAAAAAATCAGTTTGTATAAAAACAGTTGATACTGACAGAGAACCGGTTTTAAGTGTTTGTTAATTTGTTGAATTAAATTATGTTGTGTATATCACTATGATAACACTTCATACTGATTGTTCCATAATGTCTAGGTATAACTTGTGTCTTGTGTCACGAGTAGGGTTGCCATCCTTCCCTGTACACTGGGACATGTCAGCAGTTTGGAACTTTTATCCCGCGTCGTCCCGGCTAATCTACAAAATGTCCCAGTATTTCAATCCCAACGCAACGTGTACACGCGCTCGGTACGCATTGGGATTATAATATTTACAACCAATGACAATATAACTTTACAACAGTGGAGTCGTCTACTCAAAAAGTATGAAATATTTACATGAATGAATCTACTTCATACACCCCATCCGTAATGGCAGAATGTTGATATGACAGATAATTATTTACAAGAAGAGCAAATAGTTTTTTTCAATAGCGCATTTGAAGAAATAGCATATCTCAAAGATTTTACAAAAAAAAACGAAGAAGTAACGAATCTTGGGACGTTAAAGACATGCACCAAAAATGGTTAAGTTTTTTTTAAGAGACAGATGTGTTAGAAAGAAACAGGCTGGTCATAACGGCGGTGGCGATGTGTAATTAGTGTTTCATGTAATTGATTTGTTAAGAAAATTACGCTTTTTTTAAATGCCATAGGTGGCAAACAAGCAGACTGGCCGTCTGATGGTAAGCAGTCACCGTCGCTTATGGATACTTTGTAACACTAGAGGCATCACAAATACGTTGCCGACCCTTTAAGACTCTATTAACTCGCCTTTTGAAGAACCCCATGGTCTAATAAGGTTAAGTTGGTAACCAATGTCTTTTTTTTTGTTAAGAGTCGCGGGCATTCATTGGACAGATGTTTGACATTTGCATTCAGTGTAGATTTCTAAAGGGGGAGGCCTATTTTCAGCAGAGGACGGCTTTCGGCTGATGAGGTTATTTTTTCTTCTTTAATTTGGATATTTTCGGTTAATGCTAAATGTCCTAGCAAACAAAAGGGCTATGGCAAGTGTTATGGCAACCCTAGTCTAAGAGTCTAATTTCTGTGAAATTGGATTATTCTGGATGATCCAAACAGGGGTATGTTTAATAATTTAATAACCCTCTTAGGCGAAAATTTTACTTTGAAGCCTCGACCTTAAAGTAACTGGCGTCTAATTTTGTCTTGTAGAAAAAAAATGTGATGAGGGTGTACGTTCGTACGATATTTCAATGTGCAACACAACAAAGGTTTAATTAGGTTTTTCCATTAAATAGAGGCTAATGCACAGAGTTTATGTTAGAATTTACAAAATATAGATGTCATTTCTAGATGGAGTCCTCTGACTGACTTATAGTATGTATATATAGTATATAAGCCACAGCCATCACCAAATGTATTTTTTATAGTTTCGTTGCTAGGCACCTATTAAGTGAAAGTTTCCCCAAAATATTATTGCATATTTTTACGTGAATAGCAACGCAATGTTTCAGAAAATCCTTGGAGGCAACTGTGCATTTATGGACTCACGTATGCTTTCTTTGGCTCACAGCGTCACGTTCGTCCCTAAATACCTAATTTTAAATATACTTGCTTATTCTCCATCAACAAAATATCCAATTAAAATAAATAGAGTTTTAAAATGACAAAACTTCAATATCACTTTATATTGGTTTGTTAAAAAAGAAAATCATCAGTAGATGTCAAGGTAGCACATGACTGGCGAAGTGCGATTCGACCGAGCCATTAAGCAACCAGTTTAATTCGGGATCAACTAGCGTTTTGCTTATTAATGTTGAATCGTAAGGTATTACGATTCAACATCGTATGTAATACGTAGCAGTTAAAATAAGCCATAATATAAAATATGTATATTGTAGTCATGTGAAAAACATAAATAAAATACCTAGTACTTATACTCGAGGGGCAAGTTAAAACTCATCAAGGATTTATCCACGTAATATGGAGAACAATGATCTAAAAATAGCTTGTTTCACCTGCTAGTAAAAACTGTGAAGTACGTGTCGTGACACTCTCATTAGAGGATTCCGTTGCTGTGTTAGAAATAAATAACCATGATAAATGAACGAGATTAAAGCGTGCTAAGTTATTTTGAGGGGTTTCCGGAACTTTCGTCCGACTTCACATTAACTTCGTCGGTTATATCTCATAAACTATTGACTCTTTTACGAAGTCTTATTTTTAAAAGATATTTCCGTTTATGTTACGTTATATTTGTTCCGTTTTTTTTTTTTTGTATATATATTTGGGATGAAATCTTCACCCACACGCAATAAAATCGAAAATGGCCATTTTGTACTTGATCGTTTAAAACTAATTCGATTTTTAACTAGATTTAGACACCACAAAATTGTTTCTTTTCAGAAAATTTAATTATTTTTCCTGGTAGTCGATATAATTATTATTAGTGTTAAAAAATTAGCGTATAGTGTTTGGATAACGGGATATAAACTTACATAAATTTGACATAGACATGACGAAACTATGAGGGTTTCTTAGTTTTCTACGGAACCCTAATAATAAGAAAAACAATGTGGGCAATGCGGCAGCATTCAGTCAGTGATAGATACACAAGTAACAAGTAGCGAACGGAATCCGCACGGTATCCAAGATTCCAAGACAAATTACCTATCATTAATGGACATTCCAGGTTGATAAAGTGAAGCGGACAATCTAAGAAAATTATCAGGTTTATAAGAAAACAGTTCACCTTGATTCAATGTGATCAAGCGCAGCCGTAACATTCGCAAGGCCGCGCACCCAGTTTGTTTTGAACCGCTTAAGTGAAACCAACCTTTTTATATAAACAAATTGAACTCAGTGAAAATAATAGTGATACGTGGCCCAATAATCAACCAAAATGTGGTGAGTAAACTGAACTTTAGAATAAAATATTTACACTCGTAATATCAATTTTAAAGGCATTAGATGAGACAAATAGGAATCAAAAATATAGCTGGTCCTTTTCGTTGTATTTTATCGGACAAGTAACATCACTTTTAGTTGGTTTATCTCGGTGATCTAAAATAATTAAAATCGATATTATGACAATATTATTGTAATCAAATTCGCAAAAAACAAGATCAGATTGACTACTGGATACAAACAGGGTTAATTTAATGGAGGTATCTACAAAACTTAAGTCATGAATGTCGATGTAGGTACCCATGTCACTGATTTTAAATATTTTTATGGAAAAATTAGAAGAACATGCGTTCAGAACGACTGTTTGCGTGTAACTCGCGAATTACATCACCATTATCACGACATCAAAGTATATCTTAATAGTTTCTGTTACTAAAGGAGTATTTTCTTGACTGACGTCACGTAGGTATCTATCAGAGTTGTTTTTGTTGTTGCCATTGAAGTTATATATACGTACTAAATGAAATCGTGTTCAAGAATTACCACGACTTGACAAGTAGAGTGCTTTTAATGAAAGAAGTTTTCCAGACGCGGCGCTGTAATCGCGTATCAGTCACTATCAGTTTCATTTCTCGAGCGGTACTTTTAACAACTTTAGGAATCGTACACGAACGACTCTTTAATGATGACAAATTAATAAAAATCTAACTAGCGTCACAACAATGGAACAACACCTGACAATTACAATATGGAAATGTAGCTACCCTGTTTAACGTGGAACTCCTTCCATTAAAAGCACTCTATACTCCGCCCTAGCGTTTTTGTCTGACAACTTCCTGTAGATTGTTTTTTTTTTATGATACTGGGTGACGAGACGAGCGAAGTCGCTCGCCTGATGGCTCTTGCCCATAACAGCACAACGCCACTCAGCATTTTGAACTTCAACAGTTCAAAACTCTGGATGGCATTAATGCACTGCGCTCGTCACCCCGAGATATAAGATGTCAAATCTCTAAAAGCAAAAGCAGAATGAAACCTGTGAATTCGAATCACGTTTGCTAGATTTTTAAACGGAGGATTGTAGCTGGCCGATATACTACGATGAAATATAATATGAAAAAATTTCATTCACTTTTTGCAATGCGAGTACAGTTAAAGTTCGAGTGTTTGTTTTGTAAGCTACTTTGGAAAAATAAGCCAGAATAAAGTTTACTGGGAATCAGAAATTTCATAGACATGGGAATTATAGTTATTGCACTGTTAGCGTGGCGTACGAGTTGAAGTACTGAAATGTCATGCTCACTCGGGCGAAAACCTTTGCACCCACCGATTCAACCCACCAGAGGGTTGAGGTAGAACCCCGCAAGACCCGTATTTATATAAGTAGTTTGTAGCTTACCAATACGTAATGGTAATGGTACCACCATCAGCAGCCCATAGTTCATAGAGTATTGTAAACACTGATAAACGTAAAATCCCCTTATCACCCTGCTAGGTGTACAGGGGGTCTAGACAAGAACCACTTTCTGTTTAGCGTTAACGCCTGAGGAAAGATAAAATTGTATGAAAATGACATTAGCAGTCACGTGACATCTCTGAAGCTAATGTCATTTTCATACAATTTTACCTTTCCGCAGGCGTTATCGCTTACAGAAAGTGGTTCTTGTCAAGACCCCCAGGACGCGAGGGTTTCCCCTCATCCCACTAGTTGGTGTGTGGGTCTCGAGGGATTGTTCTTCAACCCATTGGTGTGCTAAGCCGGTGGGTGCACATGTTGTCACCCCTCATGCCACGCTCCTCTTGTATTGTGTCATTTCTCCTACAACCTACCTACCTTTTTCACATACGCCACGCTCCCAGCCATTACTATCGGGTAAACTGTTTTCCAAATATTGAAGTACTTATTTTTGATGGTTTTCCCAAGAATAATGTAACCCAGTCACACCAGAGCACAGCTGGTTGCTCCATCCAGAGTACAAGCGGAAGTAAACGGATTTTATGGGCAGTACCTATTTTAGTTTATTATTACACATTAACATAACACTGATAATTACATTTGAATAGGTGTAAATCTGTTTACATGATTGCTGTAAAAATATTAACAACTTACTAATTGTCATGTGCCTACTCTTCAAATTTCCCAGTGAAGACTGGCCCGGTGGCTCAGTTGGTAGTGAACCTACCTTCTGCACTTGGGGGTGTGGGTTTGATTCCCACCTAGGGCAAACATTTATGTGATGAATATTGTGTTTGTTTTATGTCTGGGTGTTAATATCTAATTATGTATGTATTTAAACATATATGTATATAAGTCTCTGGCAGCCATATTGCAAGCTTAGTTTGGGGTCAGATGAAAAATGTAAAAAATATAAAGAAATCAATTAATATGAAGAGTTTGATCCACGCCCCACGCAGCGCACGTTTAATAGGGATTTTTGATCTAATCGATGAGTATAATAATATCAGGATAATATAAAGGACAGATGGTAATACTATCCGCAGCGATATACCAGGTAGTTAACATAGAAACCTGTATGGTCAATACTCTTGCTTTCCTCCTACATCTTCTGTCCTAACTGTAATCTCGTCGTTACCGTGGTTCTACCCATGGTGCATGTAACTGCGCCAAAATTATGGGAGCTCCATCCACAACCTCACTACGGTAAATATCACATTAGTAATCATATAATTATAGTGAACAACCATGATAGTTTAAAACAGTATTCCGATGTGATTTCGGCAACGAAATCTGTACCTTTTTTTATAATGCCATAGGTGGCAAACAAGCAGACGGGCCGCCTGATGGTAAGCGATCACACATCACACATCATCAGTCAGTCGGTTCAGTCCACCGATCTATGATATGTGGATAAACTTTCAGGAGATGGCGCCTGGTGCGATAAAAAAAACCGCGATGCCGGCATCAGATCAAACAGTTCTTCAGAACATTCCTCGTTGCAAATGCGATAAAAGACACAAAGAGACCCAACGTACGTCCCTGCACGAGGTAGTCTGAATTGATACTAGTGAGGTCTCTTGTAGTGGTTGGTACTGTTGTACTCGTCGATGCGATGACATCCCTGTGTGTGTTATCTCATTGACATTCCGATGCGAGTTGTGCAATGCTAGTCCTGTATGAGGTAGTCCCCATTAATGCCTGTGTGATTGTTACTCTTGTATTTTCCTAAATCTTCTGTTCTACTCTGTACTACACTGTGTGTATCATCTTGTCAACGTTCCGATGTGAGTTTGGCAGCTAGATTTACTGTTCTTGCATGAAGTAGTCCAATTGACACTAGTATGGATGTTACTTTTGTTCCCTCCTACATCTTCAGTTCTGCACTGACGTACCTGTATGTATCATCTCATCGACATTCCGATGTGAGTTCTGCAGCGAGGCCTGTTCCTGTGCGAGGTAGTCCACATTGATAGCTGTGTGGTCATGGCCGAAGCGTCGGCTGAGCAACTGCTCTCTGTCTGCTGCCTCTTGCTCCCTTCTACGTCTTCTGTTCTGCATACTTATTAGGGATGCCTGTAACATGGGGAATGTCTCTTTTAATCTCAGAAAAAAAATATTAATGGATTATGTTTTTTGTAGAGTTGGGTGTAAGGCCCCTGGGCAAATGGTCTCCCCTCATGTTCCAGACAGTGCGATCAGTCATTCTGGAACGCGTCGAGGTTATTGTGCAAGTTTTCTCAGCATGTCTTAAATTTTCATCCATTTTTCAGGCACCCACTGCATGATACTTTTGGCCCATTTATCACGGTGGCCACGTATCCCGCCTAACCCCGCTTTAATTTAGCAGCTTTATTCCAGTAATTGAATGCATTGCTCTTTGGCATGCCACAAGTTTGAACTTTGAGAATCGATCAATGACCAGGTCAGGGCATTGTAAGTTGTGAGTGAGTGTGCGCTTAAGTGACAACGGAAGGTTTCCCTTCATAAGCTGTTTCATGTACCAGCAGCGCCTCCAAGCATTTTCGTTGCAGCAGTTGATTTCTTTATTCTGCCGTTTCTCAAAGGAAATTAGCTGGCCTAAATATATTCAGTGACATAGTGCAGGTTTTTAGGCAACTTGACCTAAAAATATGTTCACTCGCACTACACTCTATAATCCATCTATGTAAATGTCACTGTCAGGTTACAGATTTGCTTTGTCTCCATTTGTTTTGCAAAATGTTTTGTTATTTGTTAAATCAATTTCAAACTAAGGACATATTATTCCATTCAGCAGATTGGAATATTCTGGGGATTCAGGGCTATTAAAGGACGAAAGTCAGTGACGAAATAATTCTAAATTCATTGAAGAAGTTGATGGTTTTGATGCCAATGTGAAAAAACATGTCATCTTATTAGGTCAGAATGTTTGTACCTATTATTTTCCTAAACTTTATTTTCGAGCGTGTAACAAATTTATTTCTGGTGTACTCAATAGACTTTCTTACTTTCTAATATAGTAACATGCCATTCGTTTTTGGGACATTAATAAACTCGTGTTAGATTCTGTGCACCGAAAAAGATGTAAACCTGCTGTTGGTTGTAAGTTATTTTATTTTTAGCTAATAAATAAATATTTGATTTGAGTTTCTGCCGGACTACCATGATCGCTTTATGCTTTACCATTACGCTTTGTGCTATTTGTCATAATTAGTTTTTTGGATTGACTAATTGTGATTCCTTAACTTTCACCAAGATTTATTACAAAAAAAAATTGCCATACCTGAATATGTTTGTTGTCATACTTCAATTGGTCAACTCTCATTTTTGCCATTGGTCGCTGATTGATTGGTATTTTGAATACAAATATGTCCAATTTTTCACAGTTCCTGAAATTTTCATAACAACAATTTAAGCACAGTCACTGGTATGAGAGCTATTTTATTCTTATTCTTATTCGTAGGCTCTATTTTATTCTTATTCGATATAGCACAGATAAGTCCTATACTGACATCCTATTCACATATTTAGGTTGCGTTCCAAAAAGGTTTAAGGGGATACTCAAGCGGGGTGAAGTATGTTTTGGAACAGGACTCCTTATTCTGGCGCACTTCAGTTTATTTTGGATATTGTATTAGAATATGGCGGGAAGAAATTCACCCTTGTCAATATTGTTATTTTGTCATATCAAAATAACCTTGACTGCTTCAACAAATCAAATAGAGTTTAGAAACCATTCTGTCTTACTTCGATTACTTTTGTCTACAATAATTATTTCTTAGCTCTTTACTGGCAGATACACAGGTAAACAAGCTGTTTTCTGTCTATGATTCTGAGTGCTGGGTGAAATTCAACTTAGGGTGAATTGTTTCAACTGTCAGTTGAAATCTTACTACTAATCTAAGCCTACAGCCTATGTTAGTGTGTATCCTCAGATCGGGAGATATGCTTATGTACAATTATCATTTGTGTTCAAATGTCTCCATTCTTTTCACAATACCGCTAAACTGCTAAAAGCAATATCTGTGAGTACGGCTCATTTATGCATACTAAGAAACTTGGAACGACACCAATGAATTAACCAATAGTCCATATGCAAAAAAGGCAACAAGGTCGTCCGCTGGGTGAGTTTGACTAAAGGCCTGATTTAAGCCAAATTCATTCACACCCGCCTCGCCACTTTACCATATCTAAGAAAGTGTTATGCACTTTTCTGCCAGTGTACATTATATAGGAAAAGTGATGTTTTCGACAAGGTTTTACTTACATGCTTCAATCAATTTATAATTTTTTGCACATAGAATAAAAACAACGAAATTTTCATAAGTGGAAAAGTGAGTTTTTGTTTTTCACCTCCTATTAGAATTAGGGTAATATAATAACTAATATGTAACTGCGCCGAAATATCGGGAGCTCCTTCCACAACCTTACCACGGTAAATATCCCGTAAATAATCATTTAACTTTAACTAATATGAGTACTAAAATAACAAAATATATAATGTAAATATACAATTTACAACAAGTATTAACAACTGGAGAAGGTTTCCATCTAGCATTTGCTTCTCATTATTGATGGCAATAAGTTTGAATTGTTAACCTGATCGTAAGGTTTTAACATAATATTCCTTAAAATTTCATAATTCTTTGTTTAACTGAGCTCTACGAGGAATCATAGTAGTAAATATGAACAATTCTAATTAATTCAGTAAGAACTTACGCGTTAACTGCATTAATTTTAGTCTGAATAGCATTTTCGATAGCTTCGTAATTGCTTAGATCTTTATCAAGCCGTTGAAAGAGCTCAGATGTTTCTTGTATGAGTTGGTTTGTTTGGTGGTACAAAGTCTCCATTTATAATAAATTCTTGTATGTACTGAATATTATTACTTCTAAATTAAAATTAAATTGTGTTAATATTCAATTTTATGATTGTGTTGTGTTGTCCGCTAGTAGTGACAGTGACAAGACAATTGACAACATAGGTACTTTCGTAACCGTATGACTGCGTGCTGTCAACGTCAATTTTTGTTCCACCCATTACTGAGCACGGTAAAGCCATTAAGATCATACCGCCCAATCTTCCGTATTTTATTGTCATAATACTATAACACTTGTTTTGATACAGTGATGGGTAAGACATAAATTTGCAGTGTAGTGGTGTAATGGTGCGAAGCTCCGCAGGAGTGTGGCAGCCTACTTTTCACTTCCGCCCCCACCCCCACTCATAACATGATCAACACATGACTTTTTATTGGGCCTTTTGGCTCGCACAATTGGTGCATTTGAACGACTTGAGTCATGAAGTAACGGACTGAATTACATGACAATGGATAGGGATGTTTATATCTACACTAATATTATAAAGAGGAAATATTTGTACCTATTTTTGTATGTTTGTATGTTTGTAATGAATAGGCTCCGAAACTACTGAACCGATTTGAAAAATTCTTTCACTGTTGGGAAGCTACACTATCCCCGGGTGACATAGGCTATATTATATTTTGTAACGAGGCCGAAGGCCGAGCTTACACTCGTGCGAAGCCGGGGCGGACGGCTAGTTGAAATAAAAATTAATATTTTTATGGATACATTATTTTTCCATAATATGGGCTAAGAGGTGGTAACGCCTTAATAGCTTTAGCCTGCTTAGCAAAAGTTGAAAAACAAAAAGATAATATAATATATAATAAGATAAAGATAATGGACATGTCATGTCAATCAAATTGAAAAAAAAAACATGCAGTCAAGTTGAATTCTGACAGTTGACACTGAAAACTTGTGATGTGAAGAAAAAACAAACGTCAAACGAAAGTGACATACGAAAAAACAACGATCTAAATTTCTCAAGACTTTCGTGTTTAATTTTGCACTTTTATCAGTATTTGCATTACATCTAATTAAAAAAAGTGAAAATGGGCGACGGATGTCAGGCCTGCCTGACGAGGGTGCCGCACGCGACGCTGATCGCGACCATAATGTGCTGCCTGGGCGTGGGTGTGTTTTGTGGTACAATGTACCGCGGCTCCGCTCTCTCCATATTGATGTTCGACGAGGTATTCCACTTCAGACTTATTTGGATCGAAGCTCTGCAAATGATCTTCATAGTGGGTAGCGCCTGTATGGCCGCGCTGGGATTCATGCTCCTTTGTTTGGGATGTCTCACAACAGGTGCCACTCGACAGAGAGTGTACCGAGCGTGGCGAGCGAGAGTTGGTGGCCGGATATCCTGCGCTATATTCATGATCATAACCTACATTCTAACTTTCGTATGGATCATACTACTAGGCTTCCTCGTCATCACGACTTTCCTCTTCACTATTTTCTGGAAACTGTGTTCGAAACCGAAAAACATCGACTTTTCGACGTGTATCGACTTTACCCAATTCGATTTTATGTTCCCTGCTAGTGTGAAGCAGGAAGATATGAAAATATGTGAAGCTCACAAGGTAAAGCTGTTTTGTAAAGATTATGTGGAGAAAGCAGAATTTATGTTCATATTGGCGATGGTCTCCTGTATTTTGGTGATATTGAGTTTGGTGCATTATTTGATGTGCCTGTCCGCCAATTATGCACACATTCGAGATCATGAGAAGTTCCAGGAGTTGCAAGAGCTTCAATACCTGACCAACCCTGACCTGCATGCGTCCAAGGATCGTTTCTAGTATATGGCCCGTGCGCCGCTCCTGCGCTCCCTGGAGGCCACAACTAAAATGTGACACAGTTAAATGTGACTGCGTATGTGGCAGTTTTTAACCCGCTGTGTTCATTAGCATTTGGGGACATTAAAGACTGACTTTCATTGGAAAGTAATCAATTGCATTAAACATATCTAAATTAACATACAACTAGTGTTATTTAGGATACATTGGCATTTATTATGTTGTACTCTAACTTGACAGAATTATAATTACTTGTGTCTTCTTTTCATTTCAATAGTGCAGAAGATAGCACATATTTCAAGCTTTTGCATACACATTCGAAAATAGTATGGCAGAATCTAAACTATGATTAGTCATAGTTCCGCTAAATATTTGACATTCCTTTATCTTATCATGACTGTTAAAATGTTGTTGATTGGTAACGAGTAGACTAGCTTATCAAATTATCTTTCTGATTGTGTTTATTCACCCAATTACACTTGTGTATATTTAGTCAATAATATTGATTTTGATCAGATGAGAATCTAAATAAGAGTAAGACTAAGATGACATTGACAACAGACAAAGGTATTAATGACAAGATCCGTGTTAAGGTTGTTATATTTTGGTAATTTTTCAATTATGAAAATTTTTATGCATTACATTACTTTGCGCTTTTTTCCCAATCAATTTTGATCGGCCAAAATTTGAAAAGTATCTTTCTCAAAGTATCTGTTAAGGTTATCTTCTTTATGTTATGTTTGTTGAAAAGTATTATTTATGAAAAGTACCTTTTTATTTCAGTTATTTTCTTATGAGTTTTTTAAATATTTCCATATGTTTTATAATCTGACTAAATACAATTATTATTACTATCTAAGTACGTATTTAAAGTTAGCCTAATAATAAAAATCTAAACATAAGTATAAAATTTTTTTAAATTTCGGCAATCGCCACTTCTAGCCCAAACATGCTCATCAGGATGACAGCATATCTGTGCTGTATGCCCACTAATATACTACTAACTCATATTTGATTCAAAACATGCCATCCAATATAAAGTTGGGAAAATATATATTACTTATATGTAATATTTTTTTGCAATTTTCTTATTTATTTTCAAGTAAAGGCATGCCCATAATTATATGAAACAAGTAAAATAACAAAATAAAACAACAAAGATGTACTTTTCAAGTTTTGATGGTTCAAGTTTATGTGAAAATTAAGCTCGTAAGATTAATATGTATAGGCACCAAATTTTTGTTAAGATCAATTAATTGATATACAGCTGGTATTTACTCCTGGGAGGCCTTACGGCTACCTCTTAACGCGGGCTCAGAAACAGCGCAGTGCGGGAAATTACGTAAATGTGAACCTTAACGCGCCGAGATATGGTTTGCAGTAGCGCAATCATCTGTACAGCATAGCTTGAAACAGGTACCCGTAAGGCTGTAAAGGTACATGTTATTTCTAATTAAGTACACTTTAATTGTTTGATGTTCAAAGTATTTTGCTGTTGTTAGTGTGTATGTTGTACAATAAGACATGGGTATGTATGTACTTCTCCATTGTAATCATAGAATAAGTTGTTAAAATATTTAGGTATTAATCTAAGGTCTTATGTTCATGGTAACTTGGGTTTGTTTATCCGTCCATTATTTTTCAATTGAAAAGCCTAAATAATAAAATCAGCCTATCTTAGTTCACTGCTGGGCTGATTTTCGGTTTTTTTTTCATCCAGTCACTGCCAGCTGCAAATAATGTAAACATCAGTGATTTAATGTTATTTTTAACCGACTTCAAGAAAAGAGGAGTTCTCAATTAGTTTTTTGTTTGTTTGTTAGGTCAGTACTCCATCATTTATGATTCAATTTGGTTTTTATTTTTATTTGAAAGGATATGCTTTCAGATTGGTCCCATGGAAGTTTAATTAAAATTGGTTCAGTAGTTTGGCTTTTAAACCAAAATAACTGGAATATTCGGTTACCTTGTAACTGAAATAGCGTAACCCTTTCAAAACCTCAGGATGTTTAGGATTCAGATTCAAGATAATAGGATTTTTTATTATTTACACTATGCACAAATAAAGCTTTTTAGGTATAAGTAACCAAACTAAGTAATGCAAGACTAGATGTTAATTATACCACATGAGGAAAGATTTATTATTATCAGCTGACCTAACTTGACTATTAATTGGGCCCACCATTTTGTATAACTTTTGCATATATTAATCTTACAATAGTACAATAAAAGTAATAGAATATTACAATAGAAGTAGATCAAATGATAACATACAAAAATATACAAGAAATTTAATATTGACTTTTGATCTGAGACTTGATTTCATTGTAGATATTTAAATCTAAAATTTTAGGAAGTAAGATTGAAATTATATAATTTGTTTTAGATTTTCTAAACCTCTTTAAAGATAAAAAAGTTTCTAAATGTGTATTAAAACCTTACCAAGTGATAGGTACATTACTTAGGTTTATTTATGTACTGGAGTAGTGTAAGTTTTTTTCTACATAATTATTATAAAAATAAATATTCAATTACTCAACAACACATTTTATTTCGAAATCGTTTAACTAAGTAATGGTTAAGTTTCCTCCTTACATATTTCTCAATATGGAAACTTGGTTGGATGGTTTATAAACTTAATAAAAAAAATAAAAAAAAAAAATTTTGTTCCGATTTTACTTATTTTAAAGCGTTTTTTAGTTTTTTAAACTGGGAGAATTATTTTAAAGTATTTCCTTGATGAAGTACAGGAAAATCAATGTATAATGCTTATGTTAAGATAAAATGTACGCTGCCATGAGTCCTTGGGTCAACTTCAATTAAGTCTTGTTAATCTTCATCATCGCACACATGATTAAACTAAGCATAGGTTTTCAAAACTGTTAATGGAGTCGGAAGAAGGACACTGGAACTTCTTAATGACTAATGATTGGCCCGTCGAGTGTGGGTTCATTTGTTTTACTATCATGAATTAGTACTCACCTAGGTACTTTTTAATATAAGTAGATACCTACAAATGAAAAAATGACGCGACGCTCTGGTTTCTTCTATCGTCACATAATATTATACTTAAGGTTATGAGGTACCTATTATTTAGTACCATAGAATACATAGATAGTAATTACTACATACTTATATACTATTATTATTGAAAAATATGTACAATTTATAGGCAGTGTTGGCCTGCACATTGCCACTTCAACTTGCAGATTTTAATAGCTATGTCTGATTAATATATAATGATAAGATGATGATGAGATAATGTGACTCTGGTTGTTTAGCGAATATCTACGTTCTGGATTTTATCGCGCAAAGAAACTCCTAGCATAGCTCTCTCCATTGCCCGTTGTGTGACTCTTGAGTTTTTGAGTGGAGGCCACGAACTGGAAGACACAGCGTAGGTAGGCCTCCCACAAGATGGACCGACGACATTGTGAGAGTCGCGGGCATCCAGTGGATGCAGACGGCAGGATGTCGTTCAGTGTGGAGGTTAAAGGGGGAGGCCTATGTTCAGCAGTGGACGTCTTCTGGCTGATGATGATGTTGCCATACTTCTAGAAGTTTACAGACATGTCCGAGAATTTAGGCCTTTCTCCAGAATGTAGAGCAATTCCAAAACGTCTGGAATTCTTGAAACTAAATGAAAAAGTTCGCACACAAATTCATTATACCGCGAAATATGAACTTTGAAGGAAATGGCCGGGCCAGGCTTTTCCC
Source organism: Agriopis leucophaearia (assembly GCA_949125355.1). NCBI lineage: Eukaryota > Metazoa > Arthropoda > Insecta > Lepidoptera > Geometridae > Agriopis > Agriopis leucophaearia. Next base: position 10,484,086 of record OX421264.1, read on the forward strand.
TGGATTTTTTTCTTTTGCTAACCTTGTTTTGATATCGTCATTGGGTTTTTACATTTCATATACTTAAGGGTTCCGAGCCTGCTGCATTAGTGTTCCCAAAACTGACAGTCACTTGACTAACGAACAATATAAAATCACAACACATACTAACACAAGGAACATAATATAAAAGTTTAATAAAATTATTAGTTAGGAAATCAAGAATAAATAAGTATGGATACAAATGTACGGTTACACACACATCACACATCATCAGCCAATTAACGTCCACTGTTGGACAAGGCCTCCCTCATAGAGAGGGGTGTTGCCATAATCCCCACGCTTGGCAGGCGGCTTGGGGATCGCAGTACGTTCACCGTGTACTATTAGGACGCTGCTGCCCATCCTCCGGTGGTTCTGGTCGCAGTTTTAGGACATACCCGGGTCCGGGTATGTACGGTTACATCAATAGTAAATTATTAGTCATTCATTACCTTATTACCGACGTCTACGGGAAAACAAATGCAGTTCTTTCCAATGCGCAAACAAAGCATTACCACAGGCATTACGTAACGTTTAAAAAACAAATGATTTCATACCTATTTTCCTTCACACCATACACGTTAGGTATATAATGTTATGGACAGAAAGTACAGAAACATGACTGATACCTAAACGAAAAAAATCTCTCTTCAGTAGATATATCGATCACCGTAGGCATAGTTTTTCTAAATGTATATTTTTATACAATACTTTTGTCGGTACTATAAATACTACCTATGTAGTTTCTATCCTTCCCTGTCTACAGCCAGCATTTTAACTTCCTTTTAGTACTTACATGGACGTCTCGATGCTCTCCTTGGTCTTACTGGACCTCTCTTTCCTACTAAGATGATATTTATGGAATTCTAATTCTATGCAGAGCGCAACAATACAATTAAATTAATCAAATAGCTGGTGAACGAAAACTAAGAACTAAATCTCGCACTTTAAAAAACAACACAAAAACACGCTTTAACATCGCTAATCCTGAAGATCCTGGTAAGGATTATGATTATGGGACAAATTATTTAAATTACTGCATTGTAATCGGTCAAAATTTCAATTTAATTCGACGTTTTTAATCAGTGGAAAATCAAGTTCAAAGATTCCGTTATTTACTTACATATACCAAGCTAATAAAATCGTGTTAAAAACATAACGTTAGGTGACCTCTTAGTTTAACTTCTTCACAAATTTAGGTATATTAACTTGAGAGACTATAATCACACAAAAGAAAATACCTTTTAAGCAATTAGCACACAAGACAACCTTTGAAATGCAGACGTACCTACCTATTACTGCTTTCGAGTCATTCGACCTTTTCCTCGTCTTTACATTAATGATGCAAAAGAAATGACAATGAGGCTCAACATAGGTCATGGTAAGCCTGACTTTTCCGTGTTCTTTATCCCTGGAGATCCTACTTGAGATTTTTGAGTCCTTTGATCTCAGTCAGTATGACCAATACAACTGTAGGTACATGTTTATTGTTTTTATTTTCTTCTTTAATTGATTCGCACCCTTAGGCATGCACAAGTGCACATTTTGACTTTTTGTTTTATTTTATTTATTGATATATGATTGAAACAGACATTGCTTTGCAGAAGTTCATCTTTAAACTGTTTCTTAGACTATTTCGTCTAAGAAACAGTTCTAAATGTATTGAGTTCTAAGTTGCATTAAGGGCCCTAGTTGACACGTACGTAGTTGGTACGTTTATTTTAATTTGGTACTCGCTTCTTATTATTGTAGCCCCGAATTTTATTAGTCTGGGTAGGTAGTTTCAGACGTAATCTCACTACGGTACGTATGGTAGAAAAGGGCATATTTAGAGAGATATAGGGAAAATACTACGAAGCACTTTAGTACCGTAGGGCAACGTAAAATGTTTGCTACGGTTGCTCTACCAGGCGCTTTGGAATTATCTTTATCTAGAGTTATAGACTATGCTTCTTCTTCGATATTGTTTCATTAAATAAAAAATAAGCAAGTGTTACCTACTGTTAAAACTTAAAACAACTGACATTCTAAATGTTCCGGAGAAAATATGAATTAAAGTGCACGGATTAAATGCCAAATGGTTCGAATTTGGTGGCGCATATCCGAAACATTTCTTTTAGTGTTACTGAGAGTGGATAGGATAAGAATCATATTTATTCTTCCGCGTAGGTATATATTATAACAAAGCAAAAAAAGTACCAAATATGGTGACTGGCGTATACACTAACATGATTCGTTATTGACGTATAAATGATAATTTATTCATTTACCCACGCTATACATTTCCAGTCATTCTTGACAGTCAAACGTCGATCGGGTCAAGCGAAGCGACGTCCGTGGTTTTTAGTAAATAAACGCAGGTCGCGACGGTAATCAGTCATCCGGCAACGTTTTAACATAACATGTTCGGTGAATTGAGAACCAGGACGAGAATACGAAGAACCGTAAGGTGTAAATTCCCTCAGTCGAGACGTGTAAACCGCGTGACACGCTAAGCCAGTCATCTGTGTACCCAGCACAAGTTCCGCCGTCGCCGGCAAGGTATGTGCTCCACAATCATTACAACCTAACGATTCACATTAATGAACAAGATTATTACTATAGAATGCTGTCCGGATGAGATGTCGTAACATAGTTTATTTAATATCAGGTCATAAGGTCCACTGCCACTGATAACTAAAGTACCTACTTCAATGTCCGATCACTCCGATAGGTAAATTTATATTTTTAGTTATTAATGTGATGTCATTCCGATCGTTGCATGGAGTTATTATTATGTATAATAATATTAGTCAATACTCTACTCAGTGTGAAAACAGAGAAGACAAGGAAAACACAAGAGCATTGTTTAATTTATGGTGATAACTATTGTAGTCTCAGTTACTTTAAAATACAAATAGCCGTCGAACGTTTACCTCAAATTTATGAAAGTGAAAACTACATATTAATACACATAACGTAAATAAATCAATATGTCTATTACACAGACGGTTTCTAAAAAAAAACAATCTCAATTAGTAAGTGACGAGACAATATCAACTGAAATCATTTTAAAGAATGGTGTTTTAAATACTGACGGAAATGACACATCCCTGAAAAAGGCTAACGCAACTCTGTCGAAGAATGTTGAAATACCCTCAACAAACGGGCACTGTGACAGGGACTCGGTGTCGAAACATATCGAAAATACGGATGCAGAGATTGTGGAATCAGGGAGCGAATCCGACGACAATGAAACTACAATAGATTCGGCAATAGAAACGACGGCGTCTGACCCTGCGCAGGCGCAATCGGAAGCAGTTCAGTGAGTAACAGATAATATTTCTCCAGCGCTACCTTGGACTTGTCTAACCGCGACAGTAACCTTGGGGTTTACCAAACGAAACTTACATAGTAATTTTTAAACTTTCGCGATTCGAACACATGTTTTCATATTTATGTCAGCTTGTGACCACGGCCATTGTAACATGGTCGAAACGTCGAGCGAAAGGTATCTATTTTTACCTATATTTAATAGTGCGCGATAAGTCCCGATAAATATGGAAACTTACATATCATGGTAAAGTTGCCTTGACTGTATCTATAAAAAAGCTACGTACGTAGATACGTTTCTCTCCACCCCGCCCGTTGATACCCTCGAGCCAGTCACGGCTTCTGAGGTCGAGTCGATCATCAAGGGCCTCCAAGTCAGGAAAGCCCCTGGTGCCGATGGCATCTCAAATAAAGTGCTCAAGCACTTCTCAGTCTCGCTTGTGTACCTTCTAGTCAGCATCTTCAATGCGGCCATCAACAATTCTATCTTTCCCGATGCCTGGAAGTCTGCCGACGTAATCGGCATTCACAAACCAGGTAAAAAGGCTTCTGAGCCCTCCAGCTACCGTCCCATTAGTCTCCTCAGTACTCTGGGGAAGATTTATGAGCGCATCCTTCTGAAGCGCATCTGGTCCCACATCAGGGACAACAACCTCCTCCCCGACGAGCAGTTTGGCTTTAGAGCCAAACACTCCTGCGTCCAACAAGTGCACCGCATCACGGAGTACATTCTTGAAGGTTTCAATAAGAAACCATCCCACGGCTTCACCCACAAGCCCATCTATCAGGGCACAGTTGCGGTCTTCCTCGACGTCGCAAAAGCGTTCGACAAAGTCTGGCATAACGGGTCGATATACAAGCTATATCAATTCGGAATGCCAGACCGTCTTGTACTCATCATACAAGACTACCTCACGGCTCGAAGCTTTCGCTATCGCGTCGAGGGAGTTCGCTCCTCACCTCACTCCATTGGTGGCGGTGTCCCTCAAGGCTCCGTCATGGCACCTGTTCTCTTCACGATTTTCACAAGCGATATTCCCCGATCTCCCAACGTGAACATAGCTCTCTTCGCTGACGACACCGCCCTCTACACCAGAGGGTGGAACAAGATCATCCAGCGGGCCCACCTTCAACGAGCCCTCACTCACCTAGGTGACTGGTTCAAGAAGTGGGCCATCACGGTCAATCCTGACAAAAGTGCAGCAATGTACTTCCACCCATCCAAAAATCCCCCCGCTAAACCCATCACGCTTCACGGGAAGCCCATCCCTTGGACACACTCCACCAAATATCTCGGCGTGACCCTCGATCGTCACCTCACTTTCTCAAAACATATCCAGATAGTCCGCAACCGAGCGGCTTTCTTCCTAGGCCGTCTCAGCCCCATCCTTGGCGAGCGTAGTAAATTGTCACTTAGGAATAAGCTGACAATTTACAAAACTTGCATCCGTCCCGTCATGACTTATGCCTCCGTGGCGTTCGCCCACGCATCCCGCGTTGACCTGGACAAGCTTCAGGTCATCCAAAACCGTTTCATACGCAGAGCGGTCGGCGCTAGCTGGTACATGCGAAACGCCGATTTGCACTGCGATCTCGAACTCCCGTCCATTCTTCAATATATGAAGCACACTTCCCGCCGCTACTTTGAAGCGGCGCCCCACCATCCCAACCCTCTCGTAGTCCAGGCCTCGAACTACTCGACAGACACGACAAACACTCCACCCCTCCGTAGACGCCCCAGAAATATCTTAGGCGACCCGGACGACCCCATCGCCGTCGTCACCTCGGCGGCGTTAGGCTCGTCCGATCCGACTGCTCCTGGCAACAGGAAATATTCAGTTTTTGGTATAGGCGCCGGTTACCACAGGCACACACACACACAACGATCCCGCCGGCGGGATCGGAGACCCCCAGGATCTGTTAGAAGATCGGTTAGATTCTCTCCAAATAATCATTCAGTTCAACAACCTACTAGGGCCACAGGGCACACCCCTTCTGGGGTGCCAGGGCAAGTCTAATCTCCCACTCCCGGCGACGGTCCAAGCCGAGGCTCGTACCTCCGAGGTGCCCTTGCGCTTGTCGCCCAAAATCTAAACCATGTTGGCCCAACGCCCTCTGCGTTCACCAACTAGTCCGGTCAAGCTGTAGAGGCCGCAAGGCCAACAGCAATAAGTCACATTAGAAAAAAAAAAAGATACGTTTCTGGGCATTCGTATTGATGTTACCTACTGTTTAATGTATCTGAATCATTCACTCACCGTATTTACAAAATAAACGATAGGTAGGTGTATGGGGACACTGTACAGGGTATGCTATAGATTTTAAGAAAAAAGTCTCAGGCGCCACAACTTGAAAGTTTGATCTAACTTCTAGATAGAAAATATTAAAATAAACTTTATTTCAAGTCTACAAATTCTATTTAAACTAGGAAGATATTTTTTTATAATCAAATGTAAGTAAACTAAAAATGTAAATGAGTGATCATAAAACTATAGAACATATGTGTTATATAACCATCGAGCTGTTATCATACTATGTAGGTACGTAAGATGTAAATAACTTGCTTTATTAGGAACTTTATCTCATGTAGGAAGACAACGCTGTGCTCGTTATTGGGCACAGATCAAGGTCGTAGAGGCAATCGAAATTAATTAACTAGGTTGGTATATAGACACATTATTAAACAAATATTGGATAATTATCTTCCTACACTTAATTAGCTTAAATCTATACAGTGTTCTATTTCAATATTAAGTACATGTTACGCAAGTATTTTCACGTAGGAATATAAATAAGCATATAATAACTTTAGGTTACTTACTTAGGTGTGGTTTGATGAGTAACCAGAAAGGTATCTAGACATAAAAAAATACATACAGACGAACATAGAACCTCCTGGACTCCTTTTTGGAAGTCAGTTAAAAAATCAAAGTCATGCACCTAGAGATTAATAGTCTTTGACCTGGAGAAATTATAGTCACGTTAATAAAGCCACCTTTATTGACTTGTTTTATGTGTTACTAAAATAAATAACCGTGGTATTAGTGAGGAAGTGAGAGAGTAAAGGCACAGAACAATAAAGAGTAACCCCGACCTATTTTGATAGCTAAATCGATCAAGTAAAAAAAAATGAGTTACTAATTTGACTCCATAGCATAGACGATCTTTAAGGGTATATAACTACTAAACTATACATAGGTACACCGTCACAAAAAAATTGGCTCACTTTTGCTAGGGTTTTAAACGTAATTAAAGAATCAAATCGTCTTTATTTCAATAATTATTCATTTAATTGTTTCATATGAAACAACAATTTTAACAATAACAATATTGTAATGTTTATGTTTTCCTTGATTAATGTGTTTTTATATTAAATAAAGAGTTACATAATCTTAATTAAAAGTACCTAGGTTTCATGAAAATGCGTGCTTTTACTTTTTTAACCGACTTCCAAAAAGGAGGAGGCTACTACGACTCGGTCGACTAGTTTCTTTTTTTAACTTTTGACTGGGTGAACCGATTTTTATTTGAAAGCTGGTGCTTCCCATTTGGCCCCATTTCAATTTGGTCATGTTCTGATGAAGTCGGTTTTTTTATATTGAGAATTATTTTACATACTTAAGTAATATATCCTGGCTTGTAAAAAGATGCAAACAGTATCGTGCAGTAGATACATACAATTTCTTCTTGATTGTAGCTGGGAGCCTTCATGCTTCAGAAAGGTTTTCATTCAACTTTATGTGGTAGCTAACAAAGTTAAATAATGGGCTGAGTATAAAGAGGGTATACGTACAGTTACTGGCGTCGATTGTGTATAACAACTACAATCTACTAAACTTAATTTGACAGTTATAAAATGTTTGCTAGCCTTTTCTCACTCAATGAAATGAAACAAGACTGATAATTTAGTCCTTCAAGAGCCACAGAGCTATCTCGTTCACACGTTTTCAACATTTAAAAGATAAGAATGATAATTAAAAATAAACTTTATTAATTTAAAAAATACTTTTGAAAACCAACCACCTACAACAATCTTTGGAACGGAGCACCCAAGTATCAGCTTGAACCACTTGATGCATTACAGCGTAGAGCTGTCAGAATTGTCGACGATTCCAAGCTCACTGAACACCTTGTTCTATTATCCCATTTATAACGGGGAATGTTCTGAAGAACTGTACGATCTGATGCCGGCATCGCGGTTTTATCATCACACCAGCTGCCACCGCCCCAATATATTCTGATCTATGCCACCGCCTGAAAGTTCATCCACATAATTATCATGGATCGGTGGAAACAAAGAAAATACAATAGAAGAAGAGACGGGACACGATAGAGAAAAATAGTTTGCCAAACGTCAAATCGGAGCATTATTTTATGACAATAATTATAGAAGATTTAATGTCAGGTTTAATAGGGATGTGCCACCTCCTATCCAAAATTTATCGATAAGTCCCCGCTCGTTTCATACTCGTTTTTTTTCTACTAAGTTGCGACAGACTGGGTGGAAATCGCACAAATTATTCTGAAGTAAATACATGTCAAACTTAACTGTGTCAAATTTGACTATAAAGGATCTACACCATTCAATTAGGTGGTATATGTCTATACTTCACATTATTCACTAGGCTGTTATCGATGAATCAAATGCTCTTTTTAGAGTGGCAATGGTAAAAAAACAATTTTCGTGTTAATATTTTATAGGATAGCGGATGAGATTGAAAACAAAAAAATCTTTATTCTATCTCCTCTAAAGCCTTAAGTTTCGTTTAGTAATTATCTAGAATCTAATTCTCAGTCTCGCCACATTTAAATAAAATAAATAGAGTAGACTGTAACTTTATTTATATTTATGAATCAAGTGGATTGATATAAGTCGCCTGTTCAATAAAATTGTCAGCTATTTATTTTACTTTTTACCATTAACTATTTGTATAAATAGACACTTTAAAGGCCGTTTCAAAATAGGAAAGAATACTGGTACCTACGAGTATTTTAATTAAGTATAAATGTATGACTTCTGTCTGGAACAAACAACGGAGTTTCCATACGAAAAGCGCAGGAAAATTCTTTCTGGAGCTCGATTGTTTAATCGCTCGTATGATTTCGCACGTAAATATCATGCGAAATGAAGCACGAGAAAATTGAAATATGAGATAAAGTAAAAAAAACAACGAAAGTCTGTAATAAATAAAATTATCTCAATCAGTGTATTTGGTGTTCACAGACGTGTGGGTTCACTAAGGGCGCGACTACTAAAAAAAATCTTCTGTTTAGGTGGTGAAAGTTGCACGACTGCAAACCGTAGGTATCTTGGCGCGAGGTTTACGTTCGCGTCGTTATCTGCACTGCGCCGTTTCGAGCTCGCGTTAAGAGGTAGCCTTAAGGCCCCTGGACACATTTGAGCGCCTATGTGTGTAAATACTTAGTAGCTAAGTAGGTATACTTACGTATTTATTTGGTGAAGATTTTTATCTGACCGTTCCGTACTTTGATTACCTACTTATGGATTACCATAAGGACTTCTTTGAGTATTATAAGCGGATAAGTATTTTACTGTTGATGTCATCAGCATGATGAAGTTTTTCTGTATTTGTTGAAGAGTAAATAGTATATCTAGTCTTTTTGTGATATTTTTTTTTTATTTTTTTTATTTAACATTCTTATTTATTAGGTCAGGCTTCACAAACGACTAGTAAATTTATGAGATGATCAGACTTGAATTCGAAAACGGAGCAATAGACCATTTATTCAAGGTTACGCGGAAAGGTGGTTAAGCCGAAATGGGCCCATTATTGAGTATTATACTCATCATTATGAACAACTTTTACTATATATATGGACCAACCCAGGGGCGTATTTACCCTAGGGCCAAAAGGGCCATGGCAGGGGGCGGTAGGCTGTATGGTGGTTAAAAGGGGAGGCCTATGTTCAGCAGTGGACGTCTTCTGGCTGATGATGATAATATAAGTGTAGATAGTATACATTAAAAGTTTTTACTTTTTCCGTTAATTTATGGGGCGGCGAACCTTACAGGCCCAGGGCGCTGAATCTTAAAATATGCCACTGGACCAACCTTTAAATCGCGAATAAAATATTAGCTGGCTGTTCCACAGAAACCAGTCATTTACACTCGACAAAATGACAGCTGGTATTTTTTCGTGAGTTCAGGGTTGATCCCATGGTAGAATTTGTTCATAATGATGGGTAATATGTACCTATTTAGGCTTAGTACACCCTTCACGCGTAACCTACCTGTACCTGTGTAGACTATTTGCAGTGCCTCGCGGTTTCACCCGCTGGCCTACAGGAATCGAACTTTTCCGGGATCATCTAGAGCCTATCTTTATCCAAGGCGTAAGCTAACCCAATACCAAATTTTATCCAAATCCGGTCCGAGTTGAGTACAGACAAACACACTTGCATACAATTTGGCATTTTTAATGTGATATTCCAATTACTCGTAGTTTTTATATTTTATTTATATTATATATCTACCCACTACAGTCTGGCCGCTGAGAGAACGCGGCTATTAGCTGCAATAACAATGTAAAAAACATTTTCTTTTAATATTTAACTGTATTGTATTGGCTATCAGCTACAATCTTACGATCAAAAAGTTAGGAAAAGTGATCAGAATTTACTGTTTTCTTTCAGCTTTTTACAATGTTATGGCAACTGTCAGACGCATTGCTTCAGCGACATCACTTTAGTTAAATTAAACCTTTTAAAACGCATGCACATGTAGAGCAAAGTTACACCTATACTGTCATGTCACTAAATATTTTTGTATTTTCCAGCCTAAAAACCTAATACCTAACCGGTTTAGCCACAAAATCACCTAGGTAATAAAATTAGTTCCTTTATATACTCGTAATTTTAAAGAGCAAGGGTTAAGCCCCACTGGGTTGCTAAGAAAATTATTAGGTATTTTATCAAGAGCACACCTTCGTATTGAATTGTCCCGGTAGATGTAGACTATTTATGTATATAAGATGTATATCAACACACGATATTCATATATGCAAAGTTTACACGCCTTGATATTATATATACAAAAAAAAACTAAAAAACTTTTAGGACCGAAGTAATAAAACGTCACAGTTTGCGTTGTCCTAAGGAATCCTGAGCAATTAATGAGCAGGTGATATCATAATATGACGTCATCATAAGAAAATAGGCTAAAAAGAACGTTTATTTAAGGTGATACGTTTCATGTGTTTGTTCTATGTCTGGGTGTTAATATCTATTTAAATATGTATTTAAAAATATATATGTATGTATATCAGTCTCTGGCAGCCATATTACAAGCTTTGCATAGTTTGGGGTCAGATGACCATGTGTGCAATAATGTCCCACATATTTATTTTTATTTTTTATTTTTATGTTTGGCGGAAAACTCAGATTTCAAACAGTTTTTTTGTCCTTGTAGCTAGGCCGGGTAATTATTGTGAAATGGCATAGTGTTTGCGAAAATTGTTGGTCGTTCTTTACATTATCATGTACAGCTATTAATCAGTTACTCACCATAATACATACATTTGGCCATAAACCGTTTAAAACAGCAAAAATTTGTTTATTGACAAATGTATGTAATACTGTAATGTATGTGCATTGGAGATAAATAACTTTACGCGAGTTTGTAAAGAATAATAATCAATTTTCGCAAACATCATTATCGTTTACAATAATTGCTCGGCCTACAAGAACCTCGGTACAAGAACAGAAAAACTGTTTGAAATTTGAATTTCCCGCCAAAGTGAAACGTTTCACCTTAAGTACTTAAGTTTACGTATGTAAGAAAACTGCAACCGTATATAAGTAGGTAATGTACCTACAATTTATGGGTGGCTTTCATACCGGAAGGAAAAATCTCATCGGTTGAAATGTGTTAGGTACTCTCCTATGATCACGGGATCGAATGACAAAAGTTTTTGTGAAAAAATCGCAATTTTTGGTTCTGGTACCAATCGAAATATGCTAAAAATGTTTTGGCTAATTTCAGTCATCTGTAACAACTGCAGGTTTTGTAATATTATTGTGTGTAGGGCAATTTTTGTTGACTAAATTGAAATCTTCACAACACTACGTTGAGGGAAAAATGGGTTATGGGTTGATCCCCGGGGTTTGATTTGTTGATAAATGTGGGGCATTAAAATCCCTAAACAAAACTCTCTTTTCAGTCGCACTGCAGAGCGGTCATCATGTACCTAGTAGTATTATTAGACGGAACAGATAGAACTTCACAATGTCTCGCCATCATTTTTTGCTGGAAGTCATCCTGCTGCACTCGTTTAAGGGACAGCCTACTGCAGTCTTGATCTGGCTATCACAACCTCAAAAACATTCTTATAATAATCTTACATTGAATTTTATCTTGCTCTCTCATTAGCCGAAAGAGCGAGATAAAGCTCAATCTAATATTATTATAAGAATGAGAGTTTATATTAAATAATGTTTTTGAGGTTGTGGTAGCCCCCAGGTCGGTCCATTGTATGCGTGACCACGCATTGTCTAGCACCATCCACCTTTCCTTGGACGAGAAACTCAACGCGACCAAATTATGCAACTAGCACTTGGTGTGATTCGAGTACAAAACAAACAATAAAGGAATGAATCATTTATAAATACCCAGGAAAGTTCTGGAACTTTGTACCAAGTCACTTGCATAGTAGTTAGGTAGGTACCTACAAGATGTGAGTATTGATCACATTGCAACTGTATTACTCACAGAAAATAATTTTATTTGTTTAAATTAGAACGGCTGTCAAGGCATTTTTGTAAGAAGTTTGTTGTAGCCACTTGCACCCATATAAACCCATAGCAACTGTGTTAGCAACTGTGACGCAGAGTTCGACGCGTTGACATAAATAATAATGTTCAATCAAGTATCTGTCACAATACCTGGCGACAGAGTTTCCGTCTCATTCCCATTCTATTTACTTCTCTTTTCTGTGGTATTACTACTACTAGGTACTACCAAGGATAATTTCGTCCTTGGTACTACTGATATCTGAATATCCTGACCAAAGTGCAACCGATTATTGACACGAGTAATGGGAAGTTTTCTGACAGCTCTAGGAACATAGTTCTGCAACCATCGATGGACGGCGCTGACGAAGCATGTTTTTTTTGCATTTGTTTAATGAAACTTACAACACAAGGAAGAGGAGACATTTTATAACACGGCTAGGCAAGGCACACTTATGTACCTACCTACTAATATTTGTGTTGTGTTCTGGAAAAACAAATTGTTACCTACTTAGTTAGCAAACAATAACCACAAAATACTATACTTACTACGAAATAAAATAACACAAAACAAGTATAACAGTCAGTGTCAGACAGATAGTTCGTCTGTGGTTTGCAAAATCTTCATATCCATGACTCGCCAAGGTCATCTATCGCATTTGTATGAACAATATTTTTTTTTATTACGTTTAGAAAAACCTCCCTTTATTGTCATTGATCGCCATTAAAAGTGACCTAGCAAAGTATACCTATCTTTCCAAACATAGAAGCGAGTTTTTTTTTCGTTTTCTGTGTTTGCAAATATAAAACAGTTCTGACACCTCGCATATACCTTGTGTAGTGTACCTACTATGTGTACCAACTCCATGCTCTGATAAGCCGTCTAGGTACCAGGAGATATGGTAGTTATATACAGGGTTACGCATTTACCCTGTACTAAGCCGAAAGGAGATCATTGTACTTATCATTATGAGCAAACTTTTACTATGGGATCTACACTGAAATGAAAAAATATCTGCTGTTCCAAACAACATTTTGGCAGTGACCATTTTCTAGCTGATTTTTTTTCGATTTCAGCGGTGGTCCCATAGCCGATCCTACCTACTTATCATTAAAGTTGTTCATAATGATGAGTAGGTAGGATCGGCTATTGTCACTGAGTTTAAATAGATTTTACAACAAGCTGTCAAGGGTGGCCATTTGGCCTTTTTATTTACCACTTAAGTTACCGCAATTTTGAAGGTTGAAGAGACGCGTGGGTTTTGCCATGATTAGTGCGAAAATTTAACACTGATTATACGTACCATAGTAGTTCTTCCGCTCCATAAAGTCTTTCTACCAACCATTGAGAGGAGGTCACATAGGAAACAAACGTACGAATATAGGTAGGTACTCTAGGTACATACACACTAAAATTATTACCTCTTGGGCCAGCGGAGTTAATAACCAATAATTGATTACCTCTTCCTTTTTTATCTTTTTGAATATGTAGATAATCTGTACCCATAGATTTAGGATGTCACAAAAAAAAAATTAGGTCTGTGTCTGTACCTACTTGTGGCAAACAATAGGTGCAAAGTGGTCGGCTATTTCCAAACTATAACGAGTTTTTAATTGCATTAAGGTTACCTATTTAATCACAGACAAAGTAGATAGAGTAGTTAAAGTTAAACCGCCTGTCGAATTGTTCTGGTAAATAGAGCACATTGAAATTTTAAGCAGAGATACCTACCGACTATTGCCTGCTTATGTAACCTTACCTGAGCCGAAGCATTTATTTGCTCTCACAGCTGCAATAATATTGTAAAAACTGAATAAAACATTTCCTTTTAATATTTCTCTGAATTTATCTGATACCTGCTCCAGTATGTAATTCAAAACCTACGTTCAAAAACTTTGCGAAAGTGAAAAATTCGTGCGGTTTTCATTTAGCTTTTTATAATATTATTGCACTAGACAGAGCAAATAATCACTTGTATACCGAGTTTAAATGAGTAACAAACTCGAAAAATCTTTTATCACACAAATATCAATGATACAGAAGTTTGTAGTGTTGTGCCCAGGGAAGTTGGATAAGTTATCCAATTCGCCACACGAATACAAAAATATAAGTTTTGTATTTTGGTTTTGAATCGGTTGCCGAAACGGCTAAACGAATTCGACTGAATCGTAAATTCTAGCTTGCCTAAAACAAACTATTTGGTATCCGGAAAACAGTTCCTGTAACATACCAGTAAAATAATCGGGGCGCAACTAAGTCACAACGAGTCAGAAACAAGAATGAATGATTTGGGTATTAATTAAAAATGAGTTAAATTTCATGTAGGTATAACTTTTTTTATTTATTTAATTAGGTAAGTTTTGTTGTAGGTTAGGTTATATAAGCATTACCTATTAACTAAGCTTTGTAGGGAATAACATAAATATATGATCCCTAATTTCACGACGTAGAAGCGAAAATGCACTAGAGATTCGTCTAAGAAAGTTTTGAAGAAGCAATGAGTTCTAATATTGATCTAGGCGATCTTATAAACGAAAATTACTTTATACGTTTATTTTTTACTTTCATATATGTAACTGTATATTTATTTAAAAGTTTTAATATATTCTAGCCCCGTTGAACCTAACCTCCATCTAAACACACTGCCGTCTTCTAAGCCAACAAATAAATACATTTATTGAATACTAAATAACTCCATTCAATTATTGTTTTACCTCAAGACAAGTAGTTAAAACATTAAAATTATTGTAGAGAGATGAAATAAATACTAAGTAAGTAAATATTATTGGATTAGGCAACAAAAGCTTTATGTAGCTAATAATAATAATAAATATCTAGGTCATTTTTGCACACACAGTCATGACCCCTAAGCAAAGCTTGTAATATGGCTGCCAGAGACTAATATACGTAAATATATTTTTTTAAATACATACCCAGACAGAACGAACATAAATGTTCATCACATGAATGTTTGTCCTAGGTGGGAATCGAACCCACGCCCCGAAGCGCATAAGGTAGGTTCACTACCAACTGAGCCACCGGGGCAGTCACTGAGCCACCACCACTAGACAAGATCTCACCGCAAAAAAAGATAATTATAGCTTCAACATTGTGTACCTATTGACTAAAAGTGATTTAATAAAACATTTTCACGCTAGACAAAATGATAAACGCGGATTTCGGTTTGAGGGGTTGGAGTACAATTTTTTTTAAATATATTCGCATCTTCTCCAAAAATATGTGGTGTTTTCACGGTAGCGGCGGCTGAGTAAACTCCGTGGGCGATTCACTTATTTGCATTGCATATTAATTAATTTTTTAGTATTATATTTGTACCTTATTGCTGTGGCAGGCAACAGAAGCGGTTATGAACAAACGTGAAAATGTGGGCCGATGCGTAGCCAGCATACGTGACTCTACTAAGACTTGATATTCACGTGAAAATATTAATTCGTACCATACAAAGTACACACTCATACCATCAATAACAAATATTTTGGGGTAATTTTCCATTTCCTTAAGACGCTCTTTTCCGACTTTTAGCAATCATGGTCATTCTAGATTAGGTGTGCATACCTCCATGGTTAGCTTAAAATTATAAAAATGGTATAATAACAAAATTGCATGTTATATCTAGGAAGCCCATGAGACCGAAACACGATTAAGCACATTTCGCTCGATAGAAAAAAAAACAAAGTAGCACTGATTTGCGCTTTTATCTCTGTTTTTTTGGATTCATTCAATTACCTATTTATTAAATTATGTCTGCGATATCTTGATATATAGATTTCATAATTACTAAGGAAATCGGTGAGGTACATTTTACCTTACAGCTATACTTTTCGAAAAATATGAGAGAAACCCCAAAAATAGAAGTAGCGATACGCACGACTGTGTGTAAGAGCCATGATTTTGCTCCGCTAAATGTGACTTTTATACAATAAACCAAAGATTATGGTCATTTATAGTAATAAGCGTTGCTTAAAAGTGCGAATACCTCGCCTTAACAAGTTACCTAGCAAACAAATTACGAAAAAACACAATTGTCTACGGCAAGCTTTGGCTAAAAGTACTTATAATTATAATTATTCAAGTAGGTACAATGAGCCAATCACAGAAAACCCCATAGTCATCCGGAAATGTAAAAAAAAAACATGACCTCTGTGCATTCGCCTTTTGTGGAAAAACGTAGTACTCGTACGTACATTCAATTGTAGGTACTGATAATTGAACGAATGGGTATAGAGGATCAAACCCCTTTGTACATTGAAATATTGTATGCACGTATACCTACAATATATTAGATGAGACAAAGAATGGGCATTCATTGTAAAGTTCAATTGTCTCATTGTAAATTTCAATTTTTTTCGAAGTGGGTTTTTTAAATTATAATTTACATCAGGTGAGTTGGGGGCCAAGCGCAAGCCTATATATAATATACCTATATAAAAACAGGTCATGTTTTTTTTAACACGTGTTCGGTTATTGGTTCATTACTGTTGTGGCATTTTAAAGCAATAAGGCATTGAAGGGCCTAGCCTATGCTGAGGTACATATATTAACGTGAGTCCGTATGTCCGTGATATTTGCCTCAGCGTTGCCACGATGCCTGTTTATTTATTATTATTATTTATTTTCCTAATTATTTGCCTATTTTATCTGCTGCGACAATATTCTATTTGTTTCTATCTATATTTGTACGCATGATATACAAAACATGATACAAAGTAACTAATATTTGTTTTTAAAACTTATTGTGCAAGCGTTTTTAAATGAGCGTTTCTTAAAATTTTTACTCCTATTTTGTGCAAATATATTATGTTTATCTTTAAAAGCCTCCATGTGGGACTGGCTGGCCGTCAAAATAACAATATAAAAGACATAGATAAAATATAAGTAGGTACCTACCTATGATGATTTTTTAGTACTAGAGCCTACTAGAAGGCCGTGAGCCGTGACTAATAGATACCATAGGATACCAGGCGCTCGATTTTTGAATCGCTTGTATGGTTTCACATGAAAATATACAATAATATGAAAGATTTTCAAAAAATCGTATGGTTCAAACCACAGTGAGTGAATATATAATTATTTCAAAAATACGGCTTTTGGTTGGGATTTCGTTCGAAAGTCCGTCATTTTGAATTATTAGGTACGCATGATATTTTCGTGCGCAATATCATACGAGCGATTCTAAAATCGAGCCAAGTCAGACTGTAGATAATATATGTAAATGTATCTACCTTAACCCTCGTAACATTTTGATGTAGGATAAAAAAAACTGTCGATGGTTGCAATATTTGAATGTTTACTGATTGAATGCAATTTCGTAAAACGATTCATCGTACCGATTGTCTCGTTGTAGATAGTAACTGATGGTGAAATGAATCTTATCACCTTTTGCGTCATTAAAGTAATGCACAACAATTGTACAAAGAGAAGTACTTAAATACCATCTATAAAAGTAGATTTTTTATCTAATTTTCGACTTAGAGTAGGTAGTCTGTGTGACATTAAAATGACGAATATATTTATGGATAAGTATATGTAAGTTTGTCATTAATTTAGTCCTTACTAATTAAAAATAATCGTGGGGTATTTCGTCCGTGTGGAAAAATAATGTCTTGAGATTATATTATTATCCAATAATTGTGTTTTTTCAAGTGTAAATGTGTAATAATGGTGGATGGATTTATTAATCACTAGTGACCTGCCCCGGCTTCGCACGGGTATATGTTTTATCTACACTAATATTATAAAGAGGAAAGATTTGTACCTATTTTTGTATGTTTGTATGTTTGTAATGAATAGGCTCCGAAACTACTGAACCGATTTGAAAAATTCTTTTACTGTTGGGAAGCTACACTATCCCCGAGTGACATAGGCTATATTATATTTTGTAGCGAGGCCGAAGGCCGAGCTTACACTCGTGCGAAGCCGGGGCGGATGGCTAGTTATATATATAAACCTTCCGTGAAAAATTATCTAACTGATAGTGAGAACGCATCAAAATCCGTTGCGTAGTTTTAAAGATCTAAGCATATATAGGGACGGACAGACAGAGGAGAGCGACTTTGTTTTATACTATGTAGTGATAGTGATTATGTGATCGAAAACGTGCCCAAGTGTAGGTATCTCTTCTTCTCTTCTCTACATCGTATAAAATAAAGTCGCTCTCCTCGTCTGTCTGTCTGTATATCCGCTAACTCTTCCTAAACCACGCAAAGAATTTGGATGCGGTTTTCACTTTCAGTTAGATTTACGGAAGGTTTATATATATTACTAGCTTCTGCCCGCGGCTTCGCCCGCGTTGTTTGAGGGAAATATAATCAAGTTCTCTGCAAAGTAGGTACTTACATTTTAGAACGATATAAGTATTTCATACTGGATATTGATGACCGGTATGGCTAAGTACTAACACATGTGCCTTATGAGCAGAAGGTTTCTGGTTAGATCCCGGCCTGGCAGATGTTTAAATGGCGAATTTATCTTAATATTTATATGCTAAGGGTCTCAGTGCTAGTTATCTCTGCCTTAAACTGGCTCCGGCAGGCCTCTTGCGGCCCAGAGAACCACGCGATATCGAAAGTTTTTTTTTTAACTTGTTTGTCATCACCTTTTCTTGACACTCGAACTCTCGGACCGCTTGCGGCCCAGGGAACCGCGCGACATCGAAAGTTTTTTTTTTTTTACTTATTTGTACCTCACCATTTCTTCACACTCGAAGTCGCGGGTCGCTTGCGGCCCAGCGAACCACGCGATATCGAAAGTTTTTTTTTTACTTGTTTGTCGTCACCTTTTATTGACACTCGAACTCGCGGGCAGCTTGCGGCCCAGCGAACCACGCGACATCGAAAGTTTTTGTTTGTGCATCACCTTTTATAGACACTCGAACTCGAAAGCTCGAGTCGACATCGAAAGTTTTTTTTTTACTTGTTTGTACCTCACCATTTCTTCACACTCGAAGTTCCGGGTCGCTTGCGGCCCAGCGAACCACGAACTCGGGGGCCGTTTTTTGTTTCTTGTTTGTACGTCACCTTTTATTGACGCTCGAACTCGCGGGCCGCTTGCGGCCCAGCGAACTGCGCGACATCGAAAGTTTTTTTATTTGTTTATACGTCACCTTTTGTTGACACTCAACTTCGTAACAATATTATAAGTTTTTTTTTTTTTTTTTGTGTACCTACATCGCCTGTGCTTGACACTCACCCTCGCGGGCCGCTTGCGGCCCAGTGAACCGGGTGACCTCTTTTTTATTTTATTTATAAATAATAAATAAATAAATATCTAGGACATTATGTGCATATCACCTTTTTATGCATAAATAGGCTTGCGTTTGACCGCCAATTTGCCTGATGTTAAGTGATGATGTGGTCTACGATGGAGCACGCTTGCCTAGAAGAAGGCGATTCACCGATTCACTCGTGATTAGAAGACACCTAGATTGTAACTATCGGGGAACACCCGTAGTCACCTGTCGTAGGCCGCTTGCCGCCGAGCAAACCTCGCAACCTCGTTTTTTTTTACATTTATGTTTTTTATGTATATCACCTATGCTTGCCACTCAAACTCGCGGGCCTCTTGCGACTCAGCGAACCGCGCAACGTCGAATATTTTTTTTAACTTATTTTTATGTTTTTCCACAGGAACCATAATTTGTTACGGGGTCAAAAGTATTGTGTATTTTAATATGGCCCATTGCTTATCTTTTTTACCAAATTTTACTGAGCCGTTGTTGAGTATGGTATCCTACGGGAATAGTCTTATTTTTTCGGGATAAAAAGTAGTCTATATCTACTATAGACCTTGAACTATCTCAATAAAAAATCACGTCGTTGGTTTGTTGCTGCGTGAAAGAAGGAAAAATAAAGCAACATATTATAATATTAGTATGATTGTTATCCTACAGGGATATTTCTGATGTCCTGGATTTATGAAGGTTTTAACTGTTTTCTCAAATAAAATAAGTATTTTATTTGAGAAAACAGTTAAAAGCTGATATCTACGCTAAACTTGTACATTCTAGTGGCACCCTGCAGTTTCAATCGCGTGGTGATGTAAAATAGTGATGATGATGATGATAAGTATAGCCTATATGTTAATCCAGAACATAAAAAGCCTCCGTACAAAATTTCATCGAAATCCGTTAAAAAGTTACCGAAGTGTGACTGAAATTATCCTATAGGTACCTTTGATTTTTTCGGGATAAAAAGTGAGTGAGTGATCAGTTAATAATTTTCATCACTATAACTTAAAAAAAAAAAAAACTTTTTACACAAAGTTTGGTCCCTATTTTAACCACTTACGTCATCTCTGTAATATTTTTATTAATTTTAGCATTTTTTATTTTAAATGAACTATCCAAATCCTAATTTTCACATCTGTAACTTCAAAACCGAATTTTAAGGTTTTTACCCATTTTCACCCCCTTAGGGGTGGAATTTCGAAAAACCCTTTCTTAGTGGGTGCATACACTTCACAAAGAATACACCCTCGAAATTTCATGTCTCTAGGACCAGCGGTTTAGGCTGTGCGTTAAAATCTCAGTCAGTCAGGACTTTGAATTTTATATATACAGAAGATAATAAAACCTATGATAAAACTTATACCCGTGCGAAGCCGGGGCGGGTCATTAGTATGAAATAATGCAGAGAAACGTATTTTTGTATTGTTTCCAATTCCGGTAAATTTGAAAACTTTACCGGAGGTTTCTATTGAGGTTTCGCATATTAATGGGGCATGACATGGACTTGACCATTACTTAACTGACTGTGATATATTTAAAGGGAATAACCTTCTAAAACTTTAAACAATAGACTAGGTATTTTAAATTATATTACCTGACACTTTGACATTTATCCAGATAAATGAACAAGATGTCTAAAGCCAAAACTTAAAGAAAACAAGTGGATCACATCAAAAACCGACTTGCCTAAGTGCCTATAAAATTGGAGGGTTGCCCTCGATTTTCCTGGGATCCCATCATCAGATCCGGACTTGGTGACAATGGGACTAAATTGGAAGTATACGTACTTTAATACGCACCCTACCAATTTTTTTTTTTTTTTTTAAATCGGTCAACAGTTGGCAGAGAAATCGGGCGACATACATTAAAAAAAATTGTGGAACATAGGACCGTTCTCCTTTTTTAAAGTCGGTTAAAAAATAATATTAACTTGGTAAATATTAGGTACCTAATTGTAAAAAAATAATAATGAATATTTCAGTATTTTTATAAAGTAGGTACCTGAGCCACCGAGCTTCGCTCGATATTTAGGACCTTATCTAAATACATAATTTCTTCTAAATCGTTAAATGTGTTTCCGAAATACCTACGCGAAATAAATTTCTTACAAGAATTGCTATTTTAAAGTTATTAGATTAGATAAGATTAAATAAGACAAGTGTTGTATGTAACAAATAATAACTGCAGGTTTTACTCGTGTCGTTTCAATAGGGTAAATAAGCTATCTCCATACCAAAAATCATGCAAATCTATCCAGCTATTGTGTTTACAAACTTAAGGCCGCTCCCACCGGCGAGATCAGCCGGCGAGCGCGGCCTTTAGTGGGAACAAGCATACACTCACAATCTTTTGCATTTATAATATTAGTGTGATTATCATTATAACCATCTTCTGACGTCTCTTACGGTATAGGTATATCTAGGTAAGGAAAACAAGATTTTGATGTCGGAGTACAACGCCATGCGTCGCACTTAACACACGTGGCTACGGACTACGCACAGGGTCAATACATATAATTTATCCCCGAATATTTACTCAGTTGGCTTCATTGTGTACCTATTAAGATAATTCGATCGTTGTGCGGCTTATTGGATCTGCCAACAGTGTCCAACGAGAGGCGTAGGCGTTGAGATGTGCTTTAAATTTTATGTTTCGTTCGGCTAGTAACGTGTTTGAGAGCTTTGAAGCCGGTACGCCCTGCTTCATTCTGAATTCTAAATTGACGTTAGTGTTTTTAACTTTTTGGTTCTTCACGTTTAGTGAATTTAGCCAGTGTCAAGTGATGTTATTAACGTGAAGTGTATGTGTTCAGGTCTTTTGCGATTCCGGAGGGGCTGGTGATGGACCCCCTTGCACCCACCGCGCTCGCGGTCTCCTCTGAGTTCATGGACCGGATTGGCAGCGGCCTCACTCTGCTTAGAGGCCATGGCAAAAAAGTTCAGAAGGTTAGTAGAAGGTTATCTATGACATGATACCGTTGCTATTTTCGTCTTCTTTTTTAACTTAATTGGCTATGTCCCTTTTGTGTTGGGAGTGAGGAGACCTGGACTAACACCCCTCTAGGGATGTATTGTCAATTGTGCAAGACTGTAATCTCACTTATGGAATTACCAATATTTACGCCACAAATCCCATATATTTTTACTAAGAAATGTAACACTATAATCTAATAATTACCCATTATCAAGTTAAAACATGATGGAAGATGGCAATCACACCTATAGCCTGAATCGGAATACCATTATGTTAGTTTCTTAATTCATTTCCTATTTCTACATTACAAAGAAGTCGCTTTTTATTAATATGCAAATTAAATTGTAGTACCTACAAATTATCTATATGCGTACTTAAGTGCTGATTCAATTTGCAAATACATATAAATGTGATGCAAATTATGAGGTGATTTTATTTCATATTTATTATTATTTATTTTAATTTACGTACTTGTTTGAACATACCAGAAACATAAGTACTGTGACAATTCAGCGACTCTGTATAGAGTTTAAAATTTTCATAGCATTTAAAACATGATTAGTCAAACTAATCAGGTTTTTATTTACTTTTCTCATATTCGAAATGAAAAACGAGTGAAACCTCGGGTGAAAGACCTATTTAAGCATACGAACTTTTAGGTGTCCTTTCATCCCTTGTATAACAATCTACTATTTCATACATTAGGTAAGTTCTGTTTGGTCGAAGAACACCAAGCAACAATATTGATGTTTCCCATTCAAAACTTACTATTGCTTTATATTATGAAGTCCCTTAGAGAATATCTACATCAGATCACACGGTCTTGTCATAAGCAATATAATCAAGAGTCTAAAAGTTAAATAAGTGATGTCCAATAAATTTGACATACTCGTATATGGGTAATGATATAAATATATGCGGATTTGTGGTGAAAATATCTCGAAACATCTAAAAACTCTTGTTTAAACTGTATTTATTTCTAGAGTGAATAAAGTAGAGTAGGTAACCAGAAAGGTAACACGATTCGATTGATAATTTCTAAAAATTGAACTGGTACCTGTCATGTAAGTAAAACATTTTCCTTTTTGCAAATTAAAACAAAAAAATAAATAATAAAAACTAAACAGACCCTACCAGTTATTTAGCTTGTATCAGGGTTCCTGGTACCTATACATAATGTATGTATATTATTAACTCTTTGACTTTTATTTATTTTAAAAAGCAATATCTAATCTTACCTAACTTGCATAACAGGATGATCTTCTTTCATGATGATCGCAATTTGAATAATTTATCCAAAAATAAAATAATAAAGTTCTTCTTTGTATTGCAAAAAGTTGGGAAATCCTGATTACGATTTTTATAATAAGGATTAATGTAATGTAATGTATGTTTTTTTCACGTGTATCTCAATAAACGCTAGGCTCTTTCTTATTGTCTCCTTTTTAGTAGATCTGTGTGTTTTTCCCACGGTCGTTAGTGAGGTTAGCATCTTGCTTGGTAGGTTTGTCACCTGTCATGCCATCTCTCATCTCACGTCAAGCCATCGCCGTTTTGGTCGGCCATGAGGTCTTACTACAGATAGTACGAGGGCTAATGTTGATTAGTAACCTCTGATGTAAGTTGGTATTGTATGATTATTTAACAAAATATTATTTAATACATGTCATTTACATTTATGGTGCAAAAAGGCCTAATTGGCAACAATCCTCGACCCGTTACGCATTGTCAAGAGGTTCCTTCGCTCATGATATAAAATAGCGTCTGTTTCAGTAAGAAATATTTTACTCATTGGAATACTATCAACTGATGTTTGTTTCAGTACGTGTGGAAAAACCGAAAGTTCGACATCTTGAAAAAGTCTTGGAAATCGGTCGTCAACGTGGTCTTGATTGAAGCGAAAGACTTGCCAGATGGCCCCAATGGAAATGTCTACTGCAAATTCAAGTAAGTTGGGTAAACTAAACGTTGTGAGGTATATTCCAACTTGGGCACCAAAATACGTACTATGTACATGAGGCATGAATCTTTAGTTTAATTACAATCTGGGGTGTCTTCGAGTCGCGAGTGAATCGGTTTCTTCTATGTAAGCGTGCTCAATCGTAGAGTGAATCATCGCTTAACATCAGTCGAGATGGCGGTCAAGTGCAACCAATTAAAAATCATAATAAAAAACCAATCGTAACAAATCTTTAGCAGTCATCATCATCAGAGTGGAAAGCTTGGCTACTCGAACACCCAAAGAACAAGAACAGAAACATTGACATAAATGAACAACTATAATACAAATTAGTATTTTTTTATTTTTTTTTATTTTTATAGCGAAGTTTTTGGACTCATCACTGAATAATTATATTTAATTTTAGATTACCGTTCATCTGACTTGATTTTGTATTGGTTTTTACCACTGCGGTATTAATGATGCAACCTTCGATTCGGTACTTTTTTCATACCATTCTTAAGTTATGTAAATAGAGGTTCTTGTTAAGGTATTATATCTTCGCCGACACTTCCTTCTTCTAAAGTATAAACAATAAACAGTTTGGAGGACAACTAAATAATTAACAAATCTCATCATTGGCTATTTAAAGTATAAAAAAATAACAGATTTTAATAGGCTAAAAATTTGTTGTAACTGAGCATAAAATGGGACGAAGACTCTTCTACCATTTTATTTTAGAAAAAAAACTTAGCTTCCTAAAAAATGTCTATCAGGTTCATTGAGCTCTCGTGTACTAATACGCAGACGTGACGTTGCGATGTTCCATTGAATTGTGGCCACTGTTGCACAATTCACTCGGTCACTCATAAAATAAAATCGTTATCAATTAAAAAACTGACTTCAAAGTTAGTATCATACACAATTTTTACTTGGGTGACAAAATGCTCTCAACCTAAGTAACCGAATTTTCATGAATTTTGATTTAAAAGCCAAACTATTGAATCGATTTGAATAAAATTTATATAGGATGAGACCAATCTGAAATTAGTTATATCCTTTCAAAAAATCGGCCAAGTGCGAGTCGGACTCGCGCACGTAGGGTTCCGTACCATTATTTACAAAAACGGCAATTGATATTTGTTGTTATAGCGGCAACAGAAATACATTATATTATCTGTGTAAACTGTCCATCACGGTTCATGAGATACAGCCTAGTGACAGATGAATAGATGGACAGCGGAGTCTTAGTAATGAGGTAATAAAAAAAGTTTTTTCCAAATTGGTTCATAAATGACGGAATTCAGAGGTAACAAACATAAAAAAACTGAATGGAGAACCCCCTCCTTTTTAAAGTCGATTAATAAAATATGGCCGGAATATCTCGTAGTACACAGTACAGACCTGTTATAGCCCCCCCCCCCCCCTGGACCCCAAATAATATAATAATAATAATAGTACAAGTCCCACGGAATATTTTATGCAAATACTTAATACAACACAACACGTAATCATACGAGTACAGAGAGCGTCTAGCAAACGACTGAGGGAAGTGTAGCCCAATAGCCACAAATGGCCACAAACAAAGACAGTGCGGTGTCACCTCTAGTTCCTACATAATAGCTGGTCACAGTTTACAACAATTTGTAGACATCGTTTTTCCGACCTACACTATCTTTAATTACATGTGAATTATCTCGAATAACACAATAGTCTTCCAAACCGGTACCTAATCAAACAACAAACCCATTATACTCGTTATTACCTGCTGTCAACCTTTGAAACAAAAACGTTACCTTCAGTGGAAATTTCTTAGTAATCCGGAAATAATGTACCTACCACAAGAAGCAATATTTGTATTGTAAGCTTAGATAATGAACGCGTTGTTAAAGAAAATGAATAATTATGTGTAATAGAACGTATCCTGGTATCAAAATTCGTTATTATTTTTATAACTACGAATAAAATAATATCCGTAATTGCTACGTGATTACCACATATTGTATTTTCCTTATTTACCTATTAACAAAAAATATGTATGACGTTCATATTGTTCGTAATAAGAATTATTCGGAAACAATTTGATTGTCAAAGTGGTATGTGAAAAAACTTTATAACTACCTATCAACAAAGCGTATCAAATTAATGTTATTATGTTGGTTGTATTATAATAGTACTAATTATTGGTAACTACTAAGCTAAATCAAATAATAATTTTATTGTAATCTAATATTTCAATTTAGAACATTTTAATTGTATATCATCTGATCTTAACCAAAATGTAACAAATGTAGAATATTCTGACCTACTCGTAAGTCAACTCGGAAGGGACTATCCACCAAGATACGGGCTAGCGCTCAGTTTGGTGGCTAGGGCCGCTTAATCTATATTGATGTACCTAAATGTGAAATAAATAAATAAATTTGAATTTGAAAATTATCAATTTAAAAAAACCGAGTTCGAAATAAGTATAATACGCAATTTTATTTGGATACTTGACATTATTATGTCATCCAAGTAAATTATTTAGAATTAAAATCCAAACTACTGAACATATTTTGATTTCTATGGGAGCAATCTGAAAGTCCTCCTTCCTTTCAAATAAAAATCCATTTTCCAAATCGGTTTATAAATGACGGAGTTCAGAGGTAACAAACATTTAAAAAACCGAATTGCGAATCCCCTCATTTTTTGAAGTCGGTAAAACCAACGTTTTGAATTACATGTAAACCATGATGTTTACTGTTAAGAGTTTTATTTAATTATTTTTGCGGTTTATGATTTTTCAAATTGTTTTTTTTTTTTTGTCGCGAATAAAAATTCTTTGACATTCTTTTCACCCACTACATAGCGGAGAAAGTAATGTGTTTGGGGTAAGCAGTTGTGTGAATCCAACACTTAGAATTCGAATTCGCGAAAAAATATTAGCTTGTTTCATAGAAAAATGTTGTTAACACTAATCGAAATGTATGGAACAGTTTTTTTTTTTCAGGTTGGTTCCACATTTAAAGTTGTGTTGTGTATCTAGTTGCAGTTAATGAGTACAATGATATCTTCGAATTTGCCCGTAGAGATAGATACATCCGGTCTACTTGTTTCTTTACTGATCATGATTTTCCTCAACAGGCTTGGCAACGAAGCTCACAAATCGAAACAAGTATCAAAATCGAAGCCAACGTGGCGCGAGAAATTTAACCTCTATCTCTACGAAGACAACTCTTTAGAAGTCACAGTCTGGCATAAAGGAAAACAAAAGAATTTTATGGGAAGGTAAGCCTTTATTTCTTCTTTATTTTATTTAAGAGTCACCGCGAAAAGGTCATATTTATTTTTAACAATGTGTTTACTACGCAGGTAGACTTTTTTCTTGATTTTTCTTTGTCTGAGAGATGTCAATTTGAACAATACGTGGTGTGTGTTATTGTAATTTCTCAATAATTTGTAAATACATTTAACCTCAAGCACGGTTTTGACATCAAAGAGTCGTCCGTCAAAGAAGATTAAAACCAGAGTTTATCTTGGGTATGTCAAAAAAACCTACTAAATTGCTGTTCAACCCAGCGAAGTTGGATAACATAATACGACCAATGGGCCAGCATTACCACGTTATATAGCAATGCTCACTCACCCTTTGAGCAAAGTAGAGGCCCGGCGTTGCTCACGAATTACATCGACCAGACGTGATGACAAATCTATAAACATTTTTTTGGCTCGCGATCCCCACGAACCCATGGTTTCGACCCCAAAAGGTTCAAAAATGTACCCACTGTCCAGGGGGGATTTGCGTCTTTTGAGGTCTTCTGCGGATTCAGCCGCCGCGCCAGCCCTACTTTGCGTTCTGGAAAGATGTGACGGCGCAAAGGTGTCAACGCCAGTGCCGGATTTATATTTTTTACGAGTGTACGCCACTTTATTTCCGCCGCCCCATGTACCTTTCTAAAATTTTTTTTTTTTTTAGCTTCCTCTAAAATCTGCCGCGCCCCTAGGCCGCGGCCTTTATGCCCTATTGACAAATCCAGGACTGGTCAAAGCAAGTTAATTTTTTAAATATTAAGTTACTTTTTGGAATTACGAAATTTATGGAACTACCATTGCCGTTGGAAAAAGTTGTTCATAATGATGAGTACTTACATGGACTTCCTTTCGGCTTAATTATACCCCTGCCTGGCCATACCGCCTCGTCTTCCGTATTTTGCAGACAAAGTATATAAACTAAATACATGTCATTCAATTCTTTTTTCTCGAATCTTGTTTACAGTACTAACTACAAATTTAAATAAATGGCCTAATTTTGAGGGATTCTTACAATTCCAACTCAGTAATGCAGCGTAGGACCAACACAATAATATCTTGACTTTGAACTTTATATCCGAACCTCCTTGTAAGGCAAGAAGGGCAAAGACACCTACATAAGAACTTGAACTACAAACGAGTTCCGACTGTTGTTTTGTTATGACACAGAATAATAAAGTGTTGTATCGTGATGTTATTTAATTTTGGTTACGTCACGCAAACTTTGCGTATAAGCACGGATGCTTTAATATTCGTTGCATCGTTTTTAGAGTCCCGTATCCAAAGGATGTAAACGGGACTCTATTACTAAGCCAACGCTGTCTGTTTGGCTATCTGTTTGTCAGCCTCTCTGTCTGTCGGCCCGTCCTACCTTTTAACGGTTATATCTTTCGAAAAGTGATAGATAGCCAGTTCATATTTTCACAAAATATGTTATGTTACGGCGGATTGAATAAAAAAAAAAAGTTAAAAAGTATACACTAAGAGAGGGTCCTCATACAACAAGTTTTATTTAAAACGTATTTTTGTATTTGCTCTAGTACAAAAACGGTAATACGTATAAGCGTTAAACTTGGCAAGATTATACACACTTGTAAACACTTTAAAGTTAAACAACAAATAATAAATACTGGTCAAATGCGAGTCGGTGATAAATTTCTTTTCGCCAGCAGTTCTCGTACAATCATCAAAGTTAAGCAACGTCAGGCGCGGTCGGTTCTTGAATGGGTGACCACCCGGGCATGATGTCTTTCTGCCCTACTTTATTTTATTTTAGTAGTTAACAATTAATGTGGTGGTGCGGAACCCTCAGCGTGCGAGCAAGACTAGCACTTAGCCGCTTTCATTAATTAAGTACAGATTATTTAATTAACTTCTGAGTGACCTTTTCATTGACACTGCATTTCGTTTTCATCATATTTTATACCGGGTGACTTTTTTTACCGAAACAAAAAAGTTTTACAAATACATTCAAGGGGTAATAAAAGCCTATGGCATAGTTAAATTAGTCGAAACGAACTTCTGCCGCGTTTCACTACCTCCTGCTGAAACCTGATCGAAGGCTGGCTCACACCGCTGAAGAGAAGGCAAAGTAGTTTTATTCTTAGTTTGCAGTCTTCACATCTAGAAGCTAGGCAATACTTCCAACCTCCTCTGGTAGCACGACATATACTTAGTCAAAAATTTGCATTTGCCAATTGGAGCTTTGCAAACACTTAGCAATCTTGATATGAACAAAACCAGTGACTCGAATGGTATTCCAGCTATAGTTCTGATATGTGCTTGAGTTGTCTCCTGTACTGGCACGCCTCTTTTGTCTCTCTCTCTCTCTATCTATTTAGAAACTGGTAAAGTGCCGAAATCGTGTAAACTTACAAACGTGTAACCACTGCCCAAAAAAAAGTAATCGCCGACTCTGCTATCTACCGGCCAATCTCAGGTCACGTCAACAACAGGCTCCAAGGAAATCATCTCCTCAGTGATCGCCAATACTTATTCCGCTGAAACCGGTCTACTGACGATGTTCTAGCGTCACTTACACACACCACTTACATTTGGAATGAGGCCGTCGAGAAACAAGGGGTAGCGGTTATAGTTTCCTTCGACATCTCGAAAGCTTTTAAGAGGTTTTGGCATGACGTCTACAAGCCCCTCTCCGTTTGGCTTGTCTGCTGTTTCGTTGCGGGATGAATATATTTACATGTTATCTTTTGTTTGACCTACATTGAACCCTCCAGCCAGTCTATCCGGAATTTCTTATCTTTTAGGTACTCTACTACTATCTCTACTACTGGCTACTCATAATACAATTATTCATTAGTAACCAATTATCGTATTCGACAAACAAGGTCGACAAGTAAATATGTTCGAAAACCTATAGGTATATCAGTATCAAATATATAAGTACTTATAATTATATCTAGGTATCTTGTTGGTGTAAACATAATAATTGATTATACTTACATCATATTTATTACGTACCTAAACCGGTAGACTGTATATCACTTCTCTAGTAGATTATAGTACACACTCTAAATTATTGGTGAAACAACGAATACCTAACAGGTAATGGCCAAGTGCGATTGGCGATATATTTCTGTGCAACGTCGGGTGCGATCGGTAGCTACTTGGTTGGGTGACCGCCTGAACGTGGTTTTGTCATTTTACACTACCTACTTACTTTTGTATTTTGTGGTGGTACAGGACCCTCAGTGCGGGAATCCAACTCGTACTTGGCCGGTTTATTTATTCCTACTTAGCGAATTTTTAGTTTTATGTACATATGAATATTGAATATTTATTGATTATTTTACATAGGTACTCACGGTACTTGTATCTTTTAAAATGTGCAAAAGAGATAGCTTTCACTGGTGAACGCGGCCTTAAATCTATAAAGTACCTACTTAAATCTTACGCAAATTGGAAGACCTCAATAACCTCAATTAACATTCGAAATAGGTTAAAGTTTTCTCAAAATATCTCTAAATTTCTGTGTTACAAACAAGAAACAATAGGAGCCAGATGTCAATCTGTGTATCCTTATTTTTTGTAGGTATGTACGTATGTGTTTTGTACGATCTCTGCGAATAAGTAGGCACTTACCTGAGTATAAACGTCATAGTACTCAAAAGTTTAGTTTTTGTAAACAACCTGTTGATAGAATAGGAATTTTATTTATTGTTGCATCAATCCGTTACCTGCACCGTTATTGGAACGACTTCCAGGTGAGCGACTTCGCTCGTCTCGTCACCCAGTATCATAAAAAAAAAAAAACAAAAAAAAAAGACTTGCTTATCTCATCTCTCAGCTGCATAAAAAACACCGGCCAGGTGCGAGTTGGATTCGCGTATCAAGAGTTCCACACCTTCACGCCCAAAAAAATACTATTATATCTTTTAGTTTGGGGATCTTTAGCGCGCGCCCGACTCGCACTTAATTTCTTGTTTTACTTTAATGTGTGTACCATAATCATGCCAAACAAAAATACGTTAAAACGTTTGTTGTTGAGGTGTTTCATTGTAAATTTTTTATTTTATTATTATTTCGTAGTTATCCGCCGTTACATTACATATTTTGTAAAAAAAAAACTGACTTTCTGTTACGATTCAAAAGATACAGCCGTTAAAAGATAGGACAAACAGACAGCGTAGGTTTAGTAACAGGGTTCCAGTTGACAGTGACACCCTTTGGATACGGAAATCTAAAAATTAAGAAACGTTTCTGTAACAAGTTGAGATAGAGATAAAATACCTACTTAGATCACAGAGATACTTAGGTATTTTTATGTTTCTTCGCTTCAAACCCAACATTTTGTTAAAAGGTGCGTAGTCGACCTATCTCAGCTGGAGAAGGAGAAGACCCTCGATGTGTGGCAGGAGCTGGAGTGTGGATACGGGTCTCTTCACATGCTGGTAACCGTCAGCGGAACAGTGCGCAGCTTGACAATGGACAACATACCGACCACCACTGGAGTCCACGTGCCGCCCCCTGCAGAAGACTTTGTAAGTATTTTTCAATTATTTTTCAACTGAAGACTGGTATGGCACAGTGGTAGCACATCTGCCTAATGAGCTGGAGGTTCTGGGTTCGATTTTCGGCCGGGCAGATGTTGAGTTGAATTTAAATATATTTGCTGTGGATAGACGGGTTATATAGACGGGTCATCTTCAAAGCAGGGAACCCTAGTAGCTGTAAGATTCAGAGCAAATGTTTTTCTTTGAGCTGTCATCATCATAATTTCAGCCATAGGACGTCCACTGCTGGACATAGGCCCCCCATCGATTTCCAAAATGGCCGGTTGGAAGCGGCCTGCATCCAGCATCTTCCTGCGGTCTCTTTTAGGTCGTCTGTCCATCTTGTGTCTTTGAGCTGTAAGAGTGAAGAATTTTTTTAAGGCCCTGCTCACCGGCCAAAGCTATTTCTTTCGCACATTTTCAACATTTTATTAAATTTAAATATGAATAAGTAAAAAATTAAAAACCCCCGCTAAAAGAGCTGATAATCTTCAGTTTGAATCAAATAAGAACACTCTCAATCAACTGAGCTTTCAAACAAACATTTTTTTTTTATCAAAACCGGTTCAGCCTTTTGGGAGCTACGATGACACAGACAGAGACACAGATACACAGATACCTACATACGATACGTTGAACTTATAACACCCTTGTTTTTGCGTCGGGATCTAAAAACATTGAGCAAAAATGTTGGAAAGCTTTTTATCATCTCAAACATTTATAATCCTTAATCTGCCTATTGTTAAGGTCTAACTTTGCAATACCTTTTAATGCATGTTTCTAATAAAAATATGTTTTAATTTGTCTAAAACACAACGAATAACCTAGTATCACTGGTATGACGCATTAACAATAGGTTTCCTGGTTACCTTGAGAGTTATACCAAAGCAGGTTCATTTAGAATGTTTGTTATTCATGCATAACTTGATAATAAATAACAAATTCACAATTAGTTTTTAATGAATAGAGCACATAAAATTATTGAGAGAGAACTGGAACAGAAGTCCTTAATCAAAAGAGGTCATTGTACTCATAATCATAAACTTCTTTTTATTTGGGACTAACCTTAGAATTGCAAAAATCGGCTGTTTCATAAAAATTTCATTTACTGATATACTCGTTTTAATTAAACTGAAAGAGGGTCATTTATTACAATAACCTCCTGTCGCCTTAGTCCCGTCTGTGTAACTCGATATATCACATCATCAGCTAATTAGCGTCCACTGTTGGACAAAGGCCTTCCTCATAGAGAGGGGTGTTGCCATAATCCCCACGCTTGGCAGGCGGCTTGGGAATCGCAGTACGTTCACCGTGTACGCTGCTGCCCATCCTCCGGTGGTTCTGGTCGCAGTTTTAGGACATACCCAACTCTATATATACTTTTCTATTATTCATTGTGTCGCTAAATATTTTTTGTCACTTGTTTGTCACACGCTAAGAGAGCTAACCATTAAAACACACACCCAAGTTATGCTAATAGTTGTATAAGTAGGTATATGTTCTTAC
This sequence comes from Agriopis leucophaearia, assembly GCA_949125355.1. NCBI lineage: Eukaryota > Metazoa > Arthropoda > Insecta > Lepidoptera > Geometridae > Agriopis > Agriopis leucophaearia. The sequence continues at coordinate 10,517,637 of OX421264.1, forward strand.
TTTATAAATAAAAATGCAAAAAAACGCTATCCTACAAAATAGAAGGGGCTTATATATTTGTAAGCTCTTTGCTCTTTTATTTGAAATATCTTTTCACGGTATCCTTTGGTTCTATTCTGTAGCATGTTTGTTTTGTTGCCTTCCCGTTTACATGGAGTATAATACATAGCTGCGCCGAAATATCGGGAGCTCTATCCACAACCTTTTCATGGTAAATATCCAGTTAATAATCATATAATTGTAGCATCTTTCTACAACAGGCAGAATGTAAATTGTGGCTTTCATCCATGCAATAAGTTTGTGTCGCTGAACCAGCGCCTTAATTAAGAGAAATCTGAATACTTAATTTCTTCAATCAATTCAGCTAACTTTCAAATTCGTCAACTATCTACGACGTACACCTGAGATAAAAATTATGACTTTTTTTGCAAGATTTTATTTAACTTGCTTTTATTTAATTTGTAAGTTTGTTTAGGTCAAATATTGCAAACTGAATTAGAACCAGTTCCTCCTAACCGTTTTTGTTGAAAATTTGCATATATACTTTTACTTCTAGTGACAATACAATATGCAATACCCACTAATATGTTCATAATAGCCACGAAAATAATAAGAAAAACATATAAATAAACAATTAAAGCATCGTTGAAACAAAAAATTGTTTTGAAATATATATTTATAAATAACTGCGTGCACCTTGTTCATTCGTATTTTTTGCGAATTCAATAAATTTGTCTAGATGTGTTGACAGCTGGGTGCTTAGTTGATTAAGTTAATTGCTAAGTTTTGCAAACTATCTTATTTGCGTCGCCTAATCAGTGTCATCTGCGGATACAAACACATTAGAATAATTAATTACAACTGTATTGTCGTAACCTCTATAGTATAGTAAAGTAACGAAAACTGCGTATATAAGGAACGTTTTGATTAAAATCGTTGGCGTTACTTATAAATATCTTCATAACATTTCTATAGACATTCGTCATCTAGTCTACCAGTGACCACGGACACTAACAAGTGTTCGCAGCGTAATTAATTAATGTAATGTAATGTTAGTAATTTTAATAATGTAAAATCCACGCGATAAATTCTTATAAAAGTGTTTTATTTCTATTTCAATCGTGTATATATTTTTTGGAGGTGAAATAACCAGGAACTATTACAAACACATTATAAAAACAAATGCAAATCAAAACAAAGCCAGTCTCCAAGGATACGACCTGTATAAAATGCACGAGGAAAATGGTCGCATCCTTAAAATTTTGCTGATCAAAATGCAGTCCCAGTCTTCATCTGGCCATCAGCCAAGAAGTCATCAGTATTCAGAGCATAAGAAAAGGTGATCGTTTTAACAATTTACCTTATACATCTTGCCCTTATATATTCTCAATATAGGAACTTCGAGGCGCGTGACTCACCTTGTCAGTTCTTTTGACTCGAGAGCTCGATATCAAAACCACAAAAGCGATCGTAATCCGGTTCCTTCATTGCCACCACTGGAATATTCCGTTAGATGTTCAGGAGGTAATTTCTCAGATAATTAACTCGGCTGGTAAAAACCCAGGTTACTTGAATTATGACGTAGACATCTTTTACTTTCATAGGCTTTGAATATTGTTCATAGGTAATTAATACAAAGGTTTGGGTTTTTACTCCTCTCTGTGTCTTTGTGTGTATTCTATGACATCCCCGAGACAGGGAATCTTAAGAGCGGGCCTAATGGCAGGATAAATTCTGATTTCCCCGCGCATCTCGCCACACCCAGCGCATGTACGGATAACAAACACGGGCGGCGCGATTCGTTTTTTTTTTTTTTTTTTTTTTTTAATCTTAATGAGAAGATGTGGTAGCTGTAGTGTGGAACTTTTAAAAAGCTGATTTCTACAAAAATAGTTTCTTAAAGACAGTAACTAATACAGGCACAGTTCAATTATGCTTTATTTTATTAACCTTCTTCATAAAGGAGGTGGTTATGTTCCACTGTACCATTATTTTTTTATGTATGTTCACCAATTTCTTTGCCAATTATGAATTGATTTTGATGACTCTTTTTCTGTTTGGTAGGCCATACTTCAGAGATAGTTTCATATAAATTTCATCAAAATCGGTTTAGTAGTTTGGTTTTTAAATCAAAATAACTGAAAAAAAAATATCATTCAAGAAAACGAAATTGTGTATTTATACATTTTAAAGTCATTTTTTTAAATTCATAATCTTATTTTTAAATACGTGTAAACAATCCGCAGAGGACTATTTGATTAGGGAATGATAATATATGTCAGTATATTATTATTTAGCAGCGCGATGGTAAACAAATATTTGTTTATGTTTTTAAACCCCGACGCAAAAAGGAGGTGTTATAAATTTAACAAGTGTATCTGTGTGTCTGTCTGTGGCATTTTACGAGTAGCTCCCAAGCGGCTGAACCGATTTTGATTTAATTTTATTTGAAAGGTGGCTTGATCGAGATTTTATTCTTAGCTATGAAAATCTGTTCAGCCGTTTGAAGAACATAAGCTCTTTAAAATTATCATTTTATACTATATGTTTAGTATTGTAAGAGTTTGGCTAACTAGCGTCAGCCTGTATATAAAGACTAATAAGGTTATAATATAATTTCTGAATAAAGGGCTATAATATGTTATATTTGCTTAGGTACGAGATTTACACTTATAAATACACGCGAGTTATAAGGATTATGTAAGCACTCGAACAAACGACAAAAAATGGATGTAACTTTATAAGAGAGTCACAATAATCGAAGTAGCGTTAAGTTGCTTCAGTAAAAAATATACGGCCGTGTAAAGAACGCACATATCACGCTCGTAAGATATTAAATTGAATTTGCGTCAGGCACAAAAACAGGTAGATATGTAGCGTGGAATAAAACCGACTCGCAAAATGTGGTAATTATAGATACCTACTTGGGTAATCTTTTTTGTATGAACACGAATAGGAAAGCTTCTCGTTTCTGACTAGTCATGCTGATAGAAAAAAAACTAGTCAAGTGTAGTCCTAGGTACAATGTACTTATTACCTACAAGTAAAATAGGAGGTAGAGTTTTTTTATCAAATTTTTCAACTTTTTGTTTCACCCATACGTGGTCTCAAGCATTTTTTATTATTCTAGTCAAAGACTTACCATAGTTAAATTTTAAATCTTTTCATATTATACACTCGTTTGCGACACAAGACTAGAGAGTCAGTTGGGCTCAGGCAAGCATTCGTAATTAGTTCCTTAGCTACCCTACTCAACTTTATTGAGAATTTTGTAAAATGCTACAAGAGGTCAACAAAAAAAGGTGAACGAACTGTTTTCATATTATCAGATCTGTCTAATACCATTTGTCGTTATTAGCCCATCTAATGCGTTTATAGAGGCCAGTATTATGATAACAGAACAAGCTCTAGGTACTTGTTTTTCGAGTTTGGCTGAGATCACTATCTGCGAGCGTTGCCGAATATGCCACTTTTTTGCCAGTTAATCTGCATAAGGGTTGATCTTATGTGTAGCGCTGATCCGTTTTTTTTACTTCTGGAATCGTACCTAATCGTTTGGCATGATTTCGATCTCTTCATTGGGCCACACTGTTATTTGCTCTATCTTGGATATAGTATATCTGAATCCAAGTCAACCATACAAACTGAGACAATTTAAACCCTTAATTAAACCACCTCTACGGTTCTTCCTATATACAAGCCAGCAGTTCTATAATAATTTATAATATTTATCTATTCCTTTAGAACCTTCTAACTTTTATAGTTAGTGCATAAAACTTTGCACAATTTCAGTTATGGTATGGATCTCAATTTAAAGTATAAAAAAATACAGTTATGCATTTTAGGGTGGCTCTGGCACATGTGAAATTGGGATGAATTATTTTTTGCTGCGCCCACTCTTATGAGGTATCGTTGAATAGGTCTTTTGACATGAAAGTCAGATTTCATTAAAAAAATTGCTATATTTGAGTATTCCTTTTTCTCGTTTGTAGAGAATGTAGAGAACTCTCCTATGGAAGGTGATAGACGTGGAATAGTGTAGATAAAGAACCATGTATTAATAGAACCACTTGTTACAGTCTCCATAGAGAGTCGATAGATGGAGAATAGTGTAAAATATAGAACGATGTATTAATGGAAATACTTGTTACAGTCTTGGTACCGACTGAAAGACCTGAACGAAGTTGGCCAGCTGTCAGTGACGGTGCACGGCGCTCGAGGCCTCAGCGCTCTCAGTATCAGCGGCAAGGCTGATGCATATTGCGTGCTGGAGTTAGACAACTCGAGGGTGCAGACGGACGTCATGCCTGCCACGTCCGAGCCTATTTGGAACAGTTTCTATACCTTGTAAGTATTTTATATTAACCTAAGCAAGATGAGACGCGTGCTGTGTATTCCAATTAGACAGCTTGAGGGTGAAGTTTTACGTGTTAGTTATTGTTATTATGAAAACTAACGTGGTGTTTAGATATTTTGTTTATATCAAAAGTACAAAGGGAAACGGAGTCGCGCATGCGCACTAATCTTGAAAAAGACTGCTGAATGTGGTTGAAACTATAGTTGGATTAACCGGCTTATTCATACGTGAGTAATTCCTGTGTCATATAAACAAAATGATGCTTGGTACTTCATTATTTACTAGCAGCACTCCGCGGTCTCCTACAAGATCCGTATTTTTTACAGGATAAAAAAGTAGCCTTAATGTTAACCCATGGCCATATATCTCTATACCAAATTATATCAGAACCCATTCAGCCCTTAAGTCATAAGTAATTTATTGGTATAATGGCAGACCCTTATGGAGTTTAACGGAAATAAATAAAAAACAAACTTTCACCTTTAAAATATAACTTAGTGTGATAGGATAAAAAAAAACACTAGATACATGGTACAGCTTAGATGCATGGGCAAGGATAACAGCACTGAGTCTCCCCACCTTGTCAAAAATATATCAAGATCAGGTTGTGGAGTAAGTCATAAGTCGAATGAATCTCGATGTGGATGATTGATTTCTAATTACGTTTGCTTGTCCGTGCATTTTCGAGCCTATTTTAAGGACCTTGTTAATACGAATACGTATATATACTCGTATCATACATTTATATTAGAGGTATGTATAGTTTGCTTGTCATGTATCAAATTACAGATGGGCAAGAACATCACATACAGCAGTAGCTAGCTACCACAGTGAAAACTTCAGGCATTATATTTGCTCAGGCCATAAAATATTAACAACTTTCCTGTTCATTTGTAAAATTGTATCCCTGAGTTCTAACAAAAAATCAAATTTTCAGCCCAGTAAGAGACGTCACTTCGACCCTAGACCTGACAATTTACGATGAATCCCTAATCAACGAGAACCTTGGCCGGATATCCATTCCACTGCTCAGAATCGAAAATGACGAAAAGAGATGGTATGCCTTGAAAGACCGATCGAAAAAGTCCAGCGCAAAAGGAAACTGTCCCAGGATATGCCTGCAGATGTCACTAGTTTGGAACCCGGTAAGAACAAAAAAAAACATCAGCTATTTCAATTAAAATACACCATCATAATACGCCTATATCAGTCTACTGCTAGATATATATGTTTATCCATAAGTATACATATTATACTGCCCTCGACATTACTCGAAAAAAAAAAAAAAAAAATTATATATTTTTTACTCTATACGTAAGCATAGATCACACATTTTTATAATAACTACTTTTATCACAAGACATTCGACAAGCATACACAAAAATAAATTCACTCCACTTATACTTATATAACCTGACAATGATGATGATGATGCATTATGTGTTGTACTAAATTATGTTGGCATTCTATATTGTGAACTTTTTATTTATGTCATAGTAAAAAAAACTTGTTAGTCATAACCGTTAAAATTAACATTTATTGCTATTTTTATTATAATTTATGCAAGCAGATAAAATATTCAATAAGCAATATTCTATCTTAACTGAGTCTGTATACGTTATATCGAATACTCCGCCAACAGAGGTGTCTACTGTATTGTACTTAAAAATAAACTGGGCTAGCATGAACAGGTTTTAATATATTTTTGTCAAACCTTGCTTATATACTGTGCAGTACATACAGATAGGTACAATAACTATTCACTTGCGAACATTTATTCTTCTGACCGAATGTTCCGAATTTCAAATGTTCACTTGCTATAAGTAAGTATTATCATTTAAGCATGAACTAGCGTTTGTTCGCTTAATTCAGAACAGCTTGGCAGCTACGCAAAAGCTGGTTAATTGCATAATAACTAGCTGCTGCCCGCGACTTCGTATGCATAGACTTTAATAATAAACTTTCAACCCCCATTCGACACCCTGAATTCATCACCTGCGTAAAGTCATTTCTTAGCGGATTTCTACACAAGGAATCTGCTTACCTCAGCATCGTAGGTCTAGTTTTCGAGATTACGTAATTATTGAGTGGTAAAGAGATATTCTTATTTCAATTTTACAGGTAAAAGCCTCACTCCGAGTACTCAGTCCAAAGGAAGAAAAATACACCGAAAAGACGCAAAACAAATTTAGCATTCCATTGATTTATAGCAACTTGAAATTCATCAAGGATATTTTTCATGCCGTGTATTTGGGAAACGAACACTTTAAGTGAGTATTGACATCTTTTTATTTTTATTCTTCCTACAGTCGTCTATAATCTGGCTACGTCACGCATTTCCTTTAATTTTCCATTTCCCCACAACTTCCTCGGAAAAAAATTATTTCGCTATCTTTTCCCATTCTGTTTGTATATTTTTTTGTTAATTTGCTTTTTTTATCGTTCCTCCACTTCCTCCCTTTTATTCGAACAGGTAACCCTAACAGAGATACCGTTACTTGCATAGATATAGGAGTAGCAAAAAATTTTTTACGTCTATGGTTACTTGGGTGACCATTATTACGCTAAAATAAAACTGCTTCCATAAATTGTTCTAAGATATATCTTAGAACAATTTATGGAAGCATTTTTATTTTTGAAAAAAATATTTTATCTCTGTTATCATAGAAATTCCGACCTACAAACAAATCTTTTGGGATTATAACAATGTATAATTTAGTTAGCAACTATTGTAGTTTAAATACACTAATTAAGTACAACCTACCTTGAATTCGTATTTATTGAGATGAATTTCTGCCAGTGTTTTTTCAGTACGTATAATTTTAATATGAGTTTCGGTATTACAATTGTGTTTTTTATCGTGGATATTAATCACTCTATAACACATATTCTTCTTGTTTAAATGTTAGGAAACAAAGCTTTTCATAAAATTTATTCTGTGTTTGTTTTAGTAGTTTAAGGAAATTTGGCTGTCAGTTGGCTTGATATTGTATTGTTTTTCGGTTTTTTGTATTATCTTGGTGCATCATTCAATGAATATTCATAATACTATGTATAAAGTAATATACGTAAGTATAGTTCCACTTCCAAGTACCGACAGGGCGGGCGTCCAACTGTCCAGACTTCATCTATATTCAAATAGTATAAGTATGTCACGTTTACATAGTTTTACATTTTTATTCTATTGTTAGATGTTTATTTTTAACCTCTACTGCAAAATAGATGGTATGCTACGACTTTCAAATATAGAACCAGGGCCTTACGGTTAACTCTTAACGCGGGCTCCAATAAGCGCTGAAACAGCGCAGTTCGCAAAATCACGCAAACCACCTTACCTTACCTGCTCGCAGTGGCGCAACTTTTCTCATCACCTAAACAGAATCGCTTAAAACAGGTAGACACAAGGCCCCAGAGCCCCGTAGTAGATAGTAAGTAAATAACTGAAAGGCATCCGTATACAGAGGGTATTCCCGAATCCCCAATGTACGCTCAAAACGCTTCGATTTCACATTTTTTTAATCATATATTTCGCGGTGACGTATGTTTTTCAATAAGTACAATGTCTTAAATCGAGAGTAAACAACAAAACAGGTTCTTCTCATAGTTGTGTTTTACGAAGTCTGATAATTTTTATTGGAATTTTAAGCTTTTTTTCTTGGGGGAAGGTCAAACAATAAGGAAAACCGAGAGAGAAACGCTTAGAGTCGGACTTCGCTAAAGCCAAATATGGCTTGAAATGCTCTAATTAATGGTCTAAGATATCATCTCTTTTTATCTTTGCACCCAGCTGTCAAACACCCTATATATGTACATAGTCAAGTGATAGTATAATACATCAATTAATTATTGACATAACAAATTTTAACTTTTTATTTAGACCTTCATATTTCACATTTCTAAATTTAGCATATTAGCCGTGCCTTAGTTGCGACTTATTTTATTTGTGTATTTTACTAGCTGTTGCCCGCGACATCATATGCGTAAATTTTCATATAAACTTTCAACCCCCTTTTGACCCTCTTTATTCGTCGAGTCAGTCGATGTCAGTCAGTGAGTGAGTGCTATTTCGCTTTTATAAAAGTACGCTGTTGTATGTATTTTACAGGCTATTGCCCGCGATTTCGTAAGCGTAGACTTTCATATACACTTTCAAACCCTTTTGCCTTTTAGTAAAATAATTTCTTAGATGTCTTCTCCACCCCATAAAGAATCTACTTGCCTGAAAATATCAGCTTTATAGGATGAGTAGTTTTCGAGATCTCGTGATATATAGAAGATACATAACCTTCCGTTTTTTTTTTTTTATAAAACTTTTAACCATCTCTATTATCGTTACAATCATCAGCCGACATCAGTACGCTGGACATAAGCCTCTCTCGATGGAAAGCTGAGGATCAAGAGAAGTGACGTGCTTTGGAAGTGGCCGATACCTGTACATAACTCCATATTTGTTCTAGATATCTCTTCGAGTGGGAAAAAAAAGAAGTGTCAGCGCTGGCGTTGCTCGCCTGGTTGACATTCTGGTCCATCTTCAGAATGTGGATGACGCCCATGCTGCTGATCGTGCCGTTTATGTACTACTGGGTCTCAAGTCAGGGCAACAGTAAGTCTTATTTTAAGTTAAATAAATTTAATGTGTAATCACTGCCAGTTATTTGCTGCTTTATGTACAGTGTGACATTAGGAGAATAAATGCGGCACTTTTCGTGATGCCTCAGAGAGTGCTTTCAATATCGACGCGAAACATATGTACTTAGCTAAACTTTTAAAATGAGATTTGTAGGCAGCTTGTAGGTAAAGATGTTTCTCGGATGTATGTTTGTCTGTTCCTGCTGTAGCCTGTTTTTTTTTTTTGTTGCGTATATTACGGCTTGACTAATTCTGAAGTCCGAGGTGTCGGTAATTTCACCTACAAATCCGGAATGGGATAGACTTCATTTTACAGTCAAAGTGTTTGTGTTTCCCTTATAAACATATAAGTATATACTTTGCATAACATAAAAAAAAAAAAAAACTTTGTAATTAAAAGCGGTCAGTGGTGATTTTTTCATTCTTCGTATAATTTTGTTCGTAATTTTTCTTCAGGCATGAACACATTAGTTCCTGTACAAAGCTCATCAGAAGAAGAGGATATTGAAGATGATTTGGAATCAACAAAGGTAAGTTTTTCCTCAAATAAGGCCTGACAAAAGATAATTAAGGAAGCTTATATTTCCGTAAACAACTTATTAAGTAAAATATTACATAAGTTTTGAAATATAAACAAAATAACAAACAGCTTTGTAAATGAAACTTGCATCTTCTTCAACAGGATGAAAAGACGATAAAAACAAGACTGTACGGGCTCCAAGATCTGACGTTAACAATCAAGAATGGGATTGACTACATATGTTCGTTAATAGAAAGAGTTAAGAAGTAAGTACAAGACTCACATAATACAGGGTTTCACGGAACAGTGTTACTGAGCCAGACGGAGGTCATTGTACTCATTCTTAAGAACAATTCCAACCGTAACCGTACCGTAGTTGACTTTTAACACCAACCGTAGAAATCACAGGAAAAAAATTATGTTCCATAAAAAAATTCACTAAGCGAAACGATTTGAACAGCTGATTTTAAATTACACTAAAAGTTTTTTGTCCTACCTTAATCCGGCCCTTGCGCAAAATAATATAGCCTATATTTCAACCTGGTCATAGTTAAGCATATTCGTGAAAACCGCATTTAAATCCGTCCAGTGCTTTAGCTTTAGGAGATGTGCGTAGACAAACAAACAAACAATCAAACAGACAATAATTCGAAAAACCTTCTTAACGTGTTCAGCTGCTTATTTTAAGACGCCCTGTGTCTACGCCCTCTACGTTTTTATTATATGTTTAGATTATTTATAATGACTTTTCTTTCAGTTTGGCTAATTTCTCGGTCCCTTACCTGAGTTACTTAGCGATGACTGCAATGGTGGCCTTGACCCTGGTGCTGTACCTGATACCTATTAACTATTTGTTTATGGCTTTTGGTAAGTCGTCGCTCTTTATCATAATATCAGTTTACTTTGTAAATTTCAGACACTGATTTTATTCTCATGCCTACCTTTAAAATAGAAGCCAAGTTTGCTTCATTTATACCTATAGGCATAAATGAAGCAAACTTAAACTATAAAGCAAACTATAAAGGAGGCTTTAGGGGATGGAAGGTCGGAAGGTAATCTTTAAAAAATCTCCTCTTTAGGGTTCCGTAGTCCTGCAAGATAAGTTCGTTCTGTCCGTCCGTCTATCTGTCTGTCCGTCCTAATTTTTTAAGAACCTTCTAACTTCTATAGTTACTAAGTCAATTCCATGGAACTTTGCATAATTACAGTTGAAGTATAGATACAGTTGAAGATCTCAATTGTAAGAGTATAAAAAATTATTATAGTTTTCCTGTTTTCAGAGCCCTTGATGGTTTCACAGTTACAAATTGAACGGCATGAATGGCTATAGGTAAATGGCATTACAAGTAGTGAAATCTAAGTACTTCGTATTATACTCAACGAAAGTCTATCTATCTAATATGTACTAAAAAAAGCATATTCAGATTTTTACAATGTTAATAAAGCTGTCATCGGTATTATTATTTTAGTTAGAGTACAAACATTTAGTAATTAGTATTACAAATTCTTGTTAATAGTTCTTTAGTGACTGATCATAATAAAAAACCTAATAATGTGGGTTAATATGAGTCTGTTTTTTTAGGCACCTACAAGTTCGTGCGGAAATTCCTGAATCCCGATAGAGTTCCCAACAACGACATTTTAGACTTCATCTCTAGAGTGCCAGATGATAAAATATTGGTGAGTTCTAAAGTTTTTTTAATGTAGTTTAATTTTAGTATAATTGGAATCAGTACACCTCTGACTTGATAGACAAGTTTGATAAAGTTGAAATCAGATTAGCATAATAGGAACTAATATTTAAGTGTGTAACAAATACGTATCGAATCTCAGAATTTCATGTCGAAATACAAAATTAGTATGGAATTTGACATGTAGATATACCTACACACATATAAATACACATGTATAAATATTCTTATTTCGCACACAGGATTATGACGTCAATTTTTAAGCATTTAATCACAGGACCAAACCGAATCCGCCAAAAATGTGATATAGTGACGTTGTATTTTAAAAGTGTGTGCACGTTTTAAGTCGGTGTTGCAATTTAGTTTTTTATTGTATGCGTTTCTAAACAGGATTTTATAAACAGAGAACGTTTATAAACAAGATTTTATTCTGTTATGTGCATTTATTTGTAAATGTGTGAAAACGTGTTACTCGCCCGCTTCACAAAATATTAGATTGCCGATTATTGCGTTGTATGAGCCACGCTCAACAGCCTCGGCTACTCATTCGCACGTTTTCAACCTTTCAATTTAAAAAAAAACGATTGGGCATCTATTCAGTAAAATAGTAAATAGTGTAAATCGATTTTCGTGTTAATATCTTATAGATTGGATTTGGACATATATGTTGATAAAATATCAACATATATGTCCAAATTTAGTCTATCTCCGCCGTCGCTTCTTTAAATTCTCATTCAGTACTTTTTATCTTCAAAAATGTAGAAAAATTGTAAAAGAGACAGCTTCAGCTGGTGAGCGCAATCTTTTATGCTCGAAGCTTCAACAAATATCAAGACCACTGATGATGGTGATAGAGTTGTGTAGTTTAACTTCTAGTTGTTAAAAATCTACTTCAAGCGCGTTTTGGGTTTAATGTCGATGTAGGAAGTCAACGTCTTTTTTTATAAAATTCTAGAGACTTTAATTTGTAAGTATAGGAATAAAATAAGTACCTTTTTTACGAGCAACATAAGAAAATGTATGCAGCTAACCAGCGAAGTTGAAGTTAGCTGACAGAAGAAAATGTGTGTAGTTTGTCGTCCTTGATATTTTAAAACATTCAAATTTTAAAAGTTCTTTTCGGCAAGTTAGAACATTTAAATGTCAAACCAATTATTGAAATTAATTTCTTGTATTATAGGTATTTCTGATGTGTAGGTTTTACATATAACTCTATTATTTTGACGCTCTATTATAATAAGTAGTGGTAGTGACGTGCGCGGGTTTAACATAATTTTGACAGGTTCAGGCGCTTCATATCTGTAATTATCTTCATTACTATTATTTGATTTTGAACTTTATACTACAAAATTGAAGTAAGCACAGTTCGGAAATCAATGTGGTTATATCTTATCTAAGTGATATATAACCACATTGATCAAAGTAGTGCTATTATGGCTTTTGAACTTGGGAATTTCGTCATATTGACATTTTCCAAATACATAAAAAAGCCTTATAAAAACGTTTGCCCATAAATGCCTCGATTTTCTGCCGCTGTACTAATGCACTGTAACAATATACATATAGTTCATTGTATATGTATTCATTTGTAAATACCTAATTAGTTCCGTATTTAATTTACAGAAACAATGGCGTGAGCTGAAAGTCCCAGAGCCCAGCGTCAGCAGGTCAGGATCGCAGAAAAGACGGTAGAAAACTAACGAGTGTCAATACGACTCTACCAAATGTGCCATACTCTACCAATCATATATCACTCTCTAATCTAGAATCTTAGAAAGAAATTATTTTATGTGAAACATTTATGTGCACAACTTTACATTGTAACTTGTGTACGCGTGAACGCAACTGATTATACAAATTCTGGTACAAAAACGAATGCATTTCAAACTGAGACTTTCTCGTTATTTTTCTGAAAATCTATTTGTTTATTATTTACTTATATTTATTAGGTACGTTGACGACGCTATCAAATGTGATGATATATAGGTAAATATATTTATGACCTACAACTGTGCCTTACAATAAAATGCGGTACAATTTGCCTTTGTATAGTAAAAAAATATCTTTGATAACATGCCCTTGCTTAATGTATTTTATACAAATGAAACAATGTACGAATTTTCTTAAGGAATCCATGTTATGAAATTCACCTAAATAGTCATATAAAAGATTATTATAGTTATGGTCCGCAAATTCGAAATAAACACAGTTTCGCGAAGAAACTTTTTTTTTTAAGTTGTGGATTTGTCTGCGTTGTGTATTTTGTTCATTTTCTCAATTTATTGAGAATCTAGAACTAAGGTATGTGAATAAACAGACTGTTAAAACTTAGATATTAGTAGATAACCAGGTATGTAAACATATATGATAAATATGCTGTGTATGGTAATGTTACTAAACATTTTCTCTTTAACTGATTTATTAATCGTTTTGGTAGATATAAAATGTTCTAACAATAGGCATGATAAATATATTTTTTTAACTGTTCATCGATGATCTTACGCATCAACTATTTGCAATAAAACTTATATTTAAAAAAAATGTAATCAGAAAATTTATCTTTGTAAAACACTGTTTAAAACTATCACGCAGTTATATTTTTAAATCGTCGTTTATCGTCTTTTTGACCTTTCGTCATTTGTTTTTTTTTTACTTTCGTTTGTTTTTTACTAATATTAAATTCGCGCTGAAACGATGGCGTCTGCTTATGACTTTGACAGGAATATTCTGAGAAATTTCAAACAAAATGGTCTCTATTTACATAATCATGACGACATTCGCTCTGATTGGTGTTTCACTTATCATGGCTGATGTATTTTTATTATATTTTTAGTATATATTAACATTGTTTTTTTTTAAATAAATAAATACTGTTTTTAGAATCTTTCTTGCCCATTTATTTATTCAAATCATAACTTCAATGATATTTGTTACTGTTATCATGGCTATTAAAGTTATTTGAAAGATTGTTCATGTAAAATTGAATCCTGAACAATGTTATGTTAAGGTTGGATTAACTTTACACTCATTAGTTATAATCAAATTAGGTACAAATATTATTATTATATTTTATGGGTACGAATTTAAGGCGAGAACGGACCTCGGTACATTTTAAAAAATTTCATAAAAACATACTTGTTATTTTTCCGGAAACAGATTTACAGATTTTGATAAAAAAAAAAAAACTAAGAAAATGATTAAAAATTGTTTTATTGTATATATTTTTTTCAAAAAATTATTGTCAATGTATATATCTCAATATGCCAAGGTTATCTAAAATCGGAGATTCGAAATTTTTTACTGAAGAAAACAGTTTTAAAGTATTTTATCGCATACGTGTGGTGTTTAGTTAATTTTAATGTTTAATAACCGTGAAAACCTAAGAAATTGTTTGTTAATGTTAAAATGGCCCGATGTCCGGGCGCCGTTAAGAGGGCCAAGGGAGTAGTAATCTCTCACGAGATATGTTAGCAAATTGTAAGACTTAATGCGAAATGTGATGATTAGATGTAGTTACCTTAGTAAGTTATTAAATAAAATATAAATGCTTTTTTGACAAAAAGTGGTTTTATTGATATCGTTCATGATGAGCATTTCAGGTCCAAGCCGAAATATAGGTTAACATAATTTAACTATTTACTTTCTATAATTTAATTATTTAATGTAAATGCATGTAATATTTTTAATTCTAATCTTGAGATTTAGAATATGGAATTACGTATTCTGTGGCCCTAGTACGAGCACTTGCGAAAAAGTATTCGTTCCGTAAGCGATAGCAAAATGTATGAAAAATTTAACAGCGCTTCTATCTGACGTAAATGGACACTAAATTTTTCATACATTTGCTATCGTTTACGTAACGAATACTTTTTCGCAAGTTCTCGTACTAACCCTACTGAAATAAATTGATTAATTGAATTGCATAAAAACATCTCAATATTCAGAATTTCGTGAAAAAGTAGGGCTCTGATAAATTCATACTTAAAACTAATAATTATCATTAAATAAAATAGCCATATCTTAATTATAAATATGCTAGACTCGCTCAACTGTTTTCTGTTCCGGATATTTTTTTTACTATCAATACGATGCCACTAGCTAACCATAGAGATATGTGATGTAGTTAAAATATCACGGGCGTAGCCAGATAAATAAAATATTCAAATATAATTATGTATAACGGAGATGGAGGGATGAATTGGACTTCTACTTGAAAGACTGGACTCAATTGCCCAAAACAGACAGGAATGGAAGGAGGCAAGGGAGGTATTTGCCCTGCAGTGGGATGATGCAGGCTAATATAATAAAAATATATTACAAAGTAATCCCGAGAAGGGCTCACTTTGTCGTTTTTCTGTCTGTCTATAATTTATTAAAATAGAGGTCCATATCTTTTTTTACCCGACTGTCCAAGAATGAATGTAATATTTTTCGGACGTATGTATGTTAGTTTGCAAACCTAAACGGTTTGACCGATTTTGATGTATCAGGCGTCGTTAGATTCGTTTTCATGCCTATATTATAGAGGCATAGGCTACATTTTACAGTCCAGGGGCCTTACCCCTAGCTTCACTTTTGCGGGCCAACTTTTAGTAGGTACCTGACAGGTACCTAAAATTAACCAACTCATTTAAGCCGCATCGTTTAAAAGCTTCTAACTTGAATGAACGAAAATCCGTTTTACTATGCGTGTGTGCGTCAAAATAACAAAGCTTGGCGGATATCAAATAACTGCCGCTTATCGTAGTTGATGGTACCGTTTAGAAAAATAACACCTATGCGGGTCAACTTTTCGAGCTAGGGGTAAGGCCCCAGGTTTTCTTTTCTTTTTATAATCTACTTGTTTTATCACTATTTTGGCAGCGTGCGTTCTAGTTGTACGTAACAACGTACCAAGTAATTACCAGTAAATACCAGGTATGATTCCTATGAACACATCTTAGTATTCCTCGCACTTTTATAGCCTACATATAAGCTCACAGGGAAAAATACTGATTTTGACTTGACAGACAATATTTACCTAATAAAACTTAATAATACACAAACACTTGACACTGGCAAATACTCAAGACTTACGCTAAAATCGTAGAAGAAAGACAAGAAACACGATGATGACTTTATTTTCTCGCTTGTAAAGTGCTTTTCATAAAAGAAGTCCCCCAGACGCGGCGCTGTCATCGCGTATCAATCACTATCAGTATAATTTCTCGAGCAGTACTTTTAACAACTTTAGGCATCGTATACGACTCTTTAACGATGATAAAGTACCTAATAAAAATATCACTAGCATCTAAACACTGTAACAACACCTGACAACTACATGGAAATTTAGTTTCGCTGTTTGCCGTGAGACTTCCTTCATGAAAAGCTCTCTATGTATATAGGTAATCGATTTGTGGTTACATTACATCGTCATCATCGTTAGCTAATATTAGTCGCTGCTTCACATCGGCCTCTCCCAAGGCACACTGCTAAGCGGTGTTTAACTTTATCTTTTTATTTTCATCATAGGTATTTGTTAATCATTACTTTAATACATAACAGAGCCTTTTAATGTGTAAGGACGAGTAGCAACGTTGATTCCATTGACCGGCGCTGGTTCGGGTACATTTAGTTCATTCCAATCGTTCTGTAAAAAGATAACGTTTTATTACGATAATTGTGCAAAGTGTTTAGTAATGCCTACTGATAGCAGCTGATTTTAGTTTGATTAGTTTATTTCGATTGAAAATATAAGTTGATAAGAAGATATTACCTATTACTTTATCGTCGCTTACCAGTCTTACCACCAAGTGGGTTGATGAACAAACGTGGCTCTATTCCCGATAACAATAACCGACCAATTGCAAGTTGGACCCGCTGACGGAAGGTTCTGTACCACCACACTATATAATGGATTACGTGGAAAGGTTATACTAAGCCGAAAGGGGTCCCTTGTAGATACCCATCATTATGAACATCTTTTACTATAGGACCAAACCTGAAATCGCGATAAAAAAAGCCAAAGTTGTCCATAGAAAACGGTAATTGACACTCGAGAAAATGTATGGAACAGATGGATTTTTTCCCGCGATTTTACGGTCCCATTATAAAAGTTGTTCATAATAATAAGTTTAACTCCTTTCGGCTTATTACACCCTTTCCTCGTTACCCTGTATTTACCAAAGTTCAGGGTTCAGTTCGGAGGGGTCCTTAGCGCAAGTTCTGACTCATACTTTGTAGGGTATAGTTATTTGTTATTTTACATGTTGTTATAGTTATGTACCTAATCAAGCATCAAACTTGTTGATTATGTACTTACATACCTACATTATAGTTTTTACAGTAGAGCAAAAACTAGAACAAATAACGTTAACATTTTTATCTTGTTGGTTTCTTGTTTAGGACATATTATGGAAAAGGGAGGATGAACGGACGCGTAGGCTTAGTAATATGGTCCCGCCCGATGGCACGGAACCCTAAAAATATAACGCATCCATAAAATAGTCCTTACCAATATTTCCGTGTCCGGTATCCTTGAAATAAAATCTTCTAAATCGTTATTCAATATTTTCTCTGATCTCAGGTAGTTTCGAGAAAATTTATAAATTCCTAAAAAAAAACCATATTAAAATACAATGAATACATTCAAAATTATAACTATATAAGTACCTATGTATATCCAAAGTTATAGGTAAACTTACCAAAAATCATCATAATGTAATTAAATGGTATCAAATAAAATCCTATTGACGCAATAATTAGCAGCATCATGGTGATGTAGCTCAGAAAAGGCACTTTAAAGCTTGCCAGACTGAAACAATAACAAAAGAATTGTCTATATATATTTTCCTGTAACTATCGATATCTAGTAGCTTGATACTAGGTATACAGACAATGGTAACATCGAGATTATTTTTATAGTAACACTGTAGGAAAATTTTAAAAGATTATGTTTCCAAAACTCCACATAAGCCTCTAGTCTCCACACCACTTTACTAGGGCATGGCTTGAATTTGACCGTGACTTCATTTGCTAGACTGACTAAATCTATTACTTTTTTCACGTTATTTAGAACCTTAAACTAATAACTAACTAACTATTAACCATAAACTACCTAGTTTATTATTCCGACTGAAGGACTCTGTCCTCATGATCATGAAATAAATTCATGAATAAAAAAACAACACAGATAAGTACTAAGTTTTGCCCGCGGCATTGTATGGGTTGTAAATAAAATGCACCTTATGTCACTCTGGAATAGTGTAGCTTTCTATCAATTAAAGAGTTTTAACATACAAATATTACAAAGTCACAAATTTAACACGCGACGCAAACAGATGGGTGTTATAAGTTTAACATGTGTATCTGTGTGTTTGTCTGTGGCATCGTAGCATTGAAAGTCGTCTTGATCGAGTGTGTTAGCTAACTAACTATGATTCAAGAAAAGCTGTTCAGCCATTTAAAGATTATCAGTTCTTTATTGTTTTGTTTCCAAATATTCAATGAATACTTATTGTATGCCTACTATTGTTGTAATCGTCGCAACACGTGACCAAATTGCTGGTCTCTTTTCTTTGCTAACAATAGCACAAAATAAATAGGCATTTTACCTATTTATTTTGTGACAGTATGTAGGTATGGCAATGGCCATACAACGTGGTCATGGAGCTAGGGTTTTGGGGACAATGTCTTGTCGTTTTAATTTATTAGTTTTTTATTTAACATTTTGTGTAGTTTTAGGGCTGAATTAGTTTTTCATCCGACATTTTTTTGTCTGTTATAAATAAATAACATGTGAAACTATGCGCAGGAATAGCTGAAGGGTGACAATTTTTGGTACTTACTTATAAAGTTTCTCTGTTAATGAACCTATGTAATCAATGCTATTTGTAATAGTCAACGTCATTTCTGGAAGCTCTTGTAATCTGTCTGTTAAGCTTTTCTCCATTTTCACTCTATCGAGGATTCCCTTTGTTTTATTGTCTGGAGTGTCTATTACACCGTAATTTCTCATAAACGATTTGTCTGAAAGAAAACAAAATGAACGTATTAACAATTTTTTTTACAGGATGTTCTGCTTTAACGCGTTTTACCACAATCTTGCATGGTGGTAAGCGATGATATGATCGAAGATGTAGCACGCGTGCCTAGGAAATACTAGGTACTCACTTTTTTCTTGAACAACCCTGAATTGTACCTGTTCGGAAAGACAAACGCAGGCAAGGAGTTCCACATCTCTGCCGTTCGGTTCAAAAAAGTGGATTGGAAACGCTTAATGGAATTTTCACCATTTAAGAGTGTGTGTCCTTGTCCCGAGGTGGAGGTCAAATGCAAGCAATTATACATTAAAAAAAGGTACCTGATAAATAACTCTAGATAAAATTATGATACGTTTACACCATGGTAGCAGGCATATAGAGCAGTATATGAGATGCCTAATTGCCTATTATAATATAGTGGACACGATGGCAGTCAAATGCAAGCCTATTTTTTTATAAGTCTTCAGCCTATGGTGCATAACTTCTTTTTATATGATCTTCTGCTCTAGCTTCACTTGCCTAACTTTCCATCAGCGATAGCTCATCATCTTGCGCAGGGGAAAATTCTATCTGACCGGAAGACGCCCTCTACATATGCCAATACGCGGTCTAGAACCCGCGTACTCCGGTGGTTGTTAGTTTAGGTAATTAATCAGTAGTTCATTGAATAAATCTTACGGTGATGTCGATTGGTTATCCAAAAGTAACAGAAAGGTGTCAGCAATAGTAAAGGAGCAATCCACAGTTTGAAATGGTACCAGAAAAGCAACCAAGAGATTAACACTGCGAAGGACAACTCTTCGTTTTCCCACTCGAAAAGGCGCCTGCAAATAAATACATAGGACATATTTCAGTTTAATTAAGAACATTTACTCTAGATGAATGTGAAGGGAGATAAAAAACATGAAGTTTTGAAGAAACTTCATTAATTTATATTTATTAGGATATTCAAAAGCATTCCGACGAGTACAGTTGTGATAATTATCATGATAAAAATGTAATAATTAGTCTAATTCAATGCCATAAGGTTTCAGTCATGTGACGTCTCTAGTGTTTACTTTTTTCCATTCATTCCTATAATTCGTCACATGTGCGCTGCTTATTATTTACATCTTTCATTCACGTAGTCTAAGAATGCCTTCAATGCACACTACTACCATACATAACCATGTGTATAACAATATAAAAAACCAACTTCATAAAAATGACAGAACTGGACTAAATTAAAATGGGACCACACGAGAAACATTTTAAATAAAAAAAATCATCAAAATCGGTTCATCAAGTCGAAAGATCTGAGGTAAAAAACATTTAAAAAAAATACGATTTGATAACCTCCTTCTTTTTGGAAGTCGGTAAAAAATATGACACGCGTTGATGTTTTCGGGCTCGTTCAAAAGACATCAACGCGTGTCCCGTTTTTCCTCAAAGTTACCGAACGGAAGGAAAGACGATAACGACAAACATAACATGAGTGTAAGCCGTTTTGTCATAGTTTAAAAACGAGGGACTCACTGATTTCTTTTGGATTCCTTCAAAATACATTATCATCCAAATGCAACATTAAAAATTCATGATCAAGTGGACTTCCGATTGGAGGTTTATTGTACGTTTTCATTTTAGGACTTAAAATCGCGAGATAATTATGATCACTTCAAAGTCAACAGTTTATATTATCGCAAGTACCGTGGCTTGGCATGACGGCCTCACCACGTCACTTGCTCGGTACACTCGGTACGGGGTACAGTCAAATGTCAAACGATGCTTGCGTTGATGTCTTTTGTATGCCCAAAGTATTTTATTTAGTGTTTATTCGGCTTATATAATTATTTGTATACGATTTACGTGTAAATTACATATTTTATTAAACGCAATAAAACCCCCTTCCTGTTATTGTGTTTTCTTTTAGCTAAACCTTATCTTTTCATGTTTATGTTATGTTTCATATGTTTCAGAAGTAACCATACTTTGTTTTTAATAATTAGATTATAATTACTCGTTACAGATTAAAACAACGCACTATTACGAAATCACTTGTCATACTTAATTATCTTTTTGATATTGATTAGCTAAATTCTCTTTTTATGAGTCTAGTGCACAATGCACGTGCCTGATAAGGAGTAGAAACATTGACAAACTAAAACTACACGTATCAAAGATGAATACTCATCAAGGCTTCCTTGCTCCGCGACCACGTTTCTAAAAAAAATATCCAGATGACTATGGCCATCACAGATTATATCACAGTAACAGCCTGTAAATGACAATTATTTTTGGCTCTAAATTCTGACATAATCTCTGTGCATTAACCTCTTTTTAGTTGTTATCAAAACTCTTTGCATATTACAATACTAGCTGTGCCCCGCGGTTTCACCCGCGTGATGATGAAAATCGGGGATGAAGATGACAAAAAGTAGCCTATGTGTTAATCCAGGACATAAGCAATGTATATTCCAAATTTCATCCAAATCCATCCAGCCGTTTCTGCGTGATTGAGTAACAAACATCCATCCATCCAAACTTTCACATATATGATATATTAGTGTGATTGTACGCACTTACAAGATTTGAAGGAAACAGAATTTGGTAGACATTTAAGAAGGATCCAATTTTCATCAAAGTATGTTCTTTAAATAATGGGCACATTAAGTACCATGTTTCAGAAAACACTAATATTCTCTAGAATGGGTTTACCAACATCTGGAAGCAACCAAATAGAAAATATTTATGTATAAGAATTACTCACTTGTAGTTTTCATTTATTTTAGCGAGAAACACAAACAAATCTCGTATAAATTCTATATTTTTGTAGACAAGCGATAGGTCAAACTTCTGTGGCTTTTTTGAGTATTTCACTTCCCGTGGCTGAAACACTTTGAGAGACGCCTTTATCTGGAATAACAAGTATACATTGAACTGTAGTACATTGAAGTATACTCACACACAACGGACAATGGAGAGAGCTATGCTCGGAGTTTCTTTGCGCGATAAAATTCAGAACGTAGATGTTCGCCAAAGAACCAGAGTCACCGACATAGCTATTAAAATCTGCAAGTTGAAGTGGCAATGGGCAGGCCACATCGCTCGAATGGGGAAGAAAGGTTGTTGAGTGGAAACCGCGAACCGGAAGACGCAGCGTAGGTAGGCCTCCCACTAGATGGACCGACGACATTGTGAGAGTCGTGGGCATCCAGTGGATGCAGATGGCAGGATGTCGTTCAGTGTAACGTTCTTGCGTTATTATTATAATTTTACCCGACTTCAAAAAGGAGGGGGTTTTCAAAACGGTTGTTTTTTATGTTTGTTACCTCATAACTACGTCATTTATGAACCGATTTGGAGAATTCTTTTTTTTTAATTGAAAGGGTATACTTTCAGATTGTTTCCATATTATACATTTTATCAAAATCCCATATTATACATTTTATCAAAATTGGTTTAGTAGTTTGGCTTTTAAATCAAAATTACTGTACAATTTTGTTCAATGGATGACACTATGATCATGCAAACAACCGAATTTGCCCATTTTATACTTATTTTAAAAGTCTGTTTTTACTCACTGGATTCCAAAAGAGCGACAACTCTAACAGTACTCTCGGGCAGTTTCCTTTGGCGCTACCTCTGTTGCTCTTATCTTTCAGAGCGTACCACTTCATGTGTCCGTTCCTTATCCTCAGCAACGGTATAGTTATCCTGCCCAGAGATTCGTTGTGGAGCGAAGTCATCAACGAGCTGTCATATACTTTCAGATCTAGAGTCGACGTGACGTCATATACATTACTAAAACAAAATGACAAAAGAAAAGTGACAAACATTATGACGTTTTTCTGGCTTAACAGGTATATGGGCTTAACGAATAAGCATTGTCATTCAGCGCGGTAATGCCGCATGCAATCCGGGTACGCTACCAACTGGTAGAGGAGGGCTAGAGCGTTTGGATTGTCTTTAGACCTTCAACGGTTTATGGGCAATCCAACCGTTTTCTGTATAATTTGCCTAGTTTGGGTTTTTAGTTGTAGCTCGTTTTTTGTTTAATTAATAAGAAAACATCACTATACTGCTTTAACATAATTTACAAACAAGCTTTACCAATTCACGGTTCCACCTAGAATTTTCCAGATTTCTAGCACCTTTCCGCTGCAGAAATAAAATATAGCTGAACCCAATTGTCATACGATCCGTAGCACAAAGCCATCATACAAAATCACCAGGACCTTAAATGTGATTCCATTATAAGTCTATCATGTTTCCACTACTGGGACACAGGCCTTCTCTCAGAGAGAGAAGATGGGCTCTAATCTATTATTCTGGCCCAGTGCAGTGATAAATGTATTATTAATTTTAAAGTGCAAGTTGGTTACTTTACCTTTGACATCTTTTAAGATATTTTTCTGTGCAAATTGAATCGTTTTTCATTGTAATTTTCTCATTTACGTCATTGTTTTACGGACTTTGAACTTGTATGCATAAATTTAAACTCTGTTAGGGTCATATTTCACAGTCTAATGACCTTTTTTTATTGTTTATTGTGCAGGTCCACCGATTCCGGGGTCTGTGCCCTTTGTCAAATTATACAATTTATTTTGTCAACTATAATATTGCTAATTACAAACAAAACTATTGACTTTACAAGAAGAATACACAAATTACACAATGTTACTACTATGTTGCGTGTATTGTATATACCGAGTAGTCCTGATCCTGGAGCCTTACGGTTACGGCTACCTCTTAACGCCGACTCAAAACAGTGCTGAAACAGCGCAGTGTTTTATCTTTCTATATTACGTCTTATAGCCTAAACAGCTTGACCGATTTTGATGTGTGAGGTTACGATAGATTTGTCTTCATAGCGAGAGTATCATAGGCATATATTTTGCCGTCGGGTATTTGTTTTTTTTTTAATAATTTAGTTTTTTTTTTAACTTGTTTGTACTTACAATACAAAACTCTTATTCCAAGTAGCTTCAGCGCCGCAACGCACGCTGTGCGTCCTGACCCTCTCATTGTCCACCTCCAGCGAGCAGTAGGCGCTGGGCTTTCCACTGAGACCCTTCGCGGAGACCACCTTCACAAACAGCTGGCCCACAAGCTTCCAGTTTGTGTTTGGGTGGTTGAAAATTGCCTGTGAGAAAAATAAAGCTATGATTAAATTTCACTTATTGTTCTAATTTTAAAAAGTTTTAAAGGCCTAAGTTTTAGCTGTTCTTGACAAGCACACTTATATTGTTTGTGACAGTGTGTGTGCGTGTGTGTGTGCACCTAAGTTTGTTGTTACTAAACTCAATAATGAACTGATTTACGAGTAGATGAAATTTGGCTGATATCACTGGATCCCTCCGGTGAAGATATACCTGTGCCAATTCCAAGTCGTGCTATGCCAGGAAACAGCACTAGACGTCTCTAACGTCAAAACGGTCGTAGAAGTGGCGTCTCTATTAGTATTGGAAGCCAGGACCCACTTTGGGTTGCCTTGTCATTCTAGTAACTAGTAATAATAGCTGAGTACCCAGTATTAATATATATATATTATAAGTAGGTAGTACATATATATAAGTTGCGCTAGTAATTAGCGCCCCTTAATTCAATTACAATCTAGCCTAATGTTTAGCTAATAAGTAATTTAATTCTAACTTAAACTTCTAAGTATGATATTTTAAAAACTAAGAATGTGTCCATTAACACGTTTCTTATTGTAGTATTAATATATAAACTACTTTTTATTCCAGAAAAATATAGGTAGGTACGGTACTTCCAGGTTAGCGGGTAAAACCTCGGGGCACTGTTATGTTACATACATGCTTGTTCTCCAGTTGTACTTCCTCCAATTCATCAAAGTTGACCTCCTTTCGCCTACTGACGTTGCAAATGGTTATCGACAGATGGACTACTCCATATCCATCGTCTAACTGCTGCCAGATCTCGTGACTTCGCTCTTTCTCCAACTGTGATAAGTCTAACACTGCGCTGCAACACATAAAACATTTTTGCTAGCCAATGTTGTCCCCGGCGACGGCCCTAGCCAAACCTCGTGCCTTAGAACTGCCCTTGCACTAGTCACCCCAAAACAAGTTAGGCCTAACGTCATTTGACTTTGCTAACCGCCCACTGCCTAGCTTCACACTGCCGAGGCCATCTGAAGCCAACTGCAATAGTCATTCATATATTTTTTTAAAACTTTTCGTCCCAATCCAGATAATAAATTATATAGTTAATAATATTATTGTCCCCATACAATAAAGAAATTAATTAATTATTAATACTTAACAAAATGTATGGAACAGCAGATTTTTTTTCTTAGTTTCAGGGTTGGGGTCCAAATGATGAGTAGGTACAATGATATCCTCGAATATATCCATTGTCTAGAGATACACCCGGTATATACTTATATTCACATTCTGTTTATATTGTCTTGTTATTTCGGTCTCTTCCATACGGTAAAAACCAGACAAACTTTTCGTAACTAAAATTAAAAATCAAATTGTTTCATATATTTGGTCGGGAGTGAATGTTTTTTTTTAATGGAATGCCGTTTTTTTTTCCCGCGAATTTCGATAAGTCGTAGAACAAAATTTGTTTGTTTTGATGTACTGAGGCCGCCATTAAGAGGATGCTAACTGATTACCAGTATCTTAGTAGGTATATTTTGCTCACGCTCTCTGCCTCTCTACAGTAGAGCAAGGGAGAAACAGTTCAATATAAGATTGCAAAGCAGAGCAGTGCAGGCTACAAAAATGCACAAACCTGCCCATGAAGGTTTTTTGCTTCCCCTTGTCCCACAGGGAAATACTGAGTATGTGGTCTTTGAAGAGGTGGAGTTGAAACCGTTCCCGCCACACTGGCTGAAGCAAGCTCTGGACCGTTTTGGACTTTAATGTTTGTGAACCCAACCTAAAAACAAACTGTAACCTGTATCTTAATTTTATTGGCACAGGTGACTTTTTGACTGTTTTAAGGATGGAGGCCACCACCACAGGCCACATATGATAGCAGCCATACAGCGTGCAAAAATTCTCGCCTCAAATTAGACAAACAAGGCAGATACCTATGCCTTACGTACCGAAAATACACTTATTTTTTTAGGGAAACTAAAAAGCTTGCAGCGACGATCTATTATCGACAATTCAAAGGGACACACTATAATATGATATCTTGCGCGCTTACCGTATTTTACAGTATACTCCATGAGACATTCCGTCGGTGGGTGAGTTCGGAAGCCCCTTCGCCTCCACCAAGACTATGCTCACCAACGTCTCCCATCCTCCTGATGACTTCTTTTCTGGAGATTCCAACTTTTCACTCTATAAGAAAATAAATCGCATGAAACATTTGCTATTTATCAAATCAATAACAATTCAATGAGTACAATGTTTTCAGTGAAATTACGGGTCATTATACTTAGAGATTAAGAACCACGTATCTAGACTCGCATCTAGACGTGGTCCGCTGGCCTTTTGGAAAAACTCAGTCGCACTATTTTTATCTATCTTATCACTTGATGCTAATTTTGCTCTAAAAGTTGCAGTATAGTTATGCACATGTACAGCTAAACGAAAACCGTAAATTCAGATCACATTTTCTAGGTTCTACCAACTTCAAAAAAGAAGGTTCTCAATTTTTTTGTTGTTATAAATATACCTTATTTAATGCACCTCTGTACTCAGTCATTTAAAAACTTATTTGAAAATTAATTTATTGTTTGAAATAATATACTTTCACATTGGTCTCGTAGATAAATTCATCAAAATGGGTTCAGTATTCGGTAATATCGGTTTGGTTTTTCAATAAAAATATGTCATCAAAGTAAACGAAATTACGTACTCGTATTTACTAATTTTGAAGTCGGTTTTTTAACCGATAATAACATAAGATTACCTACAGCATACAGTGAAATATTAAAAGAAAATGCTTTCGTTCGGAATAAACAATGTTATTGCAGATATCTGAGCTAAAAAATATGAAAAGCATCAAGTCGGTTATAAAAGTCTAGGTACCTTTTCAGCATTACTCAAAAAAAGAGCTCTAGTCTCACTTTTGGGCAAATTAGTTACGCTTTCACTAGTCGGACTTGCAGGGATCGAAGAGCTTGTAGGAGATACGGGGCTGGAGTCAAACACTGCACTGCCCCTCTTCCTTATTGGATTCACGAGATTTACCAAGGAACTGGGGCGCCATCTGCAATAGATTTTCAATGCATAATACGTAGGTACATAGATAAACATAATATCAAAAATCATTTCATCCGACTTCAAAAAAAGAGAGGTTCTAGGTTCGGTTGTTTTTTTTTTTTTTTGTTACCTCGGAACTCCACCTTTTATAAACAAATTTGGAAAAATCTTTAGGAAATTGAGAAAATCTAGGGAAAATAATGTATGAAACATGAATACATTTTAACATGAATGATAATAAATTTGTAGGTACTGGCATAGCTCTCTTGTTTGTCTAATCTGAGGATTTAACATTATCAAGAACAAACACCACATTAAAATGCAGGGCTATTGCATGCGGGAAGCACGATATTTGTAATGGTACAGAATACATATTAGTACAATTAGGTAGTAATGGCGTGCTTTCTGCATACACAAGCCCTGCATATTCTTGCCATTTTTGGCGCGTCGTTGAATAAAATACGTTGGTTGAGGTAAGAACAGAAGTCAGCATTTTTCATTAAAAATAAAAAGTAGGTATTATAACAATAAGTAGCGCAGTATTTGAAGCTTACAGATTAAGAGATCCGGTTTTGTTCCGAAGGGTAAAACCATTTTCAGTAGCACTACTCCCTCCGGTGTCCACAGAACCAGCTCGTCTACTTCGCGGATTTTTGTCATCCTCCAGCGATGCGCGCGGTAACATGTTTACAATCAAACTACGAAACATTGTTTCCATATCTCAAAACATTATTGTTTTTTACCCTTCAAATCTCTTACGAAACCCGATAATTCTATAATCGAATTATTGAAACTGATACCAAACAATAATATCACTATCATGCACGTTACGTCTTATCATTTGCTTATCCCTGATTTCTGTGAGGCATTCTTCTGATTTGTCGATTAAATTTCATGTAAATTTTAGGCAGCTTCTGTATTTACTAGTTGCGCCCCGTGGTTTTACACCCGCTTGGACATTCCCTAGGAAACCGTATACATTCATGACAGATACAGGGGACATGCCCCCAATTTCTTTTTCTCTTCCCCCCGGGCCTGGCTTGCGGGGCTTCGGGGCCTCAAGCTAGGCCGAAGGTAGGATAGGCCTGAGAGGAGCCAACCGGGCCCTCCCGGCCCAGTCTGACCCTGGATATGTTAAGGAGGCGTGAACGATGAGAACGTAGCTGGCCCAATTCAGAGTTGATGCCTGGGGGCTACCACCTGGGGGCATTCACTCTCCCGGCTCATGAGAGAGCAAGACAAAATTCAATGTAAGATTATTATAAGAATGTTTTTGAGGTTGTGGTAACCCCATAGACCTAAAAAAAATTGCTACGTCCTAAATCTATGGGTAGCCCAATTGCACTCATGCAACAGAATGATACTAGCCTATCTACTGTTTTAGAATACCAATTTTTTTATTAAAAGTAATTTTAGAAATAATTCAATTTTATTGTTTTACGTTGGTAAATAATATGTAGGAATTAAATTAAAACAAAAAATTAAATTGACATTATTCTAACAGTAGGAGTTGCCTTTTGCATTATTGCCGATAGACTTCTTTCTTAGGACGGAATGTACCTACGTATGAAATTCCATACAAATTTAAATTTCGAAGTTCATCTACACTAATATTATAAAGAGGAAAGATTTGTACCTATTTTTGTATGTTTGTAATGAATAGGCTCCGAAACTACTGAACCGATTTGAAAAATTCTTTCACTGTTGGGAAGCTACACTATCCCCGGGTGACATAGGCTATATTATATTTTGTAGCGAGGCCGAAGGCCGAGCTTACACTCGTGCGAAGCCGGGGCGGACGGCTAGTAATTTATATGGAACTGGATTCGGTGATATTTTACATGCGAATATTCGTACACCAACTTTCTATATCACATACCACTATACTATACCACTCAGAGAAAGAAATACCTATTTAAGTAAGGTTGACATCATTTTGGTCATCATACAAAAGGTTTCCGCGTAGGAAGGTCAAGGGCGAAAGGACAGGCTACCTACGTGACTGTTTTTAATCAAAGAGGATATTCACAGAATTCTACATAATACCGAATACCACAGAATACATATAAGTACATATAATACGTGTACATGATGAAGTAGGTAGAGTAGCGGGTTGGATGGAAGCCGTAAGCCACATCTAACCACAAGTCATATAGTTGTATGTCTAAGGCAATGAATTTAGGAAGATATAGTCTAAAGATATAGGACTGCCCCGGTGGCTCAGTTGGTAGTGAACCTAACTTCTGTGCTTGGGGGCGTGGGTTCGATTCCCATCTAGGACAAACATTTGTGTGATGAACATTTGTGTTTGTTCTATGTCTGGGTGTTAATATCTATTTAAGTATGTATTTAAAAATATATATGTACGTATATCAGTCTCTGGCAGCCATATTACAAGCTTTGCTTAGTTTGGGGTCAGATGACCGAGTGTGCAAAAATGTCCCAGATATTTATTTATTTATTTATCTACCGATACTCTGATCTATGATCTATCGTAAGCCGAGCCCAAAGAGAATATAATACATAATATCATCATCATCATCAGCCAGAAGACGTCCACTGCTGCTGGATTCCCGCGACTCTCACAATGTCGTCGGTCCATCTAGTGGGAGGCCTACCTACGCTGCGTCTTCCGGTTCGTGGTCTCCACTCAAGAACCTTTCTTCCCCATCCGTTAATTATCAGTTCTTCGAGCGATGTGGCCTGCCCATTGCCACTTCAACTTGCAGATTTTAATAGCTATGTCGGTGACTTTGGCGAATATCCACGTTCCGAATTTTATCGCGCAAAGAAACTCCGAGCATAGCTCTCTCCATTGCCCGTTGTGTGACTGAGTTTTTCCAAAAGGCCAACAGTTAAGGACCACGTCTCAGTACCATAATACGTACCATAATACATAATATAATACTACGTAATAGCCGAGCCGAGCCGCCCGGTGCCCGCGCTCGTCAGCCGAGGTTATTTTTTTTTTTTCCTCCTGTGAGAATTTTGGCGTCTCACATCTTGTACAATATAACAATAATATGCGAATAATTTTGCCATCTATTGTCGAATAGTGAATTTTTTATTCATTCACCAAAAGATGGCGCTTTGATAAACCTTATAGCTATTAGCTACTCTCCGCTTGGTGCGCTATTTTCGGCGGCGTCTATTTGCGTTTGTTTGCGCGTCAGTTTCGTTTGTGTGGCGCTAGTGTTGTTAAAATCATTACTTTTTCTGATATTTCTGTGTTTTACGAGGTTATGGAGTGTGAAATCAGTAGAATTCTGTGTTTTTAGTGCATATTACTAACTATCAAAATGGAGAAAAGAAAAGAGACTTTAAGTTCTCTAAAACTGTGTCGGTTTTGTCTCACAGCAGAAGAATCGCTCATTTCGTTGTACGACAACAAGAACCGAGCGCCAAAAAATTCAGTACCATTTGCATTGAAAATTCTAGCATGTATCGCAATAGAGGTAATCCCGTACGCAATAATATTACTTATTTAGTTTAAATTACACGTTCTGAATGCTGAATCCTATAAATTTTAAACGTAAAATGATCATGTTCTTCATCCAATAATGTCTACTCGGAATCTGTGTTCCGTTGCCTTATCTATGTAATACAAATAGACTTTTTGAAAGTTACGCATAATTAGATTCTTTTCTTCATATCACATAAAAGGCAATATTGCTATGTAATATGTACCCCGTGTATGTACCTACTTCATGTCAAAAAGAATGCAACTCAAGCGCCATCTATATTAGTTGTATTTTGTCACTTGCAAAGATGTGTTAAAAACTGGTAAATGTTCATTTCTTTCCAGATTTTTCCTTCGGACAATATGCCACAATTTATCTGCCAGCGCTGCAAATTATTCATGGAACTTAGCTATGCATTCAAGCAACTTTGTAGACAGGCCGATGAAGCTATTCTACAGTTTATTCAAAATGGAACACCATTGGCAGCGATGCCATGGCCCTCTCAACTTAATAAAGTAAGCTGAATGCTGGCAAAAACATGATAATTATTAAAACAGAATACCACTCAAACATTCTAAATATCCATGAAATGACAGAAAAAACTGCATGTCCAATTAATAAAATAAAACTTCTTGATCGATGAACGGCATTAATAAAAAAATAAAATAAAACAATGGATGAATTGAAAAGAGGGATGAAAAACTATGAGTGTGAAGTCACATGCAACAGTTATTGCCAGTATATTGTGATAAGTAGATCATCTGAATATTGGAAATGAAATGCCTGACATGACAATCGTAATCGTATGATTTCACATACAATGTAATAGTAATCAATATGGATGAGGGCACTAATCGGGCACTGTTTGATCTCTTTAGTACTCACGAGAAATAAGACAACAGCTGTAATTCTACTTTACCCTCATTGAATATAAGCCTCGTTGCAGTATAGTTGTTACAGGACACATGACCATAGTCTTTTCAGGCCAATATGTACCTTGCTCTTCTAATCAGTGACAGAGCATGTGCAATGGTTTTTTGCTTTTTCCTCATGAGAAGATTTTGGTGTTGAATGTCCAGTGCATTACGGACCCGGGTATGTCCTAAAACTGCGACCAGAACCACCGGAGGATGGGCAGCAGCGTCCTAATAGTACACGGTGAACGTACTGCGATCCCCAAGCTGCCTGCCAAGCGTGGGGATTATGGCAACACCCCTCTCTATGAGGGAGGCCTTGTCCAACAGTGGATGTTAATTAGCTGATGATGTGACGTGTGTCCAGTGCATTGCCCAGTGTCACGTTTTTAAGTTTGATTAAATATCGTCAAATAGTCATAATTAATAATTATATAACTGCAGTGAACATCTTTATGCCCTGTATTATCTGTGTAAACATTGTCCTGCTTGATGGTTGAATAACTAACCATAACTGACTAAAGTGTGGTACATCCCAGGCAGATTGTTAAAGAGGCCAAATACAAAAACACAACTTACTCAAAAGCATAAGTATTACTTGCACCACAGAAAACATAACTAAGTCCTTAATCAATGCTTCCACTAAGCAATTTTATATGGTGTATATATCTGAGGATCGAACAGACGATGGTAACAATATAATTGGTAACATTTTAGGTGTACAAATCTGTGAACAAATCTGCCGAAGTTAACGTAGTTAAGACCGTTGTGCAAGGAGGTGCTACCGTCAAAGTAATGGCGGAGGAGGTCTCCGACAGTGAAGGAGATGAAGATAATGTTTATAATGTTAAGGTGGGTTTTCATTTTAGTGTATTCAGTGGGTTATTATAAAAGCTGACAGTCGTTACCAGGCCACTCACGCCAACTTACTCTCATCATGAGTGTAAACGTGATAAGAACATTCAACCTACATAGTGTGTATCGGATCTGCATGATCCTGCCAATTTTTCTATCGGACAGAATGGGCGCTTCATGGTTGACATTCTGAAGACCCGTACAAAGCGTTTTGATTTCACTTTCATTGTGTGAACTGCTAGTCTGTGGAATGCACTGCCTGAATGGGTGTTCTCCGATAGTTACAATCTGGGTGTCTTCAAATTACGAGTGAATCGATTTCTTCTAGGCAACCGAGCTCTATCATTGATAGCTTAACATCAGGCAAGTTGACGGTCAAACGCAAGCCTATTATAGAAAAAAATAATGGGAAAAAGATGTGACGGGAGGAAAAGTATTCAAAGTGTGTTCTTCAATAAAATATGTCCACACATTATCGGCACTGAAACGTGGTCTCACTATGGGCCTCATTAGCAAGCTCAAAGTCGCACGACGAGCTATGGAGAGGGCTACGCTCGGGGTTGCTCAATGAGATCGAATCAGTCATTATGAGATCCGTAGACGAACGAAAGATACGAACATAGCTCATCGGATTAGCAAGTTGAAGTGGGCAGGGCACATAGCACGCGGAACAGATGGCCGATGGGGCCGAAAGGTTCTTATATGTAGACGACGGACCGGAAATCCCAGCGTAGGACATCCACTCACAAGATGAACAGACAACCTAAAAGAAACCACAGAAAAACGCTGGATGCAGGCCGACTGGCATTTTGGAAATCGA
The DNA here is from genome assembly GCA_949125355.1 of Agriopis leucophaearia. Lineage (NCBI taxonomy): Eukaryota > Metazoa > Arthropoda > Insecta > Lepidoptera > Geometridae > Agriopis > Agriopis leucophaearia. Next base: position 10,551,070 of record OX421264.1, read on the forward strand.
TGGGGGAGGTTTATGTCCAGCAGTGGACGTCATATGGCTGAAATGATGAATATGATGATATATTATCGACCATCTTAAAAAAATATATATATATATAAATATTTTCTTTATGATATGTTTCATCAACAGATAGGGGATGGTTCAGAAGAAGGCAAGAGCCTCAAAATCATCACAAGCGTTGATCAATCAAGATCCAAGAGTCGTCAAGGTACTTCCAAAAGTATGTATTTTTTTATTTTTTGCATATTTAGTTTATGTTTGCAATTATATATGTCTTCATTATGTGTGTGTTCATAGCTTTACAATACTATGTCGCGTAATGTATTTCTCCTTATTTTATACAGCATGATTTTTTTGTAGTGGGTACATTATTCTCCATTTTGTAACTGGCAGTTACAAGATGTTTTGTAGTTGTTGTGATTACAAAGTGAAGAGTAACTAAGTCCTTTTTAGAAGACTGCAGACTGAAGATAATAAGGTGCAAAATGTAAGTTTTAGTGCATATGGTACGGTTTTTTCCAGCTGTCTTATAAATTTATGCATATTTTGAGGCCGTACTGTCACTGTTTTAAGCGATTCAGTTTAGGTGATTGCGAAAAGCTGCGCGACTGCAAACCATATCTCTGCGCGTTAAGGTTCACATTCGCGTTCATTTTCCGCAATCACCTGAACTGCATCGCTTAAAACTTCTGACGGTACGGCCCCTGGACAGTAAATGATTGGTGGGGCATGTTGTAGTGTTTATTTATTAGGTTATATATACTTTTCTTTAAAGTGGTTTCCAATCCAATGGTTTGGTTGTGCTTTTTGAAGATAGCCTCTTATTATCTTTTTGCAAAGCATTTTGGGCCTTACTTAAGTTGATATATGTTTGAAAATGCTCTCTCAACTTCTCGCTGACGGCAATCGTCACACGCGAAAACAAGACGGAGCATATTTAAGCGTATGTCAACTTGAGTAACGTTTTTAAGTAAGGCCCTTTTTGTATAAGTTGTTAGTAACGTAAACAAAAATATTTATTTATGTGTATATAATGGTCAGTAACAGCGGCTGCGGCGCCCGTGCTATTACATGTGACTTGTATTGAAAAAAAAAACATGTCCCTCTTGTTACCATACTATTCCTTTGTCAAATCTCATCCTGAATTAGGTAAGTCATATTTTACACACGGGAATATTCGTACTTTGCCCACTAATTTAGAAAGACTACTATTGGCAGGTAACCATTGTTTCGTGTTTATTAATCAAGAACGCACTTTAAGCTTTTTTTTAATCATTATTCTATATCGCACCGAAAATTTCAAATTTAATTTTCAAATTCTTGGGATCCTAAGAACTGTCAGATTATTGTTGCATATTATTACTGATCACCTCTTTTGAGTATAGTGCTAATTCAAATGTGCAATCCAACCTCTTTTTAAAAGACTTAAAAAAAGAGGTTAACAATGGGAGGTTTTCCGCCAGGCAATAAAAAAAATATTATCATAAAAATGCGATAGATAGATAACGTTGCCGAGACATGTGGATCTGAAGATTTCGCAAAACCACAGACGAAAAAAGGTCATAAAAAAACTTGCCTATGCTCATAGACAGACAATATCTGTCTGTCTGTGTTGCTTGTTTTCGTAGTATACCTAATATTTTGTGGTTATTGTTTGCTAACAAAGTAATTGTTATTCCACATAACACAAATTAGTAGGTACATAAGTGTGCCTTGCCTAGCGGTGTTATAAAATGTCTCCTTTTTCTTGTATTGTAGGTTTCATTGAACAAATGCGAAAAAAATTAGAATTAATGTCTGGTCAGCGCCATCTATTGATGGTTGCAGAACTATGTTCCTCCAACTGTCAGAAAACCTTCCAATGAACTGGTTTTTTTTTGTGTGCTCGATATCTTTGCCAATTGAGAACCGATATTGAAAAGGCTACTTATATCTCACATGACTTAGTGCTCATGTTTTTAATGTTTATCGGGACCTATAGCGCATTTTTTTTTTGTTCAGTCCGCAAAAGTTTAAAAATTACCATCACATTGTGCTGCCAATCTGTCGGCTAAGGGGACAGGATAAGGTAGTCTATGCTCAAACGCAACCTAAAATGTCTTTTCTCCAATCTACCATAGATTACATAGATATTGAATCTACCATTTTCACCCCCTAAAGCCTGCCATCCCAAAAGCTAGTCTAGTCTTACGGTAAATCTGTTACTAGAGAATAGTTATTACCTTAGTAGCAGTAACAAGTTCCCACAGATAGTGAAGAGGCCGATAATAGTGAAGTGAGCGTGGTGTCGGGATGCTGGCCGTGCGTCGACTGCGAGTGCACGTACCCGCTGGAACAGCTGCTGACGCTCCACAAAGCGCAGAAGCACCGCGCCCGGAACGAGATTTGCGACGAATGTGGCGGGTAACACACAAAAGCTCAGCTTTTTAATTATACAAACACTAAAACACGACCAACCGGGCTAGCATGCGTACCGCGACAAGTTTTTGTCGACTCTTTTATCTTGTCTAAGCGAGACTAGCGTATATGAAACAGTAGGCAACTTGTCGCGTTCTCGCTCGACAAAGTGACGACAAGATTTTGTCGCGGTGCGCATGCTAGCCATGCACATCGCACTAGGCCAGCATGGTGGATTATGGCCCATCCTCTCTCTGTCTCTGAGAGAAGGCCTGGTTCCCAGCAGTGCGAACATGATAGTTTAAATTAATGATGATGAAAACCCGACGCCGAGACTCGCTGAGACGCCCCGTGTTGTCTGTCGAATGAAGATAGTACACTCCATGCTTATATCGGCAACGGCAAAGTGTATCAGAGTGCGGAAGCAGTGGATCGACATACCACAGATAGAGAGGGTTGGGTCATAGCCATCAAGACACTATTCTTATAGAGTCACAATCGTGTCAAAAAAAACGAACCAAAACTCGGCGCACGCTACGCATTGCGCAGACTTTTTGGTTAGTTGTAAGGCAACCGCGATCCGACTACAACGCCGCGCGATGCCAGTGCTACGATGCCCTCTCGAACAAGCGACGTTGAACACTGTGCAAGCGACTAAATTGTAAAATAAATAATATAATAAAATAAATGTGGCATATATTTATTTATATATATTTTCAGGCCTCGATTTGTTGCTAGATTCTGTAATTGAAAATTTAACTGTTGCTACCCCCTTTTTGTTTGAACACTGAGTATATTCTACGAAACTATCTACAGATAGCGGAAACCCCATTAAAAAAGTTAATATATAAATGGCACTTCCTGGGCAAGCCTGGGCCTGGGCGAGTTGGCGGTCAAATGCAAACCTCTTACAGAATTTTAAAAAAAAAGTATGACACATCCTCGACCACATCATCTCCCATCAGGTGCGATTGTGGCCAAACGCTTTCCTAGTCTATTGTGAAAAAAAAAGCTTATATAAAGGTCGGGGAAAAAGTTTCTTCGTATTTTATAAACAAATTCAAAACATATTTTTTTCAAGTTTAATTACATTTAATTATAATATATGTGTGCCATTTTGTTCGATAACTTGTTGCCATCTTGTAGGTAGTGACATGATCCCGTTGCTGTAGAAATTTTGGGACTTCTGATCAAAAAACTGCAACAAGTAGTTTTGACAGTCCTCTCTTGATGTTAATCTAACACTACCCAAAGAATTCTGAAGAGATCGAAACAGGTGGAAATCTGAGGGTAGAAGGTCAGGGCTATATGGTGGATGCATTAACACTTCCCAACCAAGCTCTCTAAATTTTTGCTGAGTGGCCAAAGATGTGTGCGGTCTGGCGTTATCATGATGAAAGACCACACTCTTCCTGTTGATCAATTCCGGCCGTTTTTTCTCAATTTCTTGTTTGAGTCTCATGTGCTGTTGGCAGTAGAGATCCGAATCGATGGTTTTTCCCGGCGACAAAAGCTCATAATGAACGATGCCCTGCCAATCCCACCATACACACAGCATCACCTTATTACGTGTTAATCCGGGTTTCGCTACAGTCTGTGGTGCTTCACTGCCCTTTTACCATGATCGTTTGCGCACATTCTTGTCGTAGGTGATCCGTTTTTCATCACCAGTGATCAATCATTTCAAAAACGGTTCGGTTTCGTTACGTTTCAATAGAGAATCGCAAATGAGTACACGATTCATTTGGTTACTTTCAGTGAGCTCGTGTGGCACCCAAATATCGAGTTTTTTTGTATACCCAGTTTTTTTCAAATGGGTCAAAACTGTTTTGTGGTCAATTCCCAGTTCTTCAACTACGTCGTAACTACTAATATGCCGATCTTGGTCCACTTTTTCAGAAATGGCATCGACTTTATCCGTAACAGGGCGACCAGAGCGAGCTGCATCTTTGACATCAAAATTCCCGGACTGAAAACGCTTGAACCAACATTGTGCTACTCTTGATGACACTGCATTAGGTCCATAAACGTCACAAATTTTATTCGCGGCTTGTGTCGCAATTTTCTCTTTTTTGTAATAAAATTTCACAATATATCGAATTTCTTCGTTAGATTCACTCATTTTATCGAACAAAAAAACAATTGAAAAATGGCGGGAAATTGCTTTTTACTTTTTGTATTCCTTTTTTAAAATGTCATATTTTTAATGATATCAAAACCAGCCAGATACAAACAGTACAACCGATGAGATTTTTACTACAACTTTATACATACAAAATACGAAAAGACTTTTTCCCCGACCTATTATATTATCATTACTGAGTTTATTCAGAAACACTGATATAACATAATATATGTTTATAACAATTGAGGCATGTGGTTTTGTAGGAGATTCTTCTCGAAAAACGATCTCGAAGTTCACCAGTTGACGCACTCACCTGAAATGCCGTTCCAATGTGTCGCGTGCGACAAGAAGTTCAAACGGCTTATCCTACTGAAACGCCATGAAAAGGTACGTACTTATTACCAAGTAAGCACATTCACATCACACACATCATCAGCCAATCAACGTCCACTGTTGGACAAGGCCTCCCTCATAGAGAGGGGTGTTGCCATAATCCCCACGCTTGGCATGCGGCTTGGGGATAGCAGTACGTTCACCGTGTACTATTAGGACGCTGCTGCCCATCCTCCGGTGGTTCTGGTCGCAGTTTTACGACATACCCGGGTCCCACATAAGCGGGTAACTCACCCACCGGGTATGCACATTATTACTTCTTAATTATACAAACACTAAAACACGATCAAATCGCACTAGGGCGAGAGTCGCGGGCATCCAGTGGATGCAGATGGCAGGTTGTCGTTTAGTATGGAGGTTAAAGGGGGAGGCCTATGTTCAGCAGTGAACGTCTTCTGGCTGATGATGATGACATTATTACTTCGCAGTGTAACCCCCAGACATTTTTCCAGCATATTTCTGGGTTATAAAGTAACATACTCGGTTCTAGCAGTTTTTAGCTTCTACAGCTATAAAACATTCTAAAAAGCCAAAAGAAAAAATAAATATTTCACTTCAGTACAGTGTATAAGCTAATATAGCTTTGTTTAAAAGGCTAGCAAAAGTGATCAGAATGTAAGGTTTTCATTTAGTTTAAATTTCTTGCAGCAAAAAATAAATACCGGCAAGTGCGAGTCGGATTTGTGCACCGTGGGTTCGCTCCCAAAAAAAAAACTTTTTTTATCGCGAATAAGTTTGCTTTTGACCACCAACTCGCCTGTTGGTAAGCGACGATGTGGTCGAAGAAGAAGTACGCAGACTAACTTAGATGATACCAATTCACTCTGGCGTTGAAAAGGCCGGGATCTTTACTGCGCGCGCGACTCACACTTGGCTGGCGTTTATTAATAGTTTTTCTTTAGAGGGTGTACCATAATCATGCAAAGTTCGTACCATGTTCAAATATATCGTTTTTACACTAGAGCAAAGACAAAAATATGTTTAACTTTTTGATTTCATTATAATTATTTAGTTGATCCGCCGTAAGGACAGACAGACAGTGAAGGTATTTGTCCGCATTCACTCTGTAACGGCTTAACGGATTTGGATGAAATATGGTATGGAGGTAGCTTAACATAGCTCCCAAGATTAACACAGAGGCTACTTTCAAGTCCGTAAAAGGTACAATAAGATTGTGTCCTATTTTTTATTACCTCGTAAAAAAAGCTGGTCATAAATAGAGCCCATCAACGGAAACAAAATAAAAATTTGTTCTAAATTAAATAAGTTAGATATGACGTCTAGCCTCACGTGCGCCATACAAATGCTACACTAACACACGCTTTGTGGGTGAAGGATCAGCAGGGCTATTATGAATCTTTGATCGGGATCGCGACTTGTCAAAATTATGTAAAAAAAAAAGCGTTGTCTATTTCCAATTTCGTAGTATGAAATTGGAAATAGACAACGCTGTAATATTTTTTTTTTGCGTCATAACCCCTTTCAAGTGTCAAAATTCTGTCAATTCTGACACTGACTGCTCTTTATCCCCACCAAAAACTTAAAAATTTATGAGCCATTTTAAATAATTTTTCAGTATCTGTAATGTGTTTAATTATATCCTTTGCTAAGCCTGTTATTTGCAATAAATAGAACTTAGGACACACGCCTATTCCTGTGGGATAGTAGATGAAATCTAGGGGCGTTGCTAGTCCATTATATATTTATTTTTATTTTTAGGTAATGCATTCGGAACTGCCTCAGCTAAACTGTCCGAGCTGCCCGGCAACATTCCTCTCCATCGAGGAGCTGGAGGCGCATCAGTTAAAGCATGAGCGACACCCCTTCCGACCTTTCACTTGCTTCATTTGCGATAAAAGGTAAACCACATCTGAGGTAAAATAGAACCATAAAAGTTTTATTATGGAAACTGACGTGCTTTTCACACAGTTTATTTATATTACACGGGAATTATTCACGTAAGATTAGAACGGATACTCTGACTATAGTTTCTAACGCATACGGCGGTCTTTATAAAGGTGAATGCGCGCGCGCGTCTGCGCCGTATGCAGTTGAAACTATAGTCGGAGTATCCGGCCTAATCTTACGTAATTCCCGTGTAATATAAATAGAACCATAAAAGTGTTAGTACTGCTTTTTTCATCAGAAGAATTCCAAATCATGAGTTGAATTGAAGAACTACTTCTAGTAATGTGTGACAGTCTCAGACAGTCACACATACCATACCACAGGTGATACGGTAAGGTGGCGTGGCGGGTGAGAACGCAGCTGGCCGAAATCAGGGTTGATGCCTTTAGTCGAACTCACCCAACAGATAACCTTGTAGATTTTTTTTTTACATGTGGTCTACTAGTTACTGGTGTCGCTACAAGTTTCTTAGTGTGCATAAAAAAAACTGAGCCGTCCTGTAAATTTTTGCGCAAAGCAATATAGTGTTTTTTTTAATGAAAAATGAAGACATTTGAACACACGATAATTGTACTAAGACATATACTTATTTGTCTGATCTGAGGTTTGATTCTATATAACAAACTGTTTGAAATTTGAGCAGTCAAGCTCTGGAAATTTAACTCGTAAAGCGGCACCTTATTTTCATACAAACAGAAACAGCATTGCCTCAAACTAATAGTATACAAAATAGACCAAAAACGATATAATTTCATGTTCTGGTTGATCAAAGTTGTTCAAAATTAGGTGCTGTGTTGTCCCCTTAAGGTGAAACGTTTCACTTTGGCGGGAAAATCAAATTTCAAATAGTTTTTTTGTCCTTTTAGCTAGGTCGGGTAATTATTGTGAAATGGCATAGTGTTCGCGAAAATTGTTGGTCGTTCTTTACATTATCACGTACAGCTATTAATCAGTTACTCACCATATTACTTACATTTGGCAATAAACCGTTTGAAACAGCATACATTTGTTTATTGACAAATGGATGTAATAATGTGCATTGGAGATAAATAACTTTACGCGAGTTTGTAAAAAATAATAATCAATTTTCGCGAACATCATTATCGTATACAATAATTACCCGGCCTAGATACAAGAACAAAAAACTGTTTGAAATTTGAATTTTCCGCCAAAGTGAAACGTTTCACCTTAAGACCCTCTTTTCCGACTTTTAGGAATTTGAGCCATTCTAGTTTCAGTATTGTCTACTTCCATGGTTGGCCTAATATTATAAAAATTGTGTCATATCAAATTTGAATGTTTTATATAGGAAACCGTAAAGACCAAAACGCGACTACCAACCCGCATTCGTAAGTAGTAAAGTGTGATGTTACTGGAACTTTTAATGTTGCTTATCTCTTTCTAGCTTCCCTACCAAGACTTTGCTACAAAAGCACACTGCAATGGTTCACAACAAGAAGTCTGCTTTCAGCTGCCAATACTGCCCAGAGCGTGAGTCTGCAAGAAGATAATTATACCCTTTTCTCCTTTACTATTTATTGTATAAGCTATGAACTACACGCTTTGAAGATTAAATAAATTGAGTAGATAACTTTACTAGGCTATGAAACAAAATTGTGACGAAATTGTTCTGTTAAATGATGTCTTATTTGTAGTTCAAAAAACAAATTGTCAGTGTGGTCACTATTGTTTCATGGCCTGCTAAAATTATTTTGCAAAACTGCGACATACAACATAAGATAAAAGAACAAAAATCATGCCAAAAATGCAGAAAACATAAAATATCTTAAAACCTTTTGTGCTGTTCATTCAAAGTCGTAGGTCGCAGTTGGTACTGCTAAAGACAACTCAAATCGTGACCTGGTTGACTTTAGCCCGTTTCACTTACTGTTAAGCATGATTTGCGTCGTTTCACGTGGAAATCAAGCGGGTCATGATAAATTACGCGCAATCTTTTCAAACTGTTATTTTTTCCCGTAGAGTTCCCGTCAGTAGCTAAGCTGACGCGCCACGTAAGACAACACGCGGGCGTGAAGCCGTACCCGTGTAAGCATTGCGACAAGAGCTTCACAAAGTCGCATCATTATACCAGGTTAGTTCATTTCTCGTATCCTCATATCTTTTTTCCACACACAATTCTCATTGATTTTAAACGGCTTAACAGATATTGATCAAACAGCTAAGAACCACCGCAATTAAATCTGCTTTTTAAAAAACTTATTCAAATCCAAACACATACCTCTGTTCTCTCATAGGTAATAATGTAAATTAATGCGTCTTGCACATCGTACAAGTAAACTGCTCAACTAAGAACAAGGGTGCGTACGTTTAAGAGTGTAATGTAATATAATAATCATAATGCCGTACCTCGTACCATAGACCAGCTCAAGACCATCAAGATCTCACCACAATAACCCGTTTTTTTTTATCCTGTACTGTGAAATAGTTTTATATTCCCTTTTTATACACAATCCATAATTGTATTTTATTTCAGGCATACAAGGAAAAAATAAACCCGTAATTGATAAGACAATCATAAACAAATAAACCATAACATTAAAATTGTTTATTTCATGTCAATAATGTAACGAGATCCACTCTCAAACTTTCCCTCCTAGAGTTTAACGAAAAACCACTTATAAATTAGATGTAAAAGGTTGATATTATGATGACTTTTTCCGAAATTTGCCGTTTCGAAGCCATTATTTTCAAATAAAAATCAGATTTATGTAATACAGAAACTGAATTTTCTATAGATCTTTCTATTTAGTAGAATAAGAAGGCCAATCCAGTTTTCGTAGTTTTTTCGTCAAAAAACGTGAGAGGGTTGAGACTTAACCTCTGGTATTGGCTTCGGCCAATGCCTCTTAAATTTCCGGGCTAGACCCGAAAATAAAGATAAATCATTTATACATGCGTAGGTTAGTTGCGCTATGTGCAAGAAGACTCATAAACAGCATATTATTACAAGTGCTACAAGAATCATTTGGCCGCAGTGAAGTTAGCCGTTTAGCTGCGCAATAAACAAATTAGTTCCTAAAAAATCCTTTGCGCTGCCAAACGGCTAACTTCACTGCGGCCAAATGATCCTTGTACTACGTACTGTTTTGTTTGTATTGTGCGTACTGTACTTATGTACAGTACGCACATTACACTTACGCAAAAAAATTACATAAGTGTATTTTTTTTTCTAATGTAAGACAGACCTCTAAGTTTAAACTAATATTTTCAGACACCTTCGCGTAAAGCACGCGGAGACTACCCGCATCCCGGGCCCATACAACGAATTTGATGCGTATCGCTGCGACGAATGCGAAGAAACATTTACGACTCAGGACGAGCTCATGTACCACTCGGCTCTGCACGCTACTAGGAACCTCATCTGCCCATTGTGCCAGGAGAAGTTCGATGACGTCGACACTGTCACTGCTCATATCAAGTCTCATACCAATGGTAAGAGTATTCAATTATTGTTTGACTTGAGACTCCAGGCGAGCTCATAGACAAATCGCCTTTGCACTCCACTCGGAGCCTTACTAGCCTGTTGTGCCAGGAGCATTTTGATAATGATGACACTTCTGTCTCTTAATACCAAATACTATGACAATGGTAAGTCTTCAATTGTTTGAATTGTGACTCGATGACGCGATAGAATCCGGAACGTGGATATTCGCCAAAGAACCAGAGTCACCGACATAGCTATTAAAATTTGCAAGTAAAATTGACATTGCGCAGGCTACATCACTCGAAGATCCGATAACCGATGGGGAAGAAAGGTTCTTAGTTAAAGACCACGAACCGGTAGACGCAGAGTAGGTAGGCCTCCTTCTATATGGACCGACGACATCATGAGAGTCGCGGGATCCAGTGGATGCAGATGGCAGGCTGTCGTTCAGTGTGGAGGTTTAAGGGGAGGCCTATGTTCAGCAGTGGATGTCTTCTGCCTGATGAAGATGATAAAACTAAATACATTGATAATTAATTTCTTTGCAACATTGACACATTTGAACCCCAGGTTGTTCCACGACCAGCAGGCCTAGCACGGGACGTGGACAGATTGTCTTTCCACCGTTTTTACCCGCGAGAAAGAGACAAACTTATCTATATTTATTTATTTATTTATTTATTTATTTAAGGACAAATGCTTACTGCGCTAACAGCGAAGCCAACACGCACAGCAAGCCAGTAGCTCTAGCTCTATCTCGTCTACGCGCGGATAAAAACGGTGGAAAGACAATTTTTCCACAGCCCATGCTAGACCTGCAGATGTTAGTTAGTTTTTTCACCTATTCAGAAACAGTATCGCATGCACAAGAATAGCCTGCCTAGTTCCACAAAGAATCAGTCGATTTTCCCTCTTAATCCTTATCGATTCACGCACCACTTAAATGAGCTATTTGATTTATTATTATGTTCTATGTAGAGCTCGGAGCTAAGTAAACTGTATATTTTGCAGGTACGGAATTTATGTGCGATTTCTGCGAGCTAATATTCACGTCGAAGGAAAAGCTTGAGAACCATATAGCACGGGCGCACGATGACGAACTTTTAGCCAATGACCAGGTAAATTAATAATCATCTCGATCGATCATCGATAGCCCCATTCGCTCAGTTGGTAGTGTACCTGCTTTCTGCGCTTGGGGGCGTGGGTTCGATTCCCATGTAGGACAAACATTTGTGTGATGAACATTTGTGTTTGTTCTATGTCTGGGTGTTAATATTTATTTAAGTATGTATTTAAAAATATATATGTACGTATAATCAGTCTCTGGCAGCCATTTTACAAGCATTGCTTAGTTTGGGGTCAGATGACCATGTGTGCAATAATGTCCCAGATATTTATTTATATTTATTTATTATTCTTATCTACCTCTAACTTGATATAATGTTTCATATTTTTATCCATACCTTGTTACAGAAAACTGAACACGATGACTCTTCTATGGACATGGATGCAGAAGAAGAAGATGATAATTCTATCAATGGTATCTTCTTTTTTTACCCGATTTTAAAAATTAAGGGGGTTCTCAATTCGTTTTTACCTGACATCCAAAAAGGAGGACGTTCTCAATTCGACTGTTTTTTATGTTTGTTACCTCAGAACTTTCGACTGGGTGAACCGATTTTGATGATTCTTTTTTTATTTGAAAGCTGGCCCTTCCCGTGTGGTCCCAATTCAATTTGGTCCAGCTCTGAAATTTTTATGAAATCGGTTTTTTATATTGATGATTATTTTATGTACTTTTATTTATTAATTATTTATTAACCGATTTGGATAATTTTATTGAAAGGACTACAGCTCACTACAGGGTGAGCGATGTGAGTTAAGTGAGTGAGGTGTGGTCGAAGATGGTAAACAAGCTTTCCCTGGAATGGGAACTTATTTCAATTTATTAGGCTTTTAATAAAAATACAACTCGTTGATATAGGAATAGATGGCGGATCGCATAGCCAAAAAGCTGGCAGAAAAATGTGACTACGAAATAAAAGTGTGGTCATATTTTGATCTATTTCGGCCCGATTATAGCCAGATAGCCGCAAACAAAAATGGCTATAGTTGGGCCGAACTATTTAGAAAAATAATAGGGGTGTCAAAAATATTTTTAAAGAATTATCTAACCATCTGCTCGAAGTTATTTGTAGCCAAAATGCTGGTCGGTATCTTGCGCAACGTGTTAGCATTGCAATCCAACGCGGCAATGCGGCTAGCATTTTGGAAACGATGCCTACGCGCAGCGATTTGTTAGATTAGTGTACTTAAGTATATTCATTTTAATTTAGGTAAGTTTATTATGGCTCCAAATGGAAGGTCGGAACAATAAATATATATATAACCACATGTTGTACATGGTCATATTTTGCCAATTTTTAGGTTGTAACCCTACCTAATCCTATATACCATAAATGATAAAGTTTACATCTGTATTTGTCTAATATTTGCATTTATATTTTAGTAAAAGAAGAAAACGGTGAAATGGTGGTTGAAATTAAAAAAGCTGGTGAATACATGGTAAACTTTTATTTATTTCTAGTTTATTTATTACCTACCGTGAATCATGGATGTATGAAAATAAATACTTTTATTTCTAGTTGCCTGTTGCTCAAATAGAGGAAGACAGAGGAGATAACACTCAGTCAGAAGGTAAGTTTTCCAAAATATGGTTATCTTATTCTTATGACAATACATGTATGGCGTTTTAGGGTTACGTACCCAAAGGGTAAAACGGAACCTTTTTACTAAGACTCCGCTGTCCGTCTGTCTGTCTGTCCGTCTGTCACAGACAGTTGACATTTGCACAGATGATGTATTTCTGTTACCGCTACAACAACAATACTAAAAAACTCACATTCCAAAATCATGAACCGAAGGGCTCTGTTAGGTCAATCAAATTTTATTTTTCCAGACAGTGACATGAACTACGCGGATTCACCGGTTACAGAAATAGAAGCAATGCCAACCTCAAAACAGCAAGAGGTGGTCAAAAAGGGGGCCACCATCACCAAGATACCAGAGGCAACTGTGGTCACTCCTGTAGTCACTAAACCTGCGCAGACGATGAATGTGCAACCACCACCAAATGTAAGAACGACAAAAAAATGGGAAAAGTTTTCACTGAATTAAACCTCCTCATGAAAAGTATGTAGTCACTAAACCGCGCAGACGACGAATGTGCAACCACCACCAAATTCAGAGTCACACAACGGGAAATGGAGAGTGCTGTGCTCGGAGTTTCTTTGCGCGATAGAATCCCAAAAGTGAATTTTCGACAAAGAACCAGAGTCATCGACATAGCTATTAAAATATGCAAGTTGAAGTGGCAACGGGCAGGCCACATCGCTCGAAGAACCGATAACCGATGGCGAAGAAAGGTTCTTGAGTGGAGACCACGAACCGGAAGACGCAGCGTAGGTAGGCCTCCCACTAAATGGACCGACGACATCGTGAGAGTCACGGGAATCCAGTGGATGCAGATGGCAGGTTGTCGTTCAGTGTGGAGGTTAAAAGGGGGAGGCCTATGATTAGCAGTGGACGTCTTATGGCTGATGATGATGATGAAGAGTATGTAGATTATAGTTAGCTGGTAATTGGTTAACACATTTAATATATTCTTAGATTTAAGTTTCTTAGAGTTGTCAAAATTCACATATTCACTCACCAACCTTACGATGAACCACCATTAGTTTGCACAATGATGTGTCAAAATGGCGAAATGCGTTGAGTGTCTTTCATTAATCTACTTTAGGAGGGAGGTTGTGTGGGGAAGAAAGGTTCTTGAGTGGAGACCACGAACCGGAAGACGCAGCGTAGGTAGGCCTCCTACAAAATGGACTGACGACATCGTGAGAGTCGCAGGCAGCCAGTGGATACAGATGGTAGACTGTCGTTCAGTGTGGAGGACAAAGAGGGAGGCATATGTTCAGCAGTGGACGTCTTCTGGCTGATGATGACTATTTTATATATATTTATGAACGAAATGTCAATATTGATTTCCTTTTTCAGCCTTCCCCCATATTACGTAAAGCTGAAGATGTGAAGCGTAAAGCTGCCGTGATTCAACAACAGCAACCGCCAGCCTCAGGTATTTAACTGTACATTTGCATGTGTGCTTAAGGTGAGTGTGTTTGAGTGTGTGGCGTGTGCATGGAACTTCTTTTTCAGGTGCTCAATACATGATGAAATTACACTCCCTCTGGAGGTAGCGCGCAGACCACTTTAAAATGTTGTTCATTGTAATTTTCTCACGAGAATGTGATAGAATTGTCACGTTTGCCTAGAAGAAACCGATTCACTCTTGACTTGAAGACATTGTAACTATCGGGGAACACCCATTCAGGCAGCAGACTAGCAGTTCGTATAATAAAAGTGGAATCAAAGCGCTTCGTACGGGTTTTTGGAATGTCAACCATAAAGCGGTGTCGATTTTTCGTCCCCGCTCTGGCAGTCTGATAGAAAAATGGGCAGTTAGGAATTAAATCATGCAGATCTGATGCACACTCTCGAAAATGTATCGGATAAAAAACCGCGGCGAGATCGCTGTAAAACGTTTGCCTTGTCCTACACAAAAAAAAACTTTACTATAATATTTAGAGTAACCACGGTAAACGTAACGTACGACTCCCTGCAACTAGATGGAGTACGATAGGTATACGTTAGGTAGCTTGAAGTGGCTGGAAAAGAAAAGTCAAAGGTTGTTCTCAAAAAACAGCCTTGAGAGAGGTCATGTCCAGCAGTGGATTAAACTTGGCTGATTTTTACCGACTTCAAAAAAGGACAAACGAAACCGTGGGGTTCTCTATAAGTTTTTTTTTCTTTTTTAATGTTTGTTACTTCATTACTCCGTCAATTATGAAGCGATTTAGGTTTTTTTAAATTTAATTGTAAGGATATACTTACTTTCAGATTGGTCCCATAGAAATTTTATCAAAATCGGTTCAGTAGTTTGGCTTGTAAATCAAAATAACTGGAAAATTTTGATACCTGGATGACAATATGATCATAATTTGCCCGAACCGAATTTGCACCTAATTTGCCCATTTTATAAAAAAATAATTGTGAAGTCGTTTTTTGATTGATAATAATTATAACGACGTACATTTAGAGTATACTTAGATAATGCAAGTACTTATGGAGAAAATGTTCCTTAGTTGCAGATAAAAAAGACAAAGTGTCAGTGAAGGTGGAACCCAGCAGCACAGCCACTGGAGCCAGCGACAAATCTCTTCGCCTGCTGGAAAAAGAGCTACAGGATCTGAAAAGGGTACTAAAACAATTGTTTATGGCACAGACCCTTATCATGATAGATACCGCGAGCATGTCAAGTTGTATATAAATCCAGCTTGCCGTATTTTTTGTACCCGATATGGCATCACGAGAGCAGTTTAATGTTAGTCTCACCCAATTTGCACGACCAACTTGCCTTCAAAGGCGACGTGTTTATCAGGCGAAGTGGCTGTCAAACGCAAGCCTATTATTTAATAATAATAAAAAATATTACAGTTCAGTTTGTTGTAACGTCTGACATCAGTTCGATCTCCATTGTCTTGGCAGTATCAAAACAACGGACATCGAACTGAATTACGACATTACGGCAGCGTTAGTACGTTGGAGCATTGATCCAACTTAAGATAGGCCAGAGACAATCAAAGTAGTCGAACTCGCGGTGTCTGCTGATAAAGGATTGTAAATTCTGATCACTTTTGACTAGGTTTTCTAATGCATTATATTTTCAAAGGTTATAAAATTTGGACCAATATTGCGTTCAACATAATGTTTTCATACTTATAGTATAGGATCCCGCCATAGAACGACCTTCACCGAGCTGGTTAATGGATGAAAAGTATTTTATATTTAATTAAATATGTCAATAAATATATTGCAAATGGGTTGGTTGTCTAAAAAAATCAATCCAGAATATGATTGATAAAAAATTATATCTTTTTTTTATGAAGGTTTTAAATATGACCAGTAATGACCAGTGTTGTAAGTTACAAGTTTCTATGTCTTATAGTTTAGAAATGCAGGGGGTGGGGGGGGGGACCAACTTTTTGCCACTTTGGCGGGCTATATTTCGCAAAGTATAGACTTTATAAAAAAGTGATGTATGAAACCTTACATTCATTTTAAAAGACCTTATCAACGATACCCCATAATTGTATATTAACCAAACCAGTGAAAAGTAAATAAAAATATTTTTTAAATTGTTAACTAATCATATTCTGGACTGAATTTTTTAGGCAACCCATTTGCAATATATTTTTTGACATATTTTATTGAATATAAAACTCTTTTCATCCATTAACCAGCTCGGTGAAGGTCGTTCTATGGCGGGATCTTAGACTATTAGGTTAACTTTGGTACTTTCTTATTCCAGACAAACTCGCGAACCGAAGCGGCAAAGACTCCAGCTAAGTCTGTAGATATTCTAAGAAGTAGACGACCGCAGCTGTTCTCTTCTACACCAAAGCCGAGGTAGAAATCACATTAACCACATAATACTAATATTATAAATACGACAGTTTGTAACTATGTTTTTATTTAAATAAAAACGGCAAATAATCATGCGGTCTATCTGATCGTGTGATGGTTAGCGGAACCGCCGCCTATGGACACCTGCAACACTGTGTTGTAGGTGATTTGCCAGCCTGAAACTGTAGTTGTACATTGTACACTCTTTTTGAAAATATCCATGTTGAACGTCGGCGGGAGGACGGACATTCCACTCCTTTTAGATCCGCGCGAAAGCGAGGCGGCGTTCCAGCTTTGCAAAATGTGGGGGTGAGCCTTGTAACGGTATTGGGATGTGCAATAGCGGAATTCCGACGAAGGAATGAGACCTAAAAGCTCTTCAGAGCATTCCCCGAAATCCAAGCGGTAGAAGATGCAGAAGGAACCCACATCTCTTCAAAGGTTAAGTGAGGTCAGCTTGTTGGTGAGCTAGGGATTGTCGAAAAAAATATGGGGAATCGGCAAAAAAATTGTAATGCTTATATTTTTGCCAAGTCGGCTACCACTATGACTAGTCAC
The DNA here is from genome assembly GCA_949125355.1 of Agriopis leucophaearia. Lineage (NCBI taxonomy): Eukaryota > Metazoa > Arthropoda > Insecta > Lepidoptera > Geometridae > Agriopis > Agriopis leucophaearia. Next base: position 10,568,418 of record OX421264.1, read on the forward strand.
ACAAATATTGCATCTTATATAATAATAAATAAATATCTGGGACATTATTGCACACACGATCATCTGACCCCAAACTAAGCAAAGCTTGTAATATGGCTGCCAGAGACTGATATACATACATGTATATTTTTAAAATAATAATTATATTTTGTTCTAGAACTGCTGACAAGAAAGAGACTGTTCCACCAAAACCAGCCACAGAAAAATTGACGGCGGAAAAGAAGCAAACAGACCGGAAGGGCAAAGATACTAAAGAACCAAAGGAGGTCAAGAGCAACAACAACACTATCAAAGAAGATAAGGAGCTCAAAGAAACCATTAAAGAAGAAAAAGGGGCCAAAGGAAATAGAGAAGATAAGGAGCCAAAAGGAAACACCAAAGAAGATAAGGTGATCAAAGAAGATAAAAAAGAAAATCTTAAGGTATTTGCTAAGTCCGATATAGTTGACTACATGTTATATGCTAAAATAACTCTTATCTCTCTTGTCTGTATGTTATTTTCTGTTGATATATTATCATTAATTTCAGATGGTTGTAAAGAATGGTGCAACTGAGACCCTGTCTGCTTCCTCGGAGGACACAGTGCGCAGGTCCACCAGACCTTCCAAATTCAAGGACTACGCTAAAATGATCCGTGACAGGTAAATATCTCTTATTAACCGATTTCAAAAAAGAGGAAGGTTCTGTGTTCCACTTTTTTTATATGTATGTTCGCCGATTTCTCCGCCAACTGTTGACCGATTTCAAATATTTTTCTCTCGTTTTGTAAACACATTTTTTTCTGATTCTAAAAATATTTAATATCAGAATTTGTATTACTAATTTAAATAGACTTACAAAATTTCATCATAATCAGACGATTAGTTTTCGAAAAATTTGATATGTATGTATGAAAAGTTACCTGAATGCGTGAAAGTGTAAAAATTGCCCGTAAGTGAAAGTGTAAAGTTCAGAAGAGCCTTAAGCATATTTTTGGTTCTATGTTCACAGTTCAATGGAATCTGATGACGACACGGATGCTGACGAAGAAGTAGAAAACTACAAAGAACCCGAAAAAACACCAGAGGTAATATATTTAGCAAACACATTAAAAAAACATAACAACGTTAAAATCTTTATTTTCTGTTTATCCATTCAAAACATCGTAATACTAAACACTGTTTTAAACTATCACGGTTGTTCACTAAAGTTATATAATTATTTACGGGATATTTATCAGTCTTCCCGTGAACATGGTGCATGTAACTGCGCCGAAATATCGGGAGCTCCTTCCACAACCTTACCACGGTAAATATCCCGTAAATCTATATATATAAAAGAAAGTCGTGTTAGTTACACTATTTATAACTCAAGAACGGCTGAACCGATTTGGCTGAAAATTGGTGGGGAGGTAGCTTAGAACCAGGAGACGGACATAGGATACTATTTTGTAGCGAGGCCGAAGGCCGAGCTTACACCCTTGCGAAACCGGGACGGTCGACTAGTAATCATATAATCGTAATACTAAACTGTTGTTTTTTTTGTGTTTATTAGTAACTTGGAGCTATCAAATTTCTGGAGTGACAGCTCCAAATGACTAATATGAAAAAATAAGAGTGCTGCAGCTCGAGTAGGCGTTTCTAAAAGGTCACCAAAGTAAACAACGGACGGCCCGATCAATCTAGATGGGTGACCACGACTGGCATTTACAACTGAGACCTACTGTAACGTTAAATTCTAGGTCCTGTTTGCTTGTCCTACAAAAACAATTATTCAGGTAATAAACAACCTAAAAACTCTGACATAATGCAGAAGGCTGGTCACCGAGTCCGTAACCGAGGTTCGAACTACTAATGTGTCAATGAAGAGTAGTAGTTTAAAGGATCGAAGCTCCGAAGAATCACTCTGCTAAAAGATGTAGCCTATACAAACGCTATCTATATATGTAAAAATCTCGTGTCACGGTGTTTGTAATTGCACTCAAGAGATCAGTTTTTTTTTATGTAGGTAGTTATGAGAATGGGTCAAAAGTATTTTTCATCACCATCATCACAATTTTTCATCACCACGCGGGTGAAACCGCGGGGCCCAGCTAGTGTTATAATATTATTCATTCAATTGTTGATGATAAACAGGTGTCCCGCGTCCGCGGTCGGCGTCCCAGCACCAAGCCCACACCGACTCCGGTCGTGAAGAGCGCTACGCCCGCTAGCAAGGTGGAGACGCCCGCCGCCGCGCCCAGGAAGCGAGGCCGCCCGCGCAAGGAACCGCGCCCTGTAGTGTAAGTTTCATGATGAACAGATGTCTTACATTCAGCGATGTGCCAGCAACAAGTCTGCCTCTGGCTTTGAAGGCGCTACACCCACTGGTAAGCCAGACACGGCCGCTGCTGCGCCCAGGAACCTAGGCCGGCCGTGCAAACCACCCGCACTACAAGTCATTTCATCATCACCTAATGGTGATGATGAAATGACTTAAGACCAAAGAAATAAAATAAAAATAAATAAATAAATATTGAATTAAAAGAATAAAAATAAATATTGATGAGCCTTGTCAGCCTAACCTGTTCTAACAAAGCAGTTGACAGAATATACTTTCTACCTTATACTTTCCTATCATTATTTGAAACTCCTAACACTAATTATTGTTCAGGCCCAGTAAGATTAAGAAAGATGACCCTTCGGAAGAGGAGGCTGACACCGAGCCGACCAAAAGCCAAGCCGCGACATCGCCCAAACACGACACGCCCAAAGAGAATGAACCAAATAATCGTGCAGACGGAACCAAGACTCCGGTAATATTCCATTCATATTTTGCCCACTCGTTCAACTTCTTATTATCTTAATTGTCTGCCCACATCATGAACTGGTGAACAATAGACCTTTCTCAAAACACGTCTTGCGTATATTGTGTCTTGTATCATCACTCTTTCGTGTCGCAATGCATCTTAGGCATTTTTTTTTTATGATGCTGATTGACGAGATGAGCGAACTTGCTCGCCTGATGGCTCGTCATGCTTGCCCATACCAGCTCAACGCCACTCAGAATTTTGAACTTCAACCGTTCAAAACCCTGGATGGCAATACACTGCGCTCGTCCCCCGAAATATAAGATGTGAAATCTATGTGTGCCCTGTAATTTCGCTGGAAACATTGGCATTCAATCCGGAACACAGTAGTGTTTGCACACTACTGCTTGGCGGTTGAATAACTGGCAAAGGTGTGGTACTTCCCCAGGCGGACCCCTGCAAAAGAGTCCTACCAGTACTTGTGCAGTCGAGTGTTTTGTTTTCTTTTAATAATTTAGTTGTCTTGTTCTTTTTTTTTCAGGAAGGTAACAAGCTGCCTCTGGAACCTAGGCCGGGGGTTATAATCTCTCCGTCTGGGCAAACTCTCAAAAAGGTTTGCGCTATTTTTTATCTGTTAAGTCCTTCACCAATGCAAACAGGTATATTGTGTTATCCCCCCAGCATCTAGCCAACCTCTTTGAAATACCGGAGCGAGGTGCCGGCACAGTTGCTCCAGTGCCGTCGATGGAACTCTCATCTACGTCTCATCTCAAAATACATTAAGGCAGGTGATGACATGCCATCCACTAAATGGGCTCCCCATAAATGCTGTCATTTGATTCTGGAGGGATAACAATCGCGTGGGTGGCTTAGGGTGTTGAGAGGGATGCTGCACTTTCACTAAACGCTACTCGCAGCGTTATGCCCCTTAACACTTCCACCCTGGAGCTTATGTTCTTGGCTCTTGCGGTCCACCCCCCCGACTGCTAGTTAATTTATTCTTATTATTATTGTTGTGCGATGTGATAATTGATTCTGTTTTATTTTCAGGTACCAATCAAAGCTCTGCCGCCAGGAGTAAAGCCTCTTCCATTGCCTGTTAACTCCAGATGTAAGTCTAATTTACTTCTTTGACTTTGTTTTAACAGAGTGTGTTCTATGCTAAACATTTTGATATAATTTTAACAGTGGGCGGTGGTGAAGTAACAGAGATGCAGATAGGCAAGAAGATGGTCAAGGTACAGAAGATTGTGATGACCAAAGCAGAAGTGGAGGCCATGACTAAAAAGGGACTTCTGGAAATAAAGGTAAGAATGAAGCGTGATCCAGGTGGTGATATTGAATTTTCCAATATCGGGCCCAATCTGGCCTCGACTAGGTCAGAGTGAATGAAGGTATTCTATAGAGCTATTTTATGCATCCCTTTTCGAACATCACATCGGACTAAGCGTATTATCAGCCATTCGTAAATTACGTCACACGTTAAGAACGAGAGAGGGGTTCAACAAATTGTGACAAGCCCCCCCCCCCCCCCCTGTCACACTTTGTTGAACTCCCATTTGAAGTCAGAAGCTTATGACTCCCCAGTCATAAGCTTCTGACTTCAAATGTATAAATCTAAAGTGCTAAAATTTTAAACTTCAACTCCAATGTGATAAATTTTAAAATATTCATTTCATATTCATGCAAACAAGGGGGTCATACAGATGTGACAACATGTGACAAGGGCGTCCCCCCGAAAATCCTGGCTACGCCCTTGACGTATGACAAGGATGGGGAAGGCTCCAAAAATCATGAAATTCATGTTACATAATTCATGGCCTCTTACGCGCGCGGTTGAAGATATATTTACTTTCTTTAAAGGAAGAATTTTTGAACTGTAGGCAAGTTTGAATTTACGTATCGAACTCCATACAAATTTAGAATTTCAACATTTGTACGGAATTCATACTTCGCCTACACAGTACATTTTATAATTAAGTTTTTTCTTTGTGCAGGATGGTACGATGGTGCTAAAGCAAGGCATAAAGTTGCCAGGTACTGACCCGGCGATGCTGAAGTCGAGCCTAGTCAGGGAATGCGGTTAGTATTATTAATCATCAATTTTATCATAATATTTTTTTCAGTTGCCGAACCCATTTATGTATACTAAAAATTGTATATTCTTTACAGAGGCAAACAAAGAATCTCCAAAGCCGTTGGCGACACCGACGAGGTGCAATTTAGACGCTGATTAACATCGACTTAAGTTTTTAATTATTATTTGAAATACTTGACAATTATACTATCATAAATTTACACTACTGAACGGTTTCACATAGTGAACTAGTATCTTCAAATCTAAACTTGTTGTGACAGTATGGCAGTATGTGCTTTTGGCACGATTCGAAACACACCCTTTTATGTGTACGGACCTAACGAGCTTGCGCATACAGGTGAAAATATGCGCAGACGCCATACATGATTGATAATTGCAATTGATCGTTTCGCGGATGCTTTACACTTATTAAATTAATATTATAAACGCAAAAGTTTGTATGGAAGTGTGTATGTTTGTCCACACTCTTCTCCATAACAGCTAAACGGGTTTAAAATAAAGGTATCAAGGTTATACCTTGGATTAACACAAGCTTTATCCCGAAAAATCTCACGATTCGTATAGGATATCGGGTGAAACCGCGGGGCGCTGCTAGTTAGAATACATTTATAAATTAAGTTTACACGTTGCGTGTATGTACCTACGCATGTAACATACATTATAATAGGGTATCGGACATGTGTTTCAATTGTTAAAAATAATGAATTTAGTGAAAAATATAATTAAATGTAATACATATTCTGGAACAATTATTTAAATCGGCTAATAATGTTCTGAGATAAAAGCGTTTAAAGTTTTTGATCATATTACGAAGGGGTGCATGTCTCTTGCGCGCAAGAGTTTTTGACGCCAACGTTGAAAAAAACATGTTTACTCGTATTATTTTCATAATCTTTTCATAACTGTGTATTTTCAAGTGTTAATGTGTAATAACAGTGGATTATTATTTATTAAGTTTTCATGAACGAGTGTGGAAAGTGATATAAAGAGGTGAAACATGTCTTTTCGTGTTGTTTCCAAAACTCCATAGAAGCCTGTAAAGCCTCCACCACTTTACTGGGTCATGAGTTTGACTTGACTTTGCTTGACTCTGACTATGGCTATGACTTGCTTGTCGCTATTTATTATTATGTAAACTTGTTTAATGTTACGACTGACGTACTTTGTATCCATTGTCATAAAAAAAATACAAAAAAACCTTGCCCACAAACAAAGTTAATGTCAGTATGGAGTTTGTATGGCGTACAGACGTGACGTCATTTATAAGTGTAAAGTGGTCTGTCTAGCAAGATATTAAAATGCTTATATCTTCCTTAATTTTTTTTCGTTGATTGTCTCTATTCATGGTTATCTTTTATATAAGACAATAAAAGAACAGTCCGGTAGCCTATTACTTTTAGTTAGGTATGTAAAACGTAAGACAATGTATTTTAGCCGATTATTTTTAGGATAGGTTATATCATGTACTATGGTGTTAATACCTGAATAATTTTGTTGAATTTATGTATGACGATATCATTTCACCTTTATCAATTGTAGAATTTACTTTATCTTATTTAGTAGAAAGATAATAATTTGTTTGTCAATAACAAGAGTTTCACATACAATTTAATTATGTATTGAGCTATAATGTTTATAAAATCGCGTTTCAAATTTATTGTATTTTTCGTCAAAATCATGTTTTTTTTTCACACAAGTTTTCAAGTTTTTTCACTCAAGTTTTTTTTTACACAATAAAACTATTTTGTCTTTTAGTATGTTAAAATCTTCAAATCAACATTGCATGAAGTATTAAATTATGTATCTACTATTCACTCTATGTTTTGAACTAATTAGGTTATAAATAAGTAATAAACATATAAGATATATTTTTCATGTTTTCAATCATACTTTTTGTATCATATGTTAAGAAGGACAAGGAAACTTCATGTAGAATCTTAGGGTTGTTAGTTCTGTGCATGGGTGATTTTTGTCACCGTTAACGTTTCTTGACACATCTCAGGGGGGCTCGTTACGACATGATAACCGGGTGACAGCTTCGTCAACCGCAAAGACGAAGCTTTACCTAGTCTGTTGTCGACTGACTCGGAAACAAAACAAGCCCGTGTCAAATTGTCACTGGACCGCCGCTAGGTTTCCGCGCCGTTTAAGAAAAAGAAAACCAACGTGCGGTGGGAGAACAATTTTTTTAATTTAAAGTCAGAAACAGGAAACTACTACAATAAAGTGCCTATATGCTTTCAGATAACATTTTCAAAATCGGTTCATAAATGAAAGTAACATAAAAAAATACAGCACTCCCTCCTGTTTTAAGGCAGTTAAAATAATTTTGTTACGGGGACTAAAATCACCCATGTTATAGTAAACCATTTGACCCAAACGGAACACGAAATCGTAAACGTACGCGCAACGAAGTTACAGGTTTTTTCACTAACGTCAACAACGTCATGTCATGTCAATTTTGTGCAATTATATCTTCTCTAATTTGGTGCGTAATACCGACCCTAACTGATAAGTCATCATTTAGGTACCAACGAGAAAAAGAAAAAACTAATAAAAGCACTTTCTTGTCTTCACACTCTTATGTTTTACTGAAACACGTCTTGTATAAAAAAACTCACAGCCCGTTGCCCGCAGCAGGATAGTAGATTGTACGAGTGTATAAAACAAGTCAGTTTTAGCTGACAGGGCGAGGGCGGATAGTGAATAATTGTGAGGAAATAAAACTGAAATTGTAAGTAATACCTAAAGTATTAGAATATACTAGATAGAGCCTTGTGTGGAGTTTTGGAAACAACATGAAAATGCATGTGTCACCTCATTATATGACTTTACAATAATACTCCACCATTATTATACATTAACAAACGAAAATACATCATTTTCAGAACATAATACAATGAGGTGACATGTTTTTCCATGTTGGCGCCAAAACTCCGTACAATGTTGTATTTTTACTCATTTTTTATCCCTCATTATTGGGCAGGCTAACGCTATTAAGACAAAACAGCCTCAAACATAAGAACAATATTAAAGAGGTTCTGTTTTTTATGCACTAGAGCATAAAAATCAGTTTTAGTCTGCCTACACCGGGCATAAACAAGTACTTTACGAGCATAAAAAGTGAAAATTATAGTCATTTAGTTCTTCTACTCGCCCACAGATGTCGCATACAAGCGAGCATAATTATCGAAGTAGATGTCGCTCTATTTTGCCTTTTGCCGCCCTTTCATCGAGGCACCGCGCGAGCCAGTTCAAAATCATAACTTTAATCAAACGACATCAAAATCCCGCGACAGTCGGCTGTGCAGCCAGCTCTTAACCGAAATCCTTATTTTTTTTTTTAATGATAAATATTTTTTAGAGGCCTGTATTCGAGAAAAAAGATAAAACTGCGTACCTAAAGATTTTGAGTGCTGTGCATCTAGTGATTAAAATTCACCAAGTTTTCATCAACTTCATCTGGAAGACTGCAACTTGGTAAGTAGACTTATTCTTTCTTTGATTTTTTTATTGCGTATAAGTCCGCGCTTGAGACTTTCTAATGTAATATAATTCTATTATTATCTAATAGCTGTTCTCCATTTCTTTTGTTTGCAAATTATTAAATTGAGGTATTAGTTAAGTTTACTTAATAACCAAAAACTAATAATTTACAAAAAGATGGAGATAACATAAGAATACGTAGATTTGAATAGTTTGTTTTATAACTAGAAATTCTTCTGCATTTTTCCCTTCGTTATAATACATGGCAAACTAATTTCGTGACTAGAGTTTGTTATTAGTGCTACATAAATTCCAAGCTAGATTGGTTTTCGCAATAGATAATTTTTAGACGATAAGATAACACGCATGACCGTCTATTGTTGATAAACGCACTATTAGCTTGTAGCAAATTTTCGCCGACGCAAAAAGAGAGGTGCTGTAGCTCTAAATTGAATTAGTTATGGTTCAGAGCCGTTTGAAAATTATCAGCTATATTTTCAGGGGTTGAAAAAAAAACATAATAGGTCGGGGAAAAAGTCTTTTCGTATTTTGTATGTATAAAGTTGTAGTAAAATCTCATCGGTTGTACTGTTTGTATCTGGCTGGTTCTGATACCATTAAAAATATGACATTTTAAAAAAGGAATACAAAATGTAAAAAGCAATTTCCCGCCATTTTTCATTTGTTTTCTTGTTCGATAAAATGAGTGAATCTAACGAAGAAATTCGATATATTGTGAAATTTTATTACAAAAAAGGGAAAAATGCGACACAAGCCGCGAATAAAATTTGTGACGTTTATGAACCTAATGCAGTGTCATCAAGAGTAGCACAATGTTGGTTCAAGCGTTTTCAGTCCAGGAATTTTGATGTCAAAGATGCAGCTCGCTCTGGTCGCCCTGTTAAGGATAAAGTCGATGCCATTTCTGAAAAAGTGGACCAAGATCGGCATATTAGTAGTTACGACGTAGCTGAAGAACTGGGGATTGACCACAAAACAGTTTTGACCCATTTGAAAATAACTGGGTATACAAAAAAACTCGATATTTGGGTGCCACACGAGCACACTGAAAGAAACCAATCGATTCTCTATTGAAACGTAACGAAACCGAACCGTTTTTGAAAAGATTGATCACTGGTGATGAAAAACGGATCACCTACGACAAGAATGTGCGCAAACGATCATGGTCAAAGGGCCGTGAAGCACCACAGACTGTAGCGAAACCCGGATTAACACGTAATAAGGTGATGCTGTGTGTATGGTGAGATTGGCAGGGCATCGTTCATTATGAGCTTTTACCGCCGGGCAAAACCATCGATTTGGATCTCTACTGCCAACAGCAGATGAGACTCAAACAAGAAATTTAGAAAAAACGGCCGGAATTGATCAATAGAAAGAGTGTGGTCTTTCATCATGATAACGCCAGACCGCACACATCTTTGGCCACTCAGCAAAAATTTTGAGAGCTTGTTTGGGAAGTGTTAATGCATCCACCATATAGCCCTGACCTTGCACCCTCAGATTTCCACCTGTTTCGATATCTTCAGAATTCTTTGGGTAGTGTTAGATTAACATCAAGAGAGGACTGTCAAAACTACTTGTTGCTTTTTTTTTGATCAGAAGTCGCAAAATTTCTACAGCAACGGGATCATGTCACTACCTACAAGATGGCAACAAGTTATCGAACAAAATGGCACATATATGTTATAATTAAATGTAATTAAACTTGAAAAAAATATGTCTTGAATTTGTTTATAAAATACGAAGAAACTTTTTCCCCGACCTTATATAATTTATACTTGTCACTAATATTTTTTGTTGTTTAGAAGTTTATTTTGGAATTCACATTAGGAGAATATTTTATTAAGCACAACTTAAAAAACAAAAAAATTAACTATAACTTAAATATTAACTAAAACTTAGAATAATTAATCTATACCTACCTATCTATACATATAATAAAAACGGAGATTAAAAAATCTGTATCTGCGAGATTTGCGAGATATAAAAAAAAGAGTGCGTCTTAATATACAAATAAATATATATTTTATAAATATTTTCTACACAGTATATATTTTCTCGTAGTTTGCCTATAAATGTATCTAGCTAAATAGTTTTTGCCTCTAATAAAACTATTTTTGTCTCTTTTATTAATATATGTGTTGCCCGCGACTTTCTACATTTTATACCTACTTTCATATAAGCTTTTGACCCCTCCATTGATGGTGTAAAATCCAGTCTTAGCGGATCACACCCATAAAGAAAACCTGCCAAATTTCAGGTTCGTAGGTCAAGTAGTTTTTGAGATTTCTTAATTATCTACTTAGTCAGTGGCATTTCGCTATCATTCAGGGTTATAAGGTAGGGGTGTACCAAACCGAGAGGAGGTCATTGTAGTCATCATTATGAGCAACTTATATCATTATCATAATTTAAAATATCATCTGTTCCATAGAAAAGCATCATTCAGCCTAAATAAATGTTTGGTACAGTTTTTTTTTTCTCTCGCGATTTTAGGGTTTGTCCCAAAAATTATTTATAAAAAAAACTCCTTACGGCTAAGTAAACCTTGTAGTACTTAGTATAGGTAGATTTTTAAACGTCTATCTACTCACTACAACTTTTTTTTTCATGGAAAAGTGCAGACAGTTAATAAAGTATTTCCATTTTGAAGAGGAAACATAATATTTTGGCTCTTTTACCTAAATTTAAATTATTTATTGAAAATATAATACTGGGTAATTCCACTAATATTTATCTCACGCACTGTTGTCACACACAAATAGTAATAAAATTAAAAAACTTAAATAATAAATACTTACAATAAATTGCGTAAAAATATGTCAAAATAAAATTTGTATGTCATAAAATTATCATCATAGTCATCGCTTCTCTCGCCCCTTATAGCTACCATAATCTTAAAAACATTCTAACTATTAACCCATACCTACATTGAATTTTGTCTAAGTCAATATCAACAAAAGTCAATGTAAGGTTTTAAAATCAATTTTCACGGTTTAAGGTCTCAGATTCAAAACTCTGAATAGATCTCTTACTACTAGCCACAGTGGCCACAATCAAAGTTCTATATTCAAAGTAATCGCGTAGTCTAACGCGAGCTTTACCTCTACTTAGGGCCGATTTCACCATCAAAGTGAACGCGATCAACGCAAAACTAAACTGGTATAAAGTGGCTTATTGAGTTCAAAACGTCAATTTGGGTTTCACCAACATACACTGATCGCAGTTAAGTTTATGTTGGTGAAACCCAAATTGACGTTTTGAACTCAATAAGCCACTTTATACTAGTTAAGTTTTGCGTTGATCGCGTTCACTTTGATGGTGAAATCGGCCCTAAATGTAGGTAGAATTTTGCTATACTTACCTTTCCTTAATAGGTAGTAGCTAAAACGATATCTTGGGACCATGAAGTCATATTTACAAAGGTGGGACGGATATTATTAATATTACCAACTATCACGTCACCTACTTACATAAAAAGGGAGGACAAAATAAGCTCAGATCAGCCATTCAATGCCGCTCATAGTAGTGGAAAACCTTGCACATACGAGTAAACGCTTACCCATTATTCTAAATGTGGACGGTATTGTTCTGGCGGCTTGATTTTGTTTTCTTAAACATTCTTTCTTCGAATTCGTTCTTTTGTTGATTTACCTACCAACAAGCTATCCTACAGGAATCGTATATATAATTATCTCAAACCCACCGAACACCTAGTAGAGTCGCTTCACATGCGTAAAGACGTTGACGTTGGTTGCGATTTAACGACATGTTAAAGTTCAGTTAACTGGGCCAATAAATCGTGATGTAACATGTCGACGCAAAATTCCACTGAAAGTTTGCTCTTCCAATTACACCATTGGCATTGAGACATGAAAATCGTAAAGCAGGAAGAACCAGAAACTATACCGAAATGGCTAGTGTCAACAGCACTTGTTAATTCAGCACTATCGCGCTTGCTGTGTCCAACGTGCTAAACGATTGGACATGGCAATCGGCCAGAAGATACGGATTTGTTTGATGCTGATGTTCCGAGACAAATCTCGCACACAACAGAATCTTACGGGCTGCCAACTCGAGTTCAACGCATCAACGAGAATTAGGTCGTAATAATAATACTAATTTATATTAAAATAAAAACACGCTTTAATGGACAAACTATTTAAATTATTGCATTGTCATCGGTCCTTGATAAGTGTGTAAAATTTCAATTAAATTTTTAAAGTATTTGAAAACATAGTTCAATGATTCCGTCACATACATACCAAGTTAACGAAAGCGTTTTAATGAATCCAAGCATACTTACGATACATATTTTTCGTCTTCAATATCAAATTTGAGAAATATCACATTACGTTTGTCCGCACTCAACTGCTGACCAAATTCGGATGAAATTTGGTATGGAGGTATATCATATCCCGGCTTAACACTAGGCTACTTACAGTTCCTGTAACATAGCTGGTAAAACCGCGGGGCGCAGCTAGTATACAATATAGATGAAATATTGTTTTATCTATCAGTGTTATAATGCTAGCTATCTCGTCAAACTGAGCTCTTGCCCAACATATTCTGGTTACATAAATTTTGTTAACAAAATGCTCACACATTCAAGTAAAGTTTACCATGAAAATATCCTTGCCTTGTTTTCAATACAGTTTCAACATGTTCAACTCATGCGTACTCAACTAACAATATTTCGTCTTTGTGGTTCTCGTAGGGCATGCTCGCTCATTGTCATTTTGGTATGCATTAACTAATGACCCACTTGCCAGCATAATAGGTAGGCAAGAATCTGACAAAAATTACTATAATAATGAAATTAATAACCATACATTTTTATTTTTGTTGGTATTTCCTGGATTTGTTTGCTGAGGGATTTCCGTTGACACTACCATATTGTGATAAATTGTTAAATACGAGTACTTACCTTCCCTATTTTCATGTTGGTAACTATTATATTTGTTCGTCATGCCTGCTCAGAGATTTACGACGCCCAATTTAAACATTGTTAGAATGTAAAAATATATAATTGAATATACAATAATCCATCTATCTAAATTTTCATGTTGGTAAATCCGCGACTTTGAGTTTATTCGTCATGCTTGCTGAGAGTTGTCCGTTGCCACAGCGGTTTCCAGCAAAAAAATTAAATACTTAATTTTGTGTATAAATAATCTTTTTATCTCTATTTTCATGTTGGTATAGTTCTTAGATTTGTTCGTCACGTCAGATGTGGGATTTCCGTTGCCATTTTAATGCCATTCACTTCATTAAATTAGACCATTTTTTACATAAGATTTGATTCATTCGTGAGTCACCAGATTTTTTACGAATTCTTTTTTGTCTACGTCTGTTTACGACATGAGGAAAAAGGCAATCAGAGTAGATAAATATATATATATTCGTGGAAATCTCTCACGACCGTAAATGTATCTGGAATAAAAAGTATGCCACTCTCCGGCTACTATGCCACCTTTATGCAAAAATCTCGTCGGTCCGTTGCTCTGTTACCGAACTAATAAACACATTTTAGCATATATAAAAGTAATTCAGTAAAAAGTTAAGTATATTAATACAATTTTATTCAATGTTTTGTTGTAAAGAAACAACCTGCGCTGTAGAGTTTGTTGAGTTCTGTGAAATTTCTTATACTCATTTTGGCCGCCCAATCAGAGACAGTTTGATGACTCCCACACGAGCGCATTACCAATTTAATGAGCTAAACATTTGCTATCTGAAACATCAGGATTCATTATAATCATATGCTGTGTACAGGCTTTACGATCATTGGGTGTCGATAGGAGCCAGGCCTCTAGGAGTAGGTATTGTAAAGCAGCATGAGTGGCATGACGACTGTCAGCTTTAATTGTGTCCAATACTATGCGTGCTGGAACGAATCAGGGTGTATTCACGATAATCACGCTCCGCCGGTAGCCGCTGGCCGAGTACTCACTCTGTAGCATCTACTCATTTCTTTGTATTGACACAATAGCAAAAAAATACAACTTATTATATCAGCTGAAATATATGGCGAATATTCAGAGGGCCACTCCCAAATGAACTGGGTAAAGCACAGAGAAAAAAGATTTGTCAACTGCCTTTACAAAAATAAGGTCAGGGGCCTTACACCTAGCTCGAAAAGTTGACCCGCATAGGTGTTATTTGTCTAAACGGTACCATCAACTACGATAAGCGATAGTTATTTGATAGCCGCCAAGCTTTGCTATTTTCACGCAAACACGCATAGTAAAACGGATTTTCGTTCATTCAAGTTAGACGCTTTTAAACGATGCAGCTTAAATGAGTTGGTTAATTTTAGGTACCTGTCAGGTACCTACTAAAAGTTGGCTCGCAAAAGTGAAGCTAGGGGTACGGCCCCAGGTCATTTTTCCTTCAATAAAACTACTCTGTGAGATGTTTTGAGACAAAATATTCATTCTTCCAAAAGTTAATAAACATGCGTATCACATTACAAAGGTAACTTTCAGCCTTTGTAATATCTGAAAATGTGTAATGAATGAAAAATCATTCTTTACCAATGTCAAGCGCAGCCATTGTCTACAGTTGGTAATTAATTTTCATTGAGTCTTAGATTTTTTAAGTACATCTGGTATGACAGGTAATAAAGGTTTGTGCTTAATGTTTTTGAAATTAAAGTAATATTTCATGTATACCATATGCAGCTAAGTGTAACAATTACGTAGTTTTAGTTTAAAAATCGTTAGTCTACACAATATGTAACATAGATGTTTAATGTTTATAGTCTAATATATTAAACCATGTACTAGACCGGATATGATCCTAAAAAAATATTGATACGTCTTAAAAATCCGTTTTACTTGAATGCCTTTTCTTGTTATCGTATTATTTATTTAATAACATCGACGAGACAAAATACGAGGTATTTCGTTGCATGCTCACAAACGGTCACCTTGTGCCACCCAAAAAAACCTGGTGCATTGCATTAAAAACGCCCAAATTGAAAAATAATTGATGTCTATTTTTTTGTGTCACTGCTATTTTAGTTTTAAATGCACATTGGATATTCCAAGTAGTGTTTCCAAGTACTTATATTAATGTGATGCGTTTAAACTCATCACACTAATATAACTGCGAAATTTAGTGTGTAGATAATGAGTGTGAATGTTTGTACGGACTCTACTCCATAACAAAGAAAATACAAACTCTACGCTAGACTCCAGAACGACTGAACGGATTTAGATATTTTTTTAGTATGGAGGTAGCTTATTTGATTACCACAAATGGGTACTACCCACTTTTTAATCCGAAAAAAGTGTACGGTTCCTGCATAATGTTTAAACTGCGGAATAGTTAGTTAAAAATATTTGAATGCATAAGTATTTTGTTTTCACTACGATATTGAGCAAAGAAAGGAATTACAATGAACATCTCACATCGGAGGTATTGAATAACCTATCAGATTTATTTTTTTCAAATGAAACAGATATTTGAACACAAACGATAATTTTACTTAGACATAGGTATCTCCCTTGTTTGTCTATGATCTGAGGTTGGTCGTACCTAATTCTACTAAAAAACTTTCGTAAAGTATTTTTTTACTACTGGATCGTGTATTATGACGTAAAACAGTCGTGTATTATTTTTTTCTTCTAAAAAGGTTTTAAAAAATCATTATAATTTTTTTATCATTACGTTAGCTGCAACATCAGTTTTAGTGCGACCGAAAGATTCTAATATAGTTAGGTGGTTGTTGCTATAACAGGACAGACAAACAAAACCTACTACATTTTAACGTGTCATACGGTAGTGCTTAGTTGGAAATGTCACCCACGGCCATTGGCGATGACTCGCCGGATCGTCTGATGATCTTAGGAACGCCCTAGTCGAGCTACTCCTCGAGCACTACTCAAGTCCGTGATAGATTGTGATTGACATGCGAGGACTGTTACAAGTTCTGCAATCATAATATGACTTCAGGAACAAGTCAACTGACAAAATGTGACACTGCAAATATTTGCAAGTGTTGCTGCTCTCATCAAATATAGCGAAAACAAACATGTCTGAAACTTATCTTTATAAGTGGTCGCCGCTACGATTAATCACAATTTCAGTAACAATCAAGCTATAAATGTTATAAGCTGAACGTAATAGTACTCATATATCTTTAGATATTAGTTGCATCTTGGTTGCAGCAGAGCGGCTACGATGTCAGAACTATGCTCATTTTATTACCACTTTTTTACTAACTCGCGTTGTGTTTGTTCAGTACTAATTTTAATATCAATCCCAATGTTATTAAATTAGTTAGGAAATTCAAATATTATAGTGCATAACTGGCAATGACAATGCAATATTTCATTTCTTCAGAAAAGTTCAAAAAATAAATTGTATTCCATTTAGTATTTATATATAAGACAAGTATATATTAGTGTGAAGTGTGATACCTAGTCTAGTTGGAATCTAGTTGTCTAGACCAGTAGGTAGTAGATCTGACCTCAACACTTGTACTATCGTTTATTCCGGCCTTAACCTAAGAATTGGCATAAATAAGCGAAGTCATCAATTTCAATATAATTTATGAACGTCTTTGGTTTTACTGTTAACGTGGAAAAATAAATGAGCTTATGGTAATGAAATAGCTGTGGGCGGATCTTTTCCGCCCGCCCAGCGAACAACGCTATGAGGAAACGCGGACCGGACGTCCGGCGATGTATGCGAACACCATTTTTACTAGTTCGCTATTATTACGGAACCTTGAGTAACCCTTAAATGGTAAAATCTAGTAAAAACGTTATGGAAATGTGACCACTCCCTACTATTACCTAATCTATCTTATTCTTTAAGTTTCACTCCTATCGAAGTTTTGGACGGCTTTTGGCCAATTCTAATCTTGGAAGGTGCCGTTTTGAAGACCGACGTGGTGCAGCAGTCAGTCCACTCCCGCAGGTTTTGCAACCA
Organism: Agriopis leucophaearia; assembly: GCA_949125355.1. Taxonomy (NCBI): domain Eukaryota; kingdom Metazoa; phylum Arthropoda; class Insecta; order Lepidoptera; family Geometridae; genus Agriopis; species Agriopis leucophaearia. The sequence goes on from OX421264.1 coordinate 10,585,730, forward strand.
GAAGTATCGCCTCTTGCCGGCACTTCGTTATCCAGCCATCTTGATTAATGAGCTGGAGTAATTTGTACTTGTCATTCTCATGATCGAATCTATATAATTTATATATGTCAATTAATGGAATACAACTATCGAACAATGAATTGAAATGTGTTCGAAACAGCCGCGCAGACCACTGACCATTTTATCTGCAGAGTTAGCCAAGTGGCGGAACTAAAGGTGTTATGGGAATGACTGTAGATCTTATTCGAAAAATACAACTGTAGCCCCCTCATTCAACTCAACAGCTAAATTGGTGGTACAGTATGTACTGTAGGCAAGCGGTGCGGTGGTACGAATAATTATCTTTTTTTGTCCGTCGCAACCAAATTCAATTATTCGATTATTACGTCATATTAGGTGATGTCCGGTCTGGTACATAAGCGGCAATATGGTAGTAACCCAAAAAAAAATAACTTGCGATTCCGGTCACAATATAAATCTATCATTATAGAGTCATTGACTACTCTACAGCAATACGTCGATGAATACGAAATTAAAAATAGAACTTGGTATTGAAATATGTATTAGATAATCGCATCATATTCTAAACGTTGGCAAGCGATATGTTACAACCTTGACATTGCCAGTGGAACTGGTTTACGTTCAGTTTAGCGCAAAAGAACAAGCGGATTACGGCTAGACTCCACCACCAGTCACGCCACGAATGCCACGATCACAGCATACAAGCTAATTTCTCAAAACAATAGCAACACATATATATATATGCAACTGTTTTTTTTTAATGATACTGGATGACGAGACTGGCAAAGTCGCTCGCCTGATGGCTCTTCACGCTTGCCCATAACATCTCAACGCCACTCAGAATTTTGAACTTGAACAATTCAAAACCCTGGAACGCAAAGCACTGCGCTCGTCACCCCGAGATATAAGATGTCAAATCTCTGTGTGCCCTGTAATTTCGCTGGAAACGTTGCCCTTCAATACGGAACACAGTAGTGTTTGCACACTACTGCTTGGCGGTTGAATAACTGGCAAAGGTGTGGTAGTTCCCCAGGCGGACCCCTGCAAAAGAGTCCTACTACTACAAGTATTACTTTGAAAGATATCTGACTCGACTTACGAGTGTGTTTGGCGCCTTAGGGTACTATATTTATCTACTTATAGTTATTTTGCATGAATCTAAACAACGTAGCAAAAAGAAAATTCTTGTCGTTTCTTTGACCTTGTGAAAACGTGTATAAACATTGCGTGTGACTTGTTTTTCCTGTCTGTAATACTCATAAAGTTGTGTAATAATTTTCAGGAGCAACTGCTTGCATAACGATTACATAAACATCCTATGGGTACTTAGATATATAGATCACAGATTTCATAAATACAGGGTAACGCATATAGACTGTACTAAATCAAAAGGAGGTCATTGTACTCATCATCATGAACAACTTATATTATGGGACCAACTCTAAAATCGCGAAAAAAGCACCTGTTCTATCACATTTTGTCGAGTGTCAATGACCAATTTCTATGGAACAGCTGATATTTTTTTCGCGATTTTAGGTGTGGTCTCTTAAAGTAGGTCCCTAACAGTTGTTCATAATGATGAGTACAATGACCTCCTTTCGGCTTAGTACAGTCTATATGCGTAACCCTGTATACCATTATACCTTGAAAAAAGGCTCCAGTATAAAAAGATTACTTATCAAATACTTGGGGCAATGTTATAAAAATCTAGGTTATTAATATTTGCCTACATTTTAACTTATTTTTTATTGTTTAAAATTTGTTTATAATTTAAAATATAATTCTAATTAACCTTAAAATTATTCTAACCGCTACCAGTGGAAATCGTTCACAAAATGCTGGCTCCGTTACCACGTTGTATAGCAAAGTAGAGTAGTAGTAGAGATGGACCGACGACATTGTGAGAGTCGCGGGCATTCAGTGGATGCAGATGGCAGAATGTCGTTCAGTGTGGAGGATAAAGGGGGAGGCCTATGTTCAACAGTGGACGTCTTCTGGCTGATGATAGCAAAGTCCAGCATTTTGGTCACGTGTTGCACCGAAGAATATTTTTTGTTCATTCTGAATTAAAAAAAAAGGTATAAAACACAACTCTAGGGCTGGTCCCGCACCCTGTGTTTCGATCAAATACATTCTAGTAGCTTAATCTAGTCTGTGATTTCATTACAGGGGGCTGATTAAGCATTCTTAACAAATTTTGAAAATATTAGTAAAATTCTGAATCCGGGCCTTATTCAAACTTTTCCTAGGTTTACTAGCGATGTTTTAACGAGTTTTAGCAGCTTTGTTATTGGAACGAAGTTCCCTTTCGCGCGTTGCGAAAGGGGGCTAGACGGAAAAAATTAAGACCATAAGTTGTAACGACACTTTTTGCCATAGTTTTAAGGAACTTTGTTCCATCCGGGTGTCCCATGACACCACTCAAGTTTTTTGATTGCAAGTTGACTGACGATAGATTTTGACTTTAATATAAATAAAATAATTTGTCAAAATCCGCCGTGACAAAAAAAAAGGAAAATCATGAATGATTTACTAATTATGGGTAGGTATAATAGTCATTTTCATGATCTACATTTTAAATAGAGCAGCCCAAGCTCAACCCACTTGTGTTTGAGATTACCCGCTGTTGTGTACTCATGACTTAGTATATTTGTGATGATAGCGTATTACTGATACTAAATGCAATTATTTGTTTAGCACGTACGGGAGTCATGCTGTACAAAAACATACAGATAAAAACCGTAAAATATGAAATTGTTCTAAATTAGACCTTCGTCCGATAAAGTCTCGTAGCTATGATAGCTCAGTGGTTGGCGCGTTCGAATTCCATACCGCAGGGTGCGGGTTCTAATCTCAACAATGAGCTTAAGCTGCTGGTGAAGGAAAAAATCGTGAAGAAACCCTCAAGTTGATAATCTGTCAGAAAGTGATGCCTGAGTGCGTTCCCTGATAGGTACAATCTGGGTGTCTTCAAGTCGCAAGTGTGTCGGTTTCTTCTAATACATAGGTAAGCGTGTTTCATCGAATGCGAAATGGCGGTCAAACGCAAGCCTATATCTTATCGTTTTACGAGAAACAATAAAAGCGGCCAAATGCGAGTCGGGCTTACGTACTGAGGGTTCCGTACCACAACATAAATTGTTAAAAAAGCCGTTAAAAGCACTGAAGTGAGAATTTTTTCGTTTGTTAATAGGTACGACGGACGGACAGGACAGACAGACAGCGTAGGCTTAGTAATATAGTCCCGTTTACACATTTTGGGTACGGAGCTCTAAAAATCAATGACGTTGGAGGATATAATTTTTTTTTTTTTAAATCTTATTACGTGTGTCGTAAGTGCTGTAACAATGAAAACGTGTCTGTCCGACAAAAAGTTAATTACATATCGAAGTTCCACCATTCTATCCCTTTCGTACCCGTGTGGTTTAAAAGAGATAGAAATTTATCTTGAAAGGCTTTTTTGTATCAAGATGGCTACGTCATTGGGGCTTGCGTAGCGTAAACCCCATCGTTTTCCTCCTCAATTCGTGGGATTCAATTATATTCGGCACGGAGGCTCGCCACGTCTACTATTATTAACCGAGGAAACAAAAAACTTGGTGGTATCTTCCTTAACCACCTCGCCACTAGGTTGAGATTGAGGAGATTGAGATATAATAGGTCGGGGAAAAAGTCTTTTCGTATTTTGTATGTATAAAGTTGTAGTAAAATCTCATCGGTTGTACAGTTTGTATCTGGCTGGTTCTGATACCATTAAAAATATGACATTTTAAAAAAGGAATACATAAAGTAAAAAGCAATTTCCCGCCATTTTTCAATTGTTTTTTTGTTCGATAAAATGAGTGAATCTAACGAAGAAATTCGATATATTGTGAAATTTTATTACAAAAAAGGGAAAAATGCGACACAAGCCGCGAATAAAATTTGTGACGTTTATGGACCTAATGCAGTGTCATCAAGAGTAGCACAATGTTGGTTCAAGCGTTTTCAGTCCAGGAATTTTGATGTCAAAGATGCAGCTCGCTCTGGTCGCCCTGTTAAGGATAAAGTCGATGCCATTTCTGAAAAAGTGGACCTACATCGGCATATTAGTAGTTACAACGTAGCTGAAGAACTGGGGATTGACTACAAAACAGTTTTGACCCATTTGAAAAAAACTGGGTATACAAAAAAACTCGATATTTGGATGCCACATGAGCTCACTGAAAGAAACCAAATGAATCGTGTACTCATTTGCGATTCTCTATTGAAACGTAACGAAACCGAACCGTTTTTGAAAAGATTGATCACTGGTGATGAAAAACGGATCACCTACAACAAGAATGTGCGCAAACGATCATGGTCAAAGGGCCGTGAAGCACCACAGACTGTAGCGAAACCCGGATTAACACGTAATAAGGTGATGCTGTGTGTATGGTGAGATTGGCAGGGCATCGTTCATTATGAGCTTTTACCGCCGGGCAAAACCATCGATTCGGATCTCTACTGCCAACAGCAGATGAGACTCTAACAAGAAATTGAGAAAAAACGGCCGGAATTGATCAACAGAAAGAGTGTGGTCTTTCATCATGATAACGCTAGACCGCACACATCTTTGGCCACTCAGCAAAAATTTAGAGAGCTTGGTTGGGAAGTGTTAATGCATCCACCATATAGCCCTGACCTTGCACCCTCAGATTTCCACCTGTTTCGATCTCTTCAGAATTCTTTGGGTAGTGTTAGATTAACATCAAGAGAGGACTGTCAAAACTACTTGTTGCATTTTTTTGATCAGAAGTCCCAAAAATTCTACAGCAACGGGATCATGTCACTACCTACAAGATGGCAACCAGTTATCGAACAAAATGGCACATATATATTATAATTAAATGTAATTAAACTTGAAAAAAATATGTCTTGAATTTGTTTAAAAAATACGAAGAAACTTTTTCCCCGACCTATATATTTAAGTTTAATGTAATTGAGACTATTTTGTTTTAATTTGATTGACATTATATTATTTTAATTTTATTTAAATTATTTTATGTTAAGTAATTGTGATTTGTTATTATACGAGTACTACAGGTAATTTATTATTATACTTGACTAGCTGTGCCCGCGACTTTCTCCGCGGTTTCTTCAGAAAAAAATAGCCTGTTTGTTCTCATGATTCAACCATTGCCTAGCAAAATTTTATCGAGATCGGTTAAGCCATTTTACCGTGATTATGTAGCAAACAGACAGACAGAGTTACTTTCGCATTTATAATATTAGTGTGATAGTGTGATATGGACTTGTAAATTGACTTTACCAAATAAATAAATATGAAATTTGAATATAGCATCATCAGGCCCTAAGTAAAAAACTTATTAGTCTGACTGATTACACTTACAAAAACCAACGGTGCAAGTACGGTTCTTTATCCATCGACAAATTTGACAATTAAATCGACAAATTCGATAAAATGCTATAGAATCATAGCAAATACGGATCAACATTTTATCGAATTTGTTGATTTAACTGTCTAATTTATCGATCGATAAAGAAAAATCTGTAAGTTTAGTTCTGTTAGTTTTGCGTTTTTTTTGGCACAACTCGGTGCTTTTTGAGTCCTGCCACGTGTGTTACGTGTATTGTATCAAGTTAAAACTTACATAAATATTACTTACTTGCGTTGATCAGGGTTACACGAAGCGGTGGTACTAAGCCAAAAGGAAAAGTCAGTTTTTATTTGCTTAAGATGATGAAATAGTATGTCTGTTTGTGACATCGCAGCTCTTAAACGGCTGAGCCGATTTTGATTTACTTAGTTTTTTTGTTGTTTGAAAAATTACTTGATTGAGTGTTCTCAGGTATGGATTCATAAAAAATGTTCAGCCGTCCGAAGATTATCAACTCTTATGTTGGAGGCTTAAAAAATGTATTTTATACTTGTTATTACAAGGACTTCTTTCAACTTGGTACCACCGTTCTGTGTAATCTTGTATGACTCTACGTACCTGTACCTTACCAATGTTCTTAGTTTTGTAAATGAGCGCTTGATAATTCTGCAATAAAAAAAAATAAAAAAAGTAATGGTGTCAACATTCTGTATAAACCAAATAGTATTTATCACCACATAGGTATTCGTCGATAGATTTATCATAATTATTATGTAAATGATTCAAATAAATAATCTCGCCTGATGGTATCTGCTACTACGTCCAATTATTCGAATTACAACTGGATAAAAAAGTACTTAATTGATAAAATGGGAGCGGTCTTTATTAGCTTGCGAAATTATCGAGAAACCACTCCTATAGTGTTGAAATTTCATATTGATAACACAATCGTTCATAAATAATAATAAAAATAGTGTAATCGTGATTCGATTATACGTACCACTAGGATTTTTAGCTGTTTCTTCGCAAATATATGGATTTTTTGCCAGCGTCGTCAGGGTAGAGCAAGATTGTCTTTCGGCGCGCTTCCTTTCTGAAAACTATCGTATAGGAATCGATTCCGGGATACAAAATAAGTATTCCATGTGCTAATCCAGGATAATTAAAAAACTATTTCCATATCGAATTTTTAGGCTGTCTACAAACAACACAGGTGTGGCCGCCGCTTGCCACACCGTCACGTCAAAATATTATTTTTGCTTGTTTTTTTAAAGGTTTTTGTGTTATGGCGCCCTATAATATCTGGCACCTGGAGCGACCACTCTTCAGGCTTCTACCCCAGGGCCGGCCTGTTTATTGTTATTAAAAATCGTTAAAATCTAGATTGTGATACGAAGGTGCAAAATTGTGGACAAATATTCTCCTTATCTCACTCTTGACTTGATGCATTTCAACACACAAGGTTACACGGCACGATGCTACTAAGCAGAAAGGAGCTCATTATACTCATTATTACGTATAACTTTTAAGTACTATGGGACAAATCCTGAAATGGCGAAACAAAAATTAGCTGTTCCGTAAACTTCATTGAATGTACATAACATTTTTCATTGAAACAACAGATTTTTTCCTGATTTTAATGTAATGCGAAGTACAAAAACCTCCCTTCGGCTTAGTGTCACCGTTCCGTGTAACCCTGTATAGGCAAACCACCAAGGGACTGGCTGAGTTCGCTGGCCTGCAAGGGGTCCAGCCCACCAATCTCACTTGCCACACATTTCTTGCATCTTCTAATAACTTCTTGTGTACACAAAGTTTCGTCGCTTACCATCAGGCGAGTTAGTGGCTAAACGTAGACCTATCTACACTAATATTATAAAGAGGAAAGATTTGTACCTATTTTTGTATGTAATGAATAGGCTCCGAAACTACTGAACCGATTTGAAAAATTCTTTCACTGTTGGGAAGCTACACTATCCCCGGGTGACATAGGCTATATTATATTTTGTAGCGAGGCCGAAGGCCGAGCTTACACTCTTGCGAAGCCGGGGCGGACGGCTATTATATATAAAAATAAAATAAAAAAATATCATAACAAATAAGACATATTTTCTCTCTCTCAAGTCTCATGTAATAGATAGTGATATCTGCGGTCTACGGATCTGTATGTATATATATATATACATATATATATTTACTCAAATTAGTTATTTTCTGCGGCTCTATAATTTGGTTGGTACCTCTTAAACTCTACCTACAAAAACATCTCACGCCACCGATACATCATCAACGTTAAATCGCCTCTACAAAGGTTCTCTGGCTATTACGCCCACGGCGACGGGATGACTCTACTTACTTACTACATAAGTACCCACTGGTGCCATCGAACTCTACAGCATCATAGCAGCAATGTTACAATACGAGTATATCTCCTTAGTTTATTAAAGCCCGTTGCAGACGATGCGCAGTAAACTGGCGCGAGTAATACTTGCGCAAGTACTGAGCATCGGCTTCAACTGGTTTTACTGTAAAGCTGTTCTCACTTGGCGACGTAAGTCGGTATATCTTTTATTTATTTATTCGACAATTGGCTGGCCTTTGACCAATATCTAGCCTAATACTTAACTAACTACGAGGGTGAGAGTGGCGGGGTGAGTAGGTACGATAAAGCAATCTTACCTAGAAAAAAAAACAGATTCACTCGCGACTTTAAGACGCCCATATTGAAACCATCAACCAACCAACACCCACTGAGGCAGTACATTCCACATACTAGTGCTTGTTCGGGTTTTTGGAATGTCAACCATATTCTTGCACGCCCTGGCCGTGCAATAGTGAAAGCAGTAGGGACTTGGATCATGCAGATCAGATGCACATTCCTACTCAAGAGCGTCTCGATTTTTGTCGCGCGCTTCTATTGATGGCACACATCCATATAAGCAAAATTTCACGCATAAAGTTCCCTTCAGATGCATTGCAAGAGTCGCGACGAGACGCGACGCTACTCGGTCGCCAAGATCCTCGTACTGTGTATAAACACCCTGATAGACACTAATGATACTATGATAGGACTACTAGTAAGGTACTTTGAAAACAAGGCTGTAAGTGGCGCGTGAAGAATCAAATTACCTTTTCATCTCACCGGGCTGTAACCACCTGTACATGATACGCTTATTTCGTTTTATATATGTATTTGTAATAATTGGGTAATGGTGGGCAGCTAATGTGGACGTGGGAAGTTATTTTATGGAGTCAAAAACGTTTAATCTGGTTAAATACGGTGTATATTTCGTAAAATGTTCGAACTTACTACAAGAAGGTTTACAGGTTCTATACTATCAACAAAAAGAGTTTTACGCAGTATCACGGCGGAAACGATTGAGCTTTCTGATTACTTTCAAAATACATTCAAGGGTGAGGGTTACGCAAAGTCAAATATCAAAAACAAAGTCAAAGAACTCTCAATGGTAACGTCTGTTATAGCAGCGTTATAAACGATTACTTTTACATTGAAAAGCTCTGGTTGTTACTGTACGCCAGTGCCAATTTGGCACCGTGTTATTGTATTATTTCGATATTATTTCGTAAAACTACGGTGGTAAAAGGACTAATAAATCCTAATCGGAATCTACACAGGGTGTGCGTTGTAACAAAATGTTACCGAGGATATTAATAGCTCTAATAAATAAATAAATCGTCGGGGTGACAAATCGTACCACCCCGTGTCGGATCCTAGGGACACGACGTGGAAACAAATGATAATGTCGACTCACTTTATATACTTATTTGAGATAAGCATCAAATACTTACGGAAAGTCCTTAATAAGTAATAATAAATGATATTTAACGAAGGGCGAAAAATGTTATACAAATTGAATTGGATAGACGGACTTATTTCATAGAGCTTACAGTCACGCTATCGAGAGGGCTTGGTCGGACCAATTTATTCAAGTTCGCGATTTCATGACGATAAAAACTACTACTGGGTATTATAATAAATAACAGGTGCAGTCTTCTCAGAACAAATTTATGACAGTAGAGGAGTTAACAGGTTAGGTCAGTCACGGGCGCGCCTCCCCGAGGGAAGCTAGCGATTACCTCATTGCTGTTTGCCACAGTTTAGGTAACAAAGCAACAACGAATAAACCAGCTTCACACTCTCTACAAGACTTGCTGACTTTTAGAAAGGTTGGGTATCTCTGATAGGTTTTTTCTTTTAATATTTGCTCTTGGACAAACTACGTTCCATTCTGAATTAGCTCTACGTATTATCCGTTAACAGTCTTGTCTAGGGACTCTGAAACGGAATGTGTTTCCTGACCCTTTTATCATTTCCTTCTTTTGTTACCAAACCCAAATAGTAGATACGTGATTATGTGACATTGTAGTGAGCGGCTGAATGGAAAATTGGAGGTGAGTAGGTGTAAGCGATCCCGGACTTTTTAGTCCAATTGGGCTACTTATATCTGACCAAGTTAGTGGGCGCGATGTGTTATGAGATCATCTGTGGGGTCTGTGGGCTTGCAGAGATTTATTGCTTGTATCCGAACGTTAGACCACTTACAGCAATAACACTTGTTTGACTTGATTCCTTGCCGTCCTGAGTCTTGATCTCTGTTTCATTGAGCTTCTAGAATGTTATTTATGAATAACTTATATCAATTTCCTTTGACACTTCACGCGTACATATCCTTCATGTTTATGAAAAGGAGCCTATTAAGTTTCACCTGCGCCGCATTCTGAGAAAAGATGACGCCACAGCATCTGCACTGCCACCACCACAGACAAATACGGTATCGCGTTATTTCCCTAGACCTTCATATGCTACTTGTGAGTAATACGATAATTTAAATATATAATTACATGTTTATTCATAGAAATCTTTTATCCTGACCTGATTCAATAAGTTCCATTCTAAGTAATTATCTCGCGCGCAAATAAATGATTACATTTGATTACGTATTTCCTTTGTCCTCTGTGCATTGTATGACAGTTTTTCATTACTTTACATGACTTTATCTTGTGATGTCTGGACATACAACACCGGAAAAGTAGGTAAGGTATCTTTAGGTAATTACTGCAAGACAAATTTAGAAAATGCTGTCATAACAAAATTACTTAGTGGTCATTTTGATGCACCTAAGGCACGCAAAGAGTCCAAGTCTAGAGAATAATTAGCTAATTTTGCAAAGTTTTCAAGTTAATGAGGCTAATAGGTATATAGGTCTCATCAGATATGGCCCGTCTAATTTGGAAGCAAGAAGGCTGCAACACTGTACCAATGTGTCCTGAGGGACTTGTGACTGTAGAATACTAACAGGTCGCCTTGAGTATTCAATGTTGTATTCATACTAAAACGCCTGCATAAGTGTCGCGGAAGATAGGACTAGAGTGTATGATAATTGGAGTCGTGCAGTTTGAACCCTGATTGTAGTCCTAATGAGGTTACCAAGCTTATGAAGATTTTAATGTTATCTTCAGGAAACATGTAACTTGTACCTCTCACTTAACGTCTCCTTTTTCATGAACTCGTTGAGTTGTAACGGTTGCGTGGAGTTAGGTCATAAATATAGCATTTTTTATTATCTTTTTATTATGCAGTGTACACTTCCTCATTGTTTAGAAATTAAAGGAAAATATGTGGGAAAGCACTCATATCGTAAAAACCTTATCTTTTGCAAAGTTTTATTAAATCAGCAGACATGACGTCAAGTCTCAAAGCACACATTTATCCAACGTAATCGATAAATAAAGACGCTGTGCTGTGCCATAAGTATTATAAATAACATTGTTCTCCAAATTCCATAGTGAAAACCTGAAAGATAAGATAACATTGCGTTCGGTAATTTGTCGTAATCTCTACAATCTGACAATTTGAAGAAGTTTCGGCTATATAGCCGTTGATCAAGTGAGATATATCCATTTCCATCTTTCGTTCGTTACCTTGCCCTTTTACAACCTATCTTTGACATTGGTACAGTTTTAAAATTACTGCACGTTTTAAAAGGGCTCAATGAAAATACCGTAAAATCTTTAAAGCATTTCAAGTTCAAGGTGGAAAGGCTTTGCATACCATTTGCTGAAACAAAAAAAAATGCATAGTATCGAGTAGGAATGCTTAAAATTCTACTTTTTTATTGTTTATACCTTTGTTTAGAATAAATATTTTACTCAAAGGTTGTATATACCTTAGTAAACTAACGTTTACCTACTCTCATACAAGGTTCGCTTACGGCCTGAGCCAGAAAGGAATTACAAAAAATTACTTAGAAATCACATTTATTCAAGTACTTTTTTTATTGCTTACTTCTAAACTTCTAACTGATAAATTTATTATGGAATCATAAATTTAATGTCCAATGCAGATGGCGTATGTGCCTTCACGTGCAACAATGACATAGATGTCTTTAGCAATTTCCTTGAAATGTTTTTTCCGAACTCAACAATCTAACAAGTAATTTAACAGATTTGAACAAACCAAAATTACAGGTCGTTTGAGAACGTGTTGGGGCAAAACAAATATTGATTTGCACTAATAATTAAATGTCATCATCAGCCAGAAGACGTCCACTGCTGAATATAGCCCCGTCCCGTCTGCTGAATATAGAATGTTCGAAGTTCTGAGTAAAATGAACTCATTTGACCACTTTAACTGTTTTCTGCAATTTTTTGCTTAAAATACCGCCATACAAACTTGTTACGATAATCATCGGCGCTAGATTTATGTATATAAAGTAGCAAGTAGCTGGCTCTATCTGGATAAAAGATAACGCTTCGTCACTTCGAGACTGGTCCACGCTCATGGCGGCACGAAATCTATGGACAAAAAATAAACACGTTCTGGTCGAGAGAAATCATTATCCAAAATTCATGGTTGAACTCTTCCTTTTTTGTTCCCGGAAAAGAACCAACACGAACTCGCGCCACGGCATGCGATCATAGGCCGGATTTCACGTCGGGCGCTACGTACTATTATTAATTAATAATAACTTTTTTTTTTTTTGTAGATATTAATAATTATTAAAAATCGCTTCGGGTATTCCATCTCCATTGCCCCATAAGTGCTATTTCGGGGGCTATTCAATCATTTAAGTGAAAAAAGTCCAGATGATATATTTAATCCACGTTATAGCCGTGTTTTTATGTACAATGGGAATAAAAAAGTTTTTATTTACGATACCTACCTACTTCATAAACTGAGGCAAAAAATACCACTTATTTCCATATTTTTGCCACTATCTACGGTTTAATTTTTATATATATTTTTTTATAATTAATTTTATTAATCTCATAAGAACAATTAAACATTCACTTATTGAGATTACACATATTTGTGCCGCTTATATAGCGTGCAGACTTATCTACCGAACGAAATTAAAATAAAGATATGGGTAAAAAAAATATAGAGAAACTACCTAAATATTATGTAACTTACCTAAATATCGGAAAAAACAATTGGAATGAAAAGTAACTAAAAGTCATAAAATAAATCAATTTGTGATGGATTATTACTTTTTTATATTATCTCAGATGTAAAAAAAAATATCCTATATGTATCTATATGGTCAGTAAATAAGTTTTATTTTGGCTGTACCTAAGGAATGTGTAATGTATGGAATGCCCACTACGGCATAACAAAGTTCGTAATATGTAACGTGCGTGTAATTTCAATAATATAGGCAAATCGCATTGGAAGCATTGTTTGAATTATAAATAACGTTGGCTAATGATTACTAAACTCTGTTATTATGGAGTAGCTGATCGCAATTTAAAATAAGTCAACGAATTAATTTGTTACTTGCAAATGACGCCAATATTAGAATATATCAATTAAAAAAAATTGACTTTAAAATTAGTAAAATATCTACTCAATTTCGATTACAATAGTATATATCATCCAATCCAATCAAACTAATTTTCCAGCTTATGTTGGGGGTACTACAGGTAGGACAAAATTAATAAATAAAAAAACTATAATTTACAGTAAGTAAGCACCTACATACCTACTAAGTTCATATATGTACCTATTGAGTTATTAGGACAATGTCCCAAGGTACTTGATGTATCGTAGGTAGGAACAGAAGGTCTACCTACATTAAAATAATGCTAACGATGTTAATATTGACAGTAGTGTCGATAATCACAGTGTCTCTACTGTCTATTGCCGGAGTGATAACTATCATTTTTGATATTTCGACGTTTTCGAGGTCAGAATCTCCCATTAGTGAGCTTCTGGAAATTTCCAGGTAGTAAGTACTCTCCCATAGATAGGCTTTGTATGTAAATAGGTGGTAATTTGTGACGTCAACAGGGTGTTTTTTCATCATATAAATGTTTTCGCCCCATTAGCTGATACCAACGTTGAATGTTCAATGCCATTGTCACGAAACATAATTGGGGTAATTTATTCATAGCTTGTTATATTTTTTATTTTATCTATACGTAGTACATATATCTGCTTACGTAGGTACTTTTGTTTTTCAAAGAAAGAATCCTGATTGAACTAGAGGTAAGAAAAGTATGTACAGTTTCTTCAAAATGTCTAATTTCGTGGAAATTTTAGGAATTAACGGAAGCTTTTACAAAACCCCTATGAGGGCAACACCCCTATGAGGGAGGCCTTTGCCCAACAGTGGACGTTAATTGGCTGATGATGTGATGTGTGATGTTTACAAAATATGCGGCTGCAGCGCTTCGTCTCAAGGGGGTGGAAACTGTGAAACTGGTCTCTAGAGTGGATTTTGAAGTCTTACGTCTTGTGCATTTGCCAGTGTCAAGTATTTTCAATTTTTATTTGATACTAGCGACCCGCCCCGGCTTCGCACGGGTGTAAGCTCGGCCTTCGGCCTCGCCCCTATAACCCGCTCCAGAAACAATTTTTTTATCAAAATCGGTCCAGCCGTATTTAAATATAAGAACCTTCTACGAAGTATTAGAAAGCATTAAAAAAAAAGATGAATGAAATCGGTAAAGCCGTTCTCAAGTTATAGCGTGACCAGGAGAAATAGGTTTTCATATTTCTATATATACTCGTAGATAGTCAAACAAGTCATAGTCAAGCAAAGTAAGTAACGGTCTAGTCTATGCGCTAGTAAACTGGTGGAAAGTTTACTAGAGGCTTCTATGGAGTTTTTAAAACAACACGAAAAGAGATGTTTCACTCGCTCACACTCTAGCACGTTCATGGACATATAATAATAATCCACCATTATTATACATCTACACTCGAAAATACTCCAGTTTCGGAATAGGAGTACTTGAGTAACGTGTCTGTGTATACCTAAATATGTATTACTAAATGCCTTAGATAAACTTAAGTGACCAACGTTAGTATAAAGTATTAGCGCTCACAAACAATGCTGTCACACCTGCCTTTTATGTGCCATGCTCGGTATTAATACTGACACCTAGGTAAAGAAATATAAGGGAAAACTTAAGATCCTTCAGACCCATTTGATCAAGATTTTCTTTGCGTTCAAGCAGACGCCGCCTGATAATATGCAATCACCATCGCCTAAGGATAAGGATATTCCTTCAATACTAAACTTTTATACCTATCCTTGTAACGAGCAAAAAGTTTACTTCTCAATACTTTTTGAAAAGCGACAAAAGCATGTTTTGCTGTCTGTCATAAAATTACAAACAAATAAATAATAGTTATTCCTATATTTTTTAATTTGATGAACTAAAATACGTTTGGTGGAGGGGACTGGTGACCAGAATGCTTACCAAAAAATTAACATTGCCATTCAACGTGGCAAAAATGCTGCCAGCATACTGGTCACTTTTCCTTCCGCCAAAGGGCTTATACATACACATATTTGTTTAATTTTTATTTTTAAGTTGTTTTAATTTAAATTAATTTGTAATTGTATATAATTATGTTTTGTGTGACTGTGTTTAAATAAATAAGTATGCCCAAATATTCAATTGAAAATTTATTAGTTATGGTTTTGTTAATTTTAATTATAAATTCTCACTGACTTTTTTATTTATTTATTACTATATTTTTTATATTAATTATATGTCCAAATGTTATGACTGAGTCCATGGTTATTTGATAATAAGCAATTTTAATTTGTCAGTTTTTGTAAGTTCACATATCTTCAATATTGTGAAAATTGCGAGAGATATTTGGAACCCGTTCCGTGCGACTCAGATTCCGTCTTGCGACGACATTCAAGGTAGAGCAAGTTCACTCGGATCCTACTTCAACAAATTCGGCATTCATCGGCCAAGTATTAATGTCAAGATTACAAGCTGCATTTACGTACGAGCTTGTAAAGCAAAATGCGTTCGGTCACGGTAAACGGCACAGACCTTGGCGCATGCACTCGGACCCTTAAGTATCGGTGCTCGATGGATCATTGCCAAGAATTACGTCTTTTATGAGTAACATAATACATAATAGCCACTGAGAAAAGCTATGAAACGCTTGCAGGAAATATATTTTCAGTACTTTGCTACATAAACAATAATAGTGGTACAAGGTTAGCTGTATTTGATTATTTAGACACACACTGCATACAACACATCCTGTGAGTCAACGAATTGAGTGTATGCACACACCCCTCTCAATGGTACTCCATTACCTACCGGTATTTATAAATTCTATTAAAATTATTTGGTATAATAATAAGTATCTACACAATATTTGTTAACAAGCTTAAAGAAACGTTATCTAGACGTAATACATATTACTAGAGTACGTACCTACTTGGTATTTGCAAATTTACAAGTGTACCTACCTATTGTTTGTCTCTAGAACTATAGTTGTTATAGTATGTAAGTATATAAGCATACGCAATGTATAAAGAAAGGAATATTAAGAGACTGCGCAGGATAACAAAAAAAAAATACTCGCTGGTCTAGCTCTATGTAGGTATGATCCACGAGTCTATGCGTCATCCAAGTTATTGTTATGTATACTCCGCTTGTCACCCATTATTAATGCTTTCCCCATGCTCATAGCCCGGAAGCACATTTTCCCAATTTCCCGCTAATTATCACATTCAAACGGTCACAGATAGTAGGTGACAAACAGACCATGGCCCTTCGAGTAATTACAATAATACACATCCGGTAGCAACACTCCAGCCCTATGATTACCTGCACTTGGCCGTGGAATATCGCTGAGGCATCTCTGTGCTTTTATACTCGTACCTTTGGCTTTGTCCATTGTTATGTTACCATAAAATGGGTGACGTAGATTCCACACTAGAAAGCAATTTATTTAATATGTAAATCTAATAACACTGAATGTTATCAGATGCAGTGAACCAGCGACGTATAACATACCTCTAATTTGGGTTTCATAATAAATGGCCTCTTTGGAAAGGGTTTCGAGAACATCGTTAGAGGATTTTTTGTTCGCTTTGTTGGTAGGTACTATGATTGTAGATGCGCCATGTTCGCTCCAGGCTATTCATTTTTCTTCATTTTAATATCTAACAATTTTAAGTTTATGGCAGCTACATATTACCGCGGACCGAGATTATATAGCTATTCACACCTCTCTTATTACCCAGCATGCGACTAGAATCAAGAAATTTCATCCATCAATACACTACACATAGATGTTGTTTTGACACCCATAACAAAAATGAAAAAACCTTTATGAATAACTGTTTTCTCGAGTACCGTAAAAATAATTATCAGGATAAATCAGTCGCTTATTTTCAAATATCTTTCAGAACGCCTGGGTATGGGCTGTTGTATGGAATTGGATAATGCGACATGTGGCTAAAACTCTGGCGTTTTTCTGGCTCATCGTATAAGCATTGCCATTCTGCGTGGTATGTTGGGTAGGCTAAATAAAGAAAGAGAAGAAAAAAGAAAGAAGTCTAGCTATCCATCCTTCTATATATTATTTACGCTGATCCCGCGAGATCGATTAGAGCGGTTCCAGTTGACGTAAGTGCTAATCTGGTAGCTTGATCATTTGGATTGTCTTTGGATATTCAACAGTCTATGGGCAATCCAACAGTTTTTTCCTGTTTCGCACTTGCCCGTTAAAAAAAAACATCGTATATCAATAACAAATGTTCCATGTTTCAATATTATCTACTCCTTGTCCTCAGAACCATGGGTGAACTGGGAAACAAACTGGGGCTGGATGAGCTAGCTGGTGGCGCGGCTGGCATCAGCAGAGCAGTCCTCGCTGAATTCATTGGTAACTTGAATATACGTACTTAAGACAAAAATAACTTAAAACAAGTGAAACAATTGGCGGCTATATCGCTATAAGCGATCTCTTCCAGGCAACCTCAGGTGATGAAAAGTTGCGCAACCTCAAATCGTATATCGGCGCGTTAAGGTTCACGTTCACGTGATTTTGGGAACTGCGCTGTTTCAGCCCTAATTCGAGCCCGCGTTAAGAGTAAGCCTAAAAACCCGGGAATCCTCCGATAAGGGATTATAACTAGCTTACTATTACAAACTTTCATATGTTTATTAAGTATAAAATAATAATGACAGCGCTTGCTTTTAAATGATACTAGCGACCCTCCCCGGCTTCGCACGGGTATATGTTTTATTATATAAAAGTATATATACCTTTCGTGAAAAATTATCTAAATGATAGTGAAAACCGCATCAAAATCCGTTGCGTAGTTTTAAAGATCTAAGCATATATAGGGACAGACAGGGAAGCGACTTTGTTTTATACTATGTAGTGATAGTGATAGTGATAAAGTAGGAGTGCCGGCGACTACCTGATGATGTAGTCGTGTATCGTGAGGTCATTAAAGACCGAGAAATACTTATAGGTATTTGTAGGACACCAAAGTTGAACATAGCAATAAAGCTCTTTCATCTTGGTGAGATCATTCGTATATCATCAACTAATAAATAATATGAAATGACGTACATATAGTATTTATAAATATTAGCTACGTATTTTCAACCAGAGTATAAAAGGAGAGTATAATTTCGACTGCATTTTAAGTAAAGTGCTTTTCATGAAAGTCCCACAGACGCGGCGCTGTCATCGCGTATTAATCACTATCACTATCATGTCTCGAGCAGCACTTTTAACAACTTTAGGCATCGTACACGCTCTTTAACGTATTTAATAAAAAATACTTAATAATTCACTGAAGTAATTTGGGTGTACCTACCTGATACATACAGGCAAGCGTGTTCCATCGTAGACCGCATCATCGCTTAACATCAGGCGAGTTTATTCATACATAAAAAAGGCTTACGTTCAAAATCCTGACTTGACTTCTTGTATTTATGGCCTCTGCGACTATGGTGTCACAATTCTGCCAATGTCCGTTTCGTGGCAGTTTTGTAAACGGTATCTTATGACGTTAATAATATGATCGGTGTTATATTGAATCCTCAGTTGATTATTCTAGAACAAAAGAGACAACACAGTTACGACAACACAACTATTAGTCTACACTAATATTATAAAGAGGAAAGATTTGTACCTATTTTTGTATGTTTGTATGTTTGTAATGAATAGGCTCCGAAACTACTGAACCGATTTGAAAAAATCTTTCACTGTTGGGAAGCTACACTATCCCCGGGTGACATAGGCTATATTATATTTTGTAGAGAGGCCGAAGGCCGAGCTTACACTCGTGCGAAGCCGGGGCGGACGGCTAGTAGGATATATAAGGGTATTATAGGATAACATATAATAATGTTAGTACAATCAGCATGCATATGTTATTTAAAGATTACAATCTAATATTATTCATATTTATAAACTTACATAATAGAGTAAATCAAATAGAGTTAATCCTAAAGTGTCAGGGTAGTGTAGCTAAAAAGTCAGAATTCGTGGTTTTCATTCAGTGTTTTTATGATGTTATTGCAGCTGTCAGTTCAAATAAATGCTTGGACCGAATTCCAAATAAATGTCAAATTCCAAATAAAGTCAGATCAAATAAATGCTTGGACCGATGTTCCAAATACAAAAAAAAACGTATTGAAGAGGTCACAGGAAAAGGTACGTGTGCTAGCTCCATACGAGTATGTATAAAGTTATCTACCGGCCAACCTCATTTGACAATTTGCTGCAGTACAGTAATCCCGCAAAGGAGTGTTATATTTCTCTCATCGAATCTTGTAAATTTTTTAAAGCTCAGAAAAATATAAACCCTTTGCGACTGTACCTATAAATACAGGTCACATATTCGAGTATTCTCTTACCTGTTCTTGTCTTAGTATAGATAAGTAGTTAAATAGTTAAATCATCTCTTTGCTAGATCTATAAACAAAGGTATAATTTAATAAACCGGTCTAGTGCGTGTCGGCTTATGCATTGAGAAATCAATACCACCACAAAATACAAAAAGTCACTGTAATTTCTCATTTGTTGTTTTACTTTAGAGTGTGTACTTTATAGGTACGTACATAATCATGCCAAGTTTGACGCTTGTATATACGAAGGTAGGTATTGCCTTTTTAACCCCCGACGCAAAAAGAGAGATGTTATATGTTTAACGTGTGTATTTGTGTCCGTCTGTGGCGTCGTAGCTCCCAAACGGCTGAACCGATTTTGATGCAGTTTTTTTTTTGTTTGAAAGGTGACTTCATCGAGGGTGTTCTTAGCTATGATTAAAGAAAATATATTCATCCGTTTAAAGATTATCAGCTTTTTTGTCGAGGGTTTCATTTTTACTTATCATTTGTTGTACCTCCCTTTATTTTTTACTTTTTGGTTTTAAATAGTTGATTGAATCAGGCGTTACTTTGCTTTTGTCTTGTTTTGATGATGAATCTCTACTGTAATTCTTAACTTTATTAACAAATATCTACCGAGTTAAATATATCCCAAATTCCTTATTGTACTTGAAGCGACGTAGAAGCTGAATTACACTAGAGATTAGTGAGGAAAACAGTGTTTTTGGTTATATTATTATTTCTTAGTTAATCCGCTGTAACATTATTACATTTACATACTCTGTGAAAATCTCAACTGGACAGTTTAAATGAAACAGCAACGTACGCTTAGTAATGGGTGCCGTTGACACTTTTTTGGGTAAAATCCCTGAATATGAATTGTTAATACCTACTTCTTTTCTAGGTAACCTTCTCCTGAACCTGTTCGGATGCGGCGCTTGTATAAACATCGCTCAGGGCTCCACTGCGGCCCCCGACATCGTCCTCATAGCACTTGCCTTCGGTCTCACCATATTCGCTGTTGTTTCGGTAAGTTTCTTTGGCATCGGTAGGTGCCTACCTCCTTTCCTGCATACTTATGTGCGTACCTACAATGAGGTGTATTCAAGGCAGCCTGTAGCTTATTTTACTCACTGCCAGGTCATTAACTGAGAAATCCAATGCGCTGATTCGTAATGTTAAGAAGGTATCATATCGCTGAAAGCTACAATCTGGCTTTCAGATGGCGGGGGCCCAACCTATCTGTATCTCTCTTTCTCTGACAGAAGGCCTGTACCCCAGCAGTGGGAAACATGATAGCTGTGAAAACTTTGTGACAAACTAGCCGTGACAATGATAATAACTTTTTTAACTTATAGTAAAGCCTATAGGTACAAGTTTGCGTTTGGTGTTAAGCGATGATGCGGTCTAAGTGCATGCTCCAGGCACGCTTGCCTAGAAGAAAACGATAAACACGTGACTTGAAGACATCCAATAAACAATTCGATACCTGTATAATTATTCGGTAAAATACTTCTTGAATTCCATACAAATTTCCATTTCGAAAGTGAAATTTAGTATAGAATTCGGTAATTATTTTACGTGTACAATATTTCACCTTCTATAGCACAGCCTCTAGCTCTTGTGTGTTTCTTCCACGTTTAGTTTCTAAATAAGTAAGTACATATTCTAGCTTCTAATCTACATTACGGCATCATCTTACAGATTCAATAAATCCTTGATAAAAATGTCTAGTAGATAATTATAAGTCATCGCGGACGTCCAAACAGCGGACGAAACCGACATTAGTTTACTTACATCGAAATCCCCTTGTTTTCAGTTGGCTTACAAAGACACATATTTGCCCACATTATGGAAAACAATAGAGATAGCGTTATCTTGAAATTGCCACATGCAGGCCTAACTTCATGGCGCTACGCTGTCTCCATTTTAAAATGAACAAAAATGTATGTTTGACCATGAACCTCCACCATGATTGATCTAAAACTCTTCTTTTTAATACGTACATGTGTGTTGCAGTTACTTGAGAGTTAGTTGCCATTCTGGGTTAGTCATAACATGTACCTACCATCTTCGACCACACCGTCCATCAACATCAGTAACATGTGTTTAAACTTCTATCATGGCAACTATTGAGAAATCGTGGTGCATAGGTCTTCTTTTCAAGACCTATGATTTTCTTTTGATCTACATTATTGATGCAATAATGATCTAAATTAATAATAAACAAATATTCGGGACAAGCTTTGCTTAGTTTGGGGTCAGATGACCGTGTTGTGAAAAATGTCCCAGATATTTATTTATTTATTTTTGCACAAACGGTCATCTGACCCCAAACTAAGCAAATCTTGTATTATGGCTGCCAGAGACAGATAATAAGAAAGAAATATTTATTTTGTAACATCAACTTAACATAAATAACAAATATAATATTATGGTCCTTAGGTAGTGAAGTAGGTAGGTAGTATATACATACATATATATTTTTTAATACTTACTTAAATAGATATTAACACCCAGATATAGAACAAACACAAATGTTCATCACATGAAGTTTGTCCTAGGTGGGAATCGAACACACGCGCAGGGTTAATCTACATAATTACTTAGTCTTTAATAAAATCTACGTTTATATAGGCATAGATAGAATCTTCCGTGTATTTAAATTAGCCAATTGTTCTTTAAACAGGCGATAGGTCACGTGTCTGGCGGGCACATCAACCCTGCCGTGACAGTGGGTCTCGCTTCAGCCGGCAAGGTCAAGATTGTGCGGGCGATCCTTTACATCATCGCTCAGTGCGCGGGCGCCGCCGCGGGCTCTGGCCTGCTGAAGGCGCTGACGCCGGATCGCGCCGCTGGCAAGCTCGGCGTCACATCACTTGGCACTGACGTTACCGCGCTACAAGGCTTCGGGATCGAGTTCTTCCTCGGCTTCGTGCTTGTCTTCGTGGTTTGTGGAGTGAGTATAACATATAATATATGGTTATCTGTTCTTATATTATCAGCCTATATGTACCTAAAAATGAGAGCGACGTCATAGTGGTAAATTATAATAAAGAGCACGTAAGGCAGCTGTGCCGGTTACTCCTTCAAAGCGAGAAAAGAAGCGAGGGATACGAGTAAGGCGCGAAGGTAGCTGTTCCCATTTAAGGTATCAGCATTTACGTATCCGTTCTTTTCTTAGTTATACGTCACTACTAACTTTGCCAGTAGATACGATTTTCCAAGGTTAAAGAACAGACTCATGAATTAGTTTTAGCTAATTTGTCAATGTCAAGGTGTTTGATGGTATCACAAACGCCAGACCAGCTTCTATTTGGTACCTACTTCTGTTTAGATTCGACATCGTTGAGCTTTGAGATGACCAAATTAATGAATGAAATGAAACGAAAACTGATGTTAGAGCCTCTTAGTGTTTAGGAGAGCTTTCATTATCTAATTAGATACGTACGATAGTTATTGTAGCCATAATGACTTTGTAAATAATTATCATTTAAATGCCAAAACCTTTTGAGATGCAATATTCCTTAGGAATTCATGGAACTTTATAATTTTAATTACGTACCATAAGTGGGAAGGTGTTGATTTATCCGCTTGTTTCAAGGTTTGTCATTTGCCACAAAACACATGAAGTATATCGCATATTAAATATAATTGAAGACAAATAGATAATAGAAATAGCATCGAAACTGACTGTTCGTGACTCGTGACACGGTGCTATTAGCGAGATCGACGTTAGCCGTGCAATCTGCACTCTTCTAAATTAAATATTGATGATGTTTTCAATGACGAGGTAAAAATACTCGTGGAATTGATTCCTTAACGTGACAGTAATAGTTTTTGTCGTCTTTGCCATATTTCAAACAAAAAGTTTCTCTTAATTATTTTAGTTCAGCTTTGGAAAAGTACCTATAGGTATTAGGTAGGTAGGTCAATATAGATCACATCCACATTACAGGGGCCTTACCCCTAGCTTCACTTCTGCGAGCCAACTTTTAGTAGGTACCTGATAGGTACCTAAAAATAACCAACTCATTTAAGCTGCATTGTTTAAAAGCGTCTAACTTGAATGAACGAAAATCCGTTTTACTATGCGTGTGTGCGTGAAAATAGCGAAGCTTGGCGGCTATCAAATAACTACCGCTTATCGTAGTTGATGGTACCGTTTAGACAAATAACACCTATGCGGGTCAACTTTTCGAGCTAGGGGTAACACTGAAGTGAGAATTTTTTCGAGGGGTAAGGCCCCAGGAAGGTATAGGGTAATCTTTAGGCAATGTAATCTTCAATGAAATTCAATCCTTTACTAAGCATTTAATTAGTAAACAAAATACAAGCTAAAACAAAATACCTAAGGCCTATACTTTACAAAAAAGTTTGATTGCCTTTAGACCATTGGAAATCTATTAAAGACAACCCAAACCCACAACCAGTTGGTAGATTACCCAGCATACTGGCGGCATTACCACGCTGAATGGCAATGCCTGAACCATTACACAAAAGTTTTTGAGGCGAAATATTATTCGAAGCCTCATCCATTCACACATCAAGACGAATAATTTATAGATCCTTAAGAATGCAAAAACATTGTTTTGATGAGCCATTGTTTAGCCACACAGCCTACGGGTTAAATACCTACACTTAATCTTGTCAGGTTACTTCTCCATAATTAATGAAACCGTACTTAATTCATCTATGTACCACTTAAAACGATAATAGCGTTGTTGTCGCGTTCGGCGGATAACACACCGCGGGATGTGGGCTCAAATCCCAACAAAATATTATGTTTCCGGTGAAGGAAAACATTGTCAAGAAATCATAGTAGTTAGCAGGGTAGAAGGAATTGGTGGTAGAAATATCAGCTGCCTCTATCGTTAGACTCCTAAAATCGTTTCATTCTTTTGAACATTATCAGTTCCTTTAAAGGGGGTTAAAAATATATATTTTCACACCACCTGGTCGACAATGTCCAATTACATATCATGCAACCTCAACGTAAAGTAAAGCATTATCTCTTAAGACATATAAAGTTGTGTGAAAGTCCCTAGGGAATAAAATGATTTAGATAAAGTGATTTTAATTTGGAACGTTAAGATTTAACGATTCGTAAAGCAGAACTCAAAAAAAGGTGCGTCTACAAAGAAAAGACGGTGTTTGGTGCTGTGAAGTTGTTGAAAATTTTCAGTGAAACCTGAATTTCTATTGTCTCGCAGAATGTGTGAAAAGTAGAGTATGCTCCTCTAGAATAAAGCCTGTCTTCGCCTTAGGCAGCTTGAACCCCTCGCTTCACTCAGGACTCTATATAACTCCTCGCTCCGCTAGAGTCCCTCGTTAGCTCGTTACGCTCAGGGTTCAATATGCCGCCCGCGACGTACGACACTGCTTTATTCCCTTAGTACATAATCTACTATTGTACTCGTTACTCAAGATGTTATACCGGTCACTAATACCTACCTGCCTATAAGTAAAGGTATTTACTTATAAGAACTTCTATCCTTAAATATATTATTCAAGTTGAGTCATTCAATGACAGTCTGATTAGGTAATTAGAATACAAATCGTAAAAAAAACAAATCTTTGTTTCCAACGCAAAAAAAAGCATTCCTATAAACAAAAAACGCAGAGCTTAGATCAGTTTTTCAGCGAAGCCACATCGCGTGACGGTATTCAGTAGGTACTTATTTATTGTTCGCGAAACGAAATGGCCAAGATATTAGCATAAATCAATAGTTATCTACGCAGTTGGAAGAGAAATTATAATCGAAATAAATCGTAAAACGTTTTTGTATACTTAGACATAACAACAACAGCCACAGATAATTCTGCCTAATGGTTACCGCCACAGAAAAGAGAAGGGAAAAAAAATCTCACTTCAGTGGTTACCGCCGTTAATGGACACCTGGAGACTTACGCCCAACTCTAAACGCGGGCCCGAATAGATGCAGTTTGCATAATCACGCGAACGCGAACCTTAACGGGCCGAGATACGGTTTGCGGTCGCGTGATTTTGCAAACTGCACCTATTCGGGCCCGCGTTTAGAGTTGGGTGTAAGGCCCCTGCAACATATGTGGTGTTGATGTTTTACCAGCCCGGAGAAGTGTTTTTATAGGTACATTAGATCCTTTTTAAAGCGCCCCATGTTCTCGACGTGAATTTATCTGAAGGAAGAATATTCCACATCTTCATAGAATACATATCTATTAGTACAAGAAGAAGACAAGAGATGAAACGAGCGATAATACCGGAGGATATGGGATAAATAAATCACAAAGAATTTAACCCTTTTATAAACAAGGAAAACAGATACTTAGGTACCTACATTACAATAAAATATTATCTAGGCTTTTAACAGGCGGCCTTATCGTTTAATGCAATCTCTTCCAGGCAACTATACATGAATAACTGCGCCATACTCACCTGCTAAATTTCCTATATAGGTTATATGATTATTTACGGGATATTTACTGTGGTAAGGTTGTGGAAGGAGCTCCCGATATTTCGGCGCAGTTACATGCACCATGTTCACGGGGGTTCACGGGATATCCCGTAAATAATCATATAACTTTAGTGAACAACCGTGATAGTTTAAAACAGTGTTTCCTATATAGGTATTAAGATATGCCCTATAAAAATGGCAGGTAGGTATACATCTTGGCATTAAAGTCAAGAAACGGAACTAATATTTTTATCTGTCATATGTCAGAATAAATCCAAAAATGTATTTAATGCAGTGATATTATGTTGTTTTGAATGCTAACAATAATTAATACAATTGTCTAATAAATATACCTTAAAAGCTGATTCAACGTGGAACTTATTTGAGATGGTGGCGTCTTTATTAGTTTCTACATTTTACTGCCAAGCTGTAAGCCTCAGAAAGAAATAATCATTCAAATTGAGTATGTTATTGTTTAAGATAGGTTACGTACTTACCTACGAGGACGTTTGCAAAACTCGGCTTTGCATCGCGACACTTGATGACAAAAGACGTTTATTAGGTACTTACCTATTTAATAATCGGATTTTTGGTGTCCGTATAGCGGACGCGCACTGCTAATGAATTAAGTGCCTATAACCGCACTTACCCTCATTTAATAACCAGTAGGTTAGTTGAATAGAATAGTAGAAACTAGATTCTTAACACATTTTAATTGTTATCGTGTACACCATGTACCAATTTACCTAACTGCAAAGAGCGGATGGTTGGAAAATCCGAGGTTGTAAAATCCAAAGATTTAAATGGTACGTCAAAGTTAAACTACAGAGCATATATTATCTAAATACCGCTAAAGATGCGTGAAGAAAAACGGCTTCATAAATCAATTTGAGAAAGGTGTAGATAGAATGGCATAAAAGGAAGTTTTTAAATGAATACAAGCTATTCAATCCAAAATACAGTTATGTAGAGTTATTGTGTTGATTGTGGTCGCAACAAAAACAAAACCGGGGATAACGATTTGTTTTAAATTTAATGAACCGAGCTGTAACGCGCTTCAACAGATTTTATCTTCAAGGTGAAAACGATGGAAATATGTTTTACTAAATTGTACTACTTAAGTCATCGATTTTATCTACTTACACAACACTATTTTCAGGGTATACGCATTCTGTCCCTATCTTGACGTGGCTCTAATGTTTCGCAGTCAACTACTCTACCCTAGTTACTTAGATACTTTCGTACACCATTTACTTCTTTCCTATACATTTTCATACATTTTGATTGGTAGGTAAGTACCGACATACGGCTGTTAGCTAAATATGATCATATCTATTTGTTACATTTAATTTAAATGGAGCACAAAGACAAAATTTGGAGTAGCAAATGGTGGTATAAAATGAACCATGGTAAACAGATACGTTATCTTATCACCACCGGTAGCTGCGTTGGGAAAACAAAAGTGAAACATGCACTTGACCGAATGAGATGTATTTGCATTGTTATCTATTTATTTTAGTAGATGAATATGATAAAAATAATCTTGTTTTATGTTGAGCAAACTGTAACAAGTAGCGTCACCTAGTGGCGAGTAGCAATGTCTTATTACAACTGAGGTCCAATTTTCGTTCAGGGATTTCGTGTGGATAAGTAATGAGGTATCATAGAATTAGAATAAGCTGTGCTCTACATCGAGTGCAGAAGTTACTAACGTTAACGTTTAACGTTAATAACTAACGTTATTATGTAGTTAGTAAAGAAAATTATAGTATCGAACCGACCGTGTTAAGCTGGACCTTGTCTCATACTTAGGTACAGAGAATAAACAGTAGTACTAGATAGGACAGAAAAACTAGGTTTGTGGTACTGACTAACACTTGATAGAACCCTATCTACTTTTTGTATAGGTATGCGACCCCAACAAGCCGGACAGCAAGTTCACGGCGCCACTCGCCATCGGGCTGACGGTGACGCTGGGCCACCTGCTGGCGGTCGACTACACTGGCTCAGCCATGAACCCTGCGCGCTCCTTTGGCTCCGCGCTCGTCGCCAACGAGTGGGCTGACCACTGGGTGAGTTGACGGTGACGCTGGGCCACTGCTAACAGTCTACACGTATTATGTATGTAACTAGTACATGTTCGTACTATGAAAATTATTGCTTTCTTCTTCATTATTTAAGAGTTTATTATCGTTGAAGTAAGCTACATGACAGATGATTGACTTGTTAAAAGTGTTATTTATGCTTAAAATATAATTAAATTTAATACTACGTATATCGTATACGTATATAGGACTGATGAAATTAGGTATTTGAATCAGCTGATAAAGTTTTGAGATATAAGCGTTTAAAGTTTTTGTTCAGATTTGGAAGGGATGCTCTGTCCTTTTCTCGAAAAGCGAGTGTCAGTATAGAGTTTGTATGGTGATGTTTTAGTACCTAAGTGTAACATTAAAATGCTTATATTTTCCTTAATTTCGAATACCGTCATTTCAATATCGTTTCCGGAGATCGTATTTGTTTATTGTCACATACCTAATTATATAAGACAATAAAATAATAGTCAGACCAATCGCCTAATACTACTTTCAGCTCTACATACTCCTCTTTATATGCCTTCTCTTGTATCTGGTCTGTATTATTACTTATTATAACATAATGTAACTTGTGTGCGCAGGTGTACTGGGCCGGACCCGTTGCCGGCGGCATCGCAGCAGCCCTGCTGTACACGCACGGGTTCGCGGCGCCGCCCGAGGTGCACCCACCTCGCTACCGCCCCGTCGCTGGCGACGAGAAGGAGGTAACCAAGGTCTAAGCTAAACGTAGGTGCAAGAGATCCTCCTTTAGTAAGCGCTGGGCTGGGCTTCTCACGTACACACTTACAAATAACTTTTTTTAACTCGTCATCTCTAGGAGAAACGTAACTAACCAAATTTTTTGCTAAATTCGCAAATAAAGCTTGATTCACATTACATCGTCCTAGTCCAGTAGGGCCCTATATTTATTTAGGATATGATAGAACTGGTTATTATAAATGAAAAAATACTATGTCTTTGAAATATGTCACAGACATACTAAAATATCTCTTTATTTTACATTTTTTATTAATAAGCTTGAGTTAGATAAGGGGCCTTACGGCCAACTCTACCCGCGGGCCCGAATACGCGCAGTTTGCAAAATCACGCTACCGCAAACCGTATCTCAGCGCATTAATGTTCGCGTTCGCGTGATTTTGCAAACTGCGCGTACTCGAGCCCGCGGTTAGAGTTCGGCGTAAGGCCCCAGTAGCAATTTAGCACAGTATATAATTAAACCTGCTTCATATGTATTATAATAACGCTAATAATAAATGATGAATTACAAGCGTACTGGACGTCTAGCACCCACCGCCTGGACTGTAGAACAAGGAGTAAGCTAACATGAAATCCATTACAATACACCCGCACTTATCACCCGAGTCTCTACATCATATACATGGTGTTCGGATTCCATCGTCTATCCATCCACCTGTATAATTATCAAAGATCTTATAATTACACAAAGTTATTCAAATGTTCATCATCTATGGCTACTTTAAAGCTTGCTTTTCGTGATTAACGTCCACTTATAAAAACTAGCAGAACCTAATACCTATGCACATATTTGTAGATGATCTGGAATAGTCCTACAGCTTCAGCTTAGCGCTCAATTATCATGAATAACCAGTAACATAGGTTACTTAAGTATCGACTGCCTATAGTAAACTGCCTCATCATCATAATTTCAGCCTATCATGTTCCCACTGCTGGGACTCCCTAATCTCTAATTCCTTGCTGGGAATGGGCCCTAATCCACCATGTTGGCCCAGTGCATGTTGGTGAAGGTCTTGTCTTTGAACGTTTGAGGTTCTTGGACATACCTCGGTTTCCTCATGATGCTTTCCTACGCCGTTTTTGAGCAATGACATATAAGTACTAAATAAGTCATTGCTGCAGTGCCGAGGATAGAACCGGTCGCCGCCAGGTAGTAAAGCACACATGCTACCGGTCAGCCACCATGGCTCTAGAAAACTACATACGCGAAGCCATTCTAGGATTAATAATTTTGCAATTAAAATCCCGTAAAATATTTAGTTAATTTATCTTAATTACATTCTATTATTACTACGATCTGCAAGCGGCCCTCTTCTTAATATCCCTTGTCTAAACTCCCTTTATGTGGAATTGAAACTTCGTCTAATGAAGAATATGTGGGTGTTTGTAGCTGAAGCGACTAGATGGCGGTAAGGGGGAGGAGCTGGCCTGAAGTCGCGACTGGCGGCTCGTGCCGCCACCGCGGCCTGCGCCCGCCGCCTGCGCCGGCGTCACCGTGCCCAGCGAGACCCGGCTCGCGGCCTCCGTCACCCACCACTACCTGTGAACACACATACCACCAGACCTACCAACCGTCCAAGTTACTTCTTAACTAGAATCTGCTCGTTCCTAGCAGTCCAACTAAACCAACAACTGGCAAGCCACTACTTTACTTTTCTACTTTGCTGCCTGCTACTGACTATTTTTAGTCAGCGAGTTTGAACCAATAGCGGCAGAAATGGTCGTCGCTGATTTTTTCAACATCTTTTTCAATGTGGTGAAATTTGGCCTCGGGGTTGCTTCCCTTTGCCAACCTTGGCCCAAGAGGCTATATTACCTCTGGGGAAGTGATTCGTGGTGTGTAGACTTCCTGTGAAGGCGACATTCTCAGCGGCATTGTCGGCAACAATGGTATGCACTTCTGTAGTTGGACTTCTAGAAAAATTCCAGTACGAAATATTTAATCTGACAATAAATCACTACGAAAATATTAATATTTAAACAAAATCAGAACAATTACTGTGAACAAATGTTACCTAGCCGTACTGAACAAGAAACAATGTGTATTCCTTTGACATTTTTATAAACAAAGTTCGCTCGTAGAATAAAGTTCTGTGAGAAAACAGAGCTAACATATCTGAGACAGAAATTATACCTATCTATACAAAAATCTAATAACCGAGCTTTATTATGAAATAATGACCTGTTATGGGATGAATATAAATCGCACCTAGGAGTGATACAATTAACAGGGGCCTTACGGCTAATTCTTAACGCGAGCTCGAATTAGCACTCAAACAGCGCAGTTCGAGAAATCAGGCGAACGTGAACCTTCACGCGACGATATATAGATACGGTTTGCGCTCGCGCAACTTTTCTAGCCTACAGGTACCCCTGTAATGATATGTTGAGCTAGTGATCATCAATCTTCACACCGTCATCACAAGCCAACGGACTTTGGGTGAAACTATACAATTATCACCAATACTTATTGTGGTGGCAGCCATTTGTTCGCGAGTGTTCACGTACTTATAGATTTTATATAACTTTATGAAATGTTTAAATCTGATGCACCTAGCACTTTATACAACTATACAATATTTTGTAACAAAATATGTCAGTGTTGTTCATATTAATGAGGAATAGGTATCTCACGACGCTCTCCGTAAATTATACAATATTAATTATGATATACTATAATTTATACGAAAGTGTTTCTCGTGATAGGCCCCACAAATGCACATCTATTAAGAAAAAAACTTAAGATTTTATACTATACGATATTCGAGATTCTATTTAAAGTAAGTTTAAATAAAATATAATGTTTAAGGACCTAGATAAGTACAGTTTTCTAAAATATATGGATAGTGAAACAAACATTATATTGTCACAAGGTTTTTTTTTGATGGCAACACTGATTGTAGTCCACGGAACACTATTACTCAGTCTGTAAACAATTTTGACACTTGGTTTGTATATTTGACATTAACCATAGATAAACATGATCAAAGAAATGCCTTGTAACAAAATATACTAGTTAGACTATCGAAGTACAAGTTCAAATCATCCCCTTCTAAATAAGTTTTTATGCAAGAAGTATTTTACTCAAATTAGCTCTCGTAAAAATAATACTATCTTATACCTCAATTAAGTATCTAACTTTATGATGCAATGATGCCTCGAATAAAATCTGTATTTCTTTTCCGTATTACAATGTATCACGAAAACTTATTTTTTTCTTTAAGTAGGTACATAGTTTAAGTACCAATAGAACTTTAATATCAAAGTGTTCATAATTATTTCTACTTGATTGTAACTATTGAAACTTTGTAAATGTATAATTATTAAATTCGGTTTAATAAATCTGATATTATTTTATACACACCTTTTATTTCTAATACTTTAGAATTTTCCTTACCGCATAAATACTAAGTAGAGGTAGGTTTTATTTTCTAAAAGCTCGTTATTTTATAAATAGTTACTAAGAAGATACTTTCAAGTCTTTTAATTTATATTTTTTTAAATATATAACTGGATAAAGGGCCTGTGCCCTTGATTCAAGGGTCTGTACCCCGGAGTCCGTGGAGCTGTTCTACAAATCAATATGTACATAGTTAATTGAAATTATCAAAAAAAAAATTGATTTGCCTTAGGCATTTATTAAGAGCCCGTTCCCTTTTACGCCAAATGCGCTAATGAAAACCAATAAGTACGGCACAAAGAAAATTATTTGTGCTGTGTATGTTTTCTTTAGCGATGTTGGCGTTATTCGGAACACGTTATTAGTTACCCAACTAAATATCTCACATTTGTTGACGAAAAAAGCAACGAAAACAGGATTTTTAGCGTTCTTTTTCTATCAAATAGAAAATTCAATTTATGTAGTAAATAGACCTGAGGCCTTACCCCTAGCTCTATTTTTGCGAGCCAACTTTTGGTAGGTACCTGATAGGTACCTAAAATTAACCAACTTATTTAAGCTGCATCGTTTAAAAGCGTCTAACTTGAATGAACTAAAATCCGTTTTACTATGCGTGTGATTGTGATTATCGTTCATTCAAGTTAGACGCTTTTAAACGATGCAGCTTAAATAAGTTGGTTAATTTTAGGTACCTATCAGGTCCCTACCAAAAGTTGGCTCGCAAAAATAGAGCTAGGGGTAAGGCCCCTGTATTTTGTATTGAAACTAACCGATTAAAATTTTAGAAAAACAACACATTACCTCCAATTTGCAAAAGAAGTTTTTTTGTAAAACTCTAGAAGGGGGAAAGTTTCAGGACGGATTTCGTTAAATTACTGACATAAACAAAAAATAATAATGGAATGGTTTAGTTGTCTTATATTCGTCTTAAATTACGGCTTTATTTTATCGTTTTATGCCCGAAAATCGAAATAGGTACCTACCTAAAATTTAACGACGCATTTTGTAATACGACTCTTAATATGCTCGTAATTGAGACCGATATCGCTTGCGGTTGAGGTTGAAGTATCAATTTTACCACAATTGAAACATATCACTTACCTTACAGATAATCTTTAATGATTTACCTAAACAAAGTCAAGGTGGACCGCGTATAAATAACGTAATCAAACCACAATGCGTTAGAAATAGCTCAGCTATTATATTACAAGTTATTAACTTAATATAACAAGGTCATTTACATTTCGTACAATTAGGACTCAACTAAGTTAACATAATGTGGGTCTAGTTAAGTCAGCTATTAATTAAAACTAAATACAGTGTAAACACTTTAAAACGACACTTAAGGGACTGCGCGTTTAATAGCGTTATTCAGAGTTGTTGTTAAATGGAGAGAAGAATAATCAATATAATTTTACTATTATAATATGTATTTACTAGTAAAGTATAAAATTTATTTATTTATTTTATTCACCCAATGTACAACTATCGTTGCAGAAATGTCCTAATTCAATAGTGTAAGTCAATTTAATAATATAAATCTAATTAAACATTAAAATAATTTTTACACACAAAAACACACTTCAGATAACATCGTCATTTTTAATTCTACAACCAAGCAGAAAATAAATAAATCAATTTTCTTAGAATCTTCGGTACGTACCTATGATGCTGACAGTCGAGACAAATTTGCTTAGAAAGTACTGTTTATTGCTTAATGATGACGTCTTGTTGTCGTTATTTAGAGTGGGAGTAATACTACATAGAGTGTAACATTGTGTGGAGTACAAGGTTAAAAAAAAAAAAACAATACCAACCAAAGTCAAGTATTTTCGACGTTTTAGGGACTTTGTCGTTAAATCAAGTGTCGCTATATAGAGTTTACACTGTATATGAAACATTGAAGAAAATCCACAGATGCTCATTGATCTGCTATTGTGGATTTTATTTAATTATTATGATTAAAAAACACGATCAAATCAAAAAGTCACTTAGCCACTCCTGCTATTCATTTACAGTATGTATAATTATGTACACTGTACATGTACAGTATAGCCTGTTTAACTTATCAATCTCATAGATTCATTGGAAAACAAATACGAATTTTGGATTGATTTTCCACTTTCATGTGAAATATGCGACAACGCTGCGTTTCTGGGAACATGGTAAAAACGCGTATTCATCTCCTTTTATTGTCAAACATTCAACAAAAACACGTAAACAAAACATTGTTTTGCCAACAAAGCGTGGAAACCCAGTAATTGTTATCTGACGCCCCACTGAAAACATTTTTCTTTTCGAGGGTAACGTGCAGGATAAAATCATAAAAACTTTCGCCGCGAACTCCGCACGTGTTATCCGAATCCGCTATAGAGTATCCTATTCTGAACGACTTCCAAAAAGGAGGGGTACTATGTTCGTCTGTGTGTATTTTTTTTTTTAAAGTAAAATCATTATAGAAAAAAAAAACTAAATTTATAAGCATTTTCATATTCTCCTCAGCAAATTATTTATGTTAACGCGTCGAACTCCGCGTCACAGTTGATATGGGTTTATATGGGTGCAAGTGGCTACAACACTTTCTCACAAAAATGCCTTGATAGCCGTTCTAATTTAAACAAAAAAAAAATATTTTCTTTGGTCTACTCTCTTTCTGAATAGACTCTAAGAAGATTAAAGCTTGTCCACAAACACACACTCGCGCACACACACACGAAACATGTTTTGTTCACGTGGTTTTGTCAAACGTTTCGAGCAGGATAACCACCAAGATATTCCATATTATAACATTAAAAGGATAAATTAGAATTTAAAAGATCCCCGACCAACTCGGATATTGTTCATAACTTTTAAATCGTGGACAGGTTTTCATCAAACATAGACCTTAATAAACCCTCCCAAGAACCTAGTTTATTAGGTCCACTCATTCAAGGTAAGAATAAAACAGTATCGGAGGAGCGATCAGTCTTAAAATATAAGGGCCTTAAAAACGTTACTCAATTTGATCTATGCTTAAAAATGCTCGCTCAACTTCTCGCTAACAGCAATCGCCACACGCGAAAACAAGACAGAGCTATTTTAAGCATAGATTAACTTGAGTAATGTTTTTTAAGTAAGGCCATAAGAGACTAGTGAATTCGTTCAAATTATCTCTAAGCTGCTTTCTGACTTTACAACCTGGATAATATTACACTTAATAGGGACAAAATATTTACACGCATGTTTTTTTTTTTTCTTAAAATTAACTAAGCAATATGAACATTTTTAACAGTAAAGAAATATCTAGTATTTGGAAGGTTTACAATAGCAAAATCAAAACTATAAATAAAAGTTACATCGAGCGTGTTTCTGTTTTAGGTTCAGAGTAAACAATTGCTCATAAAAAAGATGAAAACACAATTTTATACACCTTGCCAAGTATGTGGTTTGGAGATGGTCATCTTTTGTACATATGCCTATAATCATAATAACTTAAAGTAAGAATCAATTCCCTTTTCTTGTATAATAAATGCATGATTGAATAAATCTATAAACGTCATGAGACTCTTAATATCACTAATATTAAGTATTTTAAAACAATAAAAATATAAACTTTTTCAAAGTATTTCGATTAAATTGATGATAGCAGTTTTTTATTCAAATTATTATGAATCTCAGGTCAACACCTCTGTAAAATAAAGTGCACTATATTTCAAAAAACTCTCTCAAAACATGTACTATAATTGTTCAAAATTTGTTCATCAGGAAACCTATAATGATTGAGATCTTCCTAGAACACATCGGTCGTAAAATAGAGGGCCTTACTTAAAAACGTTACTCAAGTTGACATACGCTTAAATATGCTCCGTCTTGTTTTCGCGTGTAACGATTGCCGTCAGCGAGAAGTTGAGAGAGCATTTTAAAACATAGATCAACTTGAGTAACGTTTTTAAGTAAGGCCTACAAAGTACACTCTAACAAGGATCACATCAAACGTACTAAGATTAAAGCTGATATCTTATTTTATCTTTAGTATTAATGAGAGAAAAATGTAACAACCAAAAAATCTAAACTTGGTAACAACGCCCTCATTCTGTTTTATCAATTTTCAATTAACCCTTTGTCAGACTTTACAATCTTGTACACCACTACTTTCATTAGAACATCTAAATAAGTGGTGGGGTATAAATTACCCGATACACCACTACTGGTACGGGGGTACTGTTACCCTTTGTTTTGATGGACATAAGAAGTAGTTGGACGAATGCCACGGACTTTGGTGGACCAACTTTCGCTACAAACAACTCAAAATGTGAAACCTAAGCTAGTATGCTATATAAACTTGAAACATTTCTGTTTAGTGTGTGGTATCCGCGTTTTGAAAAGCACAGAGTCGGCGCGGTACTGCGTCGATAGAAGCGGCGTGTAGCCCATCACCTGTGAAAAAGTATAGTCACAGGTCATATTTACGAACCCCTAACTTTTAGCTGTCACGGACGGGCAAAAAAATCAACAATAACTGTTGGAAATAAACTTGAAGTATCATACTTCAAATTTATTTCTACAAGTTCAAGTATGTATGGAAAGTTTATGAAAGTGTGAAAACAATAGAAAAACTTAATCTATACTAATATTATAAAGAGGAAAGATTTAATTGTTTGTTTGTTTGCATTGGATTGGTTCCGAAACTACTGAACCGATTTGAAAAATTATTTCACTGTTGGGAAGCTACACTATTCCCGGGTAACATAGGCTACATTATATTATGTAGCGAGGCCGAAGGCCGAGCTTACACCCGTGCGAAGCCGGGACGATCGGCTAGTGTTTAATAAAGACAGTTTTCTGCTAAAGATGTCCCGCGCCCGCGCCCCGCCCCGCCCCGACCAGCGCTTTCCCCCGACTGTACCGCTCTCGGAAACGCTGATTATCATCTGACATTTGCAAGTGCGTGAAGAGATGCCACAATTCCAGCCAGAAATAGACAAGAGTTTCACTCACGTCCTTTCTGTTATTTTATTCATTTATTTTATCAACTCTGATAATTTGATTTGCTTCTAAGTATATACTGTGATGGATCCTCCACAGAACACAAAAATACCGTTGGGTGCACGTCAGCTTGTCAAAGGTGCGCGTAGGCAAAAGAAGCGCGCATATGCACGTACAAAAGCGAGCATATACGAGCAAAAAAAATTGTCGTCGGACTGCACGTCAGAAGTGAAAACTTTAGTAGGTAATTCACCTATTCCACAAGAAAATGGCGCTGTTATAAAATTTACGGATATCTAAGCGTGACGGTCACGCGTATTCAGTGCCTTTTCTCCATCCCAAAAAGTGCCCAAAGTGCCTAAAGAAGTTTTTACTTTAAAAATCATCTGAAACCGCCCAAAGATCTAACCAGTATCGAAGAGAAATGCTCACCTGAGAGAAGAACTGAATGCACTTGTGTCTCTCGTCAAAGTGCGTGTCGTCTGAAGACAGCGTCACGGGACACCCTGGGCAGCGGAACGTCCACCGGGAGGTAACCTGGAACAAGTACCAATCATTACCAGCCTATCCCACTGTTGGGACAGAGACTTTCTCTCAGAGATAGGATGGGTCATAATCCACCGTACTGGCCAAGTGCATGTTGGTGAATGTCATAATATGTCTTTGAACTTGTTGAGGTTATTGAACGTACCGGTTTCCTCACTATGTTTTTCCTTTACCGTTTTTGAGCGATGGGATCGAAACTGCAAATAATTTAAGTGCCTACTAAATAACTCAGTGGTTCAGGGCCTAGGATTTAACTGGGAGCTGTCAGATTGTAAAGTGCATATGTTACCGCTTGGCCACCATCGCTCTTTACACTTAAGGTTATTTCCTCTTTTGTCGGGAGTTTATAAAAAAAAACTATTTATACTTGTTTCGCCTTCAGGTGGGATTTGCGATCGTGCTCCGCGTCAGAGACGAGGCGACTGTCTCAGTCACGCGCCTACCTAGGTGTCGTCGATTAAGTTGACTTTTGATTACTCAATAATTTATTGCATATTATGAAATTCAAATACAGATCTTAGGTAGCATGTTTGAGGTAGGTATCACATAATGACCCTTGTTGGGTATGGCAATAAAGTGCGGAGCGGATTGATTTATTCCATAATTGATTTGTTTTCTAAATACTCGTTTAGACTATAGTAACATTTTGCTAGCAATGTTTTTTAGGGTTTAGGCTAATTTATTTTCGTTTTCAATGTCTTTTATCTGTACTGTTAGTTTATTATATATTTTGATGGACATCGGATTAGGGCCGGAACTATGCATTGCTAATTTAGAGGTTGGTAAGATAAATTTATTAATCACAACTTAAAAAAACAGAAAATTAATGAAAAATTAAATGTTAACTAAAAACTAAAACTTAAAATAATTAATCTATACCTACCTATATACAAATTAATATATCAAGAAACAATATTCACAAAAAAGGACTAATCTAAAAACCCCTCAGTGGAGGGTAAGAATAATTTATGTTAATAGACCTTATTCAATAGTTTCGGTTATCATCTAATTTCCTGAAAATTGTGAATACTATTAGTATTTAATATGATGTAGATACCTTGACGGGTGGTTGTCTAGTGATATGCGCGACGAGGTAGTTCATGGCGATATCCTCGCAGTTCATGTACTCGTCGACGTAGTCTCTGATGGCAGCCGGTAGCTGCCGCCAGTACGCCCACAGGTAGTAGCGATGGATGAATGCGGCGCCCGTCAGAACCATACTCAGCTCGCAACTAAACCATAACAGTAAAAAGCCTGTTAAAAGCCCAGATAGTAATTTTATTGTAATGTATCTGTTATCCTTCTTGTTTATGTGGTCTTTAAAATAAAGAGTTATTTTAACACAAATATGTAACAATTTAATGTTGTATTAATATTGGGTAGCGCGGATTTACCCCACGCGAAACACCTGACATTATGGATATACAAGGAATAGGTCAGAACAAAGTGAACGACATCACCGCGCGACTTAGTTCGCGCTATTTCGCGAGTAGCGTTTAGATTCTCTGGAGCGCAATCTATAATATCTATAAGTTTAGAAACCCAAACCTCAGCAAATGGTAAAATTGTTTTCCAATATTTTAATAATCAAGTAAACACTATTTTTACCCCCGATGCAAAAAGAAGGGTGTTATAAGTTTGACGTTTGACGTCTCTATATGTATAGTCTGTTCTGTCTGTGACATCGTAGTTCTCAAACGGCAGAACCGATTTCGATTTCGTTTTTTTGTTTGAAAGGTGACTTGTTCGAAGTGTGTTATTAAACAATAATAAATTCATGAAAAGTATAATAAATTCATAAAACTACAATTATACGATTATTTACGGGATATCTACCGTGGTAAGGTTGTGGAAGGAGCTCCCGATATTTCGGTGCAGTTACATGCACCATGTTCACGGGAAGACGTGAACATGGTGCATATAACTTGCTGATGAGTAGCAATGAATGCATGAATCGATATGCTCCGTAATAGTTGTCAGAGACTAGTTTTCTTTGCCAGACATTAAGCCGCCAAACGACAGTGTATTAACATAACATTCCTTACGTGTACCTCTTAACGCGGTCTCGAAACAGCGCTGAAAAGTGCAGTTCGGAAAATCACGCAAACGTGAACCTTACCGCGAGATACGGTTTCTGGTAGCGCAACTTTTCGCATTACTTAAAAAGAATCACTTAAAACAGGTAGCCGTTAGGCCCCTGTGCAAATCTCACCTGTAATTGGAATTGTATAAGAATCCATTGTTGAAGTTGAGATCCCAAGCGTGGTAGCGGCCGGGAAACCCGACGATGCGGTCGCGATGTTCCCGCCACACTCTGTGAATACGATACATTTAATTTAGTCGTTTTAATTTGCCACAATGCGAAACGCACAAAATTTCTAATAATCATTACCAATTAAACCAGTCAAAGTTACAGTCTAGTCAGTCAGTATTATGATGTGACAACTTATGGTCCATGTTAACGATATCGCTGCTTCCCATTAATTGAGTACTTTTACAGCCTTAGAACCTATCTGCGGTTAAAAAAAAAAGGTTCAATCTGATCCAGCCCGTCGAAAAATAAGGATGAGGTAGCAAAAAAATCTTAGCAAAATCTGAAGTGGCTGCTTGGTATGATCTCGCACATGATCGAAAAAGGTTGTACTTTTTAGTATCGCAGGCCAACACATATGCGCCAAGAAACTTAACGAACCAAAAAGTTGTGTATGTCAAGTATTATTACCTGAAAGCGAAGACGATCTCATCATGCCTGAGATGCGCATCATCATCGACACAGAGCACGGCCTCGGTGTCTATCAGATTGTAAGGCAGGAAGCGGTTGTTGAGCGAGTTGCGAGCCGCGCGCACCACCGCCACCGGCGCTCCGCTCTCCGGCCATGAAGCTACTGATGACGGAGACGATGGCCCGTTCCATACAACCACCACCTGCGATGTGCCGATGTTAGTGAAACTCGACTCCTTATCACCCTCACGGTAATGGAGTGTATGAACAATACACGTTCTCTAACTGGGAACAACAGGTATACAGAAATACAGAGGAGAAAAAGAGGGGTCATTGTACTGATCAAGGAGAGGACGGATCGTTCTAACACGTTACTAACTGTGATATGGATTGGTATTAGCGACACTACTTATCACCGCATGACCTGTTATGCGAGTGAATAGTGGATACGTTTTTTATGATGACATGGGCTAGCGTTTGAGCTCAACTCACCGCGGATGGAAAGTGACAATGTGGTCTAAGATGGAGCAAGGTATACAGAATTAGTTGGCTATGGTATGGTAAGTCAAAAGGCGGACATTGTACTATTAAGAAAAACTTCTGCGGTTCTGATACAGGACTAAAGCAAAACTTACAAAAATAATACCTTATCCATACATTTTGCTGTGTCAATGATCGTTTTGTAGTAGGAGCAGGAGCACATGATGTTTTCTTATGATAATATGGTTGGTCCCATACCAGATATCGTTTTAATTCGATTCGTGATATAACATGATAACCCCCATTCGGTTTAGCATGCTTGTAATTCAGTGAATATACAACTTTTTTTTAAACCGCACGATTAGTGAGCCGTAATTCAGAACTAGACTGGGCTTCTTATTGCTAGGGCCATGTAAAGGTAGTGAAGTGTGTCATCACCTTGTTCAAGTAGGGCAGCCCTCGAAGCCTTGCGAGCGCAGCAGCAAGCACGGCCTCGCGTTCGTACGTAAGGATCACTATCGTGAACTGCTCGCGCGGCCGGTCGCCGCCCAGCGCCTCGCTGAACTCCCGCCCCGCACCACCCGCACCCGCCCCGATCGGACGGAACCCCGCCGCCGATCCGAGGAACCGCGCCTCAGACGTGACCGCCGGGTCCCATGGTAGTTGCGGGAACAGTGCGAATGGTTCGCCCCACTCATTCCACGCGTGGTACGCATGAACTAATCCTAGAGAATAGTTACGGCGGTAAGCGGGGCTTGCGTATGGTGCTTCCAGCGGACCGAGCGTCTCCTCGGGCTCTGGGTCGGGAGGCGCGGGTTCCGTGTGTGGGGGTGTGTGTGATTCGTTGAAGGCGGGTGGCGCGGGCGTGGGCACGGCGGCGCGCGGCGGGATCAGTAACCGCGACCGGACTGTAGCCACCAGCGAGTCCACGCTCGCCTGTGGCCAATTTTTTAATGTTTATTTATATATCCATCCATAGGAACACAAGGTACACTTATTTGTCAAGTTACAGATGCACATTCGATCTTAGACCCGTAACAGACGTATCGAACTTGGCCGACGAACCACCGTCTGACCAACGAGAGAGAAAGAGTGAGAATATAATTCCCCTTTCTTTTTCTCTCGTTGGTTGACGTGGTTGACGTCAGCCAAGTTGACGTGTCTGTTACAGCTTTTACAAATGGCAATGATTGATATTAGTCCGAGTGAAGAGAAGGTACTCAGCCTGCGAGAGCAAATTGGCATTTGTAAGTTTATTTTTTCAAAGAGAATTAGCGAACCGTTGATCTGACCTTAATAAAATTTTGTACATGCATATTATACAGTTTTAAGTAAACACTGTTTTAAATTATCACGGTTGTTCACTAAAGTTAAATGATTATTTACGGGATATTTACCGTGGTAAGGTTGTGGAAGGAGCTCCCGATATTTCGGCGCAGTTACATGCACCATGTTCACGGGAAGACAACATCCCGTCTTCCCGTGAACATGGTGCATGTAACTGCGCCGAAATATCGGGAGCTCCTTCCACAACCTTACCACGGTAAATATCCCGTAAATAATCATTTAACTTTAGTTT
This sequence comes from Agriopis leucophaearia, assembly GCA_949125355.1. Lineage (NCBI taxonomy): Eukaryota > Metazoa > Arthropoda > Insecta > Lepidoptera > Geometridae > Agriopis > Agriopis leucophaearia. Next base: position 10,628,228 of record OX421264.1, read on the forward strand.
TAAGTAAGTTTAAAACTGGTGAGAAATTTACAAGGTTTAAGTTTGAATGAAAATCGGATTTATCTCGATGTGAAGATGTCGAGGTCGCAATTTGGGGCAAAAGGAGAAACTGAATTTGCTAATAATTTATATTTTATCTATGGTCAGAGCAATCTGTTTTGCTTTCTCAATGAGGAAAGTGAAATCACACGAGATAGTATTACGGCATTCGTAGGGATTCGCAAATATATTCGCAACAATACAGTGCAATACAGCATATAATGAACATGGTCAATAGTGGAACTACAACAGTAGTCTTATTTTCTCTTTAGCGTTAAAGAGAGACAAACATAGTTTTAGATCCTCATCAGCTCCCTAATCCTCATTCATAAGCTGGGTTGCATTGTACATAAATTGTTTAATGGGTTTTTCCGCAACCCAAATTGTATACGTTTTTTCACGGGTTGATTATAAATGGCCTTACAAACTTTACTTAAGTAAACAATGCTTAAAATTAAAAAAAAAATGCTTAAGGCGATCACACGCGAAAATGAGACGGCAACTTTAAGCATTAATTAACTTAAGTAATGTTTTTTTAATGCTTAGAAGTTCACAACACACCTGCACAGAGCTGAGGTACCGCTCCCACAGCACGCGGCCCTGTCGACGCAGCGCTAACAGGTCGGCGTCACCAAGCGCTCGCAGAAGGAAATGCAGCTCCGGCGCGCGCGCAGCTGGCAGCGGAACTACCGCGCGCCGCCAGTCCAACGTCTCACTGAACGGCAGGTGCACGCGATCACCTCCCATTACCTGGAAGAGATTGCACCAGTTGTATCACCACTTCTTACGAGTCGATATTTCGTCAGTCCAAAACCAAGTTTTGCCCCTGCGCGTAACAGTAACAAAAATATGCGTTCTACGCTCGCAGGAATAGATACGCACGAGTTTGCGCCCGCTCAGAACTAAATAACGGCAGCGACAAGTGATAAAAACTGCAAAATACTCAAGAACTATTTTAATTATAAATATAAATAAATAGTTTTTTTTATCCCTCGTTGCCGATAATGTAGTTTATACACAAACTTTCCCACATACAGGGTCACGCAGAAAGGACTACTAAGCCGAAAGGAGGTCAATGTAGAACAACTTTTTTCATGGAACCAGAAATTGCGAAAAATAAAACAGCTGTGCCATCCATTTTGTTGAGTGATATATATGTGACCGTAATTTTTCTATGGAACAGCTGATTTTTATCGCGATTTCAGAGTCGGTCCCATAGTAAAGTTGTTCATAATGGTGAGTATAAAGACCTCCTTTCGGCGTAGTACACCCTTTCTACGTAACCCTGTGTAATATTAGTGTGGTTACCACGGGTATAGCGCCGGAGCGCAATGCTTCGTACAAACGCGCTTGTAGCAGCGCTGTGCTCGCGTATGACTCATCAGCGGGCGCCAATATCAAGGCAAAGGTAGAGTCTCGCAGCACGGCGCGCCGCGAGCGGTCGGTGCCGCACAGCGCCCAGTCGCCGGCCGGCAGTAGAGCCCGGCGCTCCACGGGCGGCTCGCACTCGAACTGCAGCAGGAAGCGGTCAGCGGGTGGCGCTGCGGACACTGCACGTTTCAGTCGTTCCACCAGCAAGCGCGACCGCTCCCCCTCCGCGCCGCTCGGCGGCGGCTGCGACCCCTGAAAGCTGCGTCTCGCTCATCAACTCATATCAAACCTAATTGTCCCCAACGACTCGTTACCCAAGAGTCAATACATCAAACTTATGCGCAACAAAGCAGGAAAGGCAAAAAAAATAAGGACTCGGTAGTGGCATTACAATATCATTAAGATATTAGCATAAATCGATTTTAAAATTTGTTACGAAAGGATCGAAAGAAGAGAGTTCTGAAAAATTTGGGTACATGAGTTATATGAAGAACATTTATGAACCATTTTTTTTTTTATTGCAAGTATTTATTAGCAGATTGGTCCCATCCCATAGAAATTTCATCAAAATCGGTTCAGTAGTTTGCCTTTTAAATCAAAATGCAAAATCTTGTAACTTTGAAACCAAAATTGCATATTTAACTAATTTTGTGAAGTCGGTTTTTTTAATTGATTATTATGAAGGGCACTTTTTGTTCTAATATGTTAACTGAAATGGCTGTATGGTGTCCGGGGAAGAAAGTGGTTAGTTCCCGCACTGGCGAGTCGGATCGTTACCTGAGCAAGTATGTACGTCTTGCGGGCGCGATGGGTGCACACTCGGCCCAGACGTCGCCACCAGGCGGACCGAGCGCGGGCGGAGTCACGATGTCGAACCCAGGCCGGAACTGATCGTGAGTGAAGGTCGACTGCGCGAGCATCGCCCGTCCGGTGGAGGCGCCTCGGAACGCGTCGCCTGACCCCACCGACAGCTCTCTGCGCGCTAAATTCAGTAGCACGTGGTTCCGTCCGTCGCCACCCCAGTAAGGCAAGCTCTTCAATGCCGTCTCATTCAAGTATAACTTGAAGGAATCTGCCGTTGACCTGAATCCAATTTTTTCTTTTTATGTTCAATTCAAATTCCAAAATAATAGAGTAATTTAGGAGACATAACAATTGTCGTAATGTGTAATTGTCGCATCAGTGTCTAATTATAATTTTACTATGATTGCATTAAATTTAAGGTTTTTCTCTTCTTCTCATTTTTAGGGTTCCATACCCTAAGGGTGTTAATGAGACCCTATTATTAATCCTATGCTGTCTGTCTGCCCTACATTTTAACAGATGCATCTTTTGAACAATAGATTGTTGACATTTTCAGAGAATATGAAACGTTCCAACAAATTAATTTCAAAAAAGCGACAATCACCGGCCAACTGCGAGTCGGGCGCCAGAGATCCCTAACTGAAAGAAAATACAAATATGATTTTTTGGGATAAAATCGGTTAGAATTGTTTAATTTCAATGTGAAAGAAAATTTAAAGTTTAAGTGTAGAGCCCTCAGTGCGCGAGTCTGACTCGGACTTGGCCGGTATTTATTTTGAATAATAATTTCGGGCAGTTTTTTTTTTGCATTGACACATTTTTATTGGGACATTTTATACGAAAGGTGTTTTATGTGCGATTAATTATTAAACAAAAAAGTAATACATACGTTGCACTTTTATCCAATGGGAACGCTTCTCCGACAATGACAAGGTAAATGCAGGCTTCGTTGGGTTCGCGCGTCAGGTGCGGGTTATATCCGAGTGTCTGTCGCAACGTAGTCTTCAAGAAGCCATCCACTTCCGCACCAGCAAGTGGCGCGTACTTGTCCGGATCGTATAAATAGACGGGAAAGCCTGAAGTGAGCGAGCAGCGGGAATGGTCGAAGCAAGAGAACATCCGGCAATGTAGTTCGGAGCTGGTGTCCAGAGGTGGCAGGACACGTGGTGGTCGTGAAGGGAGGATGGGGTCGGGTGGCGCAAGCGCAGGTGAGTCACGGCGCGTAGCTTCCAGCTGAGCCAGCCGAGCTTGCTCGGCGGAAGCCCGTAATCTCTGCAACTCGGCGGCGGCACGCAAATGCTCGGCGCGGGCGCTGTCGGCTCGTGAACTCGCCGCCACAGCTTCGCGCTGCAACCGCCCGCGACGAGCTTCCAACTCGCGCAGTTCCGTCGACACGGAAGCCTGCAATTACACCACGTATTATAATGCCTGCTGATAAACCAAAACAGAACCTAATTTTCATAAAAAGGTCAGCCAGGACTTGTAAGAACCAATCTCAAAAATACACAAGTCCGACTCGCACTTGCCAGTTATTTATTTTGCTATCTTAATAATCTTAAATAACAGAAATTTTATTTATTTACAATTTACAAAAAAAATCCTTAAGGGTGCTTTTCCACACAGCTGGACGCGAGCGGAATGGAGAAGAGACATGCCAATGAGAGGAATTGACCTATCACATTAGTTGAAATCTACATCTTGTCTTTGCTCCGCTTCAGTGGAAACAATCAAAGCAGCGTTTCTGCTTCAATGGAAACACTTACTCATTTGATAGCTTCAGTGCAAACGCAGCTTAAAGCTCCAATGAAGATCTGGTATGTTTATAAATAAGTGTAAAAATTGCCTGATGTGCAGCACCTTTGAGTAAGTCGAAAATAACCCCCTACATTTAATTTGCAAGTGTAGCTTGCTATAGGCTTGCCATAACTCAAAAAAACAATATCACGCGGTGAATGCTTACCTCCCTGCCCGATACCTTTGCCATCTTGCCATCCTTAGTAGGATATCTCGATGGATGAAGATTTGGTTAAACAATGTGTGAGTTGTGTTTACGAATGTGTCGGCTTACTTCGGATACCTCAGATTGTGTGTTCTTAGGGCAAACTGTAGTGTTCAACTGATTTCTTTTGTACCCACATGCTCTATATATAACTGTTAATAAAATATTACCTATAGGCACCAAGCTAACTGTGAGTGATTATCATCAACTTTATTATTTAGTTTTTATCTAACTAATCTCATTTCACACCTCCACATCCAAATTGAGTGAATCTTTCTTCCGATGAAACTTCCAAAATCAGACAGTAAAATAGAAGAAAAAAACTTGTTAGTCAAATGAAATTAAGTTTATCAAGCTTCATTCATATTATTTCTTTTCTCATCCCACTTAAATCTGACTGTTAACAGATGAACCAACTTACCTTCATTCTTAACATTTCTTCTGACTGTTAACAGGAAGTTAATGATGAACCAACTTACCTTTATTCTTAACATTTCTTCAATTCTCACTTTAAGGTCAGCAGCATTCATTGTATAAATGTCTCCTAATGCTTCCAGAGTGTGGTGCAATGGGTTTGCTTCCACTGTGTTTGACTGTGTGTCATACTGCAAAAATATTTATAGAAATAACATGGAAACAATTACTGAGATAAATACAAATGTTACAATTTTATGACAGATCAGAGTGGATGAACGGCCGGTACAATCATGGCTTCTTGGCACTAAGAGAAGTTTATATAACTGTCAAAACTACATTGCGGAACAGGGAACTGTACCATATGTACATAACATGATAAGACTTCAATACAAACTGACAATGAACCATAGTGTGGGGAATGATCGGTGTTTTACTAGGTTTCTGTATGCAAAGAGTGTCAACGGGACTATTGACCTCTGGAACTATGTGGTTGAAATAAGCGAAAAACCAGTAGTTAACAAAACCAGTGTAAAAAACCATTCAGTGAGCCAGCACTTATTTCAACCACATCGTACAGCTGGCGATATTTTGTATGTACCTACTTACCTAGCAACCCATAATTATTACAAATATATATATGTAGTATGTTTAGTATATTACGAGTAAATTACCTACAAATTATTACCACCCTATTACAGTGGTTTCACAACGAGTCACACCAGATCCTGGCACAGTATAACTCATTGGATGGGTACAATTACCCATCGATAGATAACAGAATGACTAACAAACTACTCAAGTTAACCAGGTCGGACCTTCGTCTAATTATAGGTACCATACCAGGTACCATCACAGACAGCCCTCTGTGTCAAGGCTGTCTACAGGAAAACAAGACCGTGGAGAGTCAGACATAATATTCTGTGGTGATATGGAATCCTTAGTGCAGGTTAGTCCACTAACAGGGTTATTTATGTTGTTCTATTTACATTATAAATGCGTGTGTGACTGTTTGTTAATTTGACCATCTTTCATGAAATAACAAAGTGACAACCTTATGTGGTTTTTAGCATGAGTATGTGATGAGTATAGTTTAAGCATGGAGTTCTTGGGCCGGGTGAAATAGGCTACCATTTATCAGAGAAATAGGGTTTGTTCACGTAGGTGAAGAGAGTAGTAGAATAATGTTTTACCTTAGACAAATAGTAATGAGTAACAAGAGGCACCACAAATAATATTGTAGACACCAACAACAACACACGAGATAATTTCAAATGTCCAAGCCACTGGCAAATACGTTCATAGAAATACATTTTGCTTTGTATTGTTAGAATATTTTTTAACAAAAAAACTTGTTTATACGACTTATCTATCTTTCACAGACCAAAGAGAATGTAATAACAGACAGACCACTACTATTACTACCAGAGCTACCACTATGATACGTAGATACTCTTGATTTGTTTACATACTATCATAATAACATATATTAAAAGTATGAATCTCGCATATAACAAGTTATTTTTCATGTTCATCATTGCTCTTTTTTTAATCTACATTATTTGCTGGTACATATTATAAGAATATTTATAAAATAAAAAGCCCATAATAATGAAAACATAATACGTAAGCCATTAAGATCCTATGATTTTTAACTACATATTTTTTTACTAAATTTACGTCCTGTTTGGCGTTGCCCGTCTTGTGTATTTGCCGGTGACAAGTATTTTAATATTTCCATGATTTTGTAAAATACGTCATCAAACAAGTCATAGTCACGGTGGTCACGGTCAATGGCAAGCACAGTAAGTCACGGTCAAGTCCAAGTCATGGTCCTGTAAAGTGATACTTTACTAGAAGCTTTTATGGAGTTATGGTTACACGAAAATATAAGTCAAAGTTTACCAACACGTCATAAAATAATAATCAGTTGAAACGTTTCACTTTGGCGGGAAAATATAAGTCAAAGTTTACCAACACGTCATAAAATAATAATCAGGTGAAACGTTTCACTTTGGCGGGAAAATCAAATTTCATACAGTGTTTTGTCCTTGTGGCTAGGCCGGGTAATTATTGTGAAATGGCATAGTATTTGCGAAAATTGTTGGTCGTTCTTTACATTATCATGTACTGCTATTAATCAGTTACTCATCATATTACTTACATTTGGCAATAAACCGTTTGAAAAAGCAAAAATTTGTTTATTGACAAATGTATGTAATAATGTGCATTGGAGATAAATATCTTTACGCGAGTTTGTAACGAATAATAATCAATTTTCGCAAACATCATTATCGTTTACAATAATTACTCGTCCTAGCTACAAGAACAAAAAAACTGTTTGAAATTTGAATTTCCCGCCAAAGTGAAACGTTTCACCTTTATTATACGCATGAACGTTTTTTTTTAAAAATATAATTAAAATATCACTCCACAGACACCGGGGTCCGTGACTTTTGTTATAATTTACTACTATTTTGTTAACTTTAACGAATTTACTTTACACAATACAGGGAGAGGAAGTTAGTTATTCTTAATCTAAGGTTAAAACAATTTAGTCATGTTATTACCAGTTTATGTGTATACCGCGAGCAGACCAGCGACCCGCAAGCAGCACCCGATCACAAGTATGACTCATGTGCCAGCCATCGCCCTCCTCAACCATATTTGAGGGAAGAGAGCGACCCGACACACGACGCCGCCGCAAGAAGGTGCCTTCGATGGTGAGCATGAATGCTCGAGGCATACACACAATCCTTATTTCTAAACGCTTTTTTACATTTCAAATCCTATTCTTACATTACAATCGCCTCCTCCCGGCCCAGAGCCTCCATCACCGCCGCGTTCCAATCTCTGATGACCATCTGCAAGTTGTAATCTTTAATGGTCTTCGGTGACGCAGCCGATACTCGACGCACGAATCGACTGATGGCATCGTCTTCGATGTCGTCAGCGTAGTAGACGAAGGTCCCGGTGTGCCGCGATACTGCAACGACCGCGTGCGGCACGCTCTCGTGCAGCTTCATTTTTGGCTTGGTCTTAATGGCGATTACCGACTCGTATGTTAGTCCCTGAGCTTCATGTATGGTAAGAGTGCGCGACCCCGTACCTCCCCCATAACCCTGGCTGATAAGGGTCTCCTTTTCTTCCTGCGTGTGCACTAAGAAAAGGGTGTTGTGGAGGGTGCTGGGTATCTGCGCCCCATTGTACAGTCTCTGCTCAAGAGACCTAATACGGGGAGCGGAGGAATACATACCGGAGTATATTTCCCTCAGTGCATACGCGACTTCCATTGGGTTCCTGTGTGTACTCATGAACGTTTGAAAATATCCAAGTTTACGAAAATGGTACAATGAGAAATGTTTTTTTTTAGCGCCAAAATTAACATGAAACATCCTATTAGCGCAATTTTGGCAGTAAAACCGAATCGTATGCCGACGACATGATGCTCTCTTATGCCGTCGTGTTTAACATCTGCCGGGCGTTCCGTGGCGGCCAATTTTTTTTTACGGTTTAATCTTGCACGTAGGTGAAACCGGGGTATTAGGTTCACCAGTTAATTACCAGTTAAGTTAATCACCCGATTACTTGATTAATACAGTGCATAGAAACACATCAAGCAGGCTAAAGCGCGGGGGGAATGACGCCTTAGCAGGCAGCGATATGTAACATCAGTCTGCTCGTAGGGAAAGAGAGTTAGGTGAAGCTCTTGAATCGGTAATCGGCGTGCTGCTCGACTTATTTATGCGATGAGAAGTTAGGCTAAGAAACTTTTCAGTCTAGAACACCGCCGTAAAGTAACGAGTCTTTCAATTTTCTATAGGATTAATTTCGGAGAATGTGCATCGGAGCTACACGACCTTATCCTACCATCCCCTTTCTACTACAGGACAAGTAGGAAAACGGCCCATTACCACCCATACATTGTGGACTTTCCTTAGACACGTACCTACCAAACGTTTCGATTCTACGTTTCTAATCCGTACGACCAAGGATTGGAACAACCTGCCGCATGTCGGCTTCCTAGTTTCCTGAAAGATATAATCAGCAAGGCAAGAGTAGGTATCTTCTAAGTAAACTTTCGTTGGTTATTCAACGAACATAATATATTTAGTATAAACCAAAATTAAAAAATATACAGGTACACTGTTTTTTCCCTTAACTAAACAGCATTCCCCCGACTTCCGATCCGACCCCTACGTACTTGTTTGATACAAACAATTATTTGGCACATTCAACAAGTAAAGTTTATCGTCACAAGTATAAATTAATTGTTTTTCAACCCCCAATAAAAGTTAATAATCTTCAATCGACAGGTTTTTTTTATTATAGCCAAGAACATTCTCGATAAAGTAACCTTTCAAACAAAACAAAAAAACTAAATCAAAATGGATTCAGCCGTTTGGGAGCTGCGCTACCACAGAGAGAAACACACCTATGGCATAGCACCCCTCTGTTTCCTTGCGTAACGGGTCGACACTTTCCCTAATTCGTTATGCTAATTCGACACTTTGGTTCGTTCGCTACTTTCCCTAATTCGACACCTTCTTGAATTAGGCACATTTCTTATTGGGCACTTTCCTATCTTGATACTTTGGCATAGTCATAAACAAAACAAATAAAACAGCTGAATTTATTTATTTTACTGAAACTAAAAATAACACTTTGCGAAGTTGGCTAACTAAATGTGCATAACATGACTTATATGCATTTTTTTAATTTACTTAACATGGAATATTTTTTTTCCGTTAGGTTTACTAATAAATAATAAAGCGTGTTTTTTTTTTAAACTAAGCGGGCGTTCTCAATAGTTCTGGTATTTATTCCGGTCCCGAACTTTTTGTCTCGACAGTTTGGTCATATCATGTGTACACATTATGGTTCGATGATGCAATACAATAGAGCCTGTAGTTCGGTATCGATATCGACACAGGACCGATTGACCATTCAGTTAACCGTTTCGTTAAGTTATAAAACATTTTTAAACAACCACCATGAATTTTGAAACTGACATTAATGAATTTGTCGAATGTAATGCAGTGGGTTCAAAGGTAAATGCGAATTACCCGTGCACCCACTAGTGGGTGAAGCCGGTGGGTGAAAAAAGTAAGGTGAAAGGCAAAGAGTATAGGTAAAAGGTAAAAAGATATTTAGAGCAGAATTCTACGCGACTGAAAAGTATCAAGATAAAAAAGTGTCCAATAAAAATGTGTTGAATTCAAGAAAGTGCCCAATCAGGGGGAGTAGCGGACGAAACAAAGTGGCGAACTTACAAACTTGACCTCTAATCCTGGCGAGATAAATCAGTTAGGTAACTGTTAACCAGTAGAGTACCCCAGAGGCACTGCTTGTATCAATTTAGCTGTTGCAATTCCCCCACTGCAGTTTGTTACTCTGCAGTTGACCTAGATCGCTGCGTCCCCATTCCGAGGCGGTACTTTAACGTTATTTAGGCGGTATTTTAGTCATATTTCCATTGTTGTGACAGTAGCAGAAATCAAAGTGTAAATAAAATTAGATACTTCATTTTTGTACGACTTTATTTTCATTAGTAGCTCTTTTTCTAACAATATTGTTTTGCATAACATAGTAAGTAATACGTATTTATATTAGCTAATAATTCTGTGTAGTCGGTAGTTAATTTCGTACAAAACAAAGACGAATCGCGCGGCGGCAGAGGATTAATTTATTCATTCTGAGGGCATAGCTACCAATCACAGCACACTAAGCCATAACTAACTGGATATATTATGTCAATTATTTTTGCCTGTAAATTCTACCATAACCTCTGTGCATTCGTCTTTTTTATGGAAAAACGCAATCAAACCTCTTTAAACATTTACTCGTAAATATTGTACGCACGAGCCTTCAAAATTTTTGAGAAGTTAATAGTCAAATTATCCTAAAATTATTTTAATTGTTTGAAGTAGGTTCTTAACTTTCTAAGAAACATTAAATGCCATTTTTGAAAAAAAAAAAAATAACTAACTTAATGTGATCAATAGCAAAACATTTCTACAATACTACAATAAGTAGGTACAGTTGTGTTAAGTAGTGTTGATGTACACCATATTTATATCAAAGCACAGGGCTCACCATATTCATAAAGTACCTTACCTACCAAACCAAGAAGATGCAATTTACAATATTTTTTCATTAAAGATGAAATTATGAGTTTTTTTATATTTATTAGTAAATGTACAACTTTAATTAAAAAAAATAAAAATAACTTAGATAAATTTACATTACATCTTAAAAACATAAATATATGCCTTGGGTACAAATGTAGAATATACTAACTATAGTGGATGTAGTAAGCACCTACATGCTGGTATTGGTAATAACAAATTAATGGCATAATACGCAGGCATGCGCACCAACACAGTATGCCTGCCTGTAACATAAATACTGAATTAAATAACTATCTAAGCATGCAAAGATTTTATACAAATGTTTACAAAAATGTACATATAAAATTTTCCTTCTAAATATTTTTTATTCTCAACAAAATAACTTAACGTCTAAAAAAGATGTACTCCTTTTGAATAATCCTATCAAGTTTGTTGCATGAACTTTCATTAACCTAAGCCTATCTGATTTACTTTTCCACTCAAGTAATATGTAGGGAAATCTTATAATATTGTATCATTTGTATTGTACCTATATTTCTGCCTTTACCTCGATGACATTATATTTGAATATTTTATTTTTGTCACCATGATGTGCTAATATATGGGCGAATAGCTCTTTTGGGTTAAATGTTAGGCTACATTTTGAACAATTTTGTCTTATTATTTTAATTTTAGGACAACAAAGTTTAGCATGATTTTTTGCAGTTATTTCATACATATAGTGCAACCCACAAGCACATTTGTAAAGTACTATAGATTCTTTATCTTGATCATTACTATTCTCACTGTTTTTAGTAGTATTTTGATCCAGTTGTGTCTTAACCTTAACACAATCTTTTTCATGTTCTATAACTACATGGTCAACTTTAGAGTCTGATTCGTGTTTATTTGAATTGTCACTTTCATTATTACCACAGTGAATTTCTTTTGCCCCATCTGGACTTTTGTTCTTGCCTTTGGTAGAGCCAAAACTTATAAATGTAAAATTATCTGTATTAAATTCTGTATGAACATCGTGCATTTTTATATGTTGTTTAATTGATCGTGCAGAAATATAATTACCACATTTAGGACATTTCCATTTTGAATCATCGAACGTACAAACGTGTCGTGAAATTAGTTTGTCGTCGTTTTCACAGTCCTCACATTTACTGCATTTGTACAGCTTGTAATCGGAAATCACACCATTGAAGGTGGAGGATAATGTCTTATTTGGGAATGATTCTTTGTTTCCAAATAAAATAACTTTCATGTTGCCAGTGTTGTACATAGCTAAATCTGAATGTTTTGAAATATGTCGCTCAAAATCGTCTTTGTACAATATTAATCCACAGGTTGGACATTTCTGCAGGTCATCGACATTGCATTTGTGATCATGGCGTTGTAACTTGTCTACGATTCCGTCACATGTTCTGCACTGATACAAAACATATTGCTTCATTGATTTTATGATACTAGCATTGTAACTCTTATGACTCTCACAATTTATTAAAAGTATATTATATGACTTCAAGCGGACATTGTCATGTAGTTTATGAATTTTCTCATGTTTAGTGAGTGATAAACTTGAAATAAATGGTAATCCACATATCCAACATGGATGTTTTCCTATATTCCTATGACACCCGTCATTAATATGTGAAATTAAACATTCAGGGTCAATAAAAGTGCCACATCTGTAACATTTGTATACAGTTAAGTATGAGGGTCCTTGTTGACCAATTTCCATTTTAATTCTGCATTCGTGTTGGTACATTGATTTCTCAATAGCTTCTTTCTGTATAGATGGATTGACAGATGCAAATATATGACGAGTCCATGTATTATTATCAGACGTAAAATATGTAGGATCAAACGTCAAAACTTGTATTATATCGCATTTCAAATGTATTTTTTGGTGGATTTCATAGTTGTCTTTGTCGAATTTTAATAAACATTGTGAGCACATCTTTAATGATAAGGTAATCACCGGATTAGGGCTAAAGTGATTTTGACAGTGTTGTATCACTTTCTCGTATGTGTCGACTGATATATTACAAAATTGACAAGCGTAAAGAATAGTATTACTTCTTGCATTATTGTCAGTTAGATCTTTGTTTTCACTTTCTATTATATTACTAAAACATGGACCATGTATCTTGGGAGGATATTCTGTTTCCTCGTCAGTGTGTGAATTATTTGCATTTTCTTTTAGCATAACATTACATAACTGTAAATTAGAAGTCACTGTGCCTTCATCCAATTTGTCATTATGCTCTTGGGACTCTGTTTGCACAATAGCTTGTGGTTTATCTATTGGAATACCTGCACATAAGTTTTGATTTAAAGACTTCGTATTCTTTTCCGGTTCGATGTCTTTCTGCTGTGATGCTTTAGACACAACATATAGGGATTGATCTACCTTTTCATTTGGCATACGATAATTGTGAAAATTCATGTGCAATTTATAAGCATTTTCAGATAGCTTAACGTTGCAGATTTCACAAGTTAAATATTCTGTTTCACTGCAGATATGACTTATGACAGCGTTTCTGCCCACAAAAATAACTTCGCAATTATTGCAGGACGGATATTCTGGTAAAGGAGGACGGATCTGAATTCCTTTAAGATCAAAGAATTCAAAATCTTGCAATTTTAATCCCTTTTCTTTTTTGTGATGATCCCTGTGTGTATTTATTGTTTTGTTAGTGAGAACTAGTCCACAAGTAGGACAAGTGTATTTAACCATTTTAGAACAGCGAGCTTCAACATGCGATTTACGGTTGATTGCGATGTCTGAAAGATAACATTTGCAAGTTTGACAAAAGGTTAAGCAGTTTATTGGGCTATAAAGTGTTGCTTCGTTCTTAACAGTTTCAATTTCTTCTTTCTCTTTTTGACTGTTAGATTCTTCTTTAGTGTTTGACTTTTCAAAGTTGTTTAACATGTCTTTGTTTACCTCTGACAGCTCTGACTCTATTTGATTTTTTGTGATTATATCTCCTGTAATCACAATGATATCCGCAGTATTTTTTTCTGTTCTGTGATAAGTTTCATGGCTGACGTAACCGCATTTGTCAACTAAAATGTCGCATTTTTTACAATACACAGAATCCGTTGTTTGATTACCACATTTTGAGTAGTGTTCCAAATACCTCTCTTCTGTAAAGTGAATACCACATTTTGTACAATTGTACAGAAGCCTTGAAAGTTCTGATTGATCAAACTGACAAACATTCACTGTTTTAGAAAATTTATGTTGTTTTAAATGCAATTGTTTATCATGTTTCTTGTAGATTTTTTTACAGATTGGACACTTCCAGTTTATTAACAGTTCCATGTGTTTTTCATGGTCCTTAGCAACACACGAAGATAAAAAATGTATGTCACACTTAGAACAATTGTAAACTATGGATTTTAAAACAAATTTCTCCACTTTTTTAAATTCAGGGTTTTGAAATCTCATTGCTTCTTTTTTCAATAGGCAATCTTCAGCATCATCTTTGTGTGGTTTATTTAGCATATCATAGTGACTAATACGTATATGTCTATTGTGGTTTTTTTTAGTATTCCTAGAGGGGCAATATTTACATTGTCTGTCAAATGTGACTCTATTAACTCGAGGAATTTTTTCAAGTTTATGTTTCCAAAAAATATGCATACAATACGATCTAGGTGTTGGAAGTATATATGAGCAATATAAGCACTCATATACAAATGCACCTTTTAAATTATTTTCATTGTTATTATTGGGTGGCGATCCTACTCCAAGAGTCTCACTTTTAGAAATTGTGTTAAGCAATCTGTTTTTAGGTTTTTCTTTTTTATTTTCCAAAGGTCTGTGTTTGTTTGGTGTACCTAGTTTTGTATTTTTGCTAATATTTTTAGAGGTTGCTCTGCTTGCTTTGTTTTCAGTTTTAAGCTTCTTTCTTTTGTTCAACGAATTGAACTGTGATGGCTGGTTTTCGATTGTTGCATTAGTATCCAGAAAACTCCACTCCATTGAACTTTCATTATCGTCACTCGAATCGTGTTTGCGTTTGTTCCTGAAAGGTTTAAGGCTAAATTGATTTAAATTTCGGCTTTCATCTTCAGTAGTGCGTTCAGTATCTTCTTTTTCTTGAGAAGTAGATACTGTCATTTTATCTGGATTCATTGTTGTTTCAAAATCTTTATTTCTCATTATTTCTGTTTCGGATGATGGGGACTCACTTTCATCAGAATCTTGACTTTCGAATTTTAATTTATCTTTCATTCGAATTTCTTCTGTTTTCGTGTTACTAGGTTCTTTGTATTTTTTTGTTATTGTAGGATAATATTTATCTTTTTCCTGTGTTAGTATTTTATTACATTTTTGTTTTGGATGTTTTTTCGGTTCCAAAATTTTGTATATATGTTCTATAAGACATTTTTGATCAAGAAATTGTTTATTGCAATGAAAACATACATTCTTTGCATCAGGCTTAGCGTTTTGACTCTGTGACCGTGTCGTTTTATTTATTAATACCATATTATTATGCGACGAGTATGTATTTTTATACTTAAGTTTCAAAGTAACATTCTTTTTGTGGACATTTCTGTAATGTCGATTTAAATTAGCTCTACTACTGAAATATGAACCACAAATGGTGCATTTACTTTTGTTTAAGGTAGCATTTTGATTGGTTTGTTTTTTGTGTAGTGTTTTATCTACTTTTTTCTCTAACTTCGTTTTTTCCAATGTCACTTTTACATTTAACTGCTTATTTCTTGTTCTTATAGTATTTTTATTATTTGTGCGATTAATCAAGTCACAGTTTTTTAGTGTACGCTTTGTATCATTTATTGACGCAATGCACGATGCATTTTTCGTACTGTTGTCGTTATTCGTCATTATCATTTTGTGAACATTTTTGAAGTGTCTCCTTAAGTTAGCTCTGCAACTAAAGCAATAGTTACAGATATTACATTTATTCTTTTTATCCGCTAAAGGAGTTTTCAGTGTTACTTTTACACTTGCCTTGTTTCGGGTTTGTATAGAAATTGATTTCAGTTTGTGATCGTGAAAGTCTGCTTTGCTTGAAAATAGTGTTTTACACTCTTTACAATATCTGTTACTTTCATATATATACTTTCCAAGGTCCTGAACTAAAACTTTCGGTATACGTACACCCGCTTCCACAGATATGTTTTGTCCTTTAGTATCATTAACTTCTAAATTTCGATGTTTTTCTACTGTTTTGTTAGGTTTTGAACCAAGGATAATTTTATTACCTTGAAAAGGCTTTTTCTCTTCATTATGTTTACTTTCAGAGTTGTCTAGTGAAACATGATTTTTACTAGAAGATTGTTCATGAACTTGTCTTAAAATTTCATCTGCCTTTGTATGAATAACTGGATCTTCCGATAGTTTCTCTGTTGTGGTAGTTATTTCCAGTTCTTGTTTTATTGGCACTGTGAAAGAGAACAATATGTTAGAAAAGTTTTTACATATCTCAAATTATTTACATTATTACGAGTAATTAGTATGTTGCTTATCAATAGGGACAAAAGAGGACTCTGTTAATTTCCTGAGTACAACTTTGTCCAGATCGATCGATCGGTTACGATCCAATAACGCTAGATATTTAAAATCATACTCGTATATTGCTATTTTTATTAGTTACCTACTACTTGTGTTTATTAGGTGTTTAGTAGGTTATTGCAAAGTTGTAAGAAGAACCTTATGTCGTTTAGAGGATTTCGAACAATGTTTTTGCCAATAAAGTTTGAATCTCATCATCATCATCAGCCAGAAGACGTCCACTGCTGAACATAGGCCTCCCCCTTTAACCTCCACACTGAACGACATCCTGCCACCTGCATCCACTGGATGCCCGCGACTCTCATAATGTCGTCGGTCCATCTAGTGGGAGGCCTACCTACGCTGCGTCTTCCGTTTCGCGGTCTCCACTCAAGAACCTTTCTTCCCCATCGGTTATCAGTTCTTCGAGCGATGTGGCCTGCCCATTGCCACTTCAACTTGCAGATTTCAATAGCTATGTCGGTGACCCTGGTTCTTTGGCGAATATCTATGTTTCAAATTTTATCGCGTATTGAAACTCCGAGCATAGCTCTCTCCATTGCCCGTTGTGTGACTTTGAGTTTTTCCAAAAGACCAACAGTTAAGGACCACGTCTCAGTACCATATGTCATCACTGACAACACACGCTGGTCAAAAACCTTTGTCTTTAGGCACTGTGGTATCTTGGACGAGAAGATTTCACGCAATTTCCCGAACGCTGCCCATCCGCGGTGGATTCTTCGGGCGACCTCTTTGCCTAAGTTGGACTTACCTAACTGAACAATCTGTCCAAGATAGGTGTAATGGTCAACAACTTCGACAGTATCGTTCCCAACATTGACCGGCACGTGTACAACATGGACATTGGACATGATTTTTGTCTTATCCATGTTCATTTTAAGATCCACCTGTTGGGAAAGGCTACTGAGGTCGCTGAGCATTGTATTGAGGTCCTCCAGCGACTCTGCCATAGTAACTATATCATCGGCAAAACGAAGGTGAGTGATGTATTCGCCATTAATGTTGATGCCCAATCCGTTCCGGTCCAAAAGCTTGAAAACGTCCTCCAATGCGTTTGAATCTATGTTTGAAAATAAACTATGTTCTAAAATCTTACCATCTTCATAATACTGTGAGATTTCTTTTTTTAATACAGAGATGTCTGGAAAAATGTTTCTGATGATTGGATTATCAAGAACATCGTGTTCTTCTATATCAATATCTTCAGCCATACCTAACAGACCTGCAAATATAACAATAATGGTTTTTAAAGAAAATACGAGGCAAATTATGAGCAGCTTTGAATATACTAGAACTATAAACACTGCCCTTTATTCGTCAATTCACAAGACCCAAATCCTGTCCAACTGCGATTTCTGAGACTAAAATCTTAAGAGCCGTATTACTAAACGAAATCGTTCTATTTTATCGGATTTTCGGGCATTAAACGAAAAAATAAAGCCGTAGTTATCAAGACGAATATAAAACAAGTAATAACATTAAAATTGTTTATTTTACGTCAGTAATTTAGCGAAATCAACTCTCAAACTTCCCTTTACTAGAGTTTAAAAAAACGTTTATGAATTGGAAGCAACAAGTGAAAAGTAAAGTTTTTCGAAAATTTAAAGCCATTATTTTCAGTATAAAATACAGCAATATTACATTCTCTTGGCAGATTATATTGTGTTTATTACAGAAATTGAATTTAAATATTTATATTTGATAAAATCAGAACGCCAAAAATACTGTTTTATCTTACGCATTAATTTAGAGTTTTGTGGTACCCTCAGTTAGTTCTGTCCGCCCGTCTGTCTGTCTGTCCATTCATCCTTATTCTTTAGAACCTTTCTAACTTCTATATAATTTGGTTATAGATCTTTATTTTATTAATTAGCAAGACAAAAGTTCTTCGACTTATTTTAAGAAACATAATAAAACATTGTATTGCATAGGAGCAGTGTTTAAAAATCTTATCTAACGCAATGATAATATCATCAAGATATATTTGAAAGTATAATTTTTCGTAATTTTCATCTTGAATTTGCCTCTTTTATTTAACAATTAGATCGCAATATAAAAATGTATTAATAAGACGTTATGTTCTACGAAAAAACTTTAATATTATCATATGTTTATTTTGCTTGTAGTGTAATTTGTATGAAAGTCTACTGTAGATCTAGATTTCTACTCTTTTTGTCTACATTGTGGTTTCCATTACTATAACATTACCTCAGTTATTAATAATCAGTTACTTCTTCTAGCTCTCAAAACCTTACCCTTACTATAATTTTACGCTGATATCTTAAGTAGAGCAACTGGTAATGTGCAGGTATATTTTTAACAACACTTTATATTGTACATGCAAATGTTTTTTCTTGTTTCTTTGTTTCTTGTTCACAGCCACATACACAACGATATGACGTAATTGTATGCATAGTTAGTTACACAGCCGATGAGTGACATATTCCCGAGGTTCCTGAGAAAATGTGCGCGCGGGTAAAACCGCAGGATGTGACCAGTTCATTACAAAAAATGAGTTAAAGTCCATTTGCTACCAAATGGTTACTGACAGTCGCAGTAAATTGAAAAACACGATAACCCAACCCCCGCCCCCGTGACCAAGCGTGGTATTTTGAAGACCCTTTGCCACACCAACACAGCCCCCCCCCCTGAACGGGTCACGTAGTTTGGGTACGTTCCCTCATCTAGCATAGCTAGCAGCGTGCAGAAGAGGTACAGAACACAGATATGTTTAAAATCGTTTTCTAATATGGTTACGAGAACAATATGCCGTACGAAATTGATTGACATAATGAAAAATTTGCGCAAAATATTAGCACTGTTATTGTTATGGATCCAAAGTATGGTCAATGGCCTCTAGCTAGGAGCTTTGGGAGTCTAGAAATGATAAAACCGCCGACATAATAAATACCTGATTATCTTGTTGGAAGTCAAATCATCATTCCTCCAAAAATCACGATTCGGCAAATAGAGAAGTTATGAAGTCTATGAGGTAGTTAACATAGTTGAAATAAGTTTCAAATTTTTTACTTTACTTTATTTAACAAGGCAGCCACTGGTGATATGGGTTAAATTATAATAAACAATCTCAGTTCAATTCACTGATCAGTCAGAAAAAAACATTTGTTTCAAAATGAACACCATCACCAAAGAGAATGCAATCAGCAATGTACGTATGTATGACCCACAGATGACCAAGGAATATATTACTCACCGTATGACGTTGACGTATCTAAGACGTATGATGAACACAGATAGAAAAGAATATAGAATAGACAAAAAAAAACTTTACTCTATCCGAGGATTTTGGCTTCGCACGTATTGTGCGTTTACAGTAGTAATATTTAGGTTTAAGTTTTAATATGATCAATGGTAAATATCTTCAAACATCTTATAATATTTAAGTTAAGCCCGTTGGAGACCATGCGAAGTAGCTTGCAAGTACAAGTAGCAAGTATAGCTACCTACCATGCATCGTTTGCAAGGAGCTACAACATTTTTTTACTAAGTGCAAGTGGCAGTGGAAGTGCTTAGGGCCGTAACAGACATACAGACTTGGCTGAGAACCGTCGTCTGACCAACGGAAGAAAAAGAAAATTTTCTCTTTCTGTCCCGTTGGTCAGACGGCGGTTCATCAGCCAAGTTGACACGTCTGTTAGCTACTTAACACTACGCTAACCAGAGCGTGGAGAATTTTTTCGGTACCAGCTCAAGTTTAAAGGCAGATCCAAACTATATAATTATGTATTATCAAACTATAAAGCAGTCACATTATTTTCTATTCTAATCTTTTGAAAACCAGTATTTGAAAAAAACATTCACATTACTTTTTTTCCGTCTGATAACCCTGAATTAAACCCCCTTCACTCCACCTCACTTCACAGCTGATCAAATGTCAAAAGAAAATGGAGTTTTGTTACGCATTTTACAATTTCAGATCAGAAAAATATTCGTGATGAAGTCAATTAACGATGATATTAGAATGAGTTAGGGCTAGAATGGATAGTGCAAGTCCATTTCAGCCTTGGACCAGTGACGATAGTGCTAAAAATGTTAAATCGGAAAGAGATTTAGTGGATGACGCGAAACTTCATAGGGAAAATGTCAATCATCCAAAACATAGGCAAACTGCGTCTTACGATAAAGAAAGTGTCTCCGTCCCGAGCGGCACTCCGGGGACTTCGGGTGCGGCGGGCTCCGGCACCGACCCCACTCGGGGGAAGGAGTCCAAAATGGACTCCAACAAGATAGCTTCTATGCAACAAATCGTCGAAAACACCCTCAGGTAAAGCTCTGAACTGATAGATCATGTTGTTTGCCAGATTGGTTCATACAGCCAAAAAACTAGTATGGTTGTTTGCCACTCTTAGAATAAAACCTGTAGGTAATTTGTCTGTTCCAATCCAAATTGAATAGGTATGTAGAAAATTATGATTCCTAAAAATTTGTCAAAACTTATGGGTTTTTAACAAAGATTTATGCAAGCATTTTCTATCGGAGTTTTACACTAACATTTTAAATAAGCAGACTACACAGAGCCAAAACCGTTTGTTGTTTGGTGACATTGTTACGATTTTAAATAAATCATTTCGAAAGTACTTAATTATGTAAGTACATAAAACAAAATCTTAACAACTCAATCACCTTCAGATAGTCTGTAAGCAAGCACAAGGGTTAAAACCACTTCATCAAAAATTATGTACTAAGAATTAGCAAATATTTTAAACTATGAATATCGGTTCAGCGCTTAAATTTGTCTCAACCAAAAGCAGACTTTAACCATACTATTAAGGTAATCCGTGCTCCGTTACCTAAAGGAGCCTGGCTGGTTTGTGTAGGCTGTCAGGGGCAAATGCACAATTCACCCTAGCGGGATATCAGTGCAGGTCTTATCACCCCCACTTTGAATTAGAATTAGAAGGTAATCTGTGCATTTTGTTTATATTTGTTACAACCTAAATATTATAATAAAGAAGCTAAATAAATACCTAACTAAATTAAACTGAATACCTATCCTGAACTATCCAAAACTATAAACTATAGATAAAAAACTGCATTAAGGTAAGGTAAGGTCTTCGGGTACGGTACCTAAATAGCGACATTACCATGTTGAATGGCCACACTTATTCTTTGGCCAAGGTAAGCGCCAGCTCTTTGATCACCCGTCATATCTACGAGGCGTCTGGACAGTTCTTTAACCAAACCCATGCATGCTCAACCATTACCATTAATTTCCCTATATACTTAATCCAGTAATCCGACACTTCCTAGTATTTAATAGTGCCGGATTAGTAAGATACTGTATTGGTAAACCCAGGAAACTGTGAATTTTTAACATGTCTTTTCATACATGTGTTTATACATTTTGCAAACATATATATTATCAAGCTGGCCAAATATCTACTTATTTTCTGATAATCCTTCATATAGTTCGAGGTGACGGTGTTGCTGTTGAGTTATTTTACAGCAGACAAAAACATATTGTAACTCCTCTGAGCTCAGCTCCTCGTAGACATAATCTTCAGCTGTATACTCTACACTACAAAACTAATTATCCTAAAAACTCGTTATTTAATTAATTTCAATTACATTCTTCAAGTGTTGACTTATTTATGATGAGTCAAAATACTTATAAAAATACAATTTCTAAACAAATCTTTGACACAACGAAAGTTAAATCATGGATAAAACAAAAATTAAAATTATTATTGGCTGTTATTTATTTCTTTTTCTTTCTGGTAATCAGCTTTGTTTGTTTACCTTTATACTATGTACACATGGTGTCCCAAGGTGGTGTTGCAATGGGGCATTTACAAAATTTTTGTTTGTATTAGTGAAAACTTTTTGGGTTTTGTGTAACTATTTACTTCATATCTAATGTGTTGGTTAGCAGCACTTTGTTTTCTGTATACATTATAATTAAAATAACTTCTTTGCTGTAATTTTTTTGCTGAATAAATCAATGGTCCTCATTCTTCTTATCACTACAATACACTGTAACATGTTGTCCAACAAGTCGACTCTAAAAAAAATAAAAAAATACCTTTTGGGTATGGAAGCCTAAAAACTTGCCAACCATGTTTTGCTTTTTATTATAACATACCAAATAAAGAAAATTTTATTTTAATATCTTTTAATTTGATGGAGAAATAAAATTGTTAATAAATTTTATTTTTTTAAACACGTTTTATGTATTCTCCATATATACCCTTTTATTTGATACCCATATCAAAGGGTTTTTTTAATATGGCTAGCATTGATTAAATACTAGCGGACCCGGCAGACGTCGCCCTACCCGACCAGGTCCAATTGTGTTTTCAAACCATCCTGGAACCCATTGAAATATACATACAAATTTTCATCCAAATCGGTCCATCCATTTAGGAGGAGTTACATCTAACAAACATACGTATAGAAGAATTATTTATATACTAGCGACCCGCCCCGACTTCGCACGGGTGTAAGCTCGACCTTCTATGACCCTCTCCAGTAACACAAAATTTTAAAAAAGATGAATGAAATCGGTAAAGCCGTTTTCAAGTTATAGCTTAACTATGAGAAATAGGGGTTCATTTTAATATATATATGTATAAAGATTGAGATATAATATATTTATCATTGGGATGCATAAAACATTACTGGTTCGCCATATTGCATGACGCCCTGAAAATTATCAGATTACACACTTGTTAAAATGATATCACTTTTGCAGCCAAGAGGGTCGACAGAGAGTAGGCCAGCTCCTTGAAGCAGTAGAAGCGTTGAGTGGAGCTGAGAGGCTGATGCTTTATCTTCGGTTGCCAACAGGAGTACCACCGCATGACCCCCTTAAGCAGCCCATGAACCCACTAGGATCCAGGTATGGTCTCTTCTTATTCAAATGATAATTTTACCTCAATAATTATGGCTGGTCTCTCCACAATAGGCTAGTGTCCTAATTTTCATTAGGATTGCATACCCAAAGGGTAAAACGGGACCCTATTACTAAGACTCTGCTGTCGGTCTGTCTGTCTGTCCGTCTGTCACCAGGCTGTATCTCATGAACCGTGATAGTGAGACAGTTGAAATTTTCACAGATGATGTATTTCTGTTGCCTTTATAACAACAAATACTAAATAAACAGAATAAAATAAATATTTAAGGAGGCTCCCATACAACAAACGAAATTTTTTTGCTCGTTTTTGCTCGATATTGATAACGGCAACAGGTAGGCGTTTGAAATATTCACAGAATAATTAGTTATATATTCACTTTAAAAATAAATAATTAAATTAATATAAAACAAATATTTTTGCCGTTTTTATAGATAATGGTACGGAACCCTTCGTCTGCGAGTCCGACTCGCGCTTGGCCAGTTATTTAATATCTCATAAATAGGGCCAATAACGAATACAAAATTAGAATTTGTTCGAAAAAATGTAAGTAATATGTATTTTAATTTCATGCTGGACAAAGAGCGCCGTTTATTAGTTTATTGAATATTGTAATTTAATTTTAACTGGGATTTAATGAAATAGTTATTATTTTGATACTCTTTTATTTTTAACGTGTGATTATGGATGTTATCTTCCGAAATAAAATTATAAATAATAATAATAATTACTGTCCTTGCCATAGCGCACTATGGCAAGTTCCATCTCTCTTTTGCAAACTTTCAGTTTTGCGCATTAATCTGTGCCCTTTAGGTACGATAGGAAGAAAGCATAATACATGGTTTTTTTAGCCGACTTCCAAAAAGGAGGAGGTTCTCAATTCGACTGGTTTTTTTTTAAATATTTGTCCACTGTCTGTAAAGAGATGGGGGAGACCTTTGCCCAGGAGTGGGACAGCATAGGTTAAAAAAAAAAATAATTGTTACCTCAGTACTTTCGACTGGATGAACCGATTTTGATGATTCTTTTTTAATTTGAAAGCTGATGCTTCCCGTGTGGTCCCATTTCAATTTTGTCCAGCGAAATTACAGGGCACACAGAGATTTGACATCTTATATCTCGGGGTGACTAGCGCAGTGCATTGCCATCTAGGGTTTTGAACTGTTGAAGTTCAAAATTCTGAGTGGCGTTGAACTGTTATGGGCAAGCGTGAAGAGCCACCAGGCGAGCGACTTCGCTCGTCTCGTCACCCAATATCATAAAAAAAAAGTTCTGGCATGAAGTCGGTTTTTTATATTGATATTTATTATTTGAGTGTTGGACATCTAACAATATGTGTATAATACTAAAGGTAATTGTTTTGTTCTAAGGGCTGAACTTCAACAAACTGTCATATGGATACAGACACACCTAGAAGTGGACCCTGATGTCTCGCTGCCCAAACAAGATGTTTATGATGAATACATGTAAGTAAATATTTTCAACCTGTAAATAATTCATCATCCTTATAGCACTTATAATGCAGAATACATTACATTCAGCACTGAAATCTCAGTTTCAATTTAATGCAACTCAGCATATAGTTTTCACACATTACTAACCCAACTTGTAATGATAGCCTTTTATGTTTTATTTTGTTATCTCACTTATCATAGAATAAAAATATGCGTTTTTGATAAATCAATAGGGCAGGTAACATCAGCTAGCTCTTTGAAATAAAGCATAATAGGCTGATAATGATGAATGTTTTTCTTAGAAACTATATCTTTACTGAATTCTGATTATGATGGTGTATTCTGATTACGATGTTTCTGATTGTCACAGAGCACATTGTATGAGCAGCAACATGAAGCCACTGTCGACGGCGGACTTCGGCAAGGTGATGAAACAGGTGTACCCGAGCGTGCGCCCGCGCAGACTCGGCACGCGCGGCAACTCTAGGTAACAAATTAAGAGATTAGGGTATTTCCACCGAGGTAAAGACAAGCGGAGCGATGTGCCCGAATCGACCAATCACATTGTTTGAAATCCACATCTCGTCAGTTTTAATAGAAGTAGTCATGGCGGACACAAGAGCTGTTATTTCAAAGGCAAGTAGGATGAGCCAAGATGACGTGTGCTCTCCCTGACATATACCGGTTTAATTACTAATATAATAATGTATAGGGTCATGCTCTGCTCGACTCTGCTTCAAAAGTCCTCCTCCTTGTATCCAGTCGTCTCCGCTACACAGCTCCGCTTGTCTCCGTTTCAATGGAAACGCCCATCTCTAAAATTATCTAATTTTTTAACTAAAATTTGAAAATTATGTTATCAATAAAAAAAACAGACTTTAAATTTAAATTTGTAAAATGTGGCATTTGGATTCCGTGAAAGAAATGATAAGGTCGTCCAAGTAACGAAATTACTTGTTTATGACTTGACACAGAGTGTGTACTATATTCATGCCAAGTTTGATGCTTGGAGTATTACCGTTTTAACATTAGAGTAGGTAATTACAAAAATACGTAAAAGAAATACGTTTGTGTATGAGGACCCCCTTTTGTTTATACTTTTTGACTTTTTTATTATTTCTTAGTAAATTTGTCGTAACATTACATATTCTGTGAAAATTTCAACAGGCTATGTATTCCGGTTCCAAAGATACAGCCGTTTAAAAGTAGGACGGACGGACATACAGACAGACAGCGTATTCTCAGTTCAGCGTATTCGGGTCCCGTTTTTACCCTTTGGGCACGGAACCCTAAAATTATGAAAAATGGAGACATTTGAACACGAACGATAATTTATTGTACTAAGGAATATCTAACTTGTTTGTCTGTTCTGAGGTTATTCCTTAAATTCGCATTCGCTATGTTTTTTTTATTACACATATATAAATAATATGTGAATTTTATGACAAGAATAATATTCGATGTGGCATTACAATAATATTAATGAGATACAATCAGATATTTTAATCTGCAATTTATTTAAAACAAAGGTGCGGAAATACATTACGCATGAAGCGACGTCTCGGAACGAATGGTCCATTTCTAACCATTTAAATTAATTAAAAAAATACATAAGAACTTGCCCAAACGATAAGCTCGAGTCCAGTTTTTTCCATCGCTCTAACTTGCGCAATTTTATCTCCTGTCTGTCTCTCTCACTTAGGCATTTTTGACTCGCGTGGAAGTCTCAGATACGCCACCGTTTATGATATGCGTGAGTCCTGATTGTCACGTGACTTCTATAATCGTTGACAGTACTCTTGACAAGGTCTTGACCATTTCTTGACTACTTGACAAGTTCTTGGCCATTTTATTAGATAAAACAGGAAACATGACAATCATTATAGGTATAGATAACACGAAACTACTGATATTGAGTGATAAATCTGCAAGATAAATGTAATTAAAAGCCATTTCATAATATTTTGTCCGTATCAGACCGAAAACTGCAAGCATTTTATTTTTAAGCACACTGTATTTCTTCTATAGTCTCCCTATCAGTAGTTATATGTTTTTTTTTTGTTCATGTTACTACTAATTCGCGAGTCGAGTTGTCGCGAGTGTAAAAACAATTGCTCCAGTTGGATTATGGGTAAATTTTTATTTCAGACCCATTTAGTAACGTATATTTTCTCACTCCGTGCCGTACTTATTCTCTTATTCGCTCGATAAGATAATCTATGTTATAAAATTGACCATCAAACACCTGAAGACCCAGCACGGGCTGCGTGAACAGATTGTTATTCTACTGTTTTTAACCGACTTCCAAAAAGGAGGAGGTTCTCAATCCGACTGTTTTTTTTTATGTTTGTTACCACAGAACTTTCGACTGGGTGAACCGATTTTGATGATTATTTTTTTATTTAAATGTTAGTGCTTCCCCTGAGGTCCCATTTCAATTTAGTCCAGGTTTGTCATTTTTATGAAGTCGGTTTTTTAATTATCCACGCGTATATTCTAATTTGATCGCGTCTACGCGCGGATAAGAACTCTGGAAAGATCTGTCCACGGCCCGTGTTAGGCCTGCAGTAAGCCTAGCACGGGCCTAGATCAAATCGTCTTTCCGCTGTTTATCCCGCTAGAAAAAAGACAAACGTATCTATTTCTTATCTAGTTATCTATTCAGCTTTGTGACGTCTCCGCGCGGATAAAAACGGTGGAAAGACAATCTGTCCATGGTCCATGGCCTAAGCCTGCTGGTAAAGAAAAGTGTCACAAAAAGTCAAAAACTCTCATAAAGCAATTTGGTTATCAAATAAATAAACGCTCGATAAGCTAAGTTATTTTTAGTCAATAAATAATTGTTTGATTTTATTTTGAACGTAGTAGTAGTGTAGTGCTGTTGCCCGCGACTTTGTACGCGTAGATTTTCATATAAACTTTCAACCCTTTCTTCCTCCCTTAATCCGGCCCTTGTGCAAAATTACATAACTGTTTTAATGATGAATTTCTAGTGTAATTCCGCTTGTTGCCATACAATTACATAAAATTACATAGCCTATACTTCAATCTGGTCATAGCTAAGCATATTCGTGAAAACCGCATTTGAATCCGTCCAGTGGTTTAGGAGATGTGCGTGGACAAACAAACAGACAACAATTCTAAAAACTGTTTATTTTAAGACGCCCTTTGTATTTTTTTGTTGATATCTCGCAATTACAGTTTTTTTTCTCTACGTTTTTATTATATGTATAGAGTATCGATGTACTTATAGATAGATAGTCAATATTTTTCCACATTAATTGTCTTACATAATAATAATCAATATAAAATCGTTTTTACCATCGTACAGATTAGTTATCTCGATTTGATAAAAATGTAGCAAGCGATGAAGCGTGTTGTGCTAAAATTAGCAAAGCTAAATTAAATTAGAACACAATAATATTTATTTAACATACAGTTTTGTCAAATAATCGTGTTAGATCTCTATTGTAGTACATAAAACACTTGTTTAACATGCTTTTATTATGAATGCGAAAGTAAATTTTAATCTTTGTCTGTTTGTTGTCTCTTCACGACTAACTGAACCAAAGATCTTTATCAAGTAAGAAGCTGTACGCACGTCATATTGTATGAAAATCCAGCATGCAGTATTTGTAAGTCGGTCGCGAGAGTAATTTAATGGTAGTTTAACTCCATTCGCACTGTCAAAATGCTTTCAAAGAAGTTTTACGGTTTACTATGGCGCAATTTGTCATTTTTGTATTGACGTCTGACGTGCTGCTACCATGACGACGTAGATCTAACTGATTACTGAATTATGTTGGAGCATTGATGATTTATCCAACATAACAGACACGCAAAGTAAACTCGCGGTGTTTACCCTGATCTGAAGTCCTTTGACTAAACCAATCGTAATGAAATTTAGTAATAACGTCACATTTCATGTGAATCGAGCACGGATGGAGGCGCCAGTAAAGCAAATAGTTACAATAAATTTAATACTAGCATCGCCCTGCCGTTTCACCTGCTTATACATACTACAGGATCTGTTTGTTTTTCGGGACAAAGTTGCAGCCTGAGTTAATCCAGGGTATACATACCTTCTAACCTTCTGACTAAATTTCATTTATATCTTGTTCAGCCATTACGGAGTCGAGTGTGTTTAAACATACACAAACACACAAACTTTTGCATTTATAATAACGTGATGTGGTAAGTATTATATTTTGTCAAAAAATCATATACTTATGTAGGTGTAATATTTTTACTATTATTAATTCTGTTGCAATATTCTTTTTTCTTATTTGAACTTTTATAAAATGCAAATTTCCCACGAATAAATGATTATAAGATTTTGATTATTACCGCCATCTATTACCTTTTTAATTTCTTGAAGAATTGTGTAAAATGGGGCCGGAACTGGGTGAACAGTTTAATACTCGAAGAAACACCTGTTTAAGTTTGGTATTTACAAACACGCGCCCTCAAAGCATTATGCAAATGTATGGAAATACCTATTCTATGTGTATTTATGAATTGCATGCTTTGTCCGGTGTAATGTAATAATTTATCAAAACCTGAGTCATAAGCTCAAGGGCGCGGACAAATCAATAGTCAATTACTTTAACGTATTTAGTGGTAGAACTTATAAGTAAATATTTTGTTCGAAGGTTGAGTGAATCCATTTACACATGTTAATAGACAAGACAAGGGTTGTTAATAGTCTTTAAGGGTCAAATTATGTCAACAGTATTGAGGTTAACTGAACTTTCAACTATGTGTTTGTTTTTAGGGTTCCGTACCCAAAGTAAAACGGGATCCTTTTACTAAGACTCCGCTGTCCGTCTGTCTGTTAGTCGGTCAGGCTGTATCTCATGAACCGTGATAGTTAGACAGTTGAAATTTTCACAGATGATTTTTTTTTTATGATACTGGGTGACGATCCGAGCGAAGTCGCTCGCCTGATGGCTCTTCACGCTTGCCCATAACAGCTCAACGCCACTCAGAATTTTGAACTTCAACAGTTCAAAACCAGCCAACCAATGCATTGCGCTCGTCACCCCGATATATAAAATGTCAAATCTCTGTGTGCCCTGTAATTTCGCTGGAAACATTGCCCTTCAATCCGGAACACAGTAGTGTTTGCACACTACTGCTTGGCTGTTGAATAACTGGCAAAGGTGTGGTACTTCCCCAGGCGGACCCCTGCAAAAGAGTCCTACCACTACAAAAATATGATATGTATATCTGTTGCCGCTATAACAACAAATACTAAAAACAGAATAAAATAAAAATTGGCGAGGTAGAATATGTGCAATACGTGTTATCCTCGCCTCTTCAGTTTTTGGAAGACTTTTTTCGATAGGTACTAGATCGAGTTAAAGGCAGATCCAAACTATATTATTATCAAAACTGTCATGTCATCATGCCTGCAGAATCATAAACTCGTTGACTGTATTTTGGCTCCGGCCGTGAATGCATCGTTTGTTAGCTAACCCAATTAAATCATACATGAATCCGCGATTCACTAGCAGCTATCTTTTGACGGTTATCCGTATCTAATCGCGGAGAAACTGTATTATATTCCAAAGGTGTGTCTACACTGAAGGCGAAATATTTTTAAGCAATACTATGACGTCACGCCAGTGTTAAAGCTGATTTCAGACTACGCTATAATATAATAGCATATAATAAATAAATATCTGGGACATTATTGCACACATGGTCATCTGACCCCAAACTAAGCAAAGCTTGTAATATGGCTGCCAGAGACTGATATACATACGTATATATTTTTAAATACATACTTAAATAGATATAGATATTAACACCCAGACATAGAACAAACACAAATGTTCATCACACAAATGTTTGTCTTAGATGGGAATCGAACCCACGCCCCCAAGCACAGAAAGTAGGATCACTACCAACTGAGCCACCGAGGCAGTCATATAGTTCATAGCACAACAATATCGCGCACCATACATTATTATGGACACGTTCACACTTAACTGTACTATATGTTATTGACCCCTTCCTTATTTGCTATACTATATAGCACAATAGTACAGCGTAGTCACAGACATATAATACCAAGCAGAACCAACAAGCCACAAAAATATTGATGCAAAAAACACTACATATACATTACACGCAAACATTTGCAAAACGCGGGCCGGACTCAAGGACATTCTTTTATAATAGTGCTAACAGATACTATTAGATTGTATCTGAAATGTAACGTCACAAAATTTACGACCCCTCCCTGCCCTTGTCAGTCACACTTCGTCGACCCCTCCTCTTTATGTGATGGAATTTATGGATGTTCACTTTGGGTATTAATATTCAAACACACCAGACCCAGTCAAATCATTTATTTTTGTATAAAACAATTTACCAGATGTGTCATGTAGTTGCAGGATCTGAATTTGATGGAAATGAGGTATTCTGCAGCTCCCTCAGAACACTTTTGCCAGTAACACCTCTTTTTGTGGCTTTCTTTTCACTTGGTATGTTATCGCTCTGAAAATTATTACATGCAAGTTATCATAATGTAGTTAGTACAACTTGAGATTCATGATAGTGATAGCGACTGTTCATTGAAAACTGTTGTTCCAATAAGCATTACACCTCGTACTCTCTAAGGATTATACGGAAACCAGTCCGGTCGAACAAATGTGCCTCTAAATGCTTTGAGCACAACAAACTGGTCGCACTGGGCTGCCAATTTTCTCGATTCAAATTCTTCAACCATGCGTTTCTCAACTCTTCATCCTTGGGAAAATCTAAAATGTAATAAAAATGTTTGTTACTTGACATATGTCTAAATAACCCTTTAATTACACTATCTAGATCACTACGTATAAATATGACATGAACCACAATAGGTAGGTACTTTATTTACATTACTTAAGAAAAGCAGCTAGTAATTAATGAAAAAGGTTCATGTCATCATAATCACATCAAGCTGAATCATCTATTTTAATTATACTTCTGAAATACGAATTCTGATTCTGAAATAAATTCCCTGGACAATGTCTAAATACCGTAAACGTAAAACAATGATCGATACAATAATTTTTTAAAGAAAATAACTTATACTATTTTAATTATACTACTGAAAGGAGTATTACATTCTCTTGGCTACTGAATACGTTCCCTGGACAATGTCTAAGTACCTCAAACGCCAAACAATGATCGAATCAATATTTTTTTAAAGAAAACTACTTATTAACTTTTATTACACCCACCAAACTTGTACATTTATGAAATTGAAAGAAACACAACCTTCCCAAGCCTTCAAATTGTAAAGTTTATGAAAAATAACAAGAAAAAATAGCAATTCAAAATAATCTCTATTATAACACACGAAACTTACGTGTGAAACGTTATACCGGGTGGCATCTTATGAGATGAATTAAAACACATGAGGACATTGCACTTCACCATAGTATTTTCGTATTTTTTAAACCAAATATGTAAAAATAACTTTTATTTTAGGTAATTTGTGCAAGCCGTGGTTTTCGCTGTCAGCCTTCTGTCAATATATTGATGCTTACCAAAATGGTGACTTGGAACACCGTACCACATGCTCATTTTTTTCTATTATGTTGCAACGTTACGACAAAACGAGATACGAATATATGATTTTTGTGTAATCGAGAGAGATGCAAACATAACTGTTTTTGCGAATGTAGTTGTAAAAAACATGTTCAGTCTGTTCTGTATTAAATGTCTGTGAGCGTAGTCTGAAATTAGCTTAATAATGTGAAAATAACTCAGTGTGTACTTATTGTATGTGTGCGCGTCTCTGCCTGGCTTTTGATTTTCACGACTAAACGGCTGTACGGATCTTATATAATAAAATTAGAAAAGTAGGAATCATTTTCGCATTTTCAGTATAACTATTACTTATACTCGGTCCAAGTTTTTGTAGCTCTGACAGCTACAATAACATTGTTAAAAAAAGCGGCATAAAAACATTTTCTTATATAATGTGTGTTAGTGTTGGCTACCAGCTATCTTACTTTAAAACCTTAGCAAAAGATATCAGAATTTACTGATTCTATTCAGCTTTTTAAAAATTTACTGCAACTGTCAAAAAAAACTTGTAAGCTTTTATAGCTCTGGCAGTATAGAAGCTATCTTACGTTAAAACCCTAGCAAAAGTTATCAGAATTTACTGATTCTATTCAACTTTTTTTTAAATTTACTGCAACTGTCAAAAAAAACTTGTAGCTTTTATAGCTCTGACAATTTAGTGTGATGATAATATTATCCCTATTTATCTTCAATTATGCATCTTTCTTGATAATTAAACATAATTATCAAGAAAACTAAATAACTAACAAGTTATATAGAGACCAATGTGTAAGGCAGTCGAAATTTTATCAAGAACACAGTGAACTTGGTGTTATCAATGACGTACATTTTATATGATTTGTGTGCCATGTGCTCGCGAGCATGCATGATATAACTTCTAGCGCCCCGCGGTTTCACCCGCTAACCTACAGAAACCAGGTTTTTTATTATACTTGTTTATTTAAATTATAAACAAGTATAAATTGTTTTTTTTAATCCCCTGATAAAAGAGCTAAGCTATTATGTGTTTATTTCGTTTTTTATTCGTATATCATTGGGGTTAGTACGAGAAGTTGCGAAAAGTTATTGTTACGTAAACGATAGTAAATGTATGAAATATTCAGTTTCCTTTCACGTCCGATAGAGGCGCTGTTCAATTATTCATACATTTTGCTATCGTTTACGTAACGATAACTTTTTCGCAAGTGCTCGTACTAAAGCCACACTACTCGGATGAGTGACCGCGTTGGCGTTGATGGGTTGTTGTCTTTTTGCACAACTTTTTTGTACTTGTGTAAATGACTGGACTGATGCTTGTCTTTGACCGTGTGGTTTACGATGGTCCAAGTTTATCAAGAAGTGTGGACAATCATACACACTTCCACACAAACTTTCGCATTTATAATACAGAGTGATGATACACCAAAGAATTAATGCAGATCTTAAAATCTTGCTATAGACAACATAGCAAAGGATTTCTACGTTAGTTTTATCCACGTCTTCATCTTCATAGTTAATAAAATACTAGCGACACGCCTCGGCTTCGCACGGGTGTAAGTTTTATTATATATATATAACCTTTCGTGAAAAAATATTTAACTGATGCATCAAAATCCGTTGCGTGGTTTAGGAGGAGTTAGCGGATATACAGACAGACATACGCGGAAAGTGACTTTATTTTATACTATACAGAGTAGAGATTTCCGTACAGGAAACAATGTCAAGACCCAATTTTAGATAAGCTAAGCTATCTTAAGTTCTTAGTAAGTTTCATCTAACCCTTTTTAGCCGTTTTGATATAATTAAAAAAACTAATGACACTCTTTACTGACTTCGATAATATTATAAAGAGGTAAATTAGTGGCTTTATTTATAGGAGCTAATCTCTAGAACTACTGGTCAAGTTTAATCAAATATTTCACTAATAAAAACTACGCTATCACTGAGTAACATTTTGTTTACAACGCGATCGAAGCCAAGGGAATAAGCTAATGCATGCATGCTAGCATTGCATACTTCTTATTCGAGATGATATCACCTGGGTGAACAAAGTGGAATTATAAGTCTCTTTTGATCACATCGGAATCAAATCCCATGATATGAGCCAGATGTGTGTGTTTGATTCCGAGAGGACCAAAAGAGATTTAAAATTTCACTTTGTTCACCCCGACGATATCACCTGGGTGATCTTAGTAGAATAAACCGAGTCAACCTAGCTCCTACCTGAGCCAACCTTACTTCTATCTGAGCCAACCCAGTTCCTACCCGAGCCAACACAACTTATTGCACAGCTACTGAGAAAAAGGGTCTAAGCTATTGAGAGGATGGAGCGCATCTTCCTATGACAGGCAATGGGCAAGAATTGGATTATGCATATTCTTATTAGACATGAAATATTTGAAAATAGACGAGTTACTTAGTTTCCGGCTGTTATCTAGTGTGTGCAAACGTGCTATAAATGTATAAACCTCTTTACTATCAGTATGCGAGTGTGTGAGTTCTGTTCCGGGTCAGTGAGATGTAGACGTCGTAGATGTGTGTCGTGCGTTTCACGCGCAAAGTAATCTTATTAAATAATATATATATTACAGAACGAATTTGTCTGATTAGACACTTTCGTGTGTGTATCAGTTTGCTGATAAGAATGATAGCTAAACAATTAGCTTAATGTAATTATCATAAGTTATTATTAACTTAACTCGATAATTATTATTAATTACGGCTTATTACTTTAGAAAACCAGTAGTATTACAAATATAACCTATTATTTATAGTTCAATTTAGATAAGATTCAAGAAACCGCAGGACTTTTGCTGGAAATGTTGATAATTAATATACTTTTTTATAGAGTTTTTTCTTAAAGTAAAGTTTTTTTCAAGTAGCTTATGTGTTGTTTATCTCATTTTATGATCTTACTAAATCTTAAATTTCATCCAATAATTTATTTTAAACAAATTTTACCTAAGAGAAAAAAAAACGGCCTATCCTAAAAAATATAAAAAATAAGGAGGTCGCCCCATTTTAGAATAATAACGTATTTTTGTCTTTGCTCTAGTGTTAAAAGGGTAATACGTACAAGTGTGAAACTTATCATGATAATAGTACACACTCTAAATTAAAACAAATAATATGTTATATTTATAATATTACATTTGTGTATTTTGTGATACAGAATCGTTAATGAGCGAGCCTAACTCGCACTTTATGTTATTAATATGTAAGATTACCATATCTATTACAGTTCTAAAGATACCAACATTAAAAAGTAGGACTAACAGACAGCAAAGGCATAATGATAGGGCCCCGTTGACACTCTTTGGGTACGGAATCCTAAAAATTATCTAACCAAAGCTAACCGTAAATTTTTGACTTAATAAGGAAAATAGGCCATACTTGTAATCTATATAGGTACTGTATTCGGTAAATATAATGTAATAATTAACATTATGACTTTATCGAAGTACTCATATTTTTTACAATGTTAAATAAGGTGTTTTGTATTGCAAAGTTTTCACATACATTTGGAAAATACAAGCCCATTTGTCATTCACAGATACTGCTACGCTGGACTTCGAAAAAAAATCAAGCTAGAAGTACCGCAGTTACCTGATTTGGGTGAATCTTCAAAGGTAATAAAATAAAATTAGATAAGCTGAAAGTAGGCTGAATCACAGAATCGTATAAGTACAAGTACAGAGGAATTCACTCCGCAAAATCATTTAAATAACTAGCGACTCTTTCTACTACACAATAAAGTGCAATTCAAGACGTACGAGCGCTACCTACAGCTTTATTAACCTAGAAGTTGCCTCTCTGTCTATCGCGTAACTCTTGTCGCGTTATCTCTGTCTATCGCGCGGCAAGTACGGCAAGTCCGACAAGACGACTACTTGTAGCTTCATACTTAAAGTGCGGAGTGCGCCAAGCCTGGCTGAAGTAAATTTTTAACTTTTTTCTCTTTTATTTCAGGAACCAAGTGTACCGATCCAAAGAGAACCCGAAAGAATTGTTTGTGATTGGGCCGAAAGTAAATTAGGTGTGTATATTTCAAAATTCATAACAATATACATATATGTCAAAACTAGAACCCAACTATATTGAGGTTCATCATCAGTATCAACCTATCATGTTCCCACTGCTGGGACTCAGGCCTTCTCTCATATAGAGAAGATGGACTTTAATCCACCATGCTGGCCCAGTGCATGTTGGTGAATGTCGTGTCTGAACTTGTTGACGTTCTCGGACATTCCGGTTTCCTCACGATCTTTTCCGTCACCGTTGTTGAGCGATGGCGCCGAAACTGCACATAATTTTTCGAAGTGCTAAATAAGTCATTGGTGCAGGCCGAGGATCGAACTGGGTGCCGTCAGATTGTAAAGCGCACATGCTACCGCCCGGCCGACATTGATCACTATCTTGAGATTCCGGCGAAGAAAATATCTAGAGTGCAAAATAGTAAACATGGAAGATGACTTCAACTACTTTTAGAGTTTTCTTGGCTAGCTGTTAACCTCAACCTCAACAAAAAATATGACATTGAAATTCTGTTGTCGTTTGTATGGTTAAGTAGAGTCACTGAAACTCGGTCCAAGTATTTATTTACTCTGATAGCTGCAATGACATTGTAAAAGCTAACTTACTACTCACTAAAAGGTAATGAAAACTACAAATTCAGATCACTTTAAAAAAATACAAAATATTTTATTTAGGACAACTAAAATTCCATTGGGTTAGTACAAACAAAACTTCAAACTATTTTTAGATAACAAATACAAAAATATACACTTAAATTATTTTTTTCTTGCATCTCCGGAACTTCTGCACTAATTACGTCTGAGTAAGAAATACATTACTTTCGCTAGGTTTTTGAACGTAAGACTGTAGTAGATACTCGATATACTTTAGTGAAATATTAAAAGAAAGTGTTTTTATTCTGCTTTTTACAATACAATAACTCTTTATTAAAAACCACAAAAACAAGGATAACATTATGGCGCCATAATATAAAGTAATTATCTAGGCTTTTAACAGGCTGCTTTTTACAATGTTATTGCAGCTGTCACAGCAAACAAACGCTTAGACCGAGTATAACATCAAATAAGTCTATAGTTCCTAGCCCCCCTCAAAAAAAAGCTCAATTTGAAAAGAATTTTTAATTGTGAATGTTGTTGATTCAGGAATAAAATGTGCGAACATATTGGAGATAGCACGGCATCTGATGGCGGTCGGTCCTCCACCCGCCGCAGCGCCTGTGGGAGCTTCGCCCCCGCCACTGCCTTCGCAACACGGTAACTAACTACTAACATACTCACTAAACATGGGATCCATATTTTACAATTTTAACATGACAATCTGTAATGTTTCAGGGCACGCAGAAGATGCTGCTAGTCGTCAACTGATAAAACATTTGAAAAGAAAAATGCAGGTCAGTAACATAATATGTATGCGTATTTAATTGATTAATATTCGGGACATTATTGCACACACGGTCATCTGACCCCAAACTATGCAAAGCTTGCTTGTACTATGGCTGCCAGATTCTGATATACATATATATTTTTAAACACAAATGTTCATCACATGAATGTTGGTCCTAGGTGGGAATCGAACCCACGCTCCCAAGTGCAAAAGGCAGGTTCCAAGGCAGGACCAACTGGGCCACCAGAGCAGTCGACGTATGAGTATATTAATACTCCAATCGTTACAACAATAGTAACTGTTACAGGGTCAAGGCACGCCGGGCCGGCCGAAGAAGAACAAAGCTCAGGAAGTGCTCGAGGAGTCTCCTCCATCGACGTCGTACGCGCACCACGTGCCGCTGAAGCACGAGAGCCCCCCGCCCGCGTCTGTCGAGCCCGCCTACCCCTACCAGCCGTACGTGTACGACGTGCGGCCTCCCTTCCCGCACTACCCGCCGCGCGCACTGCCGCCCCACCCCGCGCACCCGCCGCCCCACCCTGCGCACCCGCCGCCCCACCCTGCGCACCCGCCGCTCGCGGCCCACCCGCCGCCCCCGCTCGGTCAAGAGTACCGACCCGACCCGTACGCGTTCGACCCTCCGTACGCGGCGCGAGATCTCACCCGCTCCGCCGAGTCGCACAATCTGCCCATCAATCTGAGCAGCGACGCCTCTCTCGACCTGTCGACGGAGCGCGGCGACTGGCAGCGTCGGCGGCCGCCTGAGCCGCCGCCGCGTCTTCCTCTGCCCGGCAAGAAGCTCATCCTCGAGACGTATCAAAGCGAGACGCGGGCGAGCACGCCGCGTGCGCCTCCGCACCCGCCGCCTCCCGAGGACTTCCCGCGCACAGAGTACCTGCCTAAGAAGATGCGAGCCGCCGAGATTATGGGCGGCAAGCTGGCGGCGACGAGACACGCTGCAGCGGAGGCGGCCGCGCGACACGCCGCTGCCGCCGCCGCCGCCGCGCCTGTCGCCGCCCCCTGCCTCGCGCCGGCGGATCCCTCCGTTCGTCCCGAGGTTGCTTTTTTAGAGGATCCAAAAAACTTAACCAACCGGTCCAAGAGCACCGCCGCGGCGCTGGCCCGGGAGGAACAAGAGGCGGCGAGTCTCACACGGTCGACGAAGACGACTAAGGCCACGCGGTCGCGGCTTCGGACCGCCGGCTGGCGGGCCAGGGGCGCCTCGCCCCACCGGACCCAGTCGCCTGAGCGGCCCGCCACGCCCGACTCCTGCTGCGGGCTCGACGGCATCAACATCAAGACGGGCATGATCTGCGAGGAAAAACACTCGGAGATACTGAACCGGGAACGCGTTATCAGCATCTGCAATATCGACAAGCACGACCTGGACGACTACCTAAACGAGGGCAGCAGTCAGGAGCACGAGGAGGAGCTGCTGCAGTACTTCCAGCGAGCCGCGCACGCACAAGCATCGTCCACCACAGCGCCGGCGCCACCACCCCTGTCCGCGCCCGATGCTCACCCACCTCAAACTTCAACCACTTTTTTAGAAGGAGCCGGCCAGGACCCACATGACGACCATAGCCAGGGGAAAAACGAAAAAATATCGCAGCTGCGAGAACTGCTAGCAAAAAATTTGAAAAACCAAAGTGGGTCCAACGGGCAATCCAACCAGGAGGCTCTAGTTCAAGAAAAGGCCAACGAAGATCCTAAAACACCGGCCCCTGACGGCGCCTTAAAACCCCACTCTAGTGGTAATCCGAGCGAAATTAACGGGACTCTGCTACCAAACCGTGACGAAATTAGCAGTAACCACAGTAACGACGCTGTCCCGCCGTTTCAGAACGGCACTTCTGTGTCTTACGTCAATGACAACAATGCGAACCAGTTGATTTCAAATGTTGCTCCGCCTCACTTGTATAACGGCCACCATCACAATGAACCTCAGAGCCCGACTACTAGAACGCAGCAGTACGAATTTGTCCCGATTTCGGACGGTTGTCATTCTCCTGGACATTTTAATTCCAAGTCTCCGTTGGGTTTCGGCGCGAGGGGTCACAGTCCAACTAAAGTCAATAAACAGATAGTAATGGGTGGGTCCCTTCAGACGTCGCCCATATCTCACAGCACTGCCGCAAGCCCGTTTGTAAGTCCTAGAAATACTCCGGTGCCCCGTTCTCGGTTTTTCTCTCGACCAATACCTAAAGTGAACGGAAGAAAGAGACGTAACCCCCTGTCGTTGGGTGTAAACGATCCATCGTGTAAATCTTTCGCAGTGCCGAACGAACAGAAATTTATCGGTAAGTCTCCTGTCTGCGGCCCGGGGAAATATTATCAACCTATGTCCGCCCCGCCGTCGCCTAACATTCTCACTTGTCATTACAAAGGCCACATGTACCCATGTGTTACGGGCATTCCAAATGGTGCTAGTAACTTGAGTATTAACTTTTTGGCAAACCCTCCGTTCCGGGATAACGTGAACGGAGAGCAACCTCTCTCTGCGGATCCTTTGTCGAACGAGGTGAGCCAATTTTTCCAAGAGACGATGCTCAGTTACAGGCCGGGACACGACTCGTTTAGATCCCAGTCGGTACCTCTGAAACAAGCCCCAATGAACAATATTGGGATGATGAGTTACAACCATACTCCCGTGGGATCGGTGCCCCCCACGCCGATACCTAACGAATTTTGTGATTTCGGAAATCTCGCCGACGCATGCGACATATCAAGAGCGGGCCTTAATTCGGAAACTTTAGATAAAATCTACAACGCGATCGATAGTAGCAATGACGTACTTAACTCAAACGCGACACAAAATCTCTTGAATTCCAACGACACGCTGAGTAATGGCTGCGATCCTTTGCCCGATCAACAGATCCTTTCTGATGAACAACTGACATCGCTCATTCCCAGCGGAGACGATTTGCTCGACAGAACTAACCAGTATAACCCACCGTTTGCGAACGACGGCGCGCCACCGGATAACGTAGAAGACTTTCTTAAAAGAGCAAACAGTATGGAGTTTGATTTCACAGGGATGGTAACCGAAAAGAACAAGTATTACACTTCTCGTTCGGTTCCCGGTACTCCTCTACCGTTCAAGCGAGCCGCGCCTAATTTACAAATCGACTCACGACGTTCGAGAGAATTGTTCGCTGCAGAAACTTACCCCAATGCTTCAAATGGCATTTCGTCTAAGTCTGTACCTTCAACTCCTCAGTTCGCCGAAGATAGAAGCGTATTCAGTTACAGCAACAGAGATTTCCTCATTAACGGTAATTCCGTTAGTGGTTCGACGCAAATCCACGACGCGGTCGTGGACAGCGACCAAGGGTTGACTTCCCCACTTCATGGCCATTTAGAAGAGATATTAGTGGACCCGCTAACGCCCGCACTGCTGGCCGACCTCGACAAAATCGACGGTGCACCATATGGCGATCTCTAGTCAGCCATTTTCGTAAATCATCACTGTACATATATGTAGTATAATGTTATTTGTTTTTATTTGTACAGACACATAAATATTGGATATCTTTACAGAGTACAATATTCGTTAGCGTGCCTTCAATGAAGGCAAACTCTAAATCTTGCTTATAATGTTATCGATGCGCACTCCCAAAAATTGAGTCAATATGCCGTGCACCGTAATATTGTGATAATATTATTGCGTGACTTCAATTACTAGAGAGTAAGCTGAAGCTAACTCTATAAGTATAATGCATCTTGCACACGGTGCATCTAAGGCGCATAGGTTGAGAAGGATGCACATATCATTATATATATGTATTCTGCTTGTTCTAAGTTGTTTACTTGAACCGTGTGCAAGACCTTATAAGTCGTATCAATTTTACTTGTTTATAACCTCTTGCACGCTAAGTCTGGCTTATCGTAACAAACTTTAAGTTACTTACGTTTGTGTATACTTCGTTGCGATAACACGTAAATAGATTTATAATATAATTATTTAGTGATCGCTAAAGAGAGTTAGCATTGTTTTAAACAATGGGTACAACATTTTGTTACTTTTGATACTATAGAAGCTAGACAAACATTTCTATTACTTACAAAAAAATGCGCCTAGGTAAAAAGTTATATTCACAATTGCCTTTAACAAAAGACCTATATACCTGCATTAATTTCAGTTTAGACAAGTTTACTAAGAAATCATGCGTGTCAATGTCAATGTAGGCCTATGAGTATTTTTGTATGTGGTGCATTGGACCATAGATTATTAAGATAGGAAGTTAGTTGGTGTGTATATTTGTTTAACCAGCCGAGGAGCAAGAGTGACTAACAAGGAACATAACCCATAACAAAGTACTCTACAAGCTGCGTCCAGAAAAAACTAAAACTTATGCTCATCAAAGATAGTACATAAAATTTGAAACTAGTTATGACTGCAATCTCAGGTTTTACCCAGCTCTACTGTGACCAAAATCTAACCAAACATGTTTATCAAACATTGGACTCATAATGGATATCCGTTAATGATTCGGATTGTGATTGCGATCGCGTGCCATCTCGCTCACGCGAGTTATACGAATAAGTAAATGGAAAGAGATAGCACACGATCGTGATAAACCAAATCACGAACTGACATCCATAATAAGGCCGATGTTGGCTAAACATGTTTTATAAGTTTTGTTAGATTTTGGGCGCAGGAAACCCGCCCTGATTATGTAACTTGTAAGTCGCAAATTTGACTATGACCGATCTGTCAAATTAACGACGTCAACGCCATCTATCGCATTTTTATGAACTAATATATATTTTGACTGCTGGTTACTCGCGTATAACACTTGAAGTTCCAGCCATTGACAATGCAAACTATGTGTAATGTCAGTATAAACTGGTCAAGAGCTTGTCTCGACTGATTAACATTATGTGAGTGTAAACCGTTCGGCCAGTTTATAAAGTCAGTGTAGTCAGATATAAACATGAGTACAGAATACATCTGACCCTTAATTTGAATGAAACTGTAAAATGTTCAGTCCATAATTTAATATCTCGAAACACATACTAGATTCTCATTCAAAACTATTCATTTAATAATGTTATCAGAATATTATATTTGAGGAATCTTATAATATTGACGATGCGTGAGCACTGTGTTGCAGCAAATTCTTGATCTGTCTACACCATTTACAATGTACAACTTGGCAAAAAGGTTTGAAATGAAAACTTTTTTTTTTTACAACAGCTGTGGAAAACACGTCAGTGGAAGAATGTCATCCAATCATCTTCCTCAGATGTACTAAGGTTGCTAGAATTTACAACTATTTGCGGTAGTGGAGCCCCCATTAATTTCTACTCTTTTTGCCAAGCTGTAGCTGGTAATTGTTTATCGTAGGCAGACAACTAATATATTCAGTGCAAAATATGGTATGTACCTCAACTGAACACCAACCAAGTGACATCGAATTTTTATACTAATACCATAATATATTTAGTGAGAAAATAACAATAATCGCACCACAACTAAACGATTCCACAATCGTATAAAATATATCTAAAGTGGCAAAATGTACATAGTTTTAGTATTTACCTAAACCTAACCAGACCAATGCGGCGTGCCAAGCGCGCTTGTAGTAAATTAGAATTGGTTTACGTAAGAAAAACGATATGATAGCATAGTTTATGAAAAATGAATTTATTGTAAGTTAGCACAAAGATTTAATATATTTTATTATCACATAGGAATTTTACTTGATATACTAAATTTACATTAATCGCATTAAATGCGAAGTGAAATTGCACTTAAACAGGCAGAGAAGGCTGCTGTAAGCTTAAAAGGCGTAATTATATTTTTTTCCTTTGATTAGGCCGGTTTCTATGAACCCTAGATACCTGTTTTTTTAAACAACCTTAATATCGCATTTGGATCAAAGAAAAACATTGAGAATGTTTTTTACTAAACGAGGTCTTTGTTTGCCGTCTATACTGAATCATAACAAATTTCTTTAACAAATTATCCGGAATTATTCAGGCCGGTTTTTTGATTTTAATTAAATATAACAAGATCACAAAATCGACGCCATTAAAGTATATTCT
Organism: Agriopis leucophaearia; assembly: GCA_949125355.1. Classification (NCBI taxonomy): domain Eukaryota; kingdom Metazoa; phylum Arthropoda; class Insecta; order Lepidoptera; family Geometridae; genus Agriopis; species Agriopis leucophaearia. Next base: position 10,671,886 of record OX421264.1, read on the forward strand.
GATGACCAATTATCTAACGGCACTAAAACATTCGGTGTCTCTTTTAATTCCAATTAGTAACAAAAAAAATGGCAACAATTTTAAGACCTGTAAAAGTTTTTAAGACCTGTAAAAGTTTGTTTAAAAAATTGTACATCAGAACAACATAAGTTATGTGATTATCATAACAACTAAACCTTTTAAATTAAACAGGCAATAAGGAGTAAAGTTGTTGGAAACACTTCAATCATCAGAAAAAAGCGTATGGAATGTTAAGGTACTTGCACATGGTGCAAATACCCCGCGCAACTTGAGACCCGAGTGAGAGCAGTATGCACATAATATTATGTAATGCATTACCACATGTGCAGCTTGCGCGCACGCCGGCCGCGTCTCAGTTTGCGCAGGCTATATGCACCATTATGTTAACAAACCATGCGTGATTAAAAAACAAGTAACGCCAAACCAATCAAGGAAAGATAAAAATTGTCACTGGATAATTTTTACAACAACAATGAACATAACTATATACCGCTCCATACATTTAGCAAGTTTCTCGACCTGTGCCTCAGTAACTAAAATATATTATATGTATCTGACATTGTAATTAAAGCTTGTAGTTTGGTGTAACGCTAGTACAAAAAGAAACACTGATACGACAGGGATATACCTAGGTATATGTAAGTGAAACCGAAGACTGCATTAAAGTTTGTAGATATTTTAAACACAAAGAATGAATTCAGTATTCGATAAGAAACACTAAACATTGAAAACCATTATGTGACAAAAGCTCATGAGTCTACCAAGAGACATTTGAATATTGTGATATGCACAAGTGCATTGCTCATTTCATAGAGTCGTTAAGTATTGATGAAAAGATGCCACATCTGTGTAGATTGATGATATTAAATCTTTTTCAAAGTAATGTTTCTTACCGCATGCTATAATGTCGTCCTGCATTAAATTACTGTATTCATACTCTAACCCCCTTATTAATAAACGTAGAGAAGTCTTGGAATAGTTAAGCCGAGTTTTGACTTTATCTCTCTTTCAATTTTTGAAATTGATCGAAAAATACAAATTAACTATTCCAACGCTACTCTATATACGTTTATTAATAGGGGTGTTATAGCATACAGATCTGTGTAGACCTACCAGCACCTCTTATTTCAAGCAATTTTTTTTGTTACTCTTGCTTTGTCTAAAGTTCAATGTAATAGCCGTAACAGACATGTCAACTTGGCTGACGAACCGCCGCCTGACCAACGGGAGAAAGAAAATTTTCTCTTTCTCTCCTGTTGGTCAGACGGCGGCGGTTCGTCAGCCAAGTTGACGTGTCTGTTACTGCTATAAGATTGCTATCAGAGGATTGGTAGGCCTTCAAAATGTTTGTATGCTCATTGTTTGTTAATACAGTTTTTTATTGTTGAGTGACAGTTGTTGCGATCACTTGTCTCAAGGAATAGATATAGGTAATCACAACGAATGACCTCAGTGATCAGATCAGTGTTTAATTCCAATTTGGTACACTTACCAAAATCGCCTAGTACCTAATTACTGTTAAGTCTTAATTTAAGCACGTCACACATGTAGATAATAAATGTTGACATGTAGATATTATAATCATATCTCACCGAGTGTCATTTTTCATACAAATGGTATCATTATCGTGTTAATTGTTCTTCGTATTTTCATTTATTATATGACGACTTTAAAAGGGAGAACATTGATAGTTTAAATAGTTAAGTATGTTCTGTGTTGTGATCATTCTGTTATGTGTAAATGAATGTCTTATTTCTAGTAATTGTATGTCTCCATAACTGTCTTATCATTTATATTATGTAAAATATAACCGTCCCTCCCTAACACGTTTTTGACATTTGATATATTTTACATTCATGCATAAAAATATGTATGCAGAACACACTAGAAATGCGCCATTTTAGTGATGTAGTTAAACTAATTATATGTTAAATGAACAGTCCCACTTAATGAAATAAAGTATATACATACTTACATTTTATTATATTTGAATGTAATTCTTTGCAGCATACATTTTATTGTTTGTTGCATATTCGTGACAATGATAAATCATGATTAGAATATTCAATGATTTTTTTTAATGTAATTATTTCTTTGTTTTAATAATCAATTTGACAATCAGAATTTGTTTGTATAGTAATATTTTTTATAGAATTTATGCCTTTGTAAATCCTAAAAAATTAAAAAATGGTTTATCGGTGCTTTTAAACTAGCCTAGCTAAATCAAAATTGGTATTTGTAAAATTTACTTTATTTTTTAATCTGTCAAAATTATGGTCAAATAAACAGGCATGATTAACATGTTTGAGCATGGGTCCCGTTTTTCATTTTAAAATCATAATAACTTGAAAGCTACTCTAAAAGCATATAAATTATTACCACCTCTTATTTCCTGATGTGTGTACTGTATTTCCTTGATGTAATGTTGAAAAACTTACCTATACTCTGTCCAGTTTTCTTTAATTCTGACAGCTGCAGTAAAAGAAATGCAAAATGCAAATTCCGGCCTCTTTTTCTTGGGTACGTAAGATTGTAGCTGGTAGCCTGATATACTACTATAAAATTTGAAAAGAAAATGTTTTCAGTAAGCTTTTTAAATAGTTATTGCAGATGTCAAAGCTAAAACGATTTGGACCGAGTATAATAAAATAAAAAATGAATCCTACAAATAATTGGATGTAACGTATAAAAACAATAATTTATGTAAATAACAAACGGCTAATGTTGATGTGATAACACTTGACACTATGTTCATTTTAAACTTAAACTTGCAAAGTAATTTGTTATGATCAACATTTGTTTTTCTTTAAATATTTTATAAATAAATGTATGATAAAACTTATGTTTAGAATGTATAACATACTTATAGGTGAAAAAATAAATATCCATGTTGTTGATTAGTCTTTTATGGATGTTGATTTACACCATTTACTTACACAGTGATAATAAATGGTATCATAGTATTTTCAACTGATTTTACTTTGCCTAAATCGTTTAAATTTTCACAGCACAGTTACAGTTTACCTGGGCCCTGATTCCATAACTACAAACACGCTCGTAAAGCGACGCGTTAAGTTTACCTCAAAAAGTTGGCTTTTATTTCCTGAGGAATAGAGGCCAAATTTTCAGAGGTTAACTTAATACGCCGTGTTACGTGAGTGTTTTAGTTACAGAATTCAGGCCCTGTGTTGCTTGAAGGACCCGGGTAGGTCCTAAAACTGCGACCAGAACCACCGGAGGATGGGCAGCAGCGTCCTAATAGTACAGGGTGAACGTACTGCGATCCCCAAGCCGCCTGCCAAGCTTGGGGATTATGGCAACACCCCTCTCTATAAGGGAGGCCTTGTCCAACAGTGGACGTTAATTGGCTGGAGATGTGTGTGATGTGGTGTTGCTTGAAGGCTGCGTGTATAGTTAAATTTTATTTTAATACAACTGAGATATACCAGCACGTCGCTCGCCTGATGGTAAGCGTCGTGATTGCCCATAACAGTTTAGTGCAACCAGAATTTAGAACAGTTCAAAATCCCATGGCAATGCACTGCACTCAAACACCCTGGGCCCTGATTCACTAACTAAAACATGCACGTAGCTCGACGCGTTAAGTCAACCTCTAAATATTGAACCTCTATTTCCGAGGGAATAAAGGTTAACTTAGCGCGCCGCGTTACGAGCTTGTCTGTAGTTTAGTGAATAAGGGCCCTGAGATATACATAATGTCAACCAGCACATAGCAGCATAGTTAGAACAGGTTACTTGCAGTGTGTGAGATGCATTAGTATTTATACTACATGCTACCTTTACCATATTGTTCTATAAACCAATCAGGTAGTACAGGGTCATCTTCGTATCTGTAACTCTCGTTCACCGTCACTGGCATTCCAGGGCTCCATTCAAACAGCATGGTCATCATTGGCAGTGTGTGTATGCTTTTCAAACCATGATCCCCATGTGTTTTCCTTATTTCTCTTGACAAACATCTTTTTACATACGTAAAAAAATTGTCCAGAAAGTTGAAGCACACATTTGGGTTCCAAAATTGCTGAAATTGTAAATAACATCATTAGTGATAAAGGATAAGTGTGGAAATCCATTTTTTTTTATGATTCTGGGTGACAAGACGAGCGCAGTCGCTCGCCTGATAGCTCTTCACGCTTGTCCATAACAGCACAACGCCACTCAGAATTTTGAACTTCACCAGTTCAATACCCTGGATGGCAATGCACTGCGCTCATCACCCCTAGATATAAGATGTCAAATCTCTGTGTGCCCTGTAGTTTCACTGGAAATATATAAAAAAGAACCAACCTCCGCTCCCTCCTTAATAATATTATTGAGATTAAAAACGATGTCTTACCTGTGACATTTTTGGTAAATCCTTAACAGAGAATAGTTTTAATTGCTCGACAATCCCATCATCATTCCGTAAGCCACAAAGTATTGAATCTATACCAACAAGAAAGGATTGGCACCACCACTTTTTGGTTTTGAATCTCCTGCAATTAAAAAAAAAACTGTAATTATCTTGAAACTATGTGCTACTGCTACAACCGAGTAGTTATTCTTTTTTTTTTAAGGTAATCCAAACAGTTCACTAAAATTCACAAAATAACTTTTACAAAAATACACCTGTGGGCCTAGCACATTCCGTGGACAAATTGTCTTTCCATCGTTTTTATCCACGCGTAGACGTGACATACCTAGCATATAAGATATGTATGTCTTTTTCTCAGTCACACTTTCTCACAGAGATAAAAACAGTGGAAAGGCAATTTGTCAACGGCCCATGCTAAGCCTGCTGCAAAAAGTGAACGTCCATCATACCGTTGTGTCTCACCCCTCGGTCGTTTAAACGGTTACTGTCGAACAAAATTCATTGAACTGATGTTTGGAATCAACTGTATAAACTACTAATATCTAATCTTACATGAGTAATTCCTGTGTAATATAAATAAAATTGTATAACCATCCATCTTTTATTACAGTCTGCCCTATAGAGCAGCATAAATATAGGTTTTGAAGATTAACGAGAAAAGTAGAACAGCTCCGAACAGTTGCCAGCCAAGATGGTATGGCGATGACTGGTCTCTCAGACTAGTGATTCTTATATATTTTGTCTAACCTCATGGTAAAAAAAATATGAGTACCTGAAACTTTTTTCTTGATTAGGATGTTGTATATGTCTCTGTGTTTTAAGTTCAATGAACTCTTTTGAAGACAAATATTCTATAATAGAATCAGAGCCATGTTCTTTGCTGGGTGGTTCAGAAACTGGTTCTTTATCACATCTGATTCCATCCATTTCTGCTCCATACACAATTGTATGACGGTGCAAATTAGTTGTGAAAACCAATGAGAACTCTTCAGTTTCATCAACAGGGACGTCTGGATTAGGTTCCTCATTTGGTTTATCTGTAAAAAAGATGCGGATATCCATAAAATGTTCATAACCAAAATGTACAAGTGTCTTGAAAATGTTAGAACCACCAAATTTTTACCTGATAGCATATATTGTTCGAACTTATAGCCCCAAGAAGTGAACAACTTATCTTTTTCACTCATGTTTTTTTTTCTGTGAATTTTGTCTACGGTGTCTCGTGCGCAGAGATAAATGTTACCTTTGTTTAATATTGCTACTATTTTCCATGGTTCCCGATTCTCATAAGGTGTACACGCGACACATGTCATCAGACCACGATAACAGAAAAATTTTGCATTGTCTAACCGGCTTTCTAAAGGGTACTTCAATCTTGCTTCATTTTCCAGTAAGAACTTAAGCAACTCAGTCAGTTTTACATCCAGGTCGTCTGGTTTGTGAACAGCTTTTTCGTAATGTAGGTTTAAGTCATATCTCACTTTATCTTCATGTGTTCTTCGAGCAAACTTAAGATTCTCAAGATCAATGAAACCTATTACTTTAGGCCGTTCAAACCGAGGAAAACTACCTTTGTAAATGTTGATCTCAACATGAAGTTCGGGTTGCGTACTCATGCTCTTTCCTGGTTGAGCCGATATACTCATTTACTTTATATTTTTCGTGTTTATTTTAAATATTATCTGATTTATAAAGAATTCTACTAGTATTTGTTAAGGAAATTAACAAAAATTAACCAAGTTCTAAATTTGGTTCGTTCTATACCGATATACACTCTGATCTACGTTATAAAAAAAATCACAAGAAATAGAAACTGCTTTTTTTTAAGCAACACATTCAAAAAAATGTTAAAAGTTGGTTAAAAATAATTGATTTAAATAATAATAATAATAAAGCAGCCGAATACCGGGGAAACAATAAAGAAAATATTTGATCTGAGGGGGGAAACACAGCCACAGGCTATCCTATCTAGTTTTTGTTAAATTTTTATGACCATGGACACTAAGTCTTTCAGTCGTATTAATAAATATTTTTACTTAGTATTATAATAGCGTCGAACAAGTAAATAAAGTCATAGTTACCATCAGAGTCAAGCAAAGTACGTAAAGGACTTAGAGTACTTTATTAAAAACTTGCATTTTGCGTTTTATCTGCTAGCAGCACAACAGCTAGGCTAGCATGTTGCTGACTTTTTATCGTGTCAAAGCGAGACAGGCGTATGTGAAACCCTTTAATAATATATAGTTTGGATCTACCTTTAAATGCAGCATTATGCAAGAATGCAAGAGGCAAGAGGAGAAACAGTAGGTATAACGCTTCCATTTTTTTTTAGATTAAACTTTACAGCATGAACGCACAGTGTCGCGTTCTCGCTCCACAAAGAGACGACAAGATTTTGTCGCGGTGCGGTTAGCATGCTAGCCATCCAATGATTAATCTAGAAAATCTAGGAATACCTTAGATTATTATCAATGAGAAATAGGTACTTTATTGCCGGACCACCGCCTGACACCGTATCCCGTTATATAGACTAATAAAGTACTCTTTGGAATGAACTGCGGTCAGTCAACCAAGTCCGACATATCTGTTAAGGCTTTAAATGTGTTTTAGTGGGAAACTCCCCCACTTTACTGGGGCATGATTTTGTCTTAACTTTGACTTACTTTGCTTGACTTTGACTGTGACTATGACCTTGTTTGACGCTATTTATTACTATGTTAACTTGATTAATATTACGACTAAGGGACTTTGTATCCATGGTCATAAATAAATAAAAAGTCTCTGACTTTACGTCTCTCTCGCTCGTCTAAATCAAATCAAATCAATGTTTCAATGTCAACGCCCGACTTGCGCCGACGTCCGTCAATGCCGGATGAATGGGTTCTCTTCTCTTTGGGAATAGTATAGTATAAAGTTTTATTTATTTGAAAATAATGCAAAATGAAGCGTGTAAAGCATCATAAAATAAAAAAGGAAAAAGCAGAGTCTTCTACTCAGCAACGGGTGCAAGAGGAACATGATCTGGCCTATTACATACACGATAGAGTTGAACTGATGCACCAAGTGTTTTCGATTCTAAAGTATAAAGAATTAAAAATAATGGCACCAGAATGCGTTAGAAACCTGGCTGTCGGTGATTTGCAAGAACTGTGTACCGAAGAGGTAAAATATATTTTTTTTTGGTCGAACGTCATCGCCGTGTCACCATTGAAAAAAAATTTTCTGGTTATATTTTTCTATTTAAATCCATTTATCATAGTTAATTGACCAGTTTTCCTAGTAAATAGCTATCATTTAATTTTTAGTTTCATTTCTAGTATAATTAGTATCATTGTAGTTATATATCTTGATTTTTGTCAGTAGCCCCTTTTCTAACACTTTAATATGATTGACGAAGAGCCTCCTGATCCTGGCGGTGGAATAATGGCGTCCGATTATAATATTCCTCCCTCTCCTGGTGCTTTTACAGCAATATCCACCTCGGAGGATGTCCAAAAAACCCATAAACGCTCTAAGCGTAGAGCTTTGAAACGGGATGTAAGAGCATGTTCTCCCATTGACTCTTCTGGTGAAGAATTTAAAATTGCTGATGACGTAATTCTTACTTCAGGGCAAAACACACCCCCAAATTTTTTTTCGACTGTGAGCAGTGAGCTTCCCCTTGCCACTCTTCCAACCCCCGTATCTGCGTCTCTGCCCTTAGGTCAGAAGACAATTGCTTCAACAAGTTCCTCCTCATTTTTGCCCCCGGGCCAAAAAATCGCTCCAACTCCGGTTGCACGTCAGTGCTATGTTTCATCCGATCGTGGGCCGTATGTTATTCACGTACAAAAAATCGCGGTTGTATCTTCTGATAGCACTTCTTTGCACCCTGTTACTTTCGGGCGATTCCTTTTTGAGCGCTCGAGAGAATTTGTAGGCATTGTTGATGGATCAATTAAAAGCGTGGGCCGAAATAGAATCTCGCTGTGTTTCCACTCATTTAAGGCCGCTAATGCCTTCATAGACTCGAGCTCCCTCGCTAATAAGGGGTATAAAGCGTTTATTCCCTCATATAATGTAACTCGTCTGGGTCTGGTACGGGGCATCCCCGTCGATTTATCCGACGAAGAAATAATAAAGGAAGTACGGGTGCCCCAAGAGTGCGGCCCGATAATCAAAGTTCGTAGATTGAACTTCAAATTGGTGATTGATGGGTCAGTGTCATGGAAACCTTCTCAAACGGTTGTTTTAACTTTTGATGGCCAACTCCTACCCCCAAGAGTTTTTTTGTGCTATAACTCTTTTCAAGTGGAGCAGTATGTTTTACCTACTATCCAGTGTTTTTCTTGTTGTAGGTACGGACATACCAAGATCCAATGCAGGTCGAAGCCAGTATGCTTCAAATGCTCTTTAGCCCACACTGGAGACTCGTGCAATGTAGATGCGGAGGGCGCCAAATGTGTCTGGTGCCGTGGTAGTCACTTCGCAACCAATAAAATCTGCCCCGAAATGTCTCGCCAGATTTCTATTAAAAAAACAATGTCGCAAAATGTTTTATCATACGCAGAGGCATCGAAACTTCACCCCTCATCAAGAATTACTTATGCAGAAGTGACTTCTTCTTCTTTGGCACCTTCTCCTCCTTTTCCCTCTCAGCTTTCGGGTTCAACTAATCACGTTACTGTGGAGCCTGCCAGAGTGCACTACAGGGGTAAAAAAAACAGGCCTGTTGGTTCAACTTCTCCCTCTTCTGGCTATGACCATTTGGCTCACTCAAACATTGTTAGGGGTGACTTTGCGGAAGCCGCTCCTAATGGATGTGCCCTTAACCCTAATAAAACCCCCGAGTCTCCATCTGTTCAATCGGTTATCTCTGAACTTCTCAAACTTTTAAATCTTTTGTCCTCTCTTCTCAACCCTCCCCGTGCTCATCACTCCCCTTCCCATCCTTTACCGTCCAACGCTGCATTTAATTTAAATTCACTCATTTCCCTTCTATCTAATGGATCTCAAGTTCCTTCAATGGAATAGTAGATCTCTATATAATAAATTATCTGATCTTATATATTTAGTTAATAAATATAATATTACTGCCTTGTCTATTTCTGAGACATGGTTAAAGTCTGGTTCTCATTTTAGAGTTTCTGGCTTTGATGTCATCAGAAGTGACAGACAAGATGGCTTTGGAGGTGTTGCCCTCCTGATAAAAAATAATATTCCTTTCTCTCCTATTATTATTCCTGCTCATAGTGGTTTTCAAGCAATTGCTGTGCGTGTCAAGAATTATTCTGTTGTCTCACTTTATATTCCTGACCCTTCTAAGTTAATTCTTCGTAAATTAGTTTCGGTTTTGAGTTCCCTACCAAAGCCGCTTTTGGTCCTTGGTGATCTGAATTGTCATCATTCTGTATGGGGTTGTGGTAAGTCCGATGAATGTGGTGAGTTTTTGTTGGACTCTCTTGATACTCTTAATCTCTGCATTCTTAATGATGGCTCCCCTACTAGAAGGACTCGTCCTCATGAATTTCGCAGTGCTGTTGATCTTTCATTATGTTCTCCTGAGCTTGCTTCTCTTCTGTCGTGGCATGTCCTTCCTTCTTCTCATGGCAGTGATCATTTTCCTATTCTTCTTGAATTTCCTCAACGTAATTCTAGTCGTGTTTCTGTTAATCCTCCTCTTCTTAAATATATTTTAAATTATAATGATTGTCCTAACTGGGAAAAATTTCACGACCTCTCTGTTTCTGTTTCTGCTAATTTACCTCCTGTTAATTCTTTTAATATCTCTTCCTCCTCTGATAATCTGGTCCGTATGCTCCATGAGTGTGCTAGCCAATCGTTCCCTGTTAAAAAGCCTTCGTCTGGAAAATTGCCTCCTCCTCCGTGGTGGGATAAGGACTGCAGTAACGCTATTAAAGCCCGTAAGGTGGCTGAAGCTAATTTCCGCCGCTCTATGACTCTAGAGAACTTCTCTGAAGTGAATAGGTCCATTGCTAGTTCTAAGCGCCTTTTCCGCTTGAAGAAGCTGAATAGTTGGAGGGCTTATTGCTCTAGCTTAAGTCCTAGTACTCCTGCTTCAGTTATTTGGTCGAAAATTCGCCGATATAGACGCTCCTGGTGTCCTCCTCTTCGTTGCTGTAGCCCTTCTCAGTCTTGGGCTGAGGCATTTATGGATAAGTTAGCTCCTCAGTATTGTCCACTCCCTTCGGAATTACCCTCCTTATCTGTTACTTCGTCAAACGATCCCCTAGATCAGCCATTCTCATTAATTGAATTGAAAAATATATTAAAGTCCGTCAAAGATTCTGCTCCTGGTATGGATGGCATTCCTTATTCATTTTTCACGAAGGCGAGTGACAGTTTACTTCTCTTTTTCTTATCTTTGGTTAACTCTATTTTTGAGTCTGGTTTTGTTCCCGCTAGTTGGAAATCTCAGTATATTATCCCAATTCTTAAACCCGATAAGGACCCGGAGGATCATAATTCGTATCGCCCTATTGCTCTTTCTTCTGTCCTGGCGAAACTTGCTGAGCGCCTGATCAAGAACCGCCTTGAATGGTTTCTTGAAAGTAAGGGCCTTTTTGCCAAATCTCAGTATGGTTTTAGAAAAGGCAAGAGCACTATGGATAGCCTAAGTGTTTTTACAACTGATATTAGACTTGCCTTTACTCGAAATGAATCAGTTATTGGTGCTTTTCTAGATATTTCTGCCGCTTATGACTCCGTCCAGCTTTCTATTCTCGGAAATAAACTTTCTTTGTTGAAGGTTCCTCCTAAGTTATGTAATTTTGTCATGAATCTTCTAACTGAAAGGTATATTTATCTTCGTTGCAGTGATTCTTCAATTTCTCCTCACAGAATCATTTGGCGTGGTCTTCCTCAGGGGTCTGTTCTTAGTCCTCCTCTATATAATGTGTATACTTTTGATTTAGAGGTATCTATTGGTCTCTGCCGTATTCTTCAATATGCGGATGATATCCTTTTATATACTTCTCACCATAAAATTGACATTGCCAGTCACTGTATTTCTCAATCCCTTCAGTGCTTAAACTTGTGGCTACATTTAAATGGTCTAGATCTTTCACCATCAAAAAGTAACATTGTTCTCTTTTCTCGAAAGCGCAATCCCCCTGAAATAGATATCTTAGTTAAAGGGTCCAGGATTCCAGTTAAGGAGTCAGTGAAATTTCTTGGTCTTATTTTGGACAATAAGCTTAGTGGAAAGTTGCATTGTGATTATATTGCTGATCGGTGTCGGAAAAATATTAACATTCTAAGGTGTTTATCAGGTGTTTGGTGGGGTTCTCATCCTTTTACACTGAAACTTTTGTATAACGCCATTATTCGTAGCATTTTAGATTATGGCTCCTTCTTGCTGGAGCCAGCTAACAAGGGTGGTATCAAGAAACTGGATTTGATTCAATCGAAAGCCCTTCGCATTGTTTCTGGTGCTATGCTATCCTCTCCTATCAATGCACTTCAGGTTGAATGTGTTGATGCTCCCCTTCATCTTCGCCGTCAGTTTCTATCTAATAGGTTTTTTTTTCGCTGTGTGCAGTTTTCTAATCATCCTCTTGTCCCTAAACTTCAGCTTCTCCATAGTTTCTCGTTTTCTTCTCGGTTTTGGCTCCATAAGCAGCTTCCTCTTCTAGTGAAGAGTTTTGTTACCTATAAGTCTTTAAAAGATCCTGTTCTCCGTTCTCATTTGCTTCCTCTTTTCTCGTTTAGTTATGATGTCATTGTCTCTCGTCCAAATGTAATTTTAGACTTTGACATTTGTGCTGGTGACCCCCATGCTGATGAATATTTCCGTGATCTTCTGCGGAGGGATTGGCATGGGTGGCACTATATCTTTACTGATGCTTCAAAACTCTCCCCTATAGGCTGTGTTGGTTGTGGTATCTTCCATGAACAATTTAACATTGTACAAAAGGTTAAGTTTCCCCCTGAAACCTCAGTTTTTTCGGGTGAGTGTTGGGCGCTCCTTGAATCTATTCGATATATTCTTATTTTCAATCTCCGCCGTTCTCTCGTCTTTACTGACTGTCGGAGTGCCCTTCAGTCTCTTCTTTCAAACCCTTTTTCCCCCAATTCCCAAAACTCTATTCTTTTTCTCCTTAAGGAATCCTTATCTATCTGCAATTCCAAAGGTCTAGAAGTTGTTTTTGTTTGGATTCCTGGTCATGCTGGTATCTCTGGAAATGAACGGGCTGACAGAGTGGCAAAGGATGCCGTTGTCTGCGGAGACAAAATTCCCTTCTGTATCTTTCCCCATGATCTTGCATCCTTGCCTAAGTCTCTTTTACTTAAGTCATGGTCATTCTGCTGGCGTGGCTCTGCCAGGTCTAGGGGTTCCGCTTATGCGGCTCTCCAGCCCGTAATCCCTCGGAGGCCGTGGTTTGCCAGAATGCACTTTAGTAAAAAAATTACAAGTTGCATAATTCGAATGAGGTTGGGACACTGTTGTGTTCCCACATATTTTAAAAAGTTACGTATCAGGGACTCTTCTTTGTGTGAGTGTGGCCTTGATGACGGCCACCTCAATCATATTTTCTTCTCCTGTCCGCTGCTTGATCACTCAGCTTTTTTTCTTTCTCTTAGTCTTGTAGTTCCTTTTCCAACTTCTATGTCTGTTCTTCTCTCATCAAATGATATTTCCATTTTCCGTATTATAAGTAATTTTCTTTCTGACAATAATGTTAGTGTATAAAGTGCTTTATAGTGTATTTTTGTGTTTGTAAGCATTTATATGTATTGTATTACTTATTTATTTTGTTTTAGGATTGCTGGTCATATATTGTTTTATTTTAAATCGCGTTCGTTTTTTGTTAACGTGACGTTGGCCAAAGTGCCCTAAATGTGGGCGATAGCCATTAATTAAAAAAAAAAAAAAAAAAAAAAAAAAAAAGGTAAAATATATCATAAAACTAAAGCTAATAATTCGAACAATCCCTGTTCTTCATAAATTCTAATTAATGACCTTAATTTTTATTCATACTATCAATAATTGAATGTGATTTCTTTTGAGAACCTGGAGGATACATATTACATACATACAAGATTAGAAAAACCAAACTAAACTATATTCTAACCCATGATTTGAACAACCACTTTTACAAAAGCAATTAGGATTGGTTTTTGGTAAAGTGGATCATAAACTGGCCAAGTGCGAGTCGGAATTGCGCACGAAGGGTTCCGTACCATTATCTATAAAAACGGCGCGTTTGTTGTATGGGAGCCCCCCTTAAATCTTTGATTTATTTTAATTTAATTATTTATTTTTAAAGTAAAGGTATAACTAAATATTCTGTGAATATTTCAAGCGTCTACCTATTGCCGTTATCGATATTGAGCAAAAACAAGCAAAAATTCATGTTTGTTGTATGGGAGCCCCCTTAAGTATTTAGTTTAGTGTTTTTTAAGTATTTGTTGTTATAGCTGCTATAGAAATACATCATCTGTGAAAATTTCAACTGTCTAACTATTACGGTTCATGAGATACAGCCTGGTGACAGACAGACGGACCGACAGCGGAGCCTTAGTAATAGGGTCCCATTTTACCCTTTGGGTACGGAACCCTAATTACCTGTTTCTATGGAACAAGCTATATTTGGCGTGGGTTCGATTCCCATCTAGGACAAACATTTGTGTGATGAACATTTGTGTTTGTTCTATGTCTGGGTGTTAATATCTATTTAAGTATGTATTTAAAAATATATATGTACGTATATCAGTCTCTGGCAGCCATATTACAAGCTTTGCTTAGTTTGGGGTCAGATGACCATGTGTGCAATAATGTCCCAGATATTTATTTATTTATTATTTATTTATTTGTGATTTCAGGGTTGGTCTGGTAGTAGAAGTGGTTCATAATGATGATTACAACTCCTTGCATCCAGCCATCCTCCTAGCATTACAATGACCTCTTTTCGCTTAGCACAGCAGTTCTGCATTATATGTATTAATAAAAGTAAAAAATGACAAAGTTTGCTATTTATAGAAATGAGAAATTTCACAAATGGGTGAAACCTGAATAGTAAACTATAATGTCATATGTTTTCATATTTATCGGGGCTTATCGCGCACTAACTAGTGCGCGATAAGCCCCGATAAATATGAAAACATGTGTTCGAATCGCGAAAGTTTAAAAATTACTATAATGTCATATATTTACCCTGCAGTTATTGGGCATCAGCTCGAAACGACTTCTAGCGATCCTCGATGGAGTGGAAACTCCATCTGACACAGAGTCATCCAGCCCTTCGACTCCTCCTGAACAGCTGGAGACCATTTCTTTAGATAGTATATCCAGTGATGAAGAATTGCTTGCATCTAATAGTAAGAAGAAAAAGGTTTGTATTTTATTTTCTATAATGGTTTGTAATCTGTCTGAAATTAAGAAAAACATATTTTTAGGGTTCCATAACGAAAGGAATATAATGGAACCCGGAGGACCCTTAAATGGGATCAGTTTGTTATCTGTTTATCTTCTTTCTGTCTGACTGTGTGTAAAGACTCTTTTTCCATTCTCTTTTTCTTCAAATTTGTCGATAACTTGAAAGCACTACAACCTAACAATATTTTATTGCAATTACAAACCTACATTTTACAGTGGAAAAGTGTATGTATAAATTACACAGTACATATTAATTCAGTTTGTACAGAACCCTCAATTGGCGAGTCCGATTCACAGTCTTAGCAGGTTTTTTAAATGCAAATGAGTAATGAGGCGAGCAAGGTGTTCGCTAATGCACTTAACTCATCATCTTGCGTTATTAGATGCTAAATCTCTTTGGCTTGCCATTTATTCGTTCTGCAATGTGTTCCAAGAGCATACTTCCCTAAAGTATGTAAGATATTCTTGACTTCCAGCACAAACATCGCCGCCGCAGTTCAAAGTCAAAATCCAAGAAAAAAGATAAGCCTAAAGATAAAGAACACATTCCTCAGACAGATGAAATCTCTGAATTATCTAAAGCATCCCGTGCTGGTCTAACGGTGCTAGAGTTATTGGAGCTGCAGGCGAGAGCCCGGGCAATAAGGGCCCAGTTGCAACAGGAACAGGTCAATAGTGAGTAAAAACATTCTTATTTGGCCGACATAATGAAAAAACTTATAAAACTTTTTGCACAACCTACTCATAAATACTCGTGTTATAAATGCTAAAGTAACTCTGTCTGCTGTCTTTTCACAGCAAAACAGCTGAACCGAGACTTGATTTCTTTGTAAGCTAACATTGCTGAGCTGAATTTAGGCTTCACATCACATCATCAGCCAATTAACGTCCACTGTTGGACAGAGGCCTCCCTCATAGAGAGGGGTGTTGCCATAATCCCCACGCTTGGTAGGCGGCTTGGGGATCGCAGTACGTTCACCGTGTACCATTAGGACGCTGCTACCCATCCTTCGGTGGTTCTGGTCGCAGTTTTAGGACATACCCGGGTCCATTATTCCCGGGGAATTTAGGCTTGATTTCATCCAAATCTGATGTTGCTGAATTGAACTTTAAGGGAGCATTCAAGTATTACGTAACAAATTTGGGGGGAATTTTTTACGAATTTATTATTTCACACTGATTGTTGGCGTGAGAGGAAAACCAGCCTAAAGAAAGCATCGCACTGAAACCTCAAGTTGTAAATCTGTTTTTCTAAAATATTTCAGAGCAACCTTCTGAAACGACAGCTGCAGAGTCCAGTCACCATTCATCAGAAAATGAGGTGGAAATTAAAGAAGAGCCTGCAGATGTTGTCGAAATCAGCAGCGAAGATGAGAAACCTAATGTTGACCAGCTGAAAAATAATATTGGTAAGAATAATCAACCACCACTCAAACTAATCAAATTGAGTTGTTTTGGGTACTGATAACTATCTAATTTTTAGTGATTTGACCTGCACTGACATTCGCTTGGGGTGTTTTGTGCATTTCTCCCATCCAGCCCACACATACCACCCGAACTCCTTAAAATAATTGAGCACTGCCTTGGGTCGCATGCATACCAGTTCCACTTCTACTTTGTTAGGTGTTGTGGTGTCGAAGACTTTTTATGTAATTTTTCGAAGTAGTCTCGACTTTAACCATATACTTTCTGAGGCCTCGCAGCACAATAGCACATGTCATGGTCCATGGTCTTGAACATTACTGAACATTTACTGAACACAGCCTCTGAATATTTACTAAACACAGCCTCTGCACAGAAGACTATCCGTCCCAATAATTTTATGAAAGTGATTGTTCAGCTTACAGTCACCTTTGATTATACCTACATAAAGCAGAGAGCCAATTTGCGACCTTGTTAAGTAGTTTGTTATTAATTTTTTTTATTTCTTTTTCATGTATTATTTTTTAGTTCCATTGTTATTTAATTCCATAATTTTTACTGTTTCTTTTATGTATGGTATGGTTACAGCAGATTGTATGTTTCCATGGCAGTTGGTTTACAAAGTTCTGTTATATCTACCCTGATTTCCTTCTTTCCCTTGCGAGCGAATCTACCTTTTTGTTTCAATGCCTTTTGTCTGCTCAACTGTAACATGTCTTTGAAGAGTGGCACTCTGATACCACAGTTGTAGGTTTTATGAGTGCATAGATGATGGTGTCACTGTCCATAATAAATGTTAAGCCCGTTACAGCGGAAATTGCTTAGTAGTACTCACCTTTCTCACCCTACTCGCGCGACGCCCACTGCGTATCGTTCGCGAGTGGTACTTTCATTCGCCAGGTTGTTTTTGGAGTGTTATTATTGCGCTAGTGGCGTTGAATATATCTCAAAATGTGTAATAAGTGAATCGAACAACAACATACTAAGAAGGAGATGGCGGGTGAAATTTGACATGTACTTTACAACCACTTCCCGTCAAATCGAAGCGCCATTTGCATCTTTTCACAAAGGGTCAACTAAAAAGTCCAAGTCCGGATATCATAATTGTTAAATCATTAGTATAAATGCAACGGTAGTCATAAATCTTCTTGAAATGAAATGAAATTAATTCACTAAAACAGGGTTGTTTAAGAGTTCAAGTAGTTAATCCTATTACCCACTGAAGAGGAGATACCATACCTCCTTGTGGGCAACCTTTCGTGAGCATGCAGCACGACTCTGTCAAGGACTCTATGTTGGCTGATCTGTTAGACAGCATAGATATGGTTCATATTTACATCGACGTTATGCCTTAGATCATTTTTATGCTGGGAAACATAATTTTGTCAAAGGCCCCTTCAATGGCGATGAATATGATGAAGCTTGATCGTTTGTTTTTACCCATAACTATTCAAAGTTAGTTAAAATATAAACAATGAAAGTTTAATGAAATCCTTGTTTGCAGCTGAAAAACCTACATTGTCGAAGGTGACCAATACTGAGCCACTAAAAGAACCAGAAAGGACACCACAAAGAGTCACAAAACGTGTCAATGATCTAATCATAACAGTGCCGCAAGCAGTAACTACTCGAAAAATAAGGCTTAACAGAAATAAAGTCACTATGTCTACAGCAAATAGCTCGGGTGCTGCTCCTACCGCAACACGTAGTACTACCATTGTAGCAACAGCTGCTGCTGAGAAAACTGTAAACAACTCAAAGAACACACCACAAAAGCCTGTCGAAAGTAAACCTAAAAAAAGGAAAAAAGATAAAAAGAAGAAAGCTGTGGAAAAAGATGGCAGTGATCATGATGAAATAACACTACAGTTATCTGATTCTGAAAAAATGGATTTATTGGAAGATCTGGATGAATCTAGAAAAAATTACGATAGAGTTTCATCAAGTTCAGAAGATACTGACAGTAGCAGTTCTGATTCAGAAGATGATAATATTTCTGACAAAACATCACCATTTTCCAAGCCAGACACACTTCACAATGAAATTAAAGAAAAAGAACAAATTAAACCTGTTGAAACTTCTCTAGAAACACTATCTTCAGTTAACAAAGTTCAAAATACACCGAACGACACGTCTATAGAAACACTACCTCCAGTTCATAATGAGGATTCCTGTTTTAAAAATATTATAGAAACAGAAAAAAATAATAGCAATGAATCACAAACAAACACTAATATACAACAAAATGACAGTTATGTAAATGCAAGTCAAAACATGAACATAGACTCAATTGAAGAAAGTGCAAACATTGAAAATAGAAATAGTCCTGAAGATAAAAATGATAATGACCCAGAAAAGCATAGTACTGGAGATAAAACTAATGATGATTCTAATAAGCTTAGTTCTGGAGACAAAAATAACGACGACCCAGAAAATCTTATTTCTGGATATGAAACAAAAGACCATGAAGTTGTTGGGATTTTATTAAATGAAACTGCAGAATCCTCTACAGAGCAAACTACCATATCATACAAAACTTTGCATGGAAATGACAGTTCTAATGATACTCTCTCTGTAACAGTAGTTGATAAACCTTTTGGTGAAGAAGTAAGCTCTTCTAATAATGATTCCTCACCACCCAAAACTATTGTAACTGATGAAAAAGTAATGGAAATTACTTCAATTAAAGACACACCAGTTGTAAGTGACAGAGCGACAAAGCGCAACAGCAAAAAATCTCGAAATTATTCTGAAAAAATATATGAAACAACTATGGAAAGTGAGAAAGATTTATCAGATGGTGAACTGTCTGATCGTCAAAGTTCGGAAGTAGAAGCGGTAGATGTACAGCCTGAAGTAGTTTGCATATCTGATGAAGAAAGTCCCAAGAAAAAACACGACAAAAAAAAGAAAAAGAAAGAAAAGAAATCCAAAAAAGATAAAAAATCGAAGAAATCGAAATTGGATTTTTGTGAGGGTTCTGACCAAAACTTTTTCAAAGATGCCAATTTAGTTTCAGATTGTAAAAGTCATGATATAAACAAATCGCCTACCAATGAAACTACTACTGTAATATGCGACAATGTACCCATAGATTTAGACAGTGATGAGGTATATGAATATTTTGAGCTTTCTGATGATTCTTCTTGTTATGAAGTCGAAGGAACTGTTCTTTCTAAAGAGCCTACTGCCGAAGAAATTAAAGCTCTGTCTGCTAAAATCGATGAAATTAAGCGGGAAGATGTGGTCACAGATGCACAAATTCGTGAACATGAACAAATTATTGCAGAAAAAGATGCTCATGAACCAGATGAAACAAAAATAGAGAATGTATCCTGGAAAGATAGATATTTAGGGAGCAAGAAAGTCATAAAAGTATTAACAACCGCAAACATACTCAACGCACTCAGAAATAAAAATAAAGAATTAAAGAAAAAGATTCACCAATCTAAAATGACGGAAGAGAAACAGGCACCCATTGAACAAAATGTTCCTAAAGAAAACATTCAGTTGGAAGAAGGATCAATGGAGCAGTATAATGCTCTACAAGGATCAACTAAGTTTGTTGACCCTGTAAAAGAACCAGTTGAAGAAAATAATGATTCTAAGGATAACAAAGAACAAACTGAAACACTTGTTAAGGTTTTGGATGAAAACGATGTTACCAGAGAAATGAAAAAAGATGCTAGGCAATTGTTAAAAATGTATAGAAGATTATTAAAACATAATGACATGAACAAACAGAAAGATCCTGGTAAAAAGAAAAAGAAGAAGCAAAAGAAAAAGGATAAACATTGTCTTGAAAATAATGTTGCTGCAACAACTGTTACTAAGATTGATGAAAGTATATAATCCAGCTCAGAAGGCGAGTAATGTTTTATGGGTGTATGTATATGTTTCTGTAATTGTTATTGTAGAAGTCTCATATAGTAATGCAATTAGTAAAGTAAGCATATTATAAATACATATATTATTATAAAATTTTGTTATGAGAACCTAGTGTTTTTTTGTCCATTAATTGTGATCAAATCAAACTATTTATTTGTCAAAACATGGTAGGTACCTAGCTTGCTGTGTTTTTACATTGGCTACAGCCCCTTTGGGTGTTGGACTGTTGGGGCAATTTTGCCATCAACAGTGAGGGATGAGATAGTAAGTTTACCATAGATAGTTTACAGAAAATATGACTGTGTATAATAGGCAGGTACTACAAAAGTTGAGTGGAGGACCACTGTTGTTGTATAAAAGCCGTAACAGACGGACGTACCAGTCGCCAGACGGCGGTACGTGGTACGTCCGTCTTACGGCTTTAATTATTAATAGTATTGAGTAAACATACGAGCAACACACACCAACCAACGAGAATTGAACCCGTATTAAAAAGATGTGAACTTGTGAAAAAAGGCTATCATAAAACTATGATAGCCTTTTTCTCAGTATTGATTACTTTCATAGTTGTAAGTAGTGCCATC
The DNA here is from genome assembly GCA_949125355.1 of Agriopis leucophaearia. NCBI lineage: Eukaryota > Metazoa > Arthropoda > Insecta > Lepidoptera > Geometridae > Agriopis > Agriopis leucophaearia. The sequence continues at coordinate 10,692,554 of OX421264.1, forward strand.
TCTTGACGAGTAGCAAGCTCATTATTACACCGTAATAATTAGCACTTCCGCTAGTATAGTCTGTTATGTTATTGACAGTGACAGCTTGTAAATATTGAGGCATATAAACCGTGTGAGATGACGTCTTGTTTTTCGGTTGAAGTTTGAATTCTGATATATAATATATTTATGATGTGTGATGTGTTTTTGTAATTTAGTTTTGTTTGAAAATTTCTATTAAAAATGAATTCTTTTCATAAATGTAGATTGTGTTTAAAACTTGGTGATTTCTGTTCAATATTTGAGCAGGACGATTCAATAAAACTATCTGAAATGGTTATGGGATTTAGCAACATCCAAGTAAGTGTGAAATGTTGTGTTTATTAAGCATAAATGGTTTCTGTCTCCGTGTTAATTCTTATACGCTTCAGCGTATACATTTTTACTTCACTGTCTTGCTCGTCATTCATCTATTAGTACGTCTAGCTTTTTCAGTTATACTGTAGGTACTAGTGTATGTTTTTCAGATCTACGAAGGTGATGGGTTGTCTGACCGAGTTTGTGCATCTTGCATTGAGAATCTAAGCACCGCATACTTGTTCAAACAACAGTGTGAAAGAATTGACAGTCTCCTTAGAAATGCTCCAGGTATTTCAAAGTTCAACCTTTTAGTATGGCCTTATTTTGAAGTAAATGTGTTGTAATTCTTTTCTTTCCTCCTATAGATACAGATCTTATCAAACCTGCAGTGGCTAACTACCATGATTTGTTCAACAAAGAATTCCACATGCATGCAGAATACGATGAAAGTTCTGTGGAAGGTGATAATGATCAGAATTGTGTGAGAGATACGCATACAGATGACCTCTCTGGTTTGAACAACAATCTAATTGCTGGTCATGAAATAAGCGATGAGACAGATAGTGACATGGATTCTGTGAAGTGTGTGTGCTGCAATCAGTCGTACAGCACTGTCGGTGCTCACACATGCCAGATACAATGTACAATAGAGCACAATCAGTTGCAGCGATCGAGCAGCAACGAAACTCTAGTAGCATCTGATTTATCTCCCATCATACACTCCATGAGACCTGTTCCTCCCATCCCGGAACGGCCAATCTCTGTAAGTGTTTCTTGTTTACTTTGTGACAACAAGTTTCACCAGTACGATGACTATGTAATTCATCTAAATAAGTGTACCACCAATGTAAAACTGCACCACTTTGTGTGCCCAGTGTGTCATGAAATGTTCTCAAACAAATTGGATTATTTGGATCATCTAAAAATTGCGCATTTCAAGTTAGCATTAGTTGAGTCTGGTACAGACTGTGTTGATGCTGTTCCAATAATAGAGAAAACCAGGAGACCTAAAGCTGTGAGGCGTCAAATAGGTTGGTCCGTTGAAGATATTTATCAAGAAATTGACTGTAAAAGAATTGATGAGAAACGCTCAGAGGCTTCCAGTCCATCAAATGCTTTCTTTGAGAAAGAGACACCTACATCGAGTCCACTTAAAAATTTCTTTTCGAAACTAGGGAATGAGTGAGTGCAAATTAGAATGTTAGCATGTTTGGGATTCTACAATGCTACTTCTGTCACTAACAATTCTTTCTGAAAGCTTATAAATTTCACGCTTATTCACTGCGGTGTAAAGAGTGTTCTCTGCCAAAATGCATTCAAAACTATGCTTATGGGAAGAAAAAAAATATGCTCAAAAATTTATTAGTAAAAATTATTTATAAATTATAATGCAAATCATCATAATCAACTCACCTTAAGTCTACTGCTGGGTATAGGCTCCCCCCAAAGATCACTCAACCTGATCTCCAGCTTTTTGCTTCCAATACTGTATTTGTAAAATTATGTACATAATTATTCATAAATGATGTACATAATATGTAATTTTAAAACTTCTGTAATTTTGACACATTTTTTTATTTGCCTATCATTACCTATCATGCATTGGTTGGAAAAAAATCATGTTCACCTAAAAAGGCGCAAATATAGTACCCTGGACAGTGGGGACATTTTTGAGCCTTTTGGGATCAAAACCATGCGCTCATGGGGATCAGGAACCAAAAGAAAAACAAAGATTTGTCATCACGTCTGGTCAATGCAACTCGTGACCAGAATGCCAGCCTCTATTTTGCTCAAAGAGTGAGCATTGTCATACAACATGGTCTTATTCGAGATGGTTCATACAACGTGGTAATGGGGCCAGCATTTTGGGGACAATTCCCACTGGTAGCGGTTTTTATAGATTATTTTAGTATTTAGATATTAATTTGTCGTTTTTATTATTATTTTGTTCACTTGAAGTTATGACCATGTTCACAATACCCATACTGACCACCGCTATTGCAATATGGTCTTAACATTGCGTGAGAGTTATTTTACCTGAACAGTATTAATAAGTCCCAATCAAAAACATAATGTATATGCACACAAATTCTGTACATAATTTCCTTCTTATCTTTTCTATGCTACTTTACACTTTAGTCTATACTTTGGAAAAGTGAGATCAAATCCCATTTTGAAGAAAAAAGCATACTTGTTGAAATAAACCATATACTCTCATTAAACTTTTTCTACTTACTGTAATTTTTGATTGCATGATAAACAGGAGTTCCAGTCGACAAAGCACTCCCAAGAGAGTAAGCTTCCGTAAGTTCATTGAAAATGGAAAGGCCAAGACAGCTGTGTATTTACCGTTCCAAAAGTACATACAGAATTACAAGCAGAAGAAAAAGGCTAATGGATACAGTCCAATCCAAAGCAAGATGCAGATCACTACTAAAGTGAGGGCCAGCTTGCCTGCTGAAGTTATATCAGGTATGTGTAATTGCAATTGCGCGACCGCAAACTGTATCTCGGCGCGTTAAGGTTCGCGTAATTTTGTAAACTGCACGTATTCGAGCCCGCGGTTAGAGTTAAGGCCGTAGTTAAGGCGTAAGGCCCCCAGGTCAGGTTGGCTGATCAGAAGAAACAATCAACAAAGCTATCAACTTAAGTGAAATGTTGTTTTCATGGTATTTTTTTATATGTCAAGTCTTCCACACATTTTAATTATAGTACATTCGAATGCCTAAAGTGCAGCCTCTGAAAAATTGTGTTTGACAGTTGCAACGAAAACGGTAAATTCTGATCACTTTTACTAGATCTTTGATTGTACGATTGTAGCTTGTAGCCAATATGCTACAGTAAGACTTTAAAAGCAAATGTATTCATTCATATTTTTAAAATGTTATTGCAGCTGTCAGATGTATTCTTTCAGCAGCTGGACTGTGGTTTGGTTTGCCTTAATTTACACACCAACTCAGGAATAATTAAATTTGTCACACCTACTTCCTATCAAATCCATGGGGGACCAATCTCTGTGGAAACTTGAAAATAACAAATGAAGTGTACCTCAAAACTTACATCTCAAAAAAAAAACTATGGAAGTCCATTTTATGGTTTACCTTTTGTGAGCTTTTGGAATGCTCGAACAAAGCGCTGTAAATGTGCAAACCAGCTAGACTGTGGAATGCACTGCCTGTGTAGGTGCTCCCTGGTAGATTCAATCTAGGTATCTTCAAGTTGTGAGTGAATTGGTTTCATTTAAGCATGTTCCAATAGGTTAGATGACTGTTTTTTTTAATCGTCCTTAAAATGTAGCCCATAAATGTAGCTGATTAATGAAAATAAAATGAAAATCTGATCAAAAATAAGCAACTTATAAGCATTTTAATATCATGCTAGACAGAGAGCGCGAAACAGCAAATTATGACGTCACTTCTCTGTACGCCATATAAATAAATATCTGGGAAATTATTGCACACATGGTCATCTGACCCCAAACTAAGCAAAGCTTGTAATATGGCTGCCAGAGACTGATATACATACATATATATTTTTAAATACATACTTAGATAGATATTAACACCCAGACATAGAACAAACACAAATGTTCATCACACAAATGTTTGTCCTAGATGGGAATCGAACCCACGCCCCCAAGCACAGAAGTTGGGTTCACTACCAACTGAGCCACCGGGACAGTCTAATTCAAATTCTATTCTGACAAGTATGCGCACAGAGGCGCGACGTTTTTTTATGTTTTGTGGGAAATGGACAGAGTCTCTACCAAAAACTTTGAACGCTTGTAACATGAATAAACATATTATATTTAGCTAAATTCATCATCAAAGCTATTGGTTTCATCAATATAAACATCAGTCAATCCTATTGTTCCATCACAGAGTGCATCATCACATAACATGTTGGTTTCGCTCTAAGCACAGCAAGTTTTTGAATAAAATAAAACAGGTAAGATGAATTCAAACACAAGCTTATTTATAAATATAATACTGTTTCTCTTTGTTCCAGACAGTGATTACAACTCCCCCAGCGGCACTTCTGAAGAGTCATGGCGGTTGAAACAGAACTTGATATGTGCATGCGACAAGAAAGTTTTCATGCTGTCAGAGTTTATTCATGTAAGTCAGACTTTACTAGTTATTATTAAGTCATAAAGATGCAGTTGTATAAAAAACTAGCAGCATCCGGTGGGTTCAACCGCGTGGACCCTTGATAAAAGTAGCCCAAGTAACATCAGCTGTATGTCAGATGTGTAGGTAACCTAAGATCTGTTAATGAATTTTATAATGTACAATACATGAAAAAAAAAGTTATTAAGTGTTAACCATTACAAAGATCACTTTTTAGGATCGTGACAGAATTACGGCCATGATTAATGAACTGGGCGGAGTGGTCGCCGAGAATACTAAAATGGAGATGATGGCTACTCACTTCATATCTGCGCTGCCGAACGACACCTTCACGGGGATGATGGTGTGTGCACTCGCTACAGGAAAATGGCTGCTGACCATTAACTTTGTTTATGACAGCTTCAGATGCAAGAAGTTCCTACAGGTAAATCTCTATTAGTGGCAAGATAAGACGGAATGAACACGAGCATGAGATACAAAACAAAATATCTACATCAGAGATTTTTATAAGGATAGATCAAAGGGCGTAGCCAGAATTTTCTTAAAGGGAGGGGGACAGTTGGTGGCAAATAAAAAACCAAGGAGATATGGTTGACCCCTGACGTAAAAGAGCCGTGTTATGTTTCTCTGTGGCATCATGGCTCTTACAATTTTAGATGTAATCAGTTTTAATATTTGAGCGATGGTGGCCGTTTTGCAGCACGTGAGATTTACTGTCTGACTGCACCCGTTTGATCCTCGGTTTTGCAACAATGACTTATTTAGCACTTAAATAAAATTTCGATGCCATCGCTAACAAAACGGTGTAGGAAAACATCGTGACAAAACTGGTATGTCCAAGAACCTCAAAAAAAAAAATCTAAGACATCGTCGTCGAACTAGGCCTATTATGTTTGATATTCCGAAAACCCGAATGAAGAACTTTGATTCCACTTTTATTGTGCGAACTGCTAGTCTGTGGAATGCACTACCTCAATGGATGTTCCCTGATAGTTACAATCTGTGTGTCTTCAAATCAAGAATCATATCGTGAATCGGTTTCTTCTAGGCAAGCGTGCTCCTTCGTAGACCACATCATCGCTTAACTTAAGGCGAGTTGGCGGTCAAACGCAAGCTTATTAAATAAATAAATTTATATTTCCCTAGGAATACTTATACGAATGGATGAAGCATCCCAAGATCCTCGAGATCGACAATACGAGCGTGGAGGTGGCGCGCGCGGCTGCGTACTGGCACCTCGAACTGGCAGCGCCGACCGCGCGGCTGCCGTTCGAGGGGAAACAAGTGGTGCTCATAATGAAGAAAAAGTACAGGCAGTACTACCATATGATCTTCAAGACGCTCAAGGCAAAGCCTGTCACTTATGATCCTAGGTAAAACAAAACCATAGATCCTTTTTTAGGGTTCCGTAGCCCTACAAGGAACCCTTATAAATTCGTTCTGTTCGTCCGTCTGACTGCCCGTTTGTCTGTGGCCCGCTAAAATGGCAAAAAGTTGTTTCCCCCTGCATTTCGAAACTATAAGACATATAAACTTGTAACTTACAATATGGATAGGTCATATTTAAAACCTTTATTCAAAATTATTTCGAACATATATCTGATTATGACTTTTTGAGTAACAGCAATAAAACTAATAAATTCATGGTGTTCTAGCTCAAAAATCATTGACCTTTTTGTAAAATGATTTTAACAAAGAATGTTTCTCAATCAGTTTTCTCTTTGGTTAACCATAAAAAGTATATGCTATGTCGGGATGATACATCTCTGAAATTTGGCTAAGTCCACAGAGCTTCGTTTTTTCGAATTTTTCTATAACTATCAATTTCTGAATTATATGGCTTTTGTTACGGAGCCCTACCATATGCGTGTCTCGACACGCTCTTGACCAGTTATTTTAAGTATATAGATGAAAAGTGACTTGATCCGGAGTTTTCTTAGCTATGATTCAAGAAAATCTGTCCAATGAACTAATCTAACAGCCAACTCTAAACGCGGGCCCGAATAGGTGCAGTTTGCAAAATCACGCGAATGCAAACCTTAACGAGATACGATTCGGGCCCGCGTTTGGAGTTGGCGTAAGGCCCTAGATTTTTGAAGATTATAACCTCTTTTAAAGTGTTTTTTTTTCCATTTTTTTATTTAAATTTGTTACCATAGATATCCACACAGGGGAAACCGATACATTACTAGTGTTCATGTATTGATGAACTTTTCCAGAACCCCAGGCAGCTGCTGCACCGCGGACTACTGCTTCGTGGACATGAAAGTGATCGAGCGAGTGAAGCTTCGATTTTTCGCGCGCCACAATGTGCCTGTCTTTCCCTACCAGTACATTCTGGTATACCTGCTGAAGAGGGGCCGGGTTGAAGATGAGCATAAGTACTTGCTGCAAGACTGTAAGATGTACGCGATGGATAACAATTATTTGCTCAACAATACTTGCTAGAACAAATGTTTTTGCCAAGTTTAATCTACTTAATAGGCTACCGGATTGACTTTTTTTTAATGTCTCATAAAAAAGCTGACCTTAAGAATCAAACATCGACAACAAAATTTACGACCCGTAACAGACACATGAACATGGCTGACGTCAACTACGTCAACCAACGAGAGAAAAAGAGAGGGGAATTATATTCTCACTCTTCCGTTGGTCAGACGGCGGTTCGTCAGCCAAGTTGATACGTCTGTTACGGCTATAAGTTCAAAATTAAGGAAGATAAATTATAATCATTTTAATGTCTTACTAGACAGAGAACCATACTTACGAATAGCGTCACCTGTAAGTACGCCATACAAACTCCATACTGATACTCAATTGGCTGGAAAGGGACAGGGCTTCCCTTCCCAATCCGAACAAAAAGATTTAACGCTTATATCTCAGAACTTTATTAGTCGATTTAAATAGTTTCTTCAGTAAACGTAATACATTTAATTATATTTTTCACTCAGCCTGTTTATACCTAGTCAGTAAAAAAAAAGCCTGTCCGCTAGCCTATTGATAAGAATGAGAATCTGTCAACATTTTTATTTGGCTACCAATCTTTCACCCTACCTCTGTAGACTATGTACAGAACACACACACATAACACATTCACTGTGTACCTAAGAACTGGAAATCTATATACCTTATACGTGCAAAAACATGCTGCGACATTGGCAAACCTTATCTGTCGCCGTCAGTCTTTAATGAACGTTTTTTTAACTTCATTGTTCATACGAAAATGTCGACATATTTAAGATGTAAAAATGCACTACATTTATGGAATCCACAGAGAATGTGTTACAGTGTTAATGAGGTTTTTTTTTTACGGAAATAGGTGCCTTATTTTTTAATAGAAGAAAGTAAGAAGGGCGTCCGTAACGACTGATCTAAATAAAAAAATACTGATTAAAAAAAAATGGGACTGATCAACAGTCCCATTTTTTTAAACTATTATATATTTATGAAAATTGTTTATGTTTAAAACCAAAGTCTTCCAGACAACTTGTAACATCAAATATAAAGTATTTTAAGCATAAAAGTATAATACTAAAGACCCGGCCACACCAAATCCAGTTGCAGTCCATTTAGTTGCGGGTGCACTACATGTGGACTAGTGATATATAAAATTGTGTGAAAGGTGCATGCGGCTTAACTGCTTAGAACTATAGATATATTATTTCCTAGTGCTGTTGCCCGCGATTTCTTACAACGTAGATTTTCATCCGGCCCTTTCGCAAACTATTATAGCCTATACTTCAATCTGGTCGTGCATATTCGTGAAGACCGCATTGAAATCCGTCCAGTGGTATAAGAGATGTGCGTGGACAAACAAACAAAAATTCTAAAAACAGTCAACGTGTTCAGGTGCTTATTTAAGACGCCCTTTGTGTTATTTTTTTTTTTGTGATACCTCGCAATTACAGATTTTTTTATCTCTACGTATTTATTATATGTATAGATTAGTGTACAGATTACTAATTAATAATATTTACCTTAAATGGGCATTACAGTTTTTCAATTAATTACAGGTATAATTATATCCAATTTACCGAACCGATACGCTAAATTTATACATAGACAAAATAATATCTATAGTTTCTCATGTAAAGTGAATGTATAAACATCTTTTTGAGAAATAAATGTCTTAAATCTTAAACCACAGGACTGCACTGTGACACTAAACTTTTCATAGAATTTAACATGTACCGCAACTGGAATCAGTGTGACCGAGTCCTTAATCAGATTTACATTATAGGTATAATTATATTTTTAGAACGTATAGATAAAGTGGGCATTCTCAATTATTTGGTCCTGGACAAGAGCGGGTAATAATTTTTTAGAGCTTAAAATGTTTGGTTAAACTATTTACTAATTAAAACATTTTGTTTCGGTTTAATTTGGACTGGTGGTAACGACAGAATCTACAAATTGAATAACAAATTAAGCATTGAGAATCCCACTTCTGTTTCTATGTCACGCTTTTTCAATAGTGTTTATTTAAAGGACTATATTTTATAATTTGACATATTTCTACTACTGAGTCATTTGAAGCTGTGAAACCTCTCCCTCGCTGATGCCTTGCACAGGCTTCGGCGAAACGGATCGATGCATGCGCGTACAGAAAAGAGAAGTAAATAGAACGAAAGTGAGAAGGAAAATCTGTCGCCAGGTATTGTGAAAGAACCTTGATTGAACATTCTTATTTATGTCAACGCGTCGAACTCTGCGTCACAGCTGCTCAGACAGTTGCTATGGGTTTATATGGGTGCAAGTGGCTACAACAAATTTCTACCAAAAATGCCTCGACAGCCGTTCTAATTTTAACAAAAAAATCTTTTCTGTGCATGCGCGGGTAAAATTTTGACAGCTCCAAGTGACTCGTTAAGAGAGTTAATAAAGAGTCTATGCTTGGTGCGTCCAGTGTCTCGGTTAACGCATTTCAACATTTTTGTAGATATAAAATGATTGAATGTAGGTACTTATGTGAACTAAAGGTGCATACAGACAACGCGAGGCGTGCGCTGCGAATGGTTCGTCACGTAAGCCTCGGGCTATGAGCGGAGTGACTGTGCATTCGCCACATACGCACGTCGCAAGTGCGTGCCGTAGACGATTGACCCGATAGAAAAATGGGCGGAAAGGAATTAGATACTAATAAATGAGAGAAAACATTTTTTTTGGTGTGGAACCCTAAAAAGTCAAACAAGTAATGTTCACGCAAGAGCGACGCGAGCTTCATGCGTGGTTGTTTTTGGGCTCACCCTGAGGATGTGCCGTCCGGAACAATGACGAGCCATTCGTGACTCATGCCACCCTATGTCTGGATGCACCTTAAGCAGAACGAATAAAGAAAATAGTAACTTTTATTTTCATTCAAACAAGTTCACATTCTTAAAAATCAATTATAGTATACCTAATTATTTTTCTATTCAGATTTTGCCTGAAAACTTATTTGAATAATTTTATTTTATTTTACTGAACATAGTATATGTGTGTGAAAGGAAAGGAGGCCTTTGCCCTGCAATAGGATGACAACGGCTGAAATAAATACAAATATTTTATGTAATGATATTGTCATTATTCGTACGGCTTAGATTTAAAATTTCAACATTTGTTTAAAGATTTAAAATGATTGAACATACTTATTCAATCATTTTATATCTTCAAAATATTGAATTGTTCGAGCGAGATAGAGGACGCGTAAAAAATAGTTTCTTAAATTTATCTTTTAAACATTAGTAGCGTTATTAATAAACTCGGAAGTATACTAGAAAAAGTTTCTCCATGTCTCTTTTTCGCCTTTCAAATTATATGCTCGAATAGGACAAAAAACGGAGTAAGCACTCCATAGTCACTCCGAGTTTATTAATAAGGGCATAGTATTATAGCAATGCATTTATTATTGGTAATGGTGATGAAAGTAATTTTTTACTAAAACAATTATGATTTCTTAGTATTAGTAGGGGAGCCGAATAGGGGATTTCGGGATTTACTAAAGCGCGGCAGATTAATATACAGGGAGATACCTTGTACCCGGTTAAGTACCTCTACCAAATATGAGCCCCATATATAAGACCGCTCATCGAGGATAAAGATAAGATTAGTAAAAAAATATAAAATTGGTCATCAGAAATTCTCGTGCGCGTCAGATTAAGCTAGGGTGAGTTAATTACATGCTAAAAAGTGTATATTCCACTAATCTGACAATTTGAGAGTGACGAAAAAAAAGGGGAGGGCTACAAAGTTGTAAAAAAACGACGTCTCGACATTCTCGAGCGTTGCTAATTTTATTTTATTTTGGAGGAAATCAAGGATAACGAAAAATATATAATCTGTCAATTTCCACAAGCCGAAGTAACAAAAATTCGTCGATAAAGTTTAATGTGAATATCTATAGCGGCTCAAAGAAAAAGTAACATTATATATAACATTTTTTTCTTATCATCTAAGGTTTGCAACCCAATAGGTCTCTATGACTCTCGAGTAAATCCCCATTTATCATCGTGGGCTCTCCTACCATATTCTGATAAATCGTGAATGCCATATTATTTTAAAGAAATGATATACGACATGTTCGAGTTTTAAGAGTTATTATGAATAATATATTTTATCATATTAAATACAGTGTTCTTATTTACATTGTTAATTATCTGCGTGGATTGTGGTGGAGTCTGCGCATGGCTGGTTGGAGCCTGGGTTGTGGGTGGTTCCGGTGCACCTCTCTCTGTTCATCATGTCGTTGCTGCTCGCACTGACGGATCTCGGCCATTTGCTGCATTTTTATTTTCATTCTTATCTGATAAAAATATATAATAGGCATGTTGACTAATATTTTTTTATTACCCCATAAAAAAAACTGATCATCAATAGAGCCTATCAATGAAAACAAAATTTTAATTAGTTCAAAAATAAATAAGTTAAGTATTTTAATTTCACGCTAGACAGAGAGCGCACTATACTGAGCTATGACGTCAAGCCTCAGGCGCGACATACAAATGGTATACTAACACACGCTTTGCGAGAAAGGGATGGAACATGCGTCTCTATCTCCACCTAAAACTTTAAACACTCTTATCACAGAGATTAATCAGCCGATTCAATTTTTTTTCCAGTATGTATACGAGGCGGTTTCGCAGTGTATGAGTGACCGTCGAAAGCTATTTTTTATTTTTCAGTAATTGTACCTTATGAACATACTGTTATTAACAAATTGCCTGGCCTTCTGAGCAGCAATGGTTCACAGAGGGCGCGATTACTAAAAAAAAACCTCGCCAAGTTTTGCCTCCTAAATTTTGCTGCCTATGCTCAGTACAGCTAGCGCGATAAGAGTTTGGCTTTGACCGTTATTGCGCAGATATCAGAAATTGGGTATCAACGGGCAATTAGCGGGGTGCGGGGCGGGTGTGTAGGCGCACGCGGTGCTCTGATTGGCGCTCCAGTCGTTCCCTGCCTCTCGCATGCGCAGTAATCCCCTCCACCCGAAGGTCAAAGCCAAACTCTTATCGCGCGAGCTGTACTACTCGGCCTAATAGGGAAATTCATCCCAAGGTAGAATAAGAATTTGTATGCTCGACTCGTACCTTTGTATAAAATATCCAACATACTAGAGTGGCCAGTATAGTCAGTACCATACCCCAGATTTGTTCAGTATTAGGAAACATATCATCGTCAGGATGGCCATTCTTTTCAGGTTCATCGCAATTACAAAACGATACTATAAATATAAACATTTTTACTATTACTTGGTACAAAAAAGTTACTGCAAATTTTTGTGACAAATTCAAAATGTCAAAAAAATATTGCACAGATGCAGAAAAGTAATTCACAAAAAAAAATATTTTTTCATTTCAAGTCTGTTATCGTGGAAAGTTTTTATTCTATTCTTTGAAGTTTCTTACAGGTATCTGACAAAGAGAATGTACACTAGCCACAGAATATGATTTAGTCCTGAGATTGTAGCGAAAATTTTCGTTACGAAAAACACGAATCGAATTACATACAAATTTTGCAATTCAATACGTATTTTATGTAGCTAATACTCGTACTTCGCCCACTGTTAATACTAGTCTCTGACAGGATGAACCAAGGACGGTTGACGCCGCCGTTTTCATCCCTTCCGAAGAACTTCACACAAAAAGTAATGTTGTGATTTTTTGGAAAATGGTTTACATTTTGGTTTGGTTGGTTGGTAAGTTTGGTATTAGTCAATGATATTAAAAATATAGACAGTTTTATTTTTGCTTCTTTTACATCATCTATGTTTAAGCTCACTGAGGTTGCAAAACCTTAGATTAGAATAATAAGTAGGTATATTAATAAAAACATTGCAGAAACCGTCAAGTGTTTTATTAAACTTAATAGTTAAGCATCTAACACATCAAAGTTATTAAACCCCTCAGGAGTTTCATGTATTAATTTTCGAGTAGGAATCACGCTGTGCCATTGATAAACACTTTGTTGACCATTGGCGATAGTTTTGTGCTACCCAAGTGCTTGTGAAGACACTCCACTAAATCAATGTTGTAATCGCTTTGCTTCTCCGTGAGATAAGCGAAGATAGGCATGAGGACAGTTCCGAATTCTTCTATGTTTTCTTCGGCCAGTAGCTCTGTGGTCATGGCTGCTTTTCTGATTATTGACTGGACCTGCTCGTCTGTTAGAGGATCCGTTATGAATTTATACTGGAAAATACATAATTTAATTATTTATAACACGAAATGGTGGTACTGTCTTCGGCTGTCCAAATGAAATAATTATCAATATAAAAAACAGACTTCATAAAAATGTAAGAATTGGACCAAATTGATATGAGACCACACGGGAAGCACCAGCTTTCAAATAAAAAAAGAATCATCAAAATCGGTGCACCCAAACATAAACAGGCGAATTGATAACCTCCTCTTTTTTGATCTGCATGATCTAATTCCCTCCTCCCCATTTTTCTATCGGACTGCCAGAGCGGGCACGAAAAATCGACACCGCTATATGGTTGATTTTCCGAAAACCCGTACAAAGCGCTTTGATTTCACTTTTATTGTGCGAACTGCTAGTCTGTGGAATGCGCTGCCGGAATGGGTGTTCCCCAATGTTTACAATCTGGGTGTCTTCAAATCTCGAGTGAATCGGTTTCTTCTGGGCAAGCGTGCTCCATCGTAGACCGCATCGTCGCTTAACATCAGGCGAGTTGGCGGTCAGACGCAAGCCTATTACAGAGTAAAAAAAAAAGTCAGTTAAAAATGGCGGCCAAAAACTGAGAGGCTTTTGCAATTGAATCATATAATTTTCTGTTGATAGTGTAAATGAGCAAAATATCTTAGAAACTAGTTGTTTTTTAAATAAATATAACGTATACCATGGTGGTATCTCTTCATGAGATCCATAGATTTAGTACTTTTTTTAGGTCTGTGATGAGGTCCTACTGAAATGCATATTTTTTCAAAAGGAGATGAGGTCTCGGTTCCCAAAGACCCAATGTCTCAATCTCAAACCCCAATCGGCTCAAATAAGTAATTTGCAGTTAGTAAATTAGCATTCAATATGATAATTATTACTCACTCTCATAACATACATGAAGTTCCTATAAAAGTTAAAGAGGCAGGCACAAGAGTCTTCTGTGCCATTGGCCTGCTCGGCGATAGTCACCATCGATACAGCAGCATGAAAAATGTTCAGAATCATGTTGTTATCAAACACTTTTAAACTTTCCCATATTTCACACCATTCTTGCTGAGTACATGAGCAAAGTATCTGAAAATAATTACGAAACATATCATTATCCCTGACGGAATGGAGAAGGTATTGTTTTTGGGGAAAGAGGTTGTGTATGATTGTTACCTTTTTTTATTGCAGGATCAGTTTGAAAGCAGGTTTTATTGCTGCGTTTTAACTGTTTGGTTATAATCACACTTCACACTAATATTATAAATGCGAAAGTAACTCTTGTCTGTCTGTCAGTTTGCTACATAATCACGGCTAAACGGCTTAACCGTTCTCGATAACATTTTGCGAGGTAATAGTAAGTATCATGAGGATGGACATAGGCTATTTTTTTCTGAAGAAATCGCGGACGAAGTCCCGGCTACGGGGTTTGCTAACAACAAACAAGGAGTGACAAGGACTGGACTGACTTACTCTGCAATAGCCTAGCCTTTAATATACATATATTTTTTTTGTTGATTTCAATATTTAACTAATTGTTGTTAGTTGTTAACTTGAATAAATTACCATGACACAATTTGACTGACAATTTAAAATGTATGAGCTCGTGTCTCCTAATTTAGAGATTTTATTATTCAAAATTTGAGTTGGTTTGAAAATTAAAGTACTGTAATGAACGAACCAGTGACAAGCAGGATGTCAACTGACTCAAGCTCATATTATTAGTAATAGTCAGGCCGCTGACAGTTTCCAAGTAGTTTGAGCCAGGTGGGTCCCACAACGCCCTGAAGTAGTACATATTTAATTCTTTCAGATCTTTCAATTTGCTCTTCAGCCATAGCCTTTGATTTTCTGAAATGTAAAACACATACATTTATATTAATGACTAGCCGTCCACCCCGGCTTCGTACGGGTGTACAGTGCTCCTAATGTTTATTAAATCTTGCTGGATGTTATGTCACAAACCAAAGACATCTGAAACTATGGATTTATCATCAAGGCGCCAAAAAGGGTAAAAAATGCAGTGCTTTTATAGGAGGGAAGCACTCTATGTCATTTAAGAAACCATATAGCAATATTTATTTGAAAATTTGGCCACAATTTTAGTGCAGATTTATATGTTGAATCTATAGTTTTATAATTGCATAATATATACATATAATTATAATAGAAGATACTAATGTAATATCTTCTAGTAGGAAGATCAATAGTTGTAGGGAATATAATATATACCTGGTATCTCTCCATTGTATGATTGAAACAGAGTTGTTTGCATATCTATAGCCAAATTTAGTGTAGCCGGGGCATTTGCGCTGAATGTGTGTATATCCCATCTGACTGAATCTAACACCTGTGCTAGCATTGCCAGCATCGGCGCCCGGTAGTCTATCAACTCCTGTAGTTTATACGCTTCCTTCATCAATTTAAGTTGTACATACAAGCTGCCAATATCTTTTTCCAAAAGTGCCTTGTGAATATTGGTCATGATTATTTGCAGCAACAATTTTGTCCCAGGAATAATGTTGGCACTCTTCAAACCACAAACAAATTGGATAAAATTGTTCTCTTGTGCCTCATTATCTATAGCTGTAAACATTTTCTGTGTGATTTGAATAATGCAGGATTCGGTCTCTGTGTTATAGTAGTGTTCAGAAAATGTTTCCAGTAACTTCATAGCCCTCAGCATAATTTGGGTCTGCTGCATATTTTCAGAAGCTAATTTAAATATTCTCATCAGTACTTGTTGGGGATTTTGGAGGAATACTGTTAATACATCAGTCAGATCTGAGTCCGGTGATGCAATGAGCTTGTTGAACACAGATGTCATGGTATCTGCAAATTGTGGAGTCTCTTTCATGTCTACAAACATTTTATTACAGAAATGGTTCTCCAAAATGTCATATTTCTTTGACAAGTCACATTTCTCGAATACTTGAACTGCCAATAACTCTACAAAATCTTTATTATCCAACTCGAGAGTGTGGTATTGCTTCATTATTGTGTAAAGTTTGGAACATTCATCTTTATCATACACATTCAAATTTGATTGGATGATTTCAAGTAGCTCAACGTTTTGGCACAGTTTTTCTTTATGAACCAGGGCTTTGATCCATGCTTCGCTCTCTTCATTGTTTTCTTTAATATTTTGAATAATATCATTGTCTTCAATGGCATTGATTTTCTCCTTCATTTCAACAGGTTTGCGGGATATCTGCTCGAGCATGCTGACTACTGGATGTTCAACCAGGGTGGATAGATTGGCCAGTTTATTGTGCACTTTGTAACACAATTCACCAACAATTTGTTGCATGGTTTTGTCATTTTCTTCAAACTCACTCCAGCAACAAAACACATCTACACTGACATCCATGACGAGTACTTTACATGTATCCAGCATAACAGAGTTAGCATTATTTAGACGTTCTAACAAAATATTATTTGTACTGTCACAGATATTGAAAGTGGGATATTCTTTTGTTATGCTTTCCTTCACATGTGTCAACATATAGATCTCAGATCTGGCCGTATTCGCTTCCAGTTTGCTTGTGAATTGTGTCAAGCAGTCATCTAGTAATTGCAGTAGAGAATAAAGACTCCTACCCTGGTATTTATAAAGCTCAACCTTTTGAAGAGCATTCAATTTGTGATTGTTTGGTGGTGTCGTATAGTACTTCAGACATTGCTGGAAGTTATTGAAAGCTGCTGTCGACTTTTTCTCTAGTTGAGAGGATTCAAAATTAAACAAGTGGAGCCTACAAATGAGTGTGTAGCACACTGAAGACAGGAGTTGCAGCTGTTTGAGACAATCAAGTGGAGTGAAGTATTTGAAGTGCTCCAGAAATGCACCAGCCACTTCAAGAGCAAGTTGAGGATTGGCATAGGATATTATTTCGGAGATAAACCTTTCCAAGTGGAGATTCCACATCAATTCACACATGAGGCATTTTGGAATGGTGGGTGTAGTCCAAATGACTGTACTTATTTCATCCAGTTCGACCAGCTCCTGAAGCTCCGGCAAGTCTGCATTTAAAACAACGTAAAGAGCTAATTTCCTGACCTGGGAAATGGCTGATGTTGAGATTTTGCCATTAATTATGTACTGGCTTTGTTCAAGAAATGTTGATAAACTCGCGATAACAAAATCGATGGCATCTTCATTGCCTGAAACAAACAAATACAATTGAACAATATGCTGCTGATGCAATCGGCAATAATCTGTAATATGCTGCGCAAAGCAGTGAAATGCGACGGTACAAATGCACCTGCTGAAAGTTCATAACAACAATAAAATGCGGCGGTACGGAGCTTACTCTAAGGTGCACCATAGTAGGGTGGATGGAACTCTTATCCTAACATTCTAAATTGTAATAACTTACCGCCTTTTGCTGTTAATTTTGAAAACTGATGAACATTATCCGCTGAAAAAATTGTGCCTTGAAAAACAGACAATTCCGGAGTGAAGTTCATCGTTTTGATTTAATTTATATTACCATTTAATTAACTCAACACAATAACGCTCACACTTCTCAAGTGAATAAGCGTTCATTTAGTTTAATGTATTTTAGCAAGCTGAAAACTTATTTTCAATAAAAAATTATCTCAATGTTGTTAAAGTTGATTTTTTTTTTCATTATTTTTCATGACTATGGATACAAAGATTGAGATGAGATTCGGAGTTTTTGGCGCCAACGTGGAAAAACATGTCGCCTCGTTGTATTATTTTCCTAAACTTGTGTATTTTCGAGTGTTAATGTGTAATAATGGTGGATTATTAATGAATATATTTTATTTATTTTATATGGTAGGTATAACGCTTCCATTTTTCTTTCTGAGTGTAACTTGATTAATATCACGACTGAAGGACTTTGTATCCATGGTCATGACAAAATTAACAACAACAATAACAAAGTTCTCAACTATTTTTTTTTTTTAATCTTTGCTACTGCTACCCCTATATATTGCCGTGAAGTGGAAGATATTTTATTTAATAACCAAGTGAATGAAATTATTTCCCATAAATTAATTAACAATAATTGAATTAAAAATACTAGCGGCCACATTTTGGTTGGCTGATATATATTTTCCTCATCATAAATATGCGTAAAAATTTGGTTTTAAGCAAAAACTCGATGACCGCAATAATTCTGCAGGCGGATCTTAGACTATAAAGAAGTTTTCACTTGTGATTAAGAACACACACTCCCTTTATGTACCAAATTATATTTAATTTTAATAAAATACAGTGTTCTATTTATTTTTGGAGAGCTTTAATAAACTGTGAAGATTTCTGGAAGCACTTTTGAACTGGGGATCAATAAGCAATGCTTTCTCGTACATTTCCTTTGCTAAACCATATTTTTTCCAGCGATGATACAAAACACCTGTAACAAAAAAGAAACTATTCAAAAAATGTACTTTCATATTGCTACAGATATTCTGTGTACAAAATATACCTATATGTGCACACGCACGCCGCTCGGTTGTCAAAGGAACGGTACTTTATTGTAACAACGAACTGTGTCTATACGAGAGAAGCGCTTAGAATTCTGCCTTTCTCTGAGTAAAGTCTGGGCAAAAACATTTTACACGAACCCCCATTATGAAAAACTAGAGCTACGCCCGTGCATAGATTGACTAGCTGCACCGCGTGGATACTCTCGTAGCCTAAGTTTCTCCTTACAACATCAGCTATCTGCTAGTGAAAGTCGCGTCATAATCGGTCCAGCCGTTTTGGAGTCCATAGAGAACATTACGTACACACATCGATTTTTATATTATATAGGGAGATTTATCTATGAATGTAGAAAATGTATAAGTATGAAGCCATAAGGTTTTTTATTCTTTGTTCAAGCTAGAATATAATTGACTTAACGATTTTTTACCCACGATGGAATGGAAAAGGTAAATGCGCTAAGTGTGGTTTTGTTTTGGTGTGTCTGTTACTTTTGCAATTTGGATTTGAATGCGGTTTTTTAATACATAAAGGCTCTTAACACAAAGGCTCTTTACATAAAGGTCTCATTAATTTGTTTGATCAAAATCTGTCCAGCACTTCACAAGTTATGAGCTATTTACCGAATGGTTGTGTTTATATTTTATTTAATGAATACTTTATTATTTATATTTTTCTCACCTAAATTAGCATAATGTATGGCTTGAGCTGTGTCATTGAACAGATTAATAGCTTTCAAGAAATGGCGTTCCGCGTCTTCATACCGATCCATTTTTCCGTACACATTGGCAATGGCGAAATTAACTGACGGCGATTTCGGAAGCTCCATTAATGCCTTCGGTATGATTTGTAAGGCTTTTTCGAATTGACCTGTAACCAAAATAAGTGGGTCATCATCATTTCAGACATAGGACGTCACTGCTGGACATAGGCCTCCCCCATCGATTTCGAAAAGGGCCGGTTGGAAGCGGCCATCCAACATTTTCCTGCGCTCTCTTTTAGGTCGTCTGTCCTTCTTATCCATCATCACTGGCAACACACACTGGTTGAAGACTTTCGTCTTAAGGCACTGGGGTATTTTGGCCGAGAAGACATTGCGAACACTGCCCAGCCGAGTTGGATTCCTCGATTGACCTCTTTCTTGAAGTTGGACATGCCTAGTTGGACTTTTATAAGTGGGTTTTTTATAGGTGGTGGGTGGCTGAATAAATGGGTACTGATAAATAAAGTTGTACGTACATAACGTGAGCAAAAAGTGGCAAAGGAATTGAAGAAAAAGTTGGCACATGTACACAACTACAAGCATCGTGCGGAACCCCAGGTGGGGATCCCCCCATACCCTCTTCAGTCCGCCAAAGATGACCTAAAAGTTGCGCAATAAATTTTTAATATTGCGCAGTCAAGGTCTTTGGTCAAGATGTATCTATATAAGTAGCCGTAGAAGTTTATGGCCCCAACGTGAAAAATTACTGGCCAAGAGCGTGTCGAGACATGCATATGGTAGGGTTCCGTGACCAAACGTGGTTATATTCATAGTTCAGAAATTGAATGGTGGTATAGCAAAATTCGAACGGACAGAACGAATTGTGTGTCTAATCCACAGAATACATAAAAATTATAAAAACCTTTAACCTGTATTATCCAAAAGTGCCAACAGATTAGTCCAGGCCAGATTGTGTTTAGGGCTCAAGTTGATTGCTTCAAGCCAGGTGTCCATTGCCGCTTTGGTTTTGTTCATTTCCAAATGCTGCAATTTGAAGTGTGACATCACAATTACCAATTGTAATGATTTGTTTCTATTTTTGCGCTCAAACCACGCTTTGTGCGTCAAAATAGAAAATATAGAACCGTCTTGCGAAACACATTAGAAGTTTGGTGGTATAATTATATTACCTTCTGGTTTTAATAATAGTAGTAGTCTGTTTTTAATAGTAGTGCCTTACCAGCCTCTTAAAAGTAATCAAAATTTTCATTACACTTTTGTCAGAGTCGCGGAAATTGCAATGGAGCGTACCATGTTAGGTATCAGAAACCGAGTCCGTGTAACCGTGCAAGGAATGTCGGCATCAGCGGTTTGCGCCAGTCGCACCTCGAGCTCGCCCTGCCGCACACTTGCCAGCCCTTGGTCATACTCCTTTCGCCGGACACTATGTACGCGCATTGATGAATATAATCGATTAACTATAAACTCTAGTCTTTACTATTCTACCCCGTTATACCTCTCTTCTCTAAAAAAACAAAGGAGAATGACGGACTACAATACCTACTTGCTTATTAGTTGTTGCATGCGCGAAGCTACTCTACTCTCCCCAGAAAATAGTGCTCAGTCATGGGCATATCCTAATGTGCCCAGGGCCTCCAATAAGTTAAAGACGGCCCTGATTATGAGAGTTCATGTCGCTGGGCAGGACATGGGTTTAGGCGTGGTGATGGCAGATAGAGTAGAGCCCTGGCAGAGTGTTTACTGATAGCGGATGACGTGGTTGGCATGGTTCTGACAACCAGCCCGATTGGTTGACGACATCAGACCTATCGGAGGCCTTACGTGTATGAGATTGACACAGAGACAGGGATCAATTGCACAAGGGAGAGATAGGAGGCCTATATATACATAGCAATAGGTCGATGAAGGCTGCTGATGACTACGCAATTACATTCTTCTGCAGCTATCAGTGCGATTCCCAGCGTGAAACGAGCATAAATTGCGATTGGTTGCAATGCCAGTTCGCATTGTTTGTTTACATATAAAAGAGTATAGTGTGTGAAGACTTTGTTATGGGTGGCAAGTACATACCAGATTGCCTAAGTTGTAATAGCAGTCGGGATAGTTGCGGCGATACTTTAACGCCATGTTATAGGCATCATGAGATTCCTTGTACCGCTTTGTATTTGCCAACACTATCCCTAAGTTCATCCATGCAGCAGGAAAATTTTGCCTGTGGAAAAGATACAATTTAAGCCTGAAAAAACTAGTATAAATGTTAGTTAGTGAGCATAAATACTCCTTATAACACATCTAGTTGACAAAATCCATCCGGTAGAGAGTAGAGTACATCCCGATAGAAAAAACAGCAGTATAATAATTTCAGCCTGTTATGTTCCCACTGCTGAGACAGGCCATCTCTCAGAGAGAGAGGATATGGTCCCTGATCTACCATGCTGGCCCAGTGTATGTTGGTGAATATAGTGTCTTTGAACTTTGAGGTTCTTGGACATACCGGTTTCCTCACGATGCTTCCCTTCACCGTTGTCAAGCAATGGCATCGAAACTGCACATAATTTCATCATGGAAACTGACGTGGTTTGCACACATTTTATTTATGTTACACGGGAATTACTCACGAAAGATTAGGCCAAAGCGTGACGCAGCCGCGCGCGCGCATTCACCTTGATAAAGACCGCCTAATGCGGTTGAAACTATAAAGTCGCAGTAACCGGCCTAATTTTACGTGAGTAATTCGCGTGTAATATAAATAAAATGCACATAATTTATTTTAAGTATTAAATAAGTCATTGGTGCAGGCCGGGGATCGAACCGGATGCCGTCTGATTGTAAAGCGCATATGCTACGGGTCCGCCACCATTGCTTTCATATACATTATGATCGATTCACTCTTTCAGTTGAGTATGAATAGGGCCTCTTCATACTATTGCACCTAAATGTGGTGGTCACTTACTTGTAGCTGATAGCTTTTCTCAAGTACAACTCAGCCTCTTCGTATTGTCTCAGATTCTTGAGCAAATTGGCCAAGTTGTTCATCGCCTGGTAATATTCAGTATGCAACCTGTAATCGTGAACTTTGGTAAAGTCCGCATGCAGCGTTTTCAAAATTCCTTCTAAATACGAACTGCACAGGAATGGAATGCGCTCCACTGCCTCGGTGTTCCTTAAATAGTACAACCTGGGTCTCTTCAAGACAAGAGTGTATAGACGACACTTCATGGGCAAGCGTGCCCCATCTTACACCGCATCATCGCTTACTATCAGGTGAGTTGTGGTCAAACGCTAGGCCATTACAAATAATAAAAATAAAATGATAGCATTATTTTGTACATCATGATCATCAGCTTCGTGTTTTTTTTATATGGAACAATCATTGGCGCGCTATGGCAGTAAAACCGACTCGTATGCAGTCGTGACGGCAAATGGCATGAACACTTATGCCGTCATGTTTCACATCTGCTGGGCGTCCCGTGACGGCCATTTTTAAAAATATAATAATTATCAATAAAAAAACGACTTCATAAAAATGACAGAACTGGACCAAATTGATCCAAAAACAAAAGAATCATCAAAATCGGTTCACGCAGTAGAAAGTTCTGAGGTAACAAACATACAGTCAGTACAAAAGAAAACAGTCGAATTGATAACCTCCTCCTTTTTGGACGTCAGTTAAATTGCGTTATCTATTGGCGAAGCATTCGATGTAAAAAAAAAATTTTACGTACTTAATTGTGTATTTATCCGAACCCTAATTAAGAAAATGAATAAATATGTTGTATTGAATATTTGTCACAAATATACATGAAAAAAAAAAAAAACAATGGGTCGCGAAATATTTCTTCATACTAAAGGGACAGTGTCATGAAAAAGATTGAAAAACACTGCACTTAGACTGACGACATAGAGACGCGGGCATCCAGTGGATGCAGATGGCAGGCTGTCGTTCAGTGTGGAGGTCATAAAAGGAGGCCTATGTTCAGCAGTGGACGTCTTCTGGCTGATGATGATGATATAGGAGGTTTAAAAAAACAGCTTGTCTCACTAACCTGATAGCAGCTTTATATTCTTCTAGCGCCCATACAGCATTCTGATTTGCATCTGCGACCTTCGCAATATTGTAGTGTACTTTGGCGTTACGGGGACACACAGAGAGACCGCTTGTGAATAAGTGATACTCTGTTCTCCACTCTAAAGACCGCTGCCAGCTTCGCAAGCCGAATATCAGCAGCAGCAGAGAATATAATAACACACTAATCTGAAAATAGAAGACATAAATTATATTAGCTACTTCTATACTATATATATTATACATATATAATATTATAAAGAGGAAAGGAGGAAGGATTTGATTGTTTGTTTGCATTGAATAGGCTCCGAAACTACTGAACCGATTTGAAAAAAATTCTTTCACTGTTGGGAAGCTACACTATCCCCGGGTGACATAGGCTATATTATAGTTTGTAGCGAGACCGAAGGCCCAGCTTACACCCGTGCGAAGCCGGGACGGGCGGCTAGTCTATAATAAAATATATGTCTTCTGTTTTATATATGTACTAGCCGTCCGCCCCGGCTTCGCACGAGTGTAAGCTCGGCCTTCGGCCTCGCTACAAAATATAATATAGCCTATGTCACCCGGGGATAGTGTAGCTTCCCAACAGTGAAAGATTTTTTCAAATCGGTTCAGTAGTTTCGGAGCCTATTCATTACAAACATACAAAAATAGGTACAAATCTTTCCTCTTTATAATATTAGTGTAGATTAGTTATTTCTTAGAAGTTCTGGGATTAAAATTCAACAGTGTTTTGTTTAAATGATAATTATTTATTAGCTTTGTTAGAGTCTATTGAGAAACATGCCAAGAAACTCTTCAGCAATAAATGGGTGTTCCCCGATACATACAGTCTGGAGATCTAGGCAAGAGTGCTCCACCATAGACCGCATCATCGCTTAACAACAGGTGAGTTGGCGGTCAAATGCAAGCCTTTTATCTATACTAATATTATAAAGAGGAAAGATTTGATTGTTTGTTTGCATTGAATAGGCTTCGAAACTACTGAACCGATATTAAAAATTCTTTCACTGTTGGGAAGCTACACTATACCCGGGTGACATAGGCTATATTATATTTTGTAGCGAGGCTGAAGGCCGAGCTTACACCCACCCGTGCGAAGCTTGGCCGCCGACTAGTTTAATATATAATAATAAAAAACTCGGGAAGCAGCTTCTGTGCATCACACTATCGAAGTCTTTCATAGATTTTGATACATTACTAGTTCACATACACAGCAGCCACACTGGACAAAATACTACTGGATTTGGTGTGACTGGGCTTAATCAATACTATAATATCAGTACCAAAGACCAACCTTACTGAATGATTTCCTCTTTCTAATCTTGGTCAGTCCAATCACAATAAGTGCGCAGTACCCAGCAGACGATATGTAAAGTACTCTCTCGGCTATAACGAAGCCGACTGGGTAGAAGATGTTTGCTGCCGGTAGGAACGGTATCACCAAGAGTGAGGAAGCCAGTATGATATGTCTGGAATCACAATGAAACCTTAGAGCATCTTACTATGAGAAGGTGTACCCCACTGCAAACAGGTATAAAATAATAATTTAAAAATCCCCTGATAAAAGAGCTGATAATCTTCATATGGCTGAATTTCTTCAATCATAGCTAAAAACACACTCAGTCAAAGTCACCTTTGAAACAAAAGAAACTAATAAATCAGTTTAGTTGTTTGGTAGCTATGAAACAGACAGACACACTGCACTACAGGCATTGTGTAGTTATTTTATGACTGTGTGCGTGTTTTAAGTAGGTGTTGCGAGCTTGTTATAGTGTGCATAAATGTTTGCTATGCATGTAACTCGACCTCCGCAAAAAGTGACAGTTTTTTTTACACATTATCAAGTTGGCATCTACCCTAGTTAAATGCTAGATGATAAAAACCGATTAAAATTAAATATATTTTTCTGACACTAGTTGCAGAAGCCACAAATCTAGTCTGATATTATAAATGCAGTAGTAATTGTCTATCTGTCAGATTATTAGCATTTTATGACCAAACTGTTACCGAGCTTTGATGTAGTTTATTTCTATGGACTAAAACAATCTTGTAGAAATTATGTTGATCTTGATGGTGAAAATTGGAATTAACAGAATTGGCAATAGTCATATTTATTTATTTCCATTGGAACACAGAGCACTTGGACTATGCTCTTATGTTAGAGAAAGTGAGAAACTAAGCAGACATTTTAGAAATTGTTTACAAAATTACCTCTTGGTTTCAAGTCTATTTTTCTTTTTTATCAAAGTGCATAGTAAAAATATGCCATACAGATAGATAAAAACCACTGGAACTATTCTGTAGTCGTTGATACTGCCTATGAGTGGTACGCAGCCCATGGACCAATCATAGCAGAGCCATTGAGGCCACACTAGTAATAAGGCATTTAGGAAGTATATGTAATTAGTTGTTGTTATCTGAAAAGTATTTAATGGTTGATTATTCTTCATCGAAGGACTTCTACATGCCAAGTTTCATGGATGTGGTTTTCACACATTTTGATTATACTACACGGGCATTACTCACATAATATGATTAAGCCGGTTACAACAAACAAACGGTTCAAGGTGAGTGTGCGTGTGCAACTCTGTCTCGCTTTGCATACAAAAGATGTGAGTAATTCCCGTGTAATTTTTTTTGTTTCAATACTTATTTTTTAGTTTGTAACATCACTATTCACTATTTCTTAAATGGAAAATTAAGTATGGAAATTCAAATTTTCCAAACTCAACGATTAGGACATTCATGGGTTTATAAGTCAAAAAATGTTGGATTGGTTATAATAGGTTGATTCCCATTGTTCCAAGCTTACACAACACCAGGAGTATTTTTTTTAAATCCCAGGATTGTGACAAATGAAATAATTAAAATTTTATCTGCCCTCTGCCTCTGGGTTGGACCATAGAAATTGATGAAACAAAACAGCAAGCACTTTGTAATAAATTGTGTCTAATATTTACCCTAGTGAAGGTAGTATTGGCGAAAGCAGCTGGGTTGTCAATGGGTAGAAATTCTGGCTTTGTGCCACCCATGACAGCCCATCTTCCACACAACAGGCACAGTGTTGATATTGTAACAACGCAAATTCGAACAGAATTAACTTTCAAACATGTTGCAGGCTTTTCGTTCTTATCTACTTTCATTTTGAACTTGGTAACAAATTCATAGAGCATACAAAATCCCTGAAAATGTACAATATAATTTAAGCAATATCTGCATATTTTATTGGACATTAAAGTAAAGTATAACATGTAAATTGTAAAGAATAAATTGGCAAAAAGTCTAGAAACAGAACTGACATTTATATCTGACACGTCAAAGGAAAATCTAAAAATATTGGTGTGATGATCTAAGATTTTTTTTAAAGCTTAGGAGGTGATATTTTGTGTTATGAATCATCAAAATTAATGAACATTTTATTGGATCTTCTACTAAAGGGGCTTCCTGAAACCTTACACACTGTTACAGTGTAAGGCAATTATTTACAACTGTGGCATTGTAGTGTGTAATGCAGTGTGAAACTGTGTATAGCATGTAAGTATTAGCTAGTGTGCGTGCGCGCTTCTAATATAGATATAAGTACTTGATGTAACGTATGATAGACAATAAATGGGTTCCTAAGAGTGAAGACGTGCATCATTTATTGAATGGGAAACCCCCAACATTTCAGCATCACTATTATATACAACATAGGTATAATACGGATACAACTATGTAGGTATTTGTTTTTTCTAAGCTAGATAGCTGAAAAAAAACAAACTTTATGATCCCAGACTACTGGACTTGCTAGATTATAATACGTACTTGTACTGTTTACTTTTGTATGACATGTTATACTCACCAGCACTGTAACACCATTCTCTTTACAAAGCATAGATAATCCAGAAGTTACTATAGCTGTTATCAAATACAGCCATTTAAATCTGGTGGCTGATGTTATAGCTTTCTCATAAGCCAAGAAAGCTATGAAAAAGGTTATCCCCGCCAAAATATCAGCTCTTCCTACAATACCTGAAATTGCTTCCACATGTATCGGGTGGACAGAAAATAGCAATGCTGATAAAAATGCGTCGTCCAGCCAAAATGTTTGTTTCTTATTTATTTTGAACATCCTGTGGTAGCTCTGCCATACCAATATGGTGCAAATAACATGACAAAGTAGGTTAGTAATTTTAAAATGATATGCTATTAGTTTTTTCCCACTTTGTAAATAGTTCAATCTGAAAATTAATAAAAAACTATGTAAGACCTAAATTGTTCACGATTAACATAAATATACCTTCAAAAGCTATAGTCTAAACACTAATCTAGTAATTTCGAAAGAACTAGGACTTAGGAAATTAAATCTCTAAAATTATAATGCTAGATAGTTATTAGTAAGTAATTCATGTAAGGCAGTGTAGATGGAATAATAATTAGAACTTACTTAAAAGATATAATGGTCACAGGGCGGTATGATTTGTGGCTCAAATTAGACCTTAAATTAGTTCCCCAGAAGTCATTGGAGAAGGTGTTTAACCAAGAACTGCTAAAAACATCTTTATTCTTTACTATTGCTTCGGAGTCGTCGAAAACAAAATCCCCACGTAAACTAAATAAATATGGGGTACTCGATAAGCATACGATACATATCATTTTATAAATCATCATTCTTGAACTACTTGATAGTTAGAGTGTAATTTTAATTCAAGAAAATAATTAAAAACTATCCCAAACCAAATATTTACAAAAATCACAAACAAAACTCATCAAATTGACAGATTTTTGTTTTGTTTGACTTTGAGAGACGTCGAGAAGCTCTTGGAGATACAATTGTGGTCGAGTCGAGTAGATCTTTAGTTGTTTTATCGGAAAACCGATTTTTGGGGTAGGTAATCGATTTCTTGAATCGATCTGACATGCGAACCCGAGGAATGTGACGATTTACGCACATTAGCGGTAAAATTTATACAAATATGTTGTAACTTGTACCTACACACAAATGTTATATTGAATGTGGATGAGGTTGGTCTTGGGGCGCTATATCCAAATATACTTGGAAATGTTTTTTTTTTCTGAGGCTGTAAATATATTTGTGTCATCTCTGTAACACGAAAAAAGACGTGCGTTCTTTTACAACGCCATCTAGTCGTTCTTTTATTAAACATATTTTATAACGCCATCTAGCGGTGAGAGGTCGGGGGGGTGTCAGGTTATTTTCATTACGGAATTTCTGGATTCTGTCTCCACGCTCAAAGCCCGAGATAGAAGCTATGCAATAGCTTAAAAAAAACAAGACACAAGCTACATGATTATAAATACGTTAATATTTTAGAAAAATTGAATCACACGAGATTATTTTTTATTCCAATTTAATCGAGAATCGATTAGATCGGTCAATTTCGATTAAAAAATATATTTTTACAGGGAGAATAGACATCCCTTTTGAAATTATTTTTGACATTCACAATAGCACTGTAGTTGACTTCTGACTTTAACGTCTTAATTAAAGGCATTAAGGCACTAGCCTGCCGGGTAGGAGAAAAAAAAGTATTTTTTGAACTATAATTATAGGTCAACTTTCTACGGAATTTTTGGCGCCAACGTGAAAAAACCACATTGCAAATGTCACCTCATCGTATTTTTTCTAAGTAAACTTGTCAGTGAAAGTTATTATTTCGCTAAAATTTGTGCATTTTCGAGTGCAAATGTATAATAATGATATATATTATTTAATATGTATTCGTTAATGTGCTCGAGTCGAGTGTGGAAAGTGATAAATTGGGGTAAAACGTGTATTTTTATGTTGATACCATAACTCCATTGGAGCCTCTAGTAAAGTCTCTCCACTACATACTTTATGAATACTTACGAAAGTAAAAAACGGAAGCAGGCCAACAATCCAGTTCCAATCTCAAATTCTAATCCGAATCAGTTTCAATACTTTTTTTTTTAACTTCAATAATCAGTATTTGATACTCTTGAACAAAATCGAGATTGAAATCGGAAACGCGATCGACTTCACATTGTGAACCATAGAAGAACAATATTATGTAGATGTGGCCACAACAACGCAACAATAGATATAATTTGAAATTACTTTGCAATGTCCCTAATATTAAATTTAAAATAAAAGTTGTTTTTGTAGCTAGGCCGGGTCCGGGTAATTATTGTGAATGATCACGGTTTTTTGCGAAAATCGTTGATTATTCTTTAAAATTTAAATTATCATGTCAAGCTATATTTTATCAGTAACATGATTATACTTACATTTCTCCATTGTAATGTTACTAGATGATCACTA
Source organism: Agriopis leucophaearia (assembly GCA_949125355.1). Lineage (NCBI taxonomy): Eukaryota > Metazoa > Arthropoda > Insecta > Lepidoptera > Geometridae > Agriopis > Agriopis leucophaearia. Next base: position 10,722,197 of record OX421264.1, read on the forward strand.
GTCTGGCATTTTTTTTAACAATTTTATTCAAGACAGACAAAAATTTGGTCATAAAAAATATAAATCAAAATCTACATTTCCACTGCAACATTTATTTCACAACGAGAAATACCATATAGCAACGAACAACACGAGAAGTCTATATAAATCGGCTACACTCCACTCCCGCACAGCAGTTTTTAACAGAGCCTCGCGCCAGCAGCGACTTTTGAATAAGGTTTTTGAGGAGCGTGGGTGCAGACGCCGTCAGTGAGCATTGAACACGGCTCTAGTGGCTAGAGACGCCAAGTGTTTGATATCGAGCATATTGCACAGCGGTACCCTGCACTCTCGTAGTAGCAAAATCAGTCGGAGCTTGTGCGGTGACGGGTGGGGCCTCGCGCCAGCAGCGACTTAAGGATGGGGTTGTCGAAGCGCGGGGGCGCTTGCACGGGCGGAGGCGCGGGCGCGGGCGGGGGTCAGTGACCGTGGAAGGAGGCACCGGCGGCGAGCGGTGTTAGCGTATGCTTGATGTCGAGCATGGTGCGCGGGTCGCGCAGCTCGGAGGCGGCGTGCGACAGCTGCAGCGCGCATTCAGCCGGTGCGCCCGCGCCCAGTGTCGCGCACTCACGGTCCAAAGCGCTGCTTACGCACGTCAGCAGCTCGGAAAAACCAAGCGAGATGGCCGCGCGACGCAGACGGTTCAGCTCCTAAAAAATAACAAATTCTAGAAAACGCTGCCTATTGTGGTTGAGCTACCTAAGAGTTGAGGGAGTTTCAATCTATTCAAAACATGCTCCAACGACCATAGAAAAAAATTATAGTTCAACATATTGGATTATTCTACAGATAAGTTTGTGACACTATAGAATAGACCTTGTAGAGATGCTGCGTCTTGTCGGGCAACTTGCGCGCGTGACGCAGCACCTTCTGCACGTCAGCGAGCAGCGCGTGAGGGCGCGCCCACGCGCACCCCGACCCGCCGCCGCCGCTGTATGACCGGAACGACCGCACCGGGAAAGTCTCCTCACCTGTGGAATAAGCACTAATTAAATGTCCTCACGAAAGCGATACGTAGCTATCAGTGGACGTCAGCGTTCCAGTGTCATTATGTGATTAAGCTAGTTTGTCGCGTTGTTTAACTTAATACATATAACATAAATGAATGGAGGTTTTTTTGGAGTACGCCACAGCTGGGCCACAATACGCTCAACAGCAGGTAGGAGCGGTGCATGTTGTGGGGTACCTTCGCTGGTGTCGTCTGCGGGGCCGAGTTGGTCGAGCGGGCCGAGCCAGGGCGCGGCGGAGGCACCGGGCCGCAGCACGCTCAGCAGCAGGCAAGAACGGCGCGCGCGCACCGCCTCACACCACGCGCTCACTGTGCCCCACCACTCTGTGCCCAGCACTACGATAGCAGCCATGCCTTCCACCTGCCCAGAAACAAACAAATACCAATACTATGTAGTGCATTGATAGCCAGACAAATCCGTTTATAAATTGTTAGAAGTACAAGATTTTTTTTATATATAAGTAATTGTCTGCATGGATCAATCTAGGTTGTAAAACCACTTTCATTACTTTATATTTACCTTGAGCGCACCATGAAGCAGGACACAGAAGTTTGGCACTTTACTTGGATCTGATTCTTCTTCATTCGAAGTGCTTTCGGTGCTACCTTCCTGCAAGTATGTAGTAGTTAGTAGTTTATAATTTCATGAACTTATGTATCCATAGAAATACTGAACAGAATGCGAAATACTATAATACATTATTGCAGCGGACAGAAGTATTTATGGACTTAATAATGTGGGGCGAGGCACAAGGTATTATGGTCATGACTTGGGCTATTAGCCCAATCATAGGACACCAAGCCATAGCCGCCTGAAAATTTATTTTTTGCCTGTTCTAACATAACCTCGGTGAATCATGTGTTGCCCTGCATGGATAAACTTTTGGCGAAAATTGGTATATTATAGCTAAATATTTTAGTAAGTTGGACATTAAAGACGCTTTCCACCAGCTGAAATCACAGCCATATTGAAGACGATAACTTTTATAATGGCATAAATACTCTTTCAGTATAAAATACTTATGTTCGGAGTCAGTTGCGCTCCAGATACTTGAAAAAAATACTAGAAAGACTTGATAAAATGCGATGGAGTCATCAACTACATTGACGACATACTGGCCCGAAGATAATGAAGAGCAACTGTGTTGTAAGTACTCAAAGAAAATGATGTACAAATTGGCGTTGGTACTCGCTATCGCTTACTTAAGCTCGCGAATTTTTTAAATCCAATTTTAGTCAGAGTGGGTTCTTCGAATTATGAACACTTTAGATTCCATGTTTGAGAAAATAATATTTATTTGTTATCATCTTACCTTTGTTGGAGTTTTGGATCCATAGTTTTCTCTATTCGCAGAATTGCTACTTGTTTGAGTCTGTGGTATAATTACATGTTTGCTTATAGCTATTGGTGTGCCTGAAATCAGAAATGTGATTATCTAGCCTGATTTTTATCAACTATTAGTTTCATATGGTCGAGGGCACCTCGCCTCTGTTTTTATTTTACTGTCACCTGATAGTAAAATTATACAGATATATTTTTTCGAGGTTTTTATTTATTTTTAGCTAGCGATATAAGCTTGATTATTTGATACTAGTAGAATAACAAAAATTTACTTAAGAATGGCATACATAATGAGGACATGATTTGGAATGCTACCTCTACCTTATTGTCTGGTGATTAGGGTGGATATTCGAAAGTAGCACATGTAGCGGGATCTCGGCCGCCTAGAAATACAAATGAAAACTGTTACCTAATTCTTGTTGCTGCACGAATCCGACGACATGTATCTGGTTGGCCAGCGTGTAAGTCCCGGCGAGACTCTCGTCGGATATCGTTTGCGGCGCCGGGAACAGCTGCACTCGCGCCTCCAGCTGCCCGCACTTAAGCGAACACCAGAACTCTTGGTACTGCTGCTCGCATAGACGCGTCATGGCGGTTATAACCTACAAATTATAAATAAATAAATAGTTTATTGATCCAAAAATTGAAAGACAAAAATATTGTTAAACAAACACTGTTTTAAACTATCACGGTTGTTCACTAAAGTTATATGATTATTTACGGGATATTCCCGTGATATGGTCTTCCCGTGAACATGGTGCATGTAACTGCGCCGAAATATCGGGAGCTCCTTCCACAACCTTACCACGGTAAATATCCCGTAAATAATCATATAACTTTATTGTTAAACAACTTATCGAACTAGACATAATATTAAGATTTCATTCGAATTAACAAAAATGTTTGTGTCTGGAACTAAATGGCACCCGAACTTGTAATTAAACTGTGCTACAGGCGCCAGAGCCTTCCGTTTGACCACTATTAAGTTTAAACAAAAAATTTTTTTTTGGATTTTAGCAATTTAAAACAATATGAGTAGGTGTGTATAAATTATGATTTCCATTTACAATTAGGTTTATCTTATAGTAAGAGAATAGTTCTGTGAGGTACTGTGGAAACTTGGAGTAGTTTCCACACATTTTGTTTTTATTATACAGACACAATATTATATGCACCGTGTAAATGTGGGCAACGGCGTAGCTGAGGCCAGCATACGCGAATCTACAAATGCCCAGTTGCTGCCAAGGATCCGATACTATCTACTTTTCACAACGATATAATATTCTATTCACATAAAAACTCCATATTTTGGGGTTTTTTATATTTCATTGTAAAAGTTGAAAATGTTGCTTAATGTAGATAGCTGTGGCTGGTAGTGTGAGCCAATCAGAGGACACTAGTCAGCCACACTCAACTAGAAAAGTCAATAATTTTTTGTCTCTAGAACATAATCGTCTTTGTGAATTTAAATAGATAATTAAGATTTAAGAAGAGCAAAAATACGCCGCCAATACAGTGTAAGGTCTAGACTTGAATAGAAGTAGAACTTAAAGTTTGAATTTCCTTGAAGTGTGTTCTTCAAGTAAAATACACATTAATTATCATGTTTGAGAAACGCAGTTAGTATAATGTGGTCACTGGTCCCTTGGGTGTCCCTATACTATTATTATAATATAAAAGGTAACTTACACCAGGCACAGACAGTTGATCTGGACAATAGATAGCACCACGAGAGATTGTGCCATTTGTGGTGTTATTTGGATTGGTAGCCAAGTCTATGATCTTTTGGTACAGGGGCATTGCTGAAATAGTAATTGTATTTTAGTGTCATGATTATAATATTAATAATGTTTTATTGCTGTAACCAGAACTACAGAATGGATTTAATTAAGTTGGAGCTTTCTTTTAGGAATGAAAATACCTGTAAACATGCTGCTCTCCACTAATGAGCTCTTGCAGCAGGCTCACACCAACATACTCAATTGATACATTATGTGATACGCTTCTGAGTGCAGGGTGCTCTGCAGCATCATGCACATGTGGGATACATTCTATATTAGTTTATTTTTACCATCCGGGTACAATTGCAAGTGAAAACTATCAGAATAAATAATCAGTATAATGAATTTATAAATAGCCTTCCACTGTCACTAAAAAGAAGACTCCTCGACACGTGTATCCTGCAGTTCCTTCACATCTAACATATGGCGCCAGTTCAGTAATGGTCTTTGACTAAACATTAGAAACTCATACTGAAGGTTTACCAAAGAGCAATCATCATTATCAGCCTATTATGTTCCCACTGTTGGGACACAGGGAGACAGCGTGGGCCCCAATCCACCATGCTGGCCCAGTACAGATGGTGAATGTCATATCTTTGAACTTTTTTTGTTCTTGGATAACGGTTTTCTCACAATGTTTGCTGAAGGAAATGCCCCAATGCTAGGCCAATGCCTTTTCGTCTTTGCGTAGCAGTGGGACATGACAAGCGGAGAATAGATAAACCGGCCAAGCGTGTACTAAGTTTGTACCACCATAAAAAATACATAGAGATTACTGCGCCATCTATCGGCGCAGTAATCACGGTTGCACAAGTACTATTGTAAGTCTAATCTAATTTTTGACTAACCTTGTTGCAAGTAAGAGTCATGGGGCGACACAATAGGTAAGATATGTATTTTGGCAGGGAATGACGGCGGTAGAGGCAATGCTTGAATTATGCGATTTCTGCCAATAGGGCCCACACCACAGCTTCCATCTGTTACCTGAAAAAAAAAATTACAGTACAAATACATATTGTCAGCAAAAAAATCAATTACAAAAAAAAACACCAAAATTTACAGAAATTTGCACAATGCAAAAGTGATACTACTATTTGCAACTCTGTTAATACTATAGACTAGCCGTTCGCCCCGGCTTCGCACGAGTGTAAGCTCGCCTTCGGCCTCGCTACAAAATATAATATAGCCTATGTCACCCGGGGATAGTGTAGCTTCCCAACAGTGAAAGAATTTTTCAAATCGGTTCAGTAGTTTCGGAGCCTATTCATTACAAACATACAAAAATAGGTACAAATCTTTCCTCTTTATAATATTATTAGTGTAGATAACGACTGTTTTGTCAATGCTTATTTGTTTTAAAATAAAAGCAGAATATTTTTATGTCCCAGTCCAAATAAAAACCTAAACGCATCTTACTATATAGACTAGAGCAGCAATGTGGAGTAAAATTCCACTCGAATTCCAATGATCGATCAACCAAAAGTATGGATTTCTTATTCACACAAGTCTCCCATTTGAGATCTGCCTTAGGGGAGTCAAGTAGACGGAGGCAAAATATTGCATACTTTTCATTGCATTCTATTTTACAAGGGCACAGCTTGAAAGAAAGAGGTAGAGGTAAAGAATTTCTAATAATTAGCATTTTTTATTTATTTGTAGTAAGTACTGTATATTATTTGTGTTACTGTAGTCATACCAATATTATTTGTACTGGAGTTTGATATCCCCATTCACTGAGTACCAGCTGATTGACTCCTAACAGTGCTGCTTCAATAGAAGTCTTATCTCCATCTTCTAACAATGGGAGCTTGTTTTTAATGCTATCAAAGTCACGTGTAAATGGAACCACCACTGAAAGAAAATAAAGTATAGTTTAGAATGTTACAAAAAAAAACATAGTGTTGGTTGTCCCTAGCAATGTTCGCGTGATCCGGAACACACCCTCGGTTTCCCCGGGATTTTTCTTTTTTCCTATTTTTATAAATACGCAAACATAACTCTGTTCCTTTTCCATGATTAAACTGGCTAATTTTAATGAAAATTAGCAGTAAGGTAGCATGCAATATATATAGTGTACATGCAATATAGCACGGACACTTTTTATCTCAGAATGTAGCGGGAAATCTGTAAAATAATCGGTAAAATAGCGGGGTGCAGTGCAGGGGTAGAAGTTAGGAAGGACTAGTAGGTTATATATACATATACAAGAGGAAAGTACCTTCGTATGCCGACGAGAAAGTAACAAGTGCAACGTATTCCAGCTTTGCATGTACACTCAAATAATCTAAAAATGTATTAATTGCAATAGTAGCGATTGTATGCCGGGTATGGCTCTCTGTAGTGTCCGATGAAGGCACGGGTCGAGACATCGACAAGGAAACGTCGAGTAATAGTACGGTAGGCATTTTAGCTTACAAATTTGATAACAATAATAAGATGGTTTTAATTCATGGAGAATTAGAGACATACATTATTTGTTTTTATTTTAATTTCTGCAAATTAACCAAACAACATGCTAGCACATACACAACGCGTCACGAATGTTATTGTTTTGACTTTTGGTTTTGACAATTTCGTTCAAAACGATCTAAAATGTCAACGTCACGTCACTTGTTTTATAAAAATTTGGCTATACACGTAAATATTGCAGTGTACTTAGAAAAAATACTATGTAGATTTAGCGGCAACGTGAAAAAAATTATCATGTCGCCTCATTGAATTATATTCAACTTGAGAATATTCGAGTCTCAATGTGTAATAATGGTGGATTTATATTTATTGAGTGTTCGTGAACGTGCTCGCCTGTGGGAAAGTATATAACGAGGTGGAACATGTTTTTTCGTGATTATTCAAAACTCTATAGACTCCACTCGTAAAGACTCCACCACTTTACTAGAGCATCACTTAGACTTGACCGTGCCTACGTTGCTTGGCTCTGATTGTGTCTATAACTTGTTTGACGATATTAGAACTAAAAAAACAATACTTGTCACTAGCAAATCCACAAGACGTGCGACGCCAAAATCCTCTTCGGCTCTTCCAAGATATCGCGAGTTGCTAGATATAAATAATCACGGGGACGCAAATGAACTTCGACGTAACTTGTACTAGATGTGGACGTGTGGTACGTTTCACTAAATTAGAACTACTAGATTTTATAATATTACTAGCTGTACCCGAGACTTCATCCGCGATTTCTTCAGAAAAAAATAGCCTATGTCCGTTCTCATGATACATAACTATTACCTCGTAAAATTTTATCGAGATCGGTTAAGCCGCTTAGCCGTGATTATGCAGCAAACAGACAGACGGACAGAGGTACTTTCGCATTTATAATATTAGTGTGGATAAATGCCTCGTACAATATTTCCAATGACGTGATCCAAATTGTATGAGGATTTTTATTCTCAAGCTAAGACTTTCGATCGGTGGCACGACATCGTGGCATCCAACCCGATTTTGCTGTAGGTACATAAAACTTCAACAAACATTATTAGTTTTCAATGGAAGAAAATATTGGCATTAACAACATATTAAACAGCGATGAAGATACAGAAACATTAGAATTCAAATATAATTTTGTTAACATACCTTGGGATGATCGCTCTAAAAAGAGTCAATTCGGTATTGTTGCTCTACTGGTTGCAATATTTGTCGTGACAATGGCTGGCGTTATCTACAACTTCGTAATGCACTACAGAGGGTTTGGAATTGCTGCAAATATTACTAACAGCGAGATGAACTGCTTCAGGGTGAAAATAGAGGATTACCCCTTCGTTGCTAGAATACATTCTATGTCGTCTAAAGAGCTCTTGTGCGTAGGTGCGGTAGTGAGCACGACTTCAGTCTTAGCTAACGGCGTCTGTGTCAAGTCCGGGCCTATTCGAATATTCTTGGGAAGTCCTTCTCAGTAAGAACATTTTCGTTGGATTATTTTATTTTTTACACAGCATATCTACACTAATATTATAATGAGGAAAGATTTGTACCTATTTTTGTATGTTTGTATGTTTGTAATGAGTAGGCTCCGAAACTACTGAACCGATTTGAAAAATTCTTTCACTGTTGGGAAGCTACACTATCCTCGGGTGACATAGGCTATATTATATTTTGTAGCGAGGCCGAAGGCCGAGCTTACACTCGTGCGAAGCCGGGGCGGACGGCTAGTATATATATATATATATATATATTTATGCATAGGTGGCAAACAAGCAGACGGGCCGCCTGATGGTAAGCGATCACCGTCGCCTATGGATACCTGCAACACGCGGGGCATCACAGATACTTTGCCGACCCTTAAAGACTCTATTAACAGCCCTTTTGAAGAACCCCATATTAAAGCTACTCAGAAATGCCGAGTAGCTTTAAGGATTTTTTATTTATCTATCTACGAAATTAGGTACTATAGCTAGGTAGATTATAGATTACCTAGTAAAAATAATGTTTAAATCATCATCACCATTAATAATGTTTAATTACATTTTAAGTGCATATAAGTCATGTTATGCACTTTTAGTTAATCAACTTCGGAAAGAGTTATTTTTAGTTTCAGTAAAATTAATAAATTCAGTTGTTTAGTTTTTTCTTTAATTTGTTTTATCAATAACTATGCAAAGTATCAATGTAGGAAAGGGCCGTATTCAAGAAAGTGTCGAATTAGGGAAAATAGCGAACTAACCAGTGTCGAATTAGGGAAAGTGCCGACTCGTTACAGGACCCTTAACAGCCTATCATGTTCTCACTAGGCCTTCTTTCAGAGAATCTTTTTTTGAGGTTCTTGGACAAAGCGGTGTCCTTCACAATTGTTGAGCGATGGCATCGTAACTGCATATAATTTATAAAATCATAGGTGCAAGGCCGAGAATCAAACCGGGTGACGTCAGAAATGTAAAGCGCACATGCTACCGCTCGGCCATCATTGCTAAATTTTTTATTACCTACAAGTACCTATTAGGTATGTAAATAACATAGATTTAGTATGTCCAAAAAATATGCGAGGTCTGGTCTGGGTAAATAAACACAAGTAATTATATACCATTTACTTATTAAACTGTTCCTCATATTTCAAATTGTTTCCACTATTTCAGACCACACTGCAGAAAAGGCTTCACAGTGGACGTAATTGAAACGGTGTTTCACGAGGGCACAATATCAAAGAAACTGGCCCTTCTATCGAGCTACGATGATATAACAAAATGTTCATCGGCAATCGGCATCGGTAGCGATATAAAATGGGATTATCTGGCGCAAGTGATCGGACGGCCCCTGCACCTCGGAAGGTCCTTACCACGACAATACGTCTCATTGGTCATGAAACAGAATTTACCGAAGGGCTTTACTATCAAGACTTTGAAAATTGAGAGCATGATATGCGTGAAGGCGTTTGCTCGGTGCCCAGTGAGAGCTGGCGACTTGCTGGTGCAAGACGGCTATCTCTTCGGAATATCCTCAACGAGTATGCATCGCATGGACGAAAATATTATGGCTTGCTTTGCGGACTTGAAAATCGTTCAGAACAAGCTCGAGGAACTGGATACAGATATAATAACTACTTAGTACCATATTCCTGATAATAAACTACTTTATCAATATTATTCATTCATTCAACGCCTGGCTTCTCTCAGGGCTTAGTCCAATGCCCATAGGTAGGTACATAGTACGTATTGCCTACCTACCTTTTTTGTAACGGAGATAGATCTTTAAAAGATACCCGGCTCTAGGTATAGATACGGGGTATACAGCAAAGCAAAAACCTTTCGGTGGCCTGCCCTGTGCTTAACGGGGGCATCAGAATCTTCATAGGATCGCACCGCCTTGCACACTGCCTAAGACAACACTCCCGGACAATGCTCGGAGCAATTCCTTTCCTTCCTTCTACAACTCGCTTGAAAGGAGAAGTTACAGGTACCCCCTATCTGACTACCCACGAGCCCAAAGTACGATAGATGCCAATAGGAATTACCTATACCTACTTAGAATAGCGAAAGTCATGTTTCATATTTTATATCAATAGATACTTCACAGCTTTTGGAACACAGTTTTCCTTCTGTGTAGTTATTTGGCTGTAAAGGACGATCTATCTACTAAGGTACCTACATAATAGGTAGAGAACGAAAAATAATAAATTTTAACACTTGTAGTTTCAGAACGATATTTTATTTTACAAAAGTTACAATTGAACGCGTGTGTTTTCGCTTATAATTGTTTGTAAGTATCGTCCCGAGGTCCACTTCTTCAGGTCCGATGAGCCACTTCAAGTCTTCTTTAAGGACGTACGCAATGATCACCGCCAGTAACAGTAGAAAAAAAGTGAGGAATATCAATCTGCACAGCTTGCCAAGAAAACTAAATGTATTCATACAGGTCATCGTGGTTGTATTCTGATAGGAAAAGCTTGTTGATTATGCAAGGATCTGAAAAAATAAAAATAAATGCGTTAGTGCAACTAGTTGCTCGCCCTGAACTGAGATACCTTGCGACACCTATAATACCTATAGGTAGATATATCTTTGTAACCCCTCGACCGATATTCCTCATATTCTAACTTTTTTTTTTTATTGAAATTAACTACTGGCCTACAAAATATCATTAGGGCAAGGTTTTCCCACTTTTAAGTACCGCTTATTGCTACAGATGTCCAAAAGGCATATTGTATTAAAGTCGCATTTAGTGGAGCAAAACCATGGCGCTTACACACAGTCGTGCGTTTCGCTTTTCTATCTTTACCTACTAGCTACTAGTTGCCCGCTAGCTAGTAGTTAACATTCTTGACCGCTGATTGAGTTGTCAGTTTGGGAGGTCACTCCGATCCCAGCTTCATTTTCACGGAGCGTTTAATTTAACGCATTCGTTACTGACCCGTGGAAAATTATAATAACCCATTATGGTCTCGTCATATGCGCGATTGGATGTCAGGCGTCACAGAGGACTTTCCGGAGGACTGGAGGCTGTCACCGCGGGTGCTCAGCCCAAGTACCTACCACGCATTAGGGCTACCAACTCGATATCTCGATATTTTAGAAAGTCCTAGCATAAAGCCGGATATTAAAAAAATTATAATTACATCATCAGCCAATTAACGTCCACTGTTGGACAAGGCCTCCCTCATAGAGGGGTGTTGCCATAATCCCCACGCTTGGCAGGCGGCTTGGGGATCGCAGTACGTTCACCGTGTACTATTACGACGCTGCTGCCTATCCTCCGGTGGTTCTGGTCGCAGTTTTAGGACATACCCGGGTCGGGCTTAGGACATATCGGGACTGAAGTTTGGGAGGTAGATTCCGTGGTATAGATATCTGCTAAGAAAGGATTTTACGACGAATATGGTCAAAAAGGGGTTGAAAGGAGGCAAACCAATCTCCAACCTATATTGGAAGCCAAGCATTGGAATAAAGAAATATATGGATAATGATAATGCAAAGGGGTATACATCGTTACAGAGTAATTCACCGACAACTGACCAAGTAATATTCCCAACTGCCCCATCAACGTCCCCATCAATGAGGCGGATGAGAATTTAAATTCCCATCTGGTTTCATTGGTGTGAATAATGGGGTAGATAGGAATTTAAATTGCCGACTGCCCCATATTCTTTTTGAATAAAAAAGTAAATAAATACAAAATAATTAAAAAATAAATAAAAGGTTTAGGAAACTCAACACGGTGACGGGTAGAGAACCAGAACTTGTATAGGAAATACAGTTATTATAAGTATATAGGATAAAAAAACATACTTAGGTACACAAAAGCAGGCGTTATGGAGCCTGGGAGGTTTGGAAAGTTCAGACAGAAGGCGTTGTCTGGATAAACCCAGTCGTTTGGTAACCCTACACGAATCGAAAAGGCTGTGGCATTCACAATTAAAATGTTAATTTGTCGCTAGTTGCTCCACTCACGCGTGTCACGCACGCCTTTCATCTGGCAACGAGATTGTAGGGACCTACTTCAATTTACCTAATAGTCGAAAATTTTGGAATAAGGCTAATGGATAGAAATTACATACTCGAATACTCTTAGTATTCCGCAGCCTTTGCAAGTGTTCGTTCTTCCTATGGTAAATAATAATATTTATGGTCTTTAGAGCATGTTCAGTATAGCCTAGGATAGAAGGAGTTTACCTATTACCAATCTAGGAACCAACCTTTGATAATAAAATAATTAAAGGAAACAACCTATAATTACAAACGAAAGATTGATTAACATTATTGCCTTAGAATATTAACTTTAGGTTTAGTGACTACGACGTGATTGGGAAAATACTGTAGTTAGATACTCTGCTATCTACTGTAGTCAAAAATAAAGAACATTTATTTGATTTGGGTTGATATTTTACGTAATAAAAGTTGACTTATTTAGTTTGATTTGTTTTTTTTTGTACAAACAGAGATTTGTTTATTAGATTTGATAATTATAACAGATTAATTGCTATTTTTTCAGATTTAAACAACTGTTTCTGGCTTGTTTCAGGTTTTAGGATATAATTACAATTATTAACTGTATGTACATAAGGTTGTAAATAATTAATTCCATATCCCCTAAATGTACTCGATACGACATTACAGCTGAAATACACTAGTGATATTATTTATTGGTCTCAGAAACACTCTAATCTTTATACTTACCTTCTTAGCAAGCACGATAGATTCAATGCAAACAACACAGCAAGAATGTTAAACAACGTAAGCTACTTAAGAACCAAAGACTAATCATAAAATCGGATTAATTCTACGGTAAGTACCTACCAGGTAGTTTACCAATGAATTCGTGGTACATTTATATCGATGTATTTTACTTACTTTTACCTAGGCTATTGGTGGGTACCAAATAGCTTTTGCTAGGTAGCAGGTCGATTAGATTCCTACATGATATAAAATGCTATCAAAACAATTCAAATTATTTTTAAACTATATTCATTATTGTATTTTTTGCTGTTATTTTGAAAAAATGAAAAACGAAATGCTTTTTTGGATTTGACTTTGGCATTTTGAAAGATTTAACAGTTCGTGTTTGTTGATTTTGATGAACAAAAAAGGTTTTTATAATAGGTAGGTACGTACCTGCAAGAAGGTAGGCATGTGTAGATTCTATGTACTTACTTAAATATTAATAAAGCTTAATTATAATTAAACTTGCAATACAAATATAAATGCTCCTTACGTGAGCGGGCCTAAGTATTTTAGGTCCCCATTGTTATAGCTTACAGGTAAGATTATTTCTTTCCTCTCACCAAAAATTACACTAAATTATTCTTTAGAAACTCGCCATGAAGATGAATGAGTGGATTAACAAAATCCTGAGAGGAAGCTGATGTAAATAGCGCCTAAATCGCGACAATAAGCGGCCTTTTTGTTGAATGCTTTGAGATCATAAATATTTTTAATAGAATTTATTCACCATTTTCTGAAGCCTCGTGCTTTAACCGCGATTTTCCTATTTTCCCGTATTTCCGGGCTGAAAAGAATCTAATGTGCGTTCTGGTGATATAAATTACCTCATTGCACAATTTCATCATGATAAGTTTAGCAGTTTTGTTATGTCGTCAAATGCACCAACTAACAATGCTATCAACGCTAATGAGAACCAATACAACACAAAGAAAATTTATTTGTACCATGTTGGCGTCGTGGGGGCTGTTGGCTTAGTAGATTTGAAACTCACCCTAGGTAAGTCTGTATTATGCCTAGGTAGTCTAGGTGCTCACCTATACGGATTTTATCAGGCAAGCGCTAGAACAAAATACGTCTACAATTTAACTACCTCCGTAGCAAAAAACATTTGGATTACCTATACCTATATAATAATTTTTTAATAGTTTAGATCTACGTTTGGCCACCAACTCGCCTGATGGTAAGCGATGATGTGGCCGAGGATGGGACAAAATGTTGAACACATTGTTCTGGTTTACACACACTCGCACACACGCACACACGCACACACACATACACACACACAAAATGACTAGTATACGACAAAAAAAAAAAAAAAAACATATATAACATAATTTTGTTCGCATATTACCTAGATATTTTTCAAGTAGGTATTTTTTTATCATAAAAAAAAATTGAGAAAAAAATTTAAGAATGTTTTGGGCCTTTTGGTTTAAGAAATATTTAGGATATAATATGCAATTTGCCGTCCCGACAAATATATATCAGTTTCGTTCTGGTAACAACAATTTTGATATAATAAGAATGTAGGGTTAATTCGTTTATGGTAAATTAGCACTACTTCTATGCTTTAGTCCTTTTTTTGAGTGACCTTTCTATTTTCCAAATGTATTTTTAAGTCGGAATATATTTATTACTTACTTACCTACCTATACTCCTAAATTCCTAATCATAAACGCATTACATTTCACTCAAATTAACCTTTTGTATTTCCAGATCCCCTTGTTGAGCAGTTTTCCTTTAAGAAATTTCAAAATGATCTCATACAAGTATAATCAAGGTTTACCGTTCAACGGAACGGAAATTTCCGTGGGGGATTAAAGGCGATCGCCAGATCATAATGACATAAATAAAGATCAATTCGGAGGGAATTTTAATATTGATGAGTCGGCGGCCCTAATAAAAATATTAATTGTCGTAGCCGTACCTCGTAAACGATTCAGTGATATGAAATATTTAGTAGGTACCTACTTAGTAGCTACGCACCGCGGTTGTACCCGCTATAACCCAGAAAAGAATAGAAATAGATTTCCGGAATTTAAAGTAACCTAGGTACGTGTTAATGCAGGATATAAGCTACCTATATACCAAATTTTATTCAAATCCGTTCGCGAAAATCCAAATGCGAGTTGAGTGGGGGCAAAATTAAACACTCCATCTTTCTCATTTAGTAAATTAGTTGGAATCTGCCGCCTAATATCGAACATATTTAATTACGTATATTAAACCTACCTATATGAGTATCTATTTTTACCCGACTTCAAAAAAGGAGGTCGGTTCTATGTTCCACAGTATACATATTTTTTTATGTATGTTCATTGATTTTTCCGCCAATTATTATTGTTGAACGATTTAAAAAAAAAACTTTTGTTCGTTTGGGTATACTGCTAATTTGGTCCCATGATCCCAGATCTTGACTTGGTGATCAAGTCAAGATCTGATGATGGGATCCCAGGGAAATCAAGGGCAACCCTCAAATTTTATAGGGACTTATTACATTATTGTTATATTTTTGAAATCGGTTTTTATTGTGATCCACCTTCTGTGAAAATAATAATACGCCCTATACCTACCCTAAATCAGATATATAGTATAAGCTGATCTAAGCTTTATGCTATTTAATAAATTCGCTTGTTTGCTATCTATACCTAACTAGAATCTGTAGATAATTATTTAGAGTAGCTAATAAGTAGATAATTTATTTAAATTCCCTTCTAGCCAGAAATCAACTTACGAAATACTTATACTATTTCACCCTTTAGGTACTACATGTATTAAAATATATTTATTTACTAGAAAAATATTTAAAACACAGATATTTAAAACCTAAATCTATTACCACTGAAATATTCTATAACGTAGGTAGTCCTATAAACAATAAAAAAAATAAAAAAATAACATAATATAGGCTGATCTAAAGTGACCAGAATGCTGGCAGCATTGCCTCGCTGGATGACAATGCTGCCATGTACCTACCTAATACATGATATATTTTGCGAATATAGGTAATGTTTAGACGACAAGTTTATTTGCGGATATGAGATTATGGTATTTGGCGAATGTGATATATTGAGAAAGTGATATTCAGCGACGGAGCGAAGAAAATGTGTATTCCGTCTTTTGCTTTTTTCTTTTGAAATCGCCCGAAAAAAAACTAAGACCTATTAGTTGATTTTTAGGTCACTTTGGCGGTCTTTTGATGCGATGGGATTTCAGACATGCGAGTAGAGGCGATTAGTTGTACTGTTTTGCCGCTGCTTTTTGGTCATGTTTATCGGTCACTTTACCTAATGAACCTACTTCTATTTACTGTCCAAGTGGTAGCGTGACTGATGCTAAGCAGTCGTGTGCATGGCTCGTTAGTTCGTTGATGTCTTTTTAA
Organism: Agriopis leucophaearia; assembly: GCA_949125355.1. Taxonomy (NCBI): domain Eukaryota; kingdom Metazoa; phylum Arthropoda; class Insecta; order Lepidoptera; family Geometridae; genus Agriopis; species Agriopis leucophaearia. Next base: position 10,738,416 of record OX421264.1, read on the forward strand.
GGAACAAGTGAATCATCAAATCAATTTCAAGATTACATGCTTCATAAAATGATTTTTTTCATAAGCTCAGAATGCACAGAGACGTTGGCTCTATCTGTATCTTTTAATACATTTAAAAAGGGGAGTGTTCGAAAGAACTGTTTGATCTGATACTGGCGTCTCAGTTTATCATCGCACTAGCCGCCACTGCTTGAAAGGTCATCCACGTATCAATAGATCTGTGAAATTTGAAAACTGAATTTTACGGTTTTACGCGTTATTTTTTGCCACATATATGTGCAACAATATGTGCGGCATTTTCGAGTAACTATAACATGGGGTTCTTCAAAAGGGCTGTTAATAGAGTATTTAAGTCGGCAACATATCCGTGATGCCCCCGGGAGTTACAGGTGTCCATAAGCGACAGTGATAGCTTACCATCAAGGGGACCGATAGTTTGTTTGAAATAATAGAGTGTATAATGTAGTTAAAATTAGAACAAGTAACATGCGAAACTAGCTGCGAACCAAGCAGGTCGATCACCGGAAGCAATCCCTCCCTATTTTACTATTTCATCATCGCATCACGTATTCAGGCGGCAGGCCTTGAAGGGTCATTGTCAGCGTTGATGATCGATACTTTGCCTACGCCAAAACAATGTAAACATAAGTACGTGCTTTCCCACACAGCTCGTATAGCAGGCGAACTAATCTACGAAAATAGACCGAACTTACGGCCAGTTTGCATAGGTTCACTAATGATGTCGATAATTTTGCTCGACTCTTGTATGCTCGTAGTTAAAAGTGTAATAATAATTAAGCTAAACAAACTCCATGTTTGCGTTTATGAACCTTTTCATTCGCGAGAGCGTCGAGTGGAGCCTTCTATGGGGGGTAGTAAAGTTAAACAACTGTATTTTAGGATTATACGCGCTTGATGATACTCTGTTTGTGAACTTGGACGAGCTGAAACTGAACCTTAGAGTTCAGTTCATCCAAGTAATTATATATAAGACTTGACAAAACACTTGGTATTTATAACTACATGTGGCAATATGTCACGGAGGCCCTACAAAATTATTGTTTGGTGAAAAAGAAGTTGAATCATGCTTCGGGTTCCAGCAAAGAAATCGGCACGATCCTCTGCTCAAATAATAACCGTACATCCATGCGTTGATCTGAGATAGGTATAGGTATAAACTTTAATTCTTGCTGTTCCGTACAAAATGTATAATTTTTATAAACTAAAAAAACGTGTATTATTCCGATATTTAAATACTTATTCTGCTATTCGGGGTGGAGAGGAATCCAAAATAATCGGTCTAGCCGTTCTTGAATTACAAAAGGTTTAACCAACCCGATTTTGTTTTATATATACATAGATAGATTTTACGAATTATTAAAACCGTCATTTATGATTATAATTATGATAAACTTAAAAACCCAACCGTTTTGTTGTAAATTGTTAATAAACAGACAGACAAACAGAGGTACTTTCATATTTGGGAATTATACTAGTGTAAATTACTTTGAATATTTAATATTAGTCAATAGTTTAATAATTTTTTCAAAACTCATTTTATTTCAGTGCTTTAGTCGCTTTTCGACTATGTCAGCACCATCATATACATTTTGTAGATAATTTAATATTAGAGGTGAGAATAAATACCCTGCAGTTGACCCTGAAAGTCCTGAAACTCACGTAAAACACTCACTCAAGTAAAAGTGTTCTTACATATGCGATAAAAGTGATTTATACAACTTGCCAACTAACTTAAAAAGTTAAAAAGCTTACGGCGTGTCTGAACGAATCAACGATTTATTCCAATCTCGGTTCAAGGGTAATTTGACCGATATATATCAAGCTGGGGCCATATTCTTGCGCACTCGATATTATATCTTGGTCTCTGTCTATCTTATTAGAAAAGACATGAAAGCAACAGTGACCGATATAGTCTCGATTACACAAGAATAGGGGTCCTGAACCCACACTGATACGAGCTAATCGAGGTTAGTTCCCGAGAGGGTTAAACCGGGATAACACCGGACCATTTCTATGTTAATGATTCCTTGTTGGCACAAAGTACAAACTGTCGTCAAACACTTTTCACGTAAAAGCTAATTGTCAGCTAATTCCACTGAAGTGAGAATTTTTTTACCCTTCTCTTTTCTGTGGTCAGTACCTAGCCTAGCCCACCTGATAGCTGTCTATGTCAAACTGTTACTAACCGCGGTCATACAGGGGTGAATAGAAATGTCGGGGTGATATATAAAATGAAGAAACGGGGTAAAAAGACGAAACTTTAAAAGTATTTTTTATTCGTGCAATATCTAGAACAACGAAAGTTTAATTAGTTTAGATAAAAATAACATTTTTGTATAATATAAGTAGTCTTAGAAATTTTACAGCAAAAAAACTTTCTTAGTTACTCACTCTTAGTTAGTGAATCTATTCACCCCCATCGCTTCGGTTCTATTTAACCTGTTTTAAACCTATTATGCAAATGACATAACATTTAGTATTCTTCATAAAGATATTTAAATATTATCGAAAATAACGGAATAAGAGAGTTGATTAAAGTACTTACGTAGAGTATATTTATATCCAGTTAAATAACTGGCGAAAAACAAAGTAGCCGAAAATCGTAGCAATTTCATCGAAATAGCAAAAAATATATATATCTGTCAATGCTATTAGTAAATTATATTTTATATGTAGAAATTTTATATCACTCATACTAATAGATACGTGTTTGACGTGGTGTGTGTTTTCACTTCATTTCATAAACTACGTAATGGATTTAGTTAGAGCAGGTGTACAGACTATGTATATAATTATAACTTTAGTATTGTATGAAATCGTGCAAGATGTTAGTTATTCTCGTCTTCTCTGGAGAGATAAACTTTGCCACTAGCCCGTGATTGATTTCCACTATTGTAGACGAACTGAGGTTATTTATGACAACCTGTTAGGTACTTGCTGAGTTACGAGCAGAGTAGAGCTACCTGTAAATGAAATTATTTTTATTTTGACAATAACTACTTATGACATTTATGTAGTGTATGATAGGTATGAAGACTATGGAGAGGCTGTGTTGCATCAATATATAATAGGAGTGAGATGCCTGCTAGTGATGATCAAAAATATTCACCGGCCCGCAACCTGCCTGCGTCCAAATTACGAATTAAAAAATTACCATTGTTGACTGCTGTCAAATCCATACAGATTTAATGACAACAGCCAACAAATAAAGGGGTATTAGTCACGTTACAAAAAAATATAACAGCTTCTTTATAGTATTCATACCAACTATGTTATTTTTAGTCTGACACTTGAAAAATAATCTCGACGTTCATTACATTGATTTAATGTAAAAAAAATATCTACAATATTTAGTGTAACTGTGTTTAACTGTGTTAATTGAATAAATAAAAATTTCTTGTTTAGATTAAATTTACTCAATTATTTTTATTGATTAATAAACATACCTTGAAACAAGCTGAAGTCAACATATTCTATAGGGTAGTAAGTAACTAGAAATAGTCAGCCAGCCAATTTTGTGTTGACATATTTTTACGAGTACATAAATTATTTATTATACATATTAGCTTTATAATTTTATTCCTATTTTTATTAGGAAATCTATTTTGGTTTAACAGTTTGTGAGATAAATGTCAGTGGAATTGTCCGTTTTTTATTCTTATTAAATAATTTGAATTTGCCAAATAGGTATATAATTTATATGGAAAAATTATGGAATATGATGACGGTTGCGGAGGCGGTCATTCAAAGAGTGACATGAATGGTTGCGGCGCATGCGCGCAGGCAGACGCTCCGCCGGATATAAGCACGCGGGCCCAAGCAGCCCGCCACACAACTTTGACGCGCCGAAACGTTCCACCAGAGGACTTGGCGACAGAGCTTCACGCACCACATCAACTAAACAATATTTAATTCCACCGATAAAATCGTATTGCACCCCAGTGACTTGTGAGTGAGTTCGGGAAAGTGCAAATTCGTACGCGAGCCCTGAACACTTCGCGAACTTTCCGTTAGTTGTTACAAAGTTTTTGGCGGCGCCACACAAGTTAGTGCTCCGAAAGGTGAGTGTCTCATTATATTCTGATTTATTGCTATAGTCACGACAGATTGTAAACATATTTTTTGGCAAAACAGTAGTTTATTTCGGGAACGATAAGGCAAATTTGTACAAAAAAATTAAACAGAATAAGGTATACTTTCATGTTTTATAGGGAAAAAAATTATCAAGTACTTATAAGACCTACGAAGCTTGTTGTGAATTTAGTAATGAACTTACGTTTACTATTTATACAGACGTGATGTTTTTTTAAGTATTTAAAATTAAATTAATGAATATCGGAACAGTTTACGTATTTCATTCAGGCACCTATCTAAATAACCCATTAATTAGGTAAGAAAAATGATAGATAGAAATCAACTCTCCAGAAATAAAAATTATGTACGACAATTACCAATTAAATAAATTATCAGTTACTTCACTAAAATAGATCCGTTGTCCAAGCAGTTTTTGCTAAACCTCCATAAGTTATTTAATGTTAAAAGCAGTTAGTATATAAACATAACAATTAATTGAAACAAATCCATTATGAAACTACCCCTGAGATGTATCATGACAATCTGATAACTGCTAAGTTGCTAATCTATCGGATTTTTATCGGATACAATCATTTTGTAGAGTGTGCATCGGATCTGCATAATCTAATTTCCTTCTGGCCATTTTTCTATCGGGCTGCCATAGTCTGGGCACGAAAAATCGTCACTGCTTATGGTTGATGTTCCGAAAACTCGTACGAAGTGCGCTTTTATTGTGCGAACTGTTAGTCTGTGGAATGCGCTGCCTGAATGAATGTTCCCCGATAGTTACAATCTCGCTGTCTTCTAGGCAATCGTGCTCTATCACAGACCACATCATCGCTTAACATGAGGCGAGTTGCCGGTCAAACGCAAGCCTATTTGTTGAGTTTCAAAAAACTTTCCTTTTTTAATCATCGTTGTGAGGAGGTAAAAAAGTAGATAAAAACATAAGTCGGTACGTAGATACACCATTTTTTGTTTTAAAGGGCAATGTTCACTGACACAACAAGGCGATTAATATCTCTAACAGACTGTTTTTGACAACTCTTCCGTGAGTAAAATCTTAGTTAAATACATAATTATAATGTAAAAAAATTGTAAACATAACCCAAGGAGAATTCAACGTAGCCTGTACGCGACCTATCCCGTAAAAATCATACAATAATATATAAGTATATATTATGCAATATAATATTTTCTATAATACCGACGCCAAAATTTATCTAAAGAAAACGAATCGAAGTAATCAAATCTATGTCAATAAGGATCCATCGAATAAATTGGTTAATTTAAAAATAAAATTAAAAGTACAAGCCTTTCCCCTTTTAATTGAAGTTTAATTTGTTTGGGTACATTTCCCGCTAAGAAACGAAGATGGCATCATTAATATTTGTGGAAGTGCTCCCACGATGGCTCAAATTGCTTGCAATTATAAAGTTGGAAAATATGTACATTGTACATATAGGCATTACCATCTCGTATATTCGACGATACATAGAAGAAAATAACTGAGGTCGATTAATACCTATCCAAGCAATTTACTACTCAATTCAATGGTTTAATTTTCACACTACTTTGACCAACTATATAAAAGTAGTTTTCTTAAATCCTCTAATTTTACATATAAGGACATGCTGTTAGCCGAAGAAAATTTTAATTGTCAATTTTCAATTAATTTTATTTACCATCATAGTCATAGTTATTCATTTATACCAATATTTAATATTTTTATTTATTGAGATAAAAACGAATTAAACAGTTACATTTATCTCACATATTAAAATTAAATTAAAATTAAATCCATCTAATGTCATATATCTAATCTAAACAAGAAAAAAATAATATAAATGTCAAATAATTAATATAACAAATGTCAATCAGTTAATTTATCAATATTTTACACGTCTATAATAATAATACATAAGCTAACATTCAGTAAAATGATGTATATTATTAAAGGAATACAAAGAACCCGACTGCAAAGTAATGCTATAGAAGGTAGGTAATATAACGAATATAGAGACATAAAAAAAAAAACATATACTCATACATAAATTTATATACGCCCGAAAAACATTGCCCTCCTTCCTGAGCAGTCGGGTAAAAATAGATTATACCTACTTATACACTTATGAATATTGAGATAAAATAAAACAACTCGAAATTAGTTACGTTCAATCATGGTTAGTAGTAAAAGATCAAAACTATACAAACTTAGCACAAAATAGATAGATTACCTACTTAATTTAGTTTATCTGGCAAACGAAGATGAATTATTGAATTAGACTTACCTAATCTGAAATTATATTATCTAATATTATTAACGCGTTAGTTTGTAAGTAATTCTTCCCCTTTAACTTCGTATTGACCGAATGGATTTGTGGAATTTGATGTGGAGGTAGTTTGCACCATCGATTGGATTCACATTTACAAAAAACGGGTACTTTCAGATAGCAGGTAAAACTGTAGGATGCAATTGCTATAATCTTTAATGATTCGATAACATTTTCAAGCAAAATTTAATTTTAAAGTAATTTTGTATACTATCGGCGGATTAAATGGTATTTTGTTTTTGTCGTAGAAAAGACCGCGACATTCAATCAACAAACCTGTATTTAATTCAAGACCAAAAAGGCTCTGATTATGTATACCTAATAAGTAGGTAGTACCTACCTAATCTGTACCTACAAGATATCGTGTAGCATACAAATGAAGACATTACCATTGATTAACAAACGCATGGATGTTGGGCCTAGCATATATATTGTATGACAAAAGTGTTCTGAATTCACCTATATAAATATGGATATATTTCAGTCTTTAAAACAATGTCTATTTTTAGCTTGCAACAAATGTAGACTAAATTCACAGGTAACTTTTTTTAATAAGTATAATTTTTGTTCGGAGATTTAGTCACTATGAGATTTTGCCAGCCTGGTTTTACAATGCCACTTAACTTCTACAATCAACAAGGACTAGAGTCCCTACGCTGATGTAATATGTTGGTCCGAGACCCTAGCATACAAGGTCCTCGCCGCCTCACGCGACAGTTAACCTTAAAAGTTATATTGGGTTCTATAATCTACTTTTGTTTCGGACATTATTGAGCGCTGAGCCGTTATCCATAATATCAAATACCTTTGCTCATTATAATCAAATAATGTACCACTGGTACATTTGTTTCTAAGGCTGAAAGTTTGAAAGGAGTTGAAACATTGCAAGTTACGTGTGAAATACTAAACGCTCCTGCAAAGTATTAGGCATACGGCCAACAATTTTGAAGCAGGTAATGTTTCGTATTGTTAGGGTAACGAGTAAAGTGAGAAACTTGAATGAGTTTCTGCAATCTCAATGAAGATTGTACATTTTTTACAACCCCTATCGCACAAATAACAAGGCTTGCCTACACATGATGAAACTGGTAATTTATTTATCAGTGAATATCATTTTCCTCGTTTCCGCCATACACAATCTTAAATTAGGGGTCTACAAGCCCGACGAAACCTCTTATCAACTTTCTGTTTCGGACAAGGGGAAATTCTAATTCGTAAGTAGTGTTTTCTTTTGATTGTAACTATAGCACACATGCTTTCAATCTTATAGTGATTTTTATACAAAATAGTTTATTTTTATACATACTCTCTGTTTCTTGTTTACTTTCACCCATCCGAAAGAAAATTTAGGGCTGAATTATTATCTTAGTTTTGATTAACGCAAAGCTCGATGTTCTTTTAAACCTTGTGTGTTCATAATCATAATCAATTTATTAATAACAGTTCTTACAGGTCAAGGGGTAAAAAAATAAAATTATATCAATATAAATATTCATTACAAAAAGGGTAAAAAAGTTAAAATTATTATTATTAAAATTATTGTTCGTACTAAAACTTAGGATTTTTGTTGTCCATGACAAATATATTTTAATTTTGATAAACTCTAACATCAGGGCCCGCCACTCTGCCTTTACGAGTTTACTTAAGAGGTGTTAGATTAGTTAGTTAGGTGCAAATGCAAAACAACCAACCGCTAAGTGGGATCAAATAGAACAATAGCTGGACTTCTGGCGAGCCCTGAATAATTACACCAAGCGGGGACATGGCCATTCTCTCGTTATCACGATCTCTTGCTTAAGAGGAACCAACTTGCCATCAAGAGGTCTTATCAGATTGACTCATAACTGAACAAAGAACACCCGGGGAACAATCGGATTTAGTGTTTCCAGAGGAATTTGTTATCATAAATTATTAGGTTCTCTATTGTCTGGTTTGGGCTGTTTGAGAAATAGTCTGAAATCTTAGTCCCGAGAAAAACCTACGCATTTATAAAACTTATCCTATTGAAATTAAACAGACAGTGCAAAGTGTTCAGTGCAATAATGTAAAATACAGGCGATAAAATCCGTTAAAATGTTTAATTGCAATATTTGTTAATCGCGAAAACATAAGAAATCATTACCTATGTCCTTATTTTATAAATCCATCCAAAATTATCCAATACTTATAGCAAATAACACAGCCGAATGAAAGTTTACTTTTTTGATGAAGTCTTTGGAAGTAGGTAGTCATGAAGCTAACTGCAACTTTAATTAGCAGTGAGCAAAGAAAACATTGCATATTTGCACAATCCATCTTGCTTTTCCTGATACGAAATTAAGCTTTATACAATAGGCATTCGATATTACGAACGCCTAACGCTGAACGTGTTTTAAGAACTTACATATATTATACTTACACAGTTTGACAATAAATTATTCTGATTCTGATATTTAGCACAAGCGGGTCAGTAAGCAACAGAAAAATGAAGCTCTAACGGTACGGTGGCGAATTGGTAAGTAAAATAATAAAAAACATCGTGCTTCTGTAGGTAATGCTAAACTACAAAAGGAATAGTGTCCGCAGCTTCATAGATCTTCAAAAGATAGCCACGTACAGAAAACGATTCAAGAAGTTTGTAATCTGGAAGAATTGCAGCCCGGCTGCATTGATATAATATAAATCTCTCTTAGTTCAAGCCCCATGCCCAGTTGTCAGACTTATAAGTTTTTATTTTGTCATCCATCGGATTACTGCAACTACTGGCGAGATTCCCGTCGAACTTCTTAAGATTTGTCGGTTTTCCGTTCAATCATTTCCTACGATTTCACGTTTCTCAGACTACCCTTGAGTATCATTGCGTGTAAAATCGGACCTGTGTCATATGTCCTTTAGCCGTTGTTCTGTCATGTTCTGCTATATCAGACGTTATCTGACTTAAGAAAAGGAAACTGGGTATTTACATGCTGTCATTTATTTAATTATTGTATTGATATTTAGTTTCAAAGCATTTATTAGAAAACGTTTTATAGGCGTGTGTTGTAACACAAAGAAAGCATTGAAAATATATCGTATGCTTAACTATATGATTTATATTAATATATATTATAGCTACGTCTGTAACGGCCTTAAGTTAATAGAAATTAGAGATTAGTATATAAGAGCTTGGTGTCTGGACATCTGCAGACCACTGTTTAAAACATGCATTACCATATTGAGGACATGTCACGAAAGATTACCCAGAATATCTTAACTATAACTCAAATTATATGCGTCAAAAAAGAGCCAAGTTCACTAACCTATTATATCAGCCTCCTGTCAGAAAAGATTTGTACCAAAGAAATGTTTACAATACGTGCATATCAATTTATAACAAGCTACCTAATGAGATCAATATGTTGGACGGTAATTCAAACAAATTTAAAAAAAACTTTAGCTGATTGGCTTCTTAACCATTGTTTCTAAAGTGTTAAGGAATTTATGGAATTTTCCAATATTACTCGTTTTTTAAATATTGATATTATTTAGCATAGGAATATTTGCACGTCTGCTTGCAAACTGAATACAGTATAACAAAAATAATTTTAAGATCGTAATGTCATGTGTTCTAGCAAATAAATGATTAGATTTAATTTAGTTAGAAGATCCCGCATAGATTTGTTTTATGGTTGTGGCCTGGTGGTATAACCCTGTTTGTGTAAAGATGTGAAAGAAAAAAGGCATCTCCGATCTCGGGCATCTTATAGGTAATTAATTTCTATATGTAGTATCTAAAATAACTCGTAATCCATGCTAAAGCTTTCTATACACGAACACTTATACTCTATCCACTTTGCGACTGTACTTTGTATAAAGTATAAGTTTATAACAGTTACGGTTTTAAAATAACATAATTTAAAACGAACCCCAAAACCATCTTGTAGCCACAGCATTACATGTCATGGTTTTCACTCTAATGGAACATTTTTTTATCTTGTCTAGGATTAGGCACCGGATCACTGCAATGGTCCGTAAGATTTCCACTGGAGTAAGCTAGGTATGTTTTCTTTTGCGCAAATAGTATAAACACGCAAGCGGGATTTTCTTAGACTTTACGCTTGTACTAGGGTCCGTGAAATATAAGTTTCCATTTACTTGGTGCAGATTTTCCAATAAGAAAGCTAGACGCCTTCTTGTTGGTAGTTATACCTAAGTGAACTAAAACCACTGCACCGATTAATAGAATAGATGGTGATGATCCATTTTAAATGAGTTTTGTGACTTTTTGTATGGACTTGAGTAAATACAAAATTTTAATCACGTAAACGAAGTTTAAAATTTTTTTGCCGTCGAAGTACTTCATTATATACTTATTCATGTTAAGACAGTAGCTTTTTTATACTTTTCTTATAATTTAGGAACGATTGAAGAATACCTATAACCTACTTTTAAAGATACTAAGAAGGAGAAAGTTAATGAGCTTGGTATATACAGGGATACGCATATACCCTGTACTAAGCCGAAAGGAGGTCATTGTACTCGTCATTATGAACAACTTTTACTAAGGGACCAACCCTGAAATCGCGAAAAAAAATCTACTGTTTCATACGTTTTATCGAGTATCAATGACCGTTTTGTATGGAACAGCTGATTCTTTTTCGCGATGTCAGGTTTGGACCCATAGTAAAAGTTGTTCACAGTGGTGAACTACAATGGCTTAGTACAGGGTATATTCGTAACTGTATATAAACTATTGGTAATCTAAAAGTTTTTTCATGTCTAGTACTCTTACATGAGCATCTTATGAATCTTAAAGGCAAGTAAAAAATATAATTATAATAAAAGACGGAAAAAATTAAGACCAAACGTTGTAACGACACCTTTTGCTATAGTTGTAAGCCGTGCGGCGTGTGCGTGTTTCTCTGTTTCTCTCTCTCTCTCTCTCTCTCTCTCTCTCTCTCTCTCTCACTCTCATAGAAAGGAACTTCGTTACATCCGGGTGTCCCTTAAAACCTCTCACGTTTTTTTATTTAATTTTGAGTGTCATACATATTTCTTAGCATTTGTTGCAAAAATTTAATTTTTGCTAAATTTTCTTCACGAAACTACGTAACTCGAGTAGAAGAATAATAAAGACGTGATTTTTACTAACTTTTCTCATTAATATGATATAACTTAGGTTTGTGACGAGATTAAAGTCTGCCAGCTATGAAATATCTTGCACAAAAAAATAAGATAATAATTATAAATGTTATATGCAATTTAAGCTACCTACTCTTTTTTAACATAGTTAAATATATAAACTTATTCTAAGTGCTAAATAAATTAAGTGCAGTTTCGGTGCCATTGCTCAAAAACAGTGAAAGTAAACGTGAGAAAACTGGTATGTCCATGAACCTAAAAAATTCAAGGACATAATTTTGAAATTCACTGAAATGTACAGGGGCCTTACGGGTGTACCTGTTTTAAGCGATTCTGTTTAGGTGATTGCGAAACGTTGCGCAACTGCAAACCGTGTCTCGGCGTGTTCACGTTCACGTGATTTCCGCACTGCGCTGTTTAGGCGATGTTAAGAGGTAGCTGTAAGGCCCCTGGGCCAGCATGTTGGAAGGCCTGTGTCCCAGCGGTTAACATGATAGGCTGATACTGCATTAGGTATAACGGTATGAAATTATTATCGGTATAGTTTATCACACCAATAGTTACATAACGATTTTGGAGTTAGTATATTATTGATTAAACAAGATTTCGAGCAAACGTTAACCGCATGAAAGCGAAGGTAGTTGTTTGCCCCCAAATATAACTGATATTCGTACCTACCTATTTCATTTTCTATCACAAAACCTCAATAGTAAATAAATCAAGCGAGTTCAAGTATCTGATGTGGTTTGTGTCCATAACTCCGTGATGCTCCGGTTAATAAAATAGGTAGATATTATTGCTCCAAACGTCATGAGAAACCATTACACCGCATTCAACATGGATACCAAAATCGGTAGTTCCTAATTAATCTCAATTTAAATAGATTTTCATGAAGTAGGTGAGTGGATTGAGATTCTTGATCGAACCAAGGCACATCGATCATGGATTTGATTCCAACTTTATTGTGCGAACTGCTAGTTTGTGGAATGTGCTGCCTGAATGAGTGCTCCCTGATAGTTACAATCTGGGTGTCTTTAAATCACGAGTAAATCTGTTTATTCTAGGCTAGCGTGCTCCATCGTAGACCGCACCATCGCTTAACATCAGGCGTGTTGGCGGTCAAACGCAAGCGTATTATAAAAAAGACAGTATGACTAATTCTTCTATCGGCCGAAAGACAGACACAATTATTTCTAAGTAATTAGGCACATTTAACAATAAAAACTTTCTATAGTTTAATGCTATTAAAAACTGCTTATACCATTTAACCAGTTTGCGTATTTGCTCAATTCTCGACTCTGAATTGCCTGTGACAATATGGGATAACACAACTACTAACTAGGAGCACAGTTTTCGCGAAGTTTAGGAAGACTCCAATTTTTTCGGTGAAAAGAATAATTTGATTACGTTAAACAATGTAGGTAGGTTTTTCTTTCATTCATTAACTAACTACATTTTTTAACGGTTTGAGATTTACGTTTTCATATTATAACATTAGGTGAATTCGAAAGTATTTTTTTAGTGTTCCTTACCCAAAGGGTAAAAACGGGACCCTATTACTGAGCCTACGCTGTCTGTCTGTCTGTGTGTCCGTGCGTCCGTCCTACCTTGAAACGGCTGTATCTTTGGAACCGTAATAGATAGCCAGTTGAAAATTTCACAGAATATGTAATGTTACGACGGATAACTAAGATATAATAAAAAAGTTAAAACAAAGCGGGGGCTCTCCATACTCTAATGTAAAAACGGTAATACGTACAAGCGTCAAACTTGGCATGATTATAGCACACACACTAAAGTATAACAACAAGTGTGAGTTGGTGATAAATTTCTGTTCATTACCAAGTTATACCTAATCGGTAATTTAGTTACTTTGGCGACCTCATTTCTTTCACTGGATCCGAATGACACATTATACTAATTTTGGAGTCGTTTTAAAAAAAAATATGGATTATGGTGGTGGTGGTGATTGGTGGTATGGAACCCTCAGCGCGAGAGCGACAGGCCGGTTTATTTATATATTTAAAAAAGGAAATAAAGAAATAAATTATAATATTAATAAAATCAATATGTTTAATTATTAACCGACTTCAAAAAAGGCGGAGTTTCTATGTTCCACTGTATTTATTTTTTATATTCACCGATATTTCCGCCAACTGTTTACTGATTTAAAAAAAAATTTTGTTTGGTGAGGTATACTGCAAATTTGGTCCCATTGTCACCAAGTTAGGATCTGATGATGGGATCCCAGGGAAATCGAGGGCAACCCTCAAATTTTATAGTCACTTATAACGTTCTTCATATATTTTTGAAGTCGGTTTTTACGGTGATCTTGTTGTGTCTTGTTGTGATCTTGATGTCACTTGTTTTTGATATGAAGTAAATAAATAAAAAATATTAAGTCATTAATTTTTTCGAACTGTGAAAAAAGTTTGCATAAGAAAACCTAAGAAACAATTTATTTTCCTTACAAATTCGAATAGGCAAGAACGATCATTGGAATAGGTCAACCTAGAGTTGCACCTAGCATGCTTTGTAAGTATGATAAGATATGCAATATTTTTTCATCATTTCCCTGCGATACCAATAAGAATCTACTACAAATCAGTTAATAGATACCACTCATACAGTATCGGGTATTCTCGCAGTTCAGTTTTAAATGTATTATCCCGAGAAGTAGGCCAGGATGCAATTGTAATTACTTCCGGTTTACGCCCGGCCGTAAAGAGCGCTGCACGAACAGCTGGTTCGTTCTCTCTCGACGAAAGTGTGACATCCATACTTCCACACTAATATAATGCATGGGAGAGTAACTCGCTCTGTCTATTTGTTACCTATTCACGTCTTAACGGCTGGACTGAACACTGATCAAATTTGACGAACATCTAGTGAACACCGTCTGGATGGACGTAAGATACTATATCCCGAAAGTTTTAGTTTTTTTTAGAAGACTTTTTTTTGTTTCACGTCATTTTCTTATAGGATGATAATAAACTTTCCAGTTTAGCTCATAGAAAATTGCGGGCAAGACCGCAGGGTGCAGCATGTGGTGTGATCCTGATGTTTGATTTTTTTAATACGAAGTGCAAAGCCATTCTTAGAAAAAATAAATTTTGTTGGTGACATTTTTTCAGGTAAATAAAAACACGAAATTTAGGTACCACCAGCTTATTAGTAACAGGAAAACAACGACAGTGCCGGATTAAATTTCAATAATTAGAGTACTTATATACCAATGTATTTTTCCATTACCAAAAACGGACCTAGTTACATTAGATAAGTAGGTCCGTTTTACCTACCTAATAGTTTGTTTGTTTCTTTGGAACTTATATTTATTTACCTACACACAGTTTCATTACGAACATTGAATTATGTTAAGGATCAAAAGGAAAATCACGGTCTTTCCATATCACAGTATTACGATTGTGTGATTTCTTATTACTTCATATTTTGCGACCTAACTCTATCCAAATTAGTTTTTGTTGACAATAGCAGCAATATATATATATATATATATATACATGTATTTCGTAGGATGTATGTAGGTCCGAAGTAGTAGTAGAACCAATCTCTACAATATTTTGGTTTTATTGCATGATTTGGTTACCAAGTAAGTAAGTACCTATACCTTTTTAAATGAGGAGGCAACGGTCTTTGTAGGTAGGTACTTACTGTAGTCTTTTCTGAAGGCTTAAGTTGACTGAGCTAAATTATTTAAAATATTGCTGTTCCTTTTGCAACAGAAAAGTTAAATAAAGATGGCAATACTTTAATTAGTTTAGTTCTAAACAACTAAAACCTCCAAAATTTACCAAAACTGAATAATTGATTCATGCTGCTATTCATGAAAACGTTCTCCTACAGTATCGGTCTCATATAATTTTCCCATTGTGTTTTCCGCTTCACCCATTTTGAAAGCCAAGTTTGGTTACCTACCGGTTTCTAAGAAAGAAAAATCAATTAACTTTAAGTAGATGTCACCGATGAAATTTCTTCCATTAAAATAATCTCGTAAGTGTTAAATTTGGAAAGACCGAACTTATTTTTAGCTTATTTCTTAGTTTTAAGATTTAAATTTATAAACCTTCAACTTATAAATAGGAATTAGTGTCATATAAAAACCAAGTTTGAATAATAAAAACTAAGTTTTGAAATCTTCAGACATTAGAGAGGCAGTCCAGCTGAGGAGAAGTCCGTCGGCTTATAACGTTATTAGAACGAAGTCAGGGGCTGGTCGTACGATAATTAACCCCGACTGTAGATTGTACCAACCAATCTGTAGACACTACGTTTCTGCACGAGGAAGTGTCCAAAATTTTTTTTTTTGCTTTATGGTGCAATTTGTCTTATAAAATAAAATCTAAGACATTCGTAAAACACTGTTTTAAACTCTCACGGTTGTTCACTAAAGTTATATGATTATTTACGGGAATAACGGGAGGTCCTTCCATAACCTTGCCACGGTAAATATGCCGTAAATAATCATATAACTGTAAGACATTAGTATTCACTATTTTACATAATTAATTCAAAATTTTTAACACAGTTTCTAATATATTGTCTTTTTGGGTTTTAAAATAGAACCAGTGTGAGAAACTAGTTCAAAGACATAATATGACATTCACCAACATGCACTAGGCCAGCATGGTGGATTAGAGCCCATCCTCTCTATCTGAGAGAAGGTATGTGTACCAGCAGTGGGAACATGATAGGCTGTTAATGAAGAGAAACTAGTTACATTTCAAGTTAGAAGTTAGAGGTTGTTGCTAGTTTTTAGTTTACTAGTTTTTGACTGCCCCGTTAGCTTAGTTGGTAGTGAACCTGCTTTCTGCGCTTGGGGGCGTGGGTTCGATTCCCACCTAGGACAAACATTTGTGTGATGAACATTTGTGTTTGTTCTATGTCTGGGTGTTAATATCTATTTTAGTATGTATTTAAAAATATATATGTATGTATATCAGTCTCTGGCAGCCATATTACAAGCTTTGCTTAGTTTGGGGTCAGATAACCATGTGTGCAATAATGTCCCAGATTATTTATTTATTTTTTATTACGTTTCAAAACCTGTTTTTTAAGTTACATTTTGGATTACCTGCAAGATTGTTTAGCTTTTTGAATTCTTGTAGTAACAGGCTTTAGCTACTTCTCAGATTGAAAATGCTCATTTTGGACAATTTAATTACAGTGGCCACTTACCGGAGTCTCAATAGATAATATAATTTAATACTAAGAGCAAAACTTAGGTGTTCCTGCATGAAAGAGAGATTGGAATTCTTATACGCCTAAATATATAGAACGATATGATTTTATCTAATAAGGAATTAAAATAAAACTTTATGTGAAGTGAAATAGAAATTAAACTATTATTAATAGGACGTCTAGCTATTATTTTATTTTGTGGTTTGTATAAGAACCAATATGAAATTATACCTATGCATTTATAGAAATTTTTGGTAAGTAAATGTTTTATTTTAATGAAAATGTAAATCCTTCTCATTTCTAGTAACAAACTAAACCAAATAAATGTGAAGCATTAAATTGAAAATTCTTGATAGCAGTAAACTTTTTAATTATCTGCCTGAAATACATAGAAAGGATAATCTTAGTTGATCTGCGTCGAGAGGCAGTCCATTTATTCTTTTGTTTATGAAATTTTACCCAATTTGCCTTCAATGTCTCGCATGGAGTTTATTACAAGTGTTCAAATTGCGAAAGTTTAATAATTACTGTTATTTTATTGTATTTTACTAAGTAACTAGGTTTTGACTCCAGTCCCGTAATTTAGTCCCATCTGCATTCACTGTCAATATTGCGTATTATCTTTATAAAAAAAAGATTTCACCCTCATTTTGACGCGGGCATAAGGACGGGTTAGAATAAACCCATCATCAATTATGTAGAATGGGCTACCTAAATAGGTGTTTCCCGGTAAGTATAAACTAGATGTCTTTAAATCGCAAGTGAATCGTTATGTTCTCAAACGTGCTCTAGCGTTAGGCAGCCAAGCGCAAAGCTAATATCAGATAAAAAGTCAACCAATTGAGCGCACACTAACTTCGATTAGTTACGCATATAACTAAGTTAAAAATCAGCAAACTTTGTCCCACCATATGGGGATGGCCATATAGGCTGGCCAACTGGCTTATATAGGTAACTAAGTTCTTCCACGTTTAACAAAACATTCAAGTATCCTTACCGCTGATATGTTTCGAGACGATTCAAATCACTTTGGAAACAGGCATTTGTATTGTGATGTCAAAACGTAAAGTCCCTACCGCACTATTGGCGTTATAATGCTTAGTAATGGAGCAACTGCAGGACCTTATTACCATATCGTGATACTTTTTCGTTGACCATCTTAATAGATGTTTGTAGTATTCATAGTATTGGATTTGTCAATTAATTGACTAGAAGCAGTTTTGTAGATATTATTTTTCAGAAGTTTAGTTAAGACATGGTCGTTGTTTTTTTTATAATAGTTTTTTACGTATTTTTTTTAAATTTTAGTGTTTTATTAATTGTATTATAGTCTTACAATTTTCCAGGATAAATAGCAGGCTACGAATTAACCCAGTAAAAACGTTATTTTACTGCCTCTTGAGCTTAGTTGGTAGTGAACCTGCTTTCTGCGCTTGGGGGCGTGGGTTCGATTCCCACCTAGGACAAACATTTGTGTGATGAACATTTGTGTTTGTTCTATGTCTGGGTGTTAATATCTATTTAAGTATGTATTTAAAAATATATATGTATGTATATCAGTCTCTGGCAGCCATATTACAAGCTTTGCTTAGTTTGGGGTCAGATGACCATGTGTGCAAAATGTCCCAGATATTTATTTTATTTTTATTTAGCAATGAGTGTAAACAGTTTATTATTATTATCGTATACCAAACCACTCGTACCTAAACGGCACAGATGCTCTACCACTACTAACCCAGCCAACTAAATGGCAGCAGTTGAAGCACCGCACCCTATAATTTACGACTGTTTGCGTGGCTCGATAAATAACACCTTTATTGATTGATTCTAGCTCTGATCCAAGTCAAACGAGTTTGCATCGATAGAGCAAAGTTAACTGAAACAAATTGACAGATTAATAAGTTAAGTACTCGTAGTTAGTTTAAGCTTACTTAAGCTGAAAATTGGTAGCAGTAGGTATACTTCTATTTCATCTTTTTGAAAATGGAATTGAGTCACCTCTTCAAGTCTGTTACCCGACGACGTAAAGTCAGAAGGAAGGTATTGTAGTAAGCGCTTATGTATGTTGTTCCCTCCACCTACAGCCTAAACTCTTCAACCGATATTGATAAATGTAGTGTTAATAAATTTGTGCTGGTTCAGGAATGGTTACTGAGTAGGTGACGTCATAATAAATACAAGATGCGATATGTAAAGTAGGGATGGAAAAAAAATGCACCCCTTGATGTGACATTTCATTATAAGAGTGAGGTTTGGTACACAATTTTTTATTTAGGTGTATAATTTGTAGAATATTTTCCACCTTAAATAAAAAGTCACGTTTTTAATAAAAAAAATAAACAAAGAAACTTATTACCTATTTTTTTTTCTTGAGTAAATATTTATTTATTACACTAGCAGTTGCCCGCGACTTCGTACACCTAGACTTTTATAAAAACAGTACAGTCCTTTTTGCTTCCCCCTTAATTTCGTCTTTTCGCTAAATTGTTCACACAGTTGCTCTCTACAGCTTAAAAGGAAGCTACCAGCCAAATTTCAGCTTCGTAGATCAAGTATCTAGTGTTCGAGATTTCATGATGAACGAGTCAGTTAGTCAGTGCGTGCTATTTCGCTTTTTATAGAGATTTAACACTACCTTTTATAATTATTTATTTCTAAAAATGACACTGGCCTGTCTGATGGCATTGGTCGCGGTCGTGGCCGTTTCTGCTCTAGGCAGCTCTCTACTACTTTCTCACGCATTGTTTTGCCTTTTATATGGGTCTTTGGATTTGTCTGTTAAATTATTTTGTTTTATTTTTAAACGAAGTGCCGTGAAAACGCTTAACTTATGTGTTTGCCAAAGAATAATACGTAAAATTGAAATTGATAAACAATTCGGTTGCTTGGTTATATTTTTGCATAACTAGAAAAATTTACAATAAACGTTGATCAGAACTAAGTAGAACCTACAAATAGAGGAGATTTTTCCTTACTTCGACTACTTAACATTTGTCAAGCATATTTTGTCCAACTGTTACAACCTTAAAAGTGAAGTGTTTGTATTGAGAAAACAAACGTTGCCTTTGTTTTTTGATTCCTCTTATTGATTTCCAGGAATTCGAATGTTTTCGATCGTAACTTAACGGTCTTCGGTTTAATTACTGGAAACAGCTTATTCAGTGTATTTTGCTGCCGGTTAGTGTTTTGTAATAGTATTATAGATCATAACATTACAAAAATGTAGAACTAAAAATTATCTATAAAAATATTTAAATACATAAGTATATGTACATATAAATACAACTAAATCTTCTTCTTTAGCATTGCTCTGTCCATTTCTGGACATAGGCCTTTCACAATTTCTTTCATACCCTGCAATATTCTGTCTTAGCCATGACATGTGTGTCTATGTAAATCGTTAATCCAGCTTTTGGTGGATAACCTGAACTAAATATTGCTTAAATCAATAAAAATGCTGTTAGAACGGTCAAAACCAAATTTTACAATCTTAAGATATATAATTCTTCTGTACCTGTGTTTGTCACCTAAGTCCTTCTAAACAGCTGGACCGGTTTGGATGAAATTTTGTATATATATTTCAATGGGTTCCTGGATGGTTTGAAAATACAATTGAACCTGGTCAGGCAGGACGATGTCTGCCGGGTCCGCTAGTCTATATATATAAAAATTAACCCCTATTTCTCCTGGTCACGCTATAACTTGAGAACGGATGGACCGATTTGGCTTATTTTGATCTTGAAATATTTGTGGAAGTTCAGAGAAGGTTTAAACGGTGAGTAAACGGCTGGACAGATTTGGGTGAAATTTTGTGAAAAAAAACCCGTGCGTAGCCGGGGTGGGTCGCTAGTATAATATATAATTTCATCACTAGATCAACTATGTAGAAAGGAAACATTGATATCTAATGTTGTAGAGCATATTTTTAAACCCATTGTTTCAGATGCTGTACGGCTGTAAGTTAATTTGGCCGGAACGTGAAAATCCACTCCATGTAAAAACGTGTGTTTTCAGATATTTGGCACACTCACGTTTTGGCACAGATAGAAGTTAAATAGCTTCATTGTTGTTTATCAACCATGAAAAGTCGGTTTGTATTTGACTGTTTCTTTTGTGATTAATGATTTATAAATGTGGGTGTTTCTCTGATATAACGATAGAACATTTCTGAGTTTTTAACGTTTAAACAATGGTGGTGTCAATCAGTGTCCGTTTCCTCTGTGTGATAATATGTTGTTTTCAGTTAGCAGTGTAGTATCATCAGTCAGGATTTTCAGACTGACATCTCCCTCACTGTTGATGGCAAATTTCCTTAACACCCAAAGGCAGTAGCCATGTGACAAAAAAAGACAAGTACATACATTTTGCGCAGATATTAAAAACTATGGATATTGGGTACCACCCATAAATTTGCAAATCCAAAACATTATCTACTATTTATGCATTGTCTATATTCGTAGGAAGTTAAATTAGATATTGTAAAAACGACAGAATTTAAATTAATTTATGGATACTAATACTAAAATACTAATATCATACATGTGAAAGTGTGGATGGGTGGATGGATGTTACTCAATCACGCAGAAACGGCTGGATGGATTTGCATGAAATTTGGAACATACATTGTTTATGTCCTGGATTAACACATAGGCTACTTTTAATCATCATCATCATCACTGATTTTCATCACCACACGAGTGAAACCGCGGGGCGCAGCTAGTTGTCTATAAATTTTACTGGTTTTCGTCGTCCATCCCACTTGTTGAGTTTATTTATATCTTTTCGCCGGAATCTGGGTCAGCGTAGCTTCGGGACAGGACACAGGGCACCTAATCTTTGGGTAGTTTTATAAGATACTGATTTTACTGAGACATGGTGATTTAATTAGTATTCAGTAAATTTTGTACGTTATTTGTTCTAAGGCAATGCTTCCACCTATTATAATGCGTGATATCGACGTGGCATGTCTCTGACAATGCCGTGAAATCTGGGTTGGACAACCCAACCTAACCCAAAGTCTACATCCATTTTCTAGAGTTGTAACAATTTAATTTTCGTAGTTTCCCGCAAATCATCGGGTAAGCTTGTGGCGACTTTATATTTTCACATGGTCCCAAAAAACTGCTACAAGTTACGTGTTACGCTAACGTGCCACTTCAATGCGTACAGCGTGCCGAGTGACGTGTCAATTCATGCTACGCCACCCCACGTGAGTGGACGCTGCGCCGTACATTTGCTTTGAATGTTGAGACGAGTGGCAAGTTACGTGCTAAATCACGTGTCACGCTACTGAGATGGGCGTTGCGCCTAACAACAGCAAACGGAACATCACAACTAAAAACAAAGCCGCTAAAGTATTAGAACTTCACTTTCATCGTGACAGTTTTTCACTGCTTTGGAAATATGTCGAAATTCATATATATCGATGTCAAACCGTCATGGGAAAAAATGTGAACCCAGGAACTTTATCTGCTTGTAAGGAAGTTGTGCATCAAATAACTATTTCCTTACATCGATGACTAAATAGTAATATTTAAAAACATACTTTTATTTCATGACGCTTTGACGAAGGCGAGAAGAGCAGTTGCGGTACTTGCACACATACTCGTATCAAAGGAAAAATGAAGCCACAATCCTTATAATCAACACGTATTTAGACACAATGTAACTGTAATATACGAAAACGAATTTTGAATACAAATTCTATTTGGTTGGAGCTCGTTCGTTAGCATATCAGCGGCTTTGTACCGCGGGGCCACGCCGGAGACCGTAGCCCCTCGTGGATAAAGGAAGCAAATTAAACCTTGTTTCTTAGGATTTATTTAAATTCTTCGATCGTAGGAGTTAGGTATTCTAATGTCACTGTTATCTCTGTATGACAATCTTGGGTTGACCACATTGTTACCTTTTCCCTTTAAGTTTTAGTCCGTGAAAAAAATAGGATTTCGTTTATGAGATGGGTATGCAATCATTTATTATTATTTTTTTTAACTTGTAGAGCTGCGCAAATTTTTACTTGGCATTTTACTTAATTTTAATTAAATTAAATGATAGATTTAACGCGTTGAAGTACTTGCGTAGGCTACGTTGGTACGGAAGTTTCTTTGCGCAGCTGCCTCATTGAGGTTAGCTCAGCACTGAGTATTTTTTCTAGTGTTCGCTTGGCACGCCTGTTCCTTTTTCATTTGGATAGTTTCTACAAGAAAAAGCTTTTCATAGAACTCTTAGAAATGTTCTGCAAGAAATTAAATGTTATATTATAATGAGAAGGTATCGCTATGCGTTATAATATTATTGTAAGTGAATAAAAACGCTTCTTTTAATTTTAAAGCAATGTGAATGTTATGTAACCTAATAACATTTTTATGGTATTTAGTCATGTCATGTGAGGTGAGCCAAGTAATATCAACGTTACATTGTCACTTCACTTGTACTGTATATTTGGATACAAGTGACGTGGAACAATCGCCACATCTCAGTCAAATCTAGTGATTCATTTTAAATTACCTACTAACCACAATGATCTCTTGATAAGAATAGTAACAAAATTAAAAACCTAATCTCGAGATTAGGGTTTTATCATATTTGTACTAGATAGGAGCTAAGGAAGCGTTTCCAGAGTTAGGATATTCTTAAGTGAATTCTTAAGGATACTTCTGTTCGTGGCATGTACCTACCGGATGTACACTTTTGCTGGTTTAAAACATTTTCAGGTTATATTCAATACCGCTCGAGGTCACTTTGAGCCACTATAGAAGTCTTCACCAGAAATGCAAGATTGCATTTCTCAAACGATGCGATGTGGTACTTACCTTTTGACAAACAAACATTTGAGATATTGCTGCAGTTTATTTATCTGGTAGGAAACTGAACTACGACAATAAAAACTTGCCTTTCAGACATTTTTCTTTATACCAACTCGTTTTACAAGCTTCTCGAAGCATGCAATCGTCCAAACAATAATTTATGTCAAGTACAGAACATGTCTGTCCCATGGATAATGACGTCGTAACAAGACGCGGGCGAAACAATCGAGCCACAGCGTTTTATACTGATAAATTGGAATGAGACTACTACTCGTAGTAGATAAGTAAGTCAACACAACACAGATTCAGTAATACAACCACAAACACACCTGGGATAAAGCGCCCACGGCGCGTCGTATTTTCGGCAATTCAATTCAATTTCACAGGTAGCTTTATAAAATCTTGTTTGTGTTATTTCTCAATCAAATTTTTATACTTAAGTCAACATATGCCATGTTAAAATTGTGCGTTGATTATTCGTTACAAGATAAAGTAAGCAAGAGAAGTGGTTTAACTGTTATTAGACAAAGGCTGTTAGCTATTGCCCGCGACTTCGTACGCATAGACTTTCTTATAAACTTTTAAACCCCCAAATTCATCCTTGTCGTAAATATCGCGTAATATGTTTTAGCTGATATTTACGCTATCTATTGCATAAGGAATCCACCTGCCAAATTATAGCTCCGTAGATCAAGCAGTTTTCGAGATTTCTTGAATAATCAGTCGATCAGTGACTTCTATTTCGATGTTTATATTTAATTGATCATTTGCATAAAAAATTCCTTTTACAAGCTTTTATTTAACTTCCCTTGTCCCCAACCGATTGAGCTGAAATATTGCATATACGTTTACAATACAATAACTCTTTATTAAAAACCACAAAAACAAGGATAACATTATAAATTACAGTAATTATCTAGGCTTTTAACAGGCGGCTTTATCGCTTAAAGCGATCTCTTCCAGGCAACCGTGACCAGGCAGGTTTAGTTTGGATGACAATGCATGGTTAGCTAAGTGACGTCATTCTAAATCCAATATGGCGGACTCCCAAAGATGGCAGACTAAGTGTTTTTATGCACCCCATGATATGGGTATAATTATTTTTTTAAACCAACCTTTTCGTTTTGTCCTCAGCAAACCCATTCATTTGATACTCATATCGTGATGATAGATAAGAACATTTTTTCCGCCATATTGAATTTATCATCTATGACCAAAGGGCTTGAGAAGGCAAATCCAACGAACCCAAACTCGACGGGGTTACGTCGGTTCGTTTCGGAGTTCCTATGGCCACCATTTGTCTCCATCAGCAGACCAGCTCGATGTTACCATAACATTGCATTGTCACCGACCTTACATAAGTGTGCTACATTTCAACAAAATTGTCTTATCTACCATCATGATATGGTATCAAATAAAATGATATATACAACAGGCGTGATCAAAGACACCCAAATTGTTCTGACGCATATATTTGCACATTACATATTCGTATATGATAAACGAAATATGCAAAAATAAAATCAGCTATAAAATAAAGCCGAATCCATGAACCAGCAAGGCTCAAGTGTTAGAGGTGCCTTAATCGCAGGTTGTCGCAATTAGCTCGTGAAATTGCTTGGCAGACATTACACTCGCCATTAATTTTTCCGTCGACGCTGTTGTTGGAAGTCGACAAGTTAAACGTTATAAACATTATTTCGTCTTCGAATGATCCTAGAGAGCATTAAAGGATCAGCTCCTTTGAGACGCGTGATAAATGTCTTTGAAGTCGAGGATGACGTCGTTCATGGATAATAACTGGCTGACCTTTTAAAAAGAATGATTTTGCAAAAGAAATTATATTTTTATCTAAACCTTCTTACCTATGTATGCTTCATTTACCTAAAACTAAATATTAAGATTGGAATTGGGAATCACGCATATCAGAAAGGATCTCTGTGTGTGTATTAGGTACCTACGAGTATCCAAGATATATAGGTAGCTTGTTCATAGATACCCAACTGTAAAAAAATACCAGTTTAATAGAGCAATGTTTAATAACCCATCTTAAGCACAAAATGTTTAACCATCACGTTTTGTGATAAAACCGGCTGTAAGAGTAAAGGTAACATTTTTAGCCCTTGTTTTATTGAGGTATAACGATTTTATGGCTACATTTTGCGCGGGAAATACTAATTCTGGCATTCTATTACTTAAAATATACCATTGTTTCAATTAGACACAACTAGGGGAACTTTGGGCAGTATCTAGTGAAACTTTTAATGCGGGCAACACTATAGCTGTACCGAATCAAAAGAACCGATGTTATATAAATAGCATATATATTTCCATGATACGTAACTAGTCATCCGCAAGTAAGTAGAATGAAAATTGGTGTACCGCAGTAGTACAAAGTTACGAGTACAAAGTTTGGTTTCTAAACATATTGTTTCAACTTTCAGTGGACTAATAACATAAAATTGTTTACAACTAAGTTGGGGTTTTAGTGGCATCGAAATAGATAGGTTTTTAAGTATTAAGTAAAATACTTAACTACTTCTCAACCGAGTTCAAAAAAAGGAGTTTTGCATATAAACTATGTTTTTTGTGTATGTTACGCGATATCTTCGCCGATTATGAACCTTTTCTTTCTTATTATTTTCTTTTTTCTTATAATATTTTTTTAGATATTCATTATAATAAATATACTTGTGTTTTGTAGTAAATTTATAGATATATAGATAGCTGTCTATCTATATATTTACTATAACACATAAACTGAGCACACCAGAAATAAAGTAGTGTACAAATATGCAAGTAGATGGTATTTTTGTCGTTTTTTTATAATTATTATATATTTTTTAATTTACGAAGATGTAATGTTGTTTAAGTTACCGAATTAAAATACCCAATTAATAAACAAAACAAGTATACGTATAGTACAAAAGTGAAGAAGTTATATTAAGTGTATAAGTTTAAGTACATAGTACTTGCTTATATAGGTAGCAACTTCTTAGAAACTGGATTTTCTACACCTTAATCTATAGAGATATTTGCACCGCCAAAGTTCTTAAATCCAGGGATGCAAAAAGGATTTGCAATAAATCGTCGATAAAAAGAGAGATCAAGTAGGCAAAACTGTATCCGTTTATAGGCTCTTTGAGCTTTGTGTCAGGCAATTCTCGCTACCCCAGCTCACGTCAACAGCTAGCACAAATCTATCACGACGACCTCTACGTAAATTGCTTAAACTTGCTCGTATTGCCTTTGTTTAGCAAACGATAAAACGAGAGCTTACTACAAAGGCGTGCGCGACAACTAGGTCGATGTTGAATTTTTCTTTGTGACGACTAACAATCCGACTTGATCTTTACCATTGATGTAACACAGTCTAGATAGAGGGTCACCGCCATAAAATATGACCACGAATAAAAATGTGGTCTTATTCGATCAGTTCTCAGTAGAATGGTTACTGAAAATGTTATGGTTCTTTACAGTCGAAATAACGCAAAACATAAAAATAGTTTTACAATGGAAACTAACCTGGTTTTCACACATTTGATCAAATACGTGTGTAATTCCCGTGTCATATAAATAAAATGTCTAAAAATATTTTGTTTAGTGAGTGAGTACAATCAATATAATAATTAATTTAAGGAGATTTTTTTAAGTTATAAATTTCAATTTTTATGATCCCGTTTCTAAAACTCTGAGTACAGCGCCAGCGAAGACGTACATTTTGAACAAATACCTACAAAAAATCACACATGTGTTTTACAACACTTAACGAAAACTAATATTTTTTATTGCGACATATTTACCACATTAATAAACCAGTTGTGGTTTCTAAGATTTTTCTTACATTGATTATGGCACGTTGTACAAACTGCATAATAAACTTACCATTTTTATATCTTTTTCCACACTTGCTATAGCTATAACGTATAAATAGCATATGTATAACTAAACGTGGGTAAAGTCTGATATGATTTACATCGTGACCTTCTATCAGTCTATCTAGTTCTATATTAATGCTCTATGCACAAAAATGATGACAAACTTTAAAAAAATAAAATAAGGAAGTAGAGGACACATTTACAGTACGTTTTAATCAACAAGTTTAGTGTTATTCGTCTGACAAGTCGCATGTTGTCTTCGTTGCCTCGTGTACTTAGTGTGTTTACGGAATGTAAAAATTATACAAATGTTCATTTTGTGGACGAATAAACATGTATTGCAGTCATCATGGAGGCCATGACCCGGTAATTTGCACTTTTATCCGTCTTTCAAAGGAGTTACTATAAAATTAACATAGAAACGCTGTTGATGAGACATGAGCACATGTAAACATATGGAAATGGCTGGAAGACAAGGGTACGTCGTTATGATCCCCTCCCCCGCAGTGCTATGACGTTTAGCGTTATCTAAGCTGTAACAAGCGGGTAAATCCGCCTGTTTGAGCGGAAAAACATTGGAAAATGCTTGAGCATAAAAGTAATTGACCTCGTTTCTGTTCTTTGTTGATTTTTACATTATATTCTCGTCTTACCTTGCAACGTTTGCTGAAGAATGCACATGTGTGTTTCTTATAATTTGACTCACCACCACAGAGACTTTTAACAGAATAGACACCGTGAGTTTACCTACCTTGCATGACTATAGTCTGTATCCAACTAGCACGATGCATAATTCGATATCCGTAGTCTTAGCAGTAGCACGTTAGACGTCAATTTAAAAGTTAATATACTCGTATATAAATAAAAGCATTTTTCCAAACAAGTACTCTTAGGACTCTTTTGCAGGGGTCCGCCTGGGGCAGTACCACACCTTTGCCAGTTATTCAACCGCCAAGCAGTAGTGTGCAAACACTACTGTGTTCCGGATTGAAGGGCAATGTTTCCAGCGAAATTACAGGGCACACAGAGATTTGACATAAGATGTCAAATCTCTGTGTGCTGATCTCGGGGTGACGAGCGCAGTGCATTGCCATCCAGGGTTTTGAACCTTTGAAGTTCATAATTCTGACTGGCGTTGTGTTGTTATGGACAAGCGTGATGAGCCATCAGGCGAGCGACTTCGCTGGTCTCGTCACCCAGTATCATAAAAAAAAAGTTTTTACATTTAGCTAAATTTATAAATAAATAAAAATATATACTTATATATATATATATTATATAATACTTATAAATACACGCAACCTCCAGAAGCCAAACTCACGAAGTTCTATTAATCTCTGCACTTGCGAAGTCATCATTGTTTAATCAATCCTAGTCAAATGCTGATTTAACCGAACCGCCGGAAAACTCCGTCGAATACTTACAATTACTTGGGAAAGTAGGTATAATGTGTTTTAATTTCTTCCATACTTTAGAACAAGGAAATCATTGTTAAAAAGTGTTGGGTTAATTTTACCAAAGAGTTCCAATAAAAGGTTGAAATAGTGTTGAAGCTTGGTAGTTAGATGAAAATGTGAATGACTTATTCGCATTTAATCCACTAGCTGCGCTTCTACTTGAGGGGTATCATGGAGCCAGCTGCAGCCAGCCAGCTGGATTTTGTTGTCATCCTTTATTCACATTTTGAAATAAAAAGAGATGCAAATAATTATAGTACAGTCAGATTAATTTACTTTAGTAGGTTTATGAGTAAAATCGAATTAACGTCAAATATCTGCACTTAACCTTTAGCATCGCTTTATTAAAGGATTGGACAGGACTCGTTAGAAGTTATTGAACAAATTGCTTCCAGTGATTAATTGACTATTAATTACGATATCGTTTAGCACCAAACTTCTGGTTAATTTGATCATGAATACAGGTAAGTACAGTCCACTTTATTAAAATACGTTTATTCGAAGGTTACCTTAGAACTTTACTAACAGTCATCTTTATATTATCCGTTAAACCCGTATGTTTAGTGATTATTTTTTACAAAATATTATACTTACCTTAATTATTGCAGTAAATTAATATCATTATTTTGATCCAAGTCGTCAATAAAATATGTATTTAATGCAATATGTGTGAACAAACACATAAATAAAAATGCTTAAGTCTGGGTACAATCTTTATTGGGTAAAAAAATTCTACTGTGGTTTTCATCCCATAAAAATTAGAAGCATTTGAGTTACAATAGGTATTACGAATACTTCATCATCATTATCATAATTTTTTCTAAGTTTTACCACTGCTGGATATATCCAGCCTTTGCCTTTCTCCTGCCACTGTCCACTGCTGTATGGACAGTGGCAAGCAGGCCTATAGGCCTCTCTCAAGGCCCGTTACTCAGCTTGAACTTCGACTTTTCTCCTCCAGCCACTGCCTTATGTATGTAGTCTCATTATCTGGTCTCAGAGGAGTTACACTTATTACATTTTATCAGTCTCGTGTAGATACTAGATATATCCAAAACTCAGGTTCAAAAGAGTGATAACCAGTTCAGCACAAAATTATTTGTATCGTTTTAGGTTACATTGTATCTAACTTTAGTACAAGTATTAGCTATGCTGTAGATTGCCAAGTAGTTTCATGATAAAATATAAAGCAATTGTGGTCTCTTTGGATGGCGTCATTGTATCGTAAGCGTCAGCCAACATCGTATTTGAGCCTTCGCTTCGAGAACTTCGCTCAATGGCAAAAATTACAAATAATAAATTTATTGAAATGACCTGAGCTTAACCAGCTCATATGCTCAGGAATAGACAAGGAAAATGGAATAGGGATATGTAAGAATGGTACCCAAGAGAAGGGAAATGAAATATAGGAAGGCAGCAAGTAAGATGGGAAGATGAAATTAAAAAAGTGGCTAGCATAAATTATAAACATTTAACACAAAATAGATATGAATAGAAGTCCCAGAAAGAGGCCTATGCCGGAAAGCAAGTTGGGTATAGCATTTTTCCATTAGGCATTGTTAGTTTAGTTCTTTCATCGTCAAGAGATGGCGCTAGCGTAACATTTGGTATAAATAACTTTGTGATAGGTACGTATTTGGAAAAAAATATTTGCAGTCATTTCTATCTAACCAAACTTTCAATTCAGTCGTTCAATAAAAAGAATGACAGAAGTTTGTCATGTCACTAACGCAAATTTTACTAGGTTGACGCACAACTGCCCATAAAACGCAGAATGTCATACCTCAATACTGATACTAAAACTGTCGCCAATGCCATCTAGCGAGAGATAAATAATTAAATAATGCTAAAATGACACTTGGAAAACCGCTCATTAATAATTATAAATATCTGAAATTTATTATGGTTAAATAATAATAAGATAAAACAAAGTACAATATTTAATGAATTAGTAACAGAAACATTGATAAATTGACATCATAGCAAAATGAGAAGCAACTTCACCAACAGACAACGCTATAAAATATAATCGGAGTATTTTAAAAAAATTGCTTGAGGTAGGTCCACAATCCACCTCCGAAAGTCAGTTAATAAAATTTAAGGTAACATTGAAATTACTTGCAATCACCTTCCAATAAACAAATTTTACATAGATTGTAAAAATATACTAAATAAATATAATATAAAAATAAATAGATAATAAAGATATAAGATAGATTTTAAAGATATTGTTGTGACAATCTATGCACATGCTTACGTTCAGAAATTGATTGTTTTCGAGCTGAACAGCACCTAAACGAATGCTACGAAGTTAGTGTCTACGAGATAGCGTAGACGCTTCGACGACATGAGCTACGACTTTGCTACAAGACAAGCTACACGTACATAATGAAATTCACTCTGTAAGCAAAAATATACAGCAACGTAAAATGCGAAACTGAAAATGTCGCTAAAGTGTTAACGCACGATAAAATTTAATTTTGAGAACAAGTAGAATATAGCTCAAAGCGTAATAATTTACAAATTTTCATAGCAAGTGGGTTATTATTGTGTCTCTTACATTCACACTTGTGTTTTGGTAGCGTTGGTTATTAATAAATTTTGATGCGGCTACAAAGGACTCGAAACTTGTTTCATAAGACCAACTCTCGTGAGATGTAGGTAACTAGAAGATCATCCAACTGTTTTATAAGCGTAACACTCGAACAAGATTGTGACTTTGAGATTGTTTAACGCACAATATATTATGCTTAGCCGATGCATGACAAAATTTAAAAATGTAGTTAAAAAAACACGTTATTCAGCCTCTTTTTTAACCTTTAATTTATCCCTGATGATAATATACATTACACACTATACCTAGTTTTCGAGATTTTGCTTTTACATTATATTATGTTACCGGAAATGTGTTAAATTATGCCAATATATACTATAAATATCTGGGACATTTTTGCACACACCTGACCCAGACCTGACCCTGGTCATCTGACCCAAAACTAAGCAAAGCTTGTAAGATGGCTGCCAGAGACTGATATACGTACATATATATTTTTAAATACATGCTTAAATAGATATTAACACCCAGACATAGAACAAACACAAATGTTCCTCGCATAAATTTTTGTCCTAGGTGGGAATCGAACCCACGACCCCAAGCGCACAAGGTAGGTTCTCTACCAATTGAGCTACCGGGGCAGTCACATTGCCCATGTTTGAATTGCACAATGCCTGGGTATTGTGTACTTTTTTTTATTCCTTAGTTGGCAAATAAGACGGGAAATCAAGACCATATTCAAAACAAATTTAATGAAATTTAGACAGACAACGTCTGTCGGATCAGATAAAATATTAATAAGATAGAATATTCATTTAGAATGGATTTGTTTTATTGTTCTAAATGAATGTTTTACCAAAACTCAATGCGGAGTACCGCAGTAAGACAGCAATCACGCGTGAGTTTAGAAGTCAATTTAGCAAAGGCAGTTGTTGCTACAAAGTTTTTGATAGGGTAGTGATCAAAGTACTTGACATGATACGAAAATTGAAATTGTTCATGTATGACCCTTGTCATATTTCGAAGTGATATTAAGCCCCGTCATACCATAGTACCATAGCTACACAATTGCAGTTTATTGTACCGAAAGTTCAGAGCATGAAATATATATTTTTACAGCGTTATTTTTAATGTATTAAAATCTCACTAATTTACACTTTAATTACTCGAAAAACGTAATATTACATGTTTTTCGAGTAATTAAAGTGTAAATTTTAATAAATAGCTTAAAATTGTATATAATAATTTAAAAAAAAATAGTTTTCGAGTTTTTTGCATTGCATTTTCTGAGAAGATTTACTATAGTAACATATATTATTTTTTTCACCATCGGAAAGTAGAGATTTCAACAAACAGAAAACATACCAATTTTTTGAAAAAAGCAAATATTTTGACGGGTGAATTTTCGATTGAAAATTAGGGTGCTTTTTCGATATTAATTCAAAATAAGGTGAAAAAATAAATATTTTTAATCAAATAAATTACAGCGTATTCGGAACATAAAAAGGTAAGTTTTCACCAAATTTCGTGAAAAAAACAAAATTTATGTAAAAGATAAAAATAAAAAACCAAAAAGTTGTTTTTTTTGAATTTTTCACATAAATTTTGAGGTTATGTGAAAAAAGTGTATCCACATAAATTTTAGATCTTTTTATTACCTACAACTTTGCCATTTAACTTTTTTCATAGGACTTGTAGTTTTACCGGATATCGAGATAAACCATTTTTTACCCTTAACCCCCCCCCCCCCCCCCCCCACTTCCCGAACTCAGATCGCCCGTAATTTATTTTTCCTTTAATTTTTATAATATTCCCCTCCTCTCTAATGGGTTTCATCCTACTATATTTTTTTTGGTTTTAAAAATTATCGACCCTGGTCTAATAGCCTATGTTTCAATCTGGTAATTTCTAAGCATATTCGTGAAAACCGCATTTAAATCCGTTCAGTGGTTTAGGCGATGTGCGCGGACAAACAAACAGACAAAAATTCTAAAAACTGTCCTATCGTGTTCAGCTGCTTATTTTAAGACGCCCTGTGTGTTTTTTTTGTTATTTCGCAATTACAGATTTTTTTATCTCTAGGTTTTTATTATATGTATAGATATAGATTAGTGATTCGTGAAAGATTATTTGAGAAGTATTTGTTTGATTTAATAAATTTTTAGCTAATTTCGGGAAATTAGAAGACATATTGCATAACATCTACTAGTTAGAAACTTAGGTCAAACATCAAATGGCCTAACTTACGAGATTCTTGTTTACTTAGATAATTAATTTGGAGAGTAAACAAACCTCAAGAGTAATTTCGCTAATGTGTATGTTTATAGCTTGTATATATATTACCTACTATGCTATGCTTGTATAAATAGTTTGCGTATTCACTTGTGTAGAGAATGTCAACGTAACTTTTAAACTGAATTACAAAGACTTTTACGGCAGCCAGTTTATTTCTGCGTTGAATACGTAAGTGAAAACTTTGTAGAGCCCTTGTATACGGACTGTATCAGGCTCTCGCATATATATAAACAGGCAAGTTTATTGTGCATGCCTACTCTGCCAATAATAATATGGGTCCGCAAAACCTCGAAAGAAAAATGGAATCCTTGCGCGCGTCCAATCATTTGTCCATTCATGTACGTATATGGCATCGGTTTTATCCGTAACATAAAGGAAAATGAAAAAAAATACATAGGTACAACTTGGAAATCATTTACGTGATTTAAGTAGACAAACACTCATAGTAATTGGTGAAATCCATCCCAGTTTTATTTGGTAGTATAGCACGTTACTAAATTTGGAAGTGGATCAGACTTTCGTGGAGTAAAGTCCTGAAAACCTGAGTCGATAATGGACCTGAGTTTTTAAAATGCATGCGTGGATTGTTTGAAACCACACAATAGTGATAAGACAAAATAGATTTAACCAACAGCAGTATTATTGAAACCGAAACAATCAAGTTGGTAAATAAAAACGCATCACACTTAGTTATTCAATATAATATCCGGTTAAAATTCTTTACAAAAGTCTTTTTAGTTCAAACAGATGTACCAATGCGAAAGCTGGATGATAATATTATATTTAACATTTCTCTGTGTATAATAGCGAACTACTAGTAGGTATTTTGCTATATACCAGCTACAATCGTACGTTTAAACATAATAACGCAGGTTTGAATTGTCTATAATATTTAACTAGCAATACTTGAATATAAGATTACTTGCGACTAGCAACTCGATAAGAATTTACGATTTA
This sequence comes from Agriopis leucophaearia, assembly GCA_949125355.1. Lineage (NCBI taxonomy): Eukaryota > Metazoa > Arthropoda > Insecta > Lepidoptera > Geometridae > Agriopis > Agriopis leucophaearia. The sequence continues at coordinate 10,773,090 of OX421264.1, forward strand.
AATTCAGCCTTTTACAATCTACTGCAGCTGTCAGAGCAAAAAAAAAACTTGGACCAACTTTAAGATAAGTTTAAATTAGTTTCAAAAATAATAAATATTAAGAGATTCATCACACATGAGGGTGAACAACCGGCTCAACTGTACAACCCGTGCTAAACCACACTAATCTCGGGGTTCAAACACGAACGAAACACAAAATTTGACATTTCCCTTTTCCTCCAAATTAGAAAGTTAATGATAGAGGCGAGTATTTCATAAATCCACAGTGCAATGAGAAATCCTAAATTAAAGTCTGAAGTAAAATGTGAGGGGAAAATGTGTCTGTTATCACAATGCGCAATGTGGCGTTTTTTATGCGATGCACTTGATGCGCGTAGCGGAAAGCGGCGCGTATGAATGTGATGAGCAACACAGCGGCAACAGACGACGGATGTACGTGAAGTGATATAACAAATAAAAAATGATATGAAAAGCGGGCGACAACGTCTATAGCGCCTGCTTCGTAGGCGTACGTCGGCCTCACACAGATTGTGCAATATAACAACCTTTCACATTGGGTATTATAAAACCGCGTAATCATGACATTTTAATTTAAATATCGTTTAGCTAGAGCCCTTGTGAGTTTCCTGGTAAATGTCCTCGTAATCTACGTGGTTCTACAGATATTTATCTTATTGCACGACGGCTGATTTATGTTTCTGTAAAATTTACTAGTCAGGAGAAATCACGGGTTGAAAAGTTGGCAACCTTGATCGTTATACCGAGTATTGTTCCGGTGGTTAGTTATTTATAACTAAATACTTACCAACCTTCATTGTCAAGATGGTATTGTAAATTTTAGTACATTTAGGCACGTAGGTATCTATTCTAAAAACAACGCAACAAACTAAGTCAAAATAACGTTAATTTGTTTCTCCAAAGCAATCCTAAATTGGTAGGTACATATACCAATTACCAAAGCATATTTGTCCAAATTCCCAAAACCCATATCATCATAGGTGTATCATGTCAAAGCCGATCTACTGCTATTACAAAACATTTAGGCCACCTTTGAAACTGTTAACGGTGCAGAATTTAATATCTATTTCGAGCAAGCACAAGCCCGGTACCTGCTTGAAGACACCTTACGATGTAAAATTTATATTTGTAACGACGCAACGTAAAATCAAAGTTTATGTCTGGCGAGTAAAGTTGTCGTGAAGATGGTGTAAAGGAAATTGTGTATATTGTCCCGTCAAGTTTTCTAGCAACTTATGTAGGGGAGACCGAGCGGAGTTGAAACAATTTTGACGTTTTGCTTCTTCATACACAAAATTCTATGTACGCAAATAGTATGAGATTAGTGCCAACAGATAATTAATTTCTTTGATTTTCATATGAGTGACACAAATAAAGTGTATATGTGAATTCTGTGACGGAATAATTATCGCAGTTTAAATAGCTAAAAAACACGCTTTAAAATCCTCTAGATCCGCTAATGCTAAAGATCCTAGTAAGGATAAAGGAACAATGTATTTAAATTATTGTATTGTTATCGGTCCTTGAAAAGTGAGCAAAAATTCAATTTAATACGTTGTTTTGAAGTTGAAAATCAAGTTCAATAATTCCGTTATATACAAATACATACATACATACCAAGAAAAGCGTGTTAAAATCGACTTGAATGTAATAAATCATTCTGTTTCATCTCCCCTCATACCAAGGTAAGTTGAAACAAGGGACGAGGAAAATTTTAACTGTTGATTTTTGGGTAAAATTAGAGCTGAAAGTAGAAACAACGATATAATATAAAGGTGTATAACAACAAGTGGATCACATTAAAAACCGACTTCAAAAATATATGATAAACGTAATAACTATAAAATTTGGGGGTTACCATCGATTTCCCTGGGATCTCATCATCAGATCCTAACTTGGTGACAATGGGACCAAATTAGAAGTATACCCTACCGAACAAAAGTTTTTTTTGAAATCGTTCAGCAGTTGGCGTTGAAATCGGTGAACATACATAAAAAGATAAAAATATAGTGGAACATAGAATCGTCTTCCTTTTTTGAAGTCGGTTAAAAATAAAGCATTCAACAGTAATGTATTTTTTTTACAATATTTTGTACTGTTCTGAGTAAATATTTATAGTTACTATAAATCTAAAACAAAGAAATATATACATACAAATATTACCTACCTACACAATCTTTTTCGATGAGTCAGTTTTATACCTACTTTGTACAGCCTCCTTAATTAAATATCAGCGCTTCAGCGCCACATGTTTTGTTTACAATATACAGAGTTAAACAGAAAGGTGGTACTAAGACGAAAGGAGCTCCTTGTACTCGTCAATATGACCAACGTTTACTAATGCACTAACCCTGAAATAGCGAAAAAAAAACCGTTCCTTACAATTCGTTTTGTAAATGTAATTTTTCTATGGAACCATACCGATCTGTGTAATCTTGTTTATGAATTTAGTGAGTTCGGTCCATATTTAGACACAATTAAATACTATCTAACTGCAGCACCGGGATGAAACAGGAAAATGATGTAGGTTAGTATTTCCTCGTTTACCAGGATAAAAAGTTCTTTCGTATGCTAACCCTATTAATCACCCACCGCTATAAATGTTATCTAAAGTAGATTTAGTTACAGTGTGTACTGCGAGGAAATCTCTATCTGTTAGTCACTTACCACAATCTCTATCTATTAGTCTCTATTTATTAGTCACTAAAGGTAATTAATTAAGAGGTTCCAACGGTCACAATCTATTTGTAGGTATATGCCTCTTATTCAAAGCTATGTAGTCTCTACGTAAGAATTGAACATTCATACATAGTAACATTCACAGTCATTTATAATGTTCATGTGTCAATTTAACGTGACAATGCCGTAACTAATTGTGCCTACAGTTACATCAAAACAAATTACGACATAGTTATCTTGTAGTTAGACCCATAATTGAACATTTTGTAGAGTCGTCACGTACGTTCTCTGGTTTAGGACACTACTACAATCTGGGCACGTATTTCATCCAATAATTAGGTTTGGACCATCGTGATACGCTGAAATATTAGCGTAAACAAAGCTGGTTTTAATTGATTCTAACGTCCTGCCAGTTTTGATGTGAAAGACTTATTTCTATGGAACAGCACATTATTTTAACCCGATTTCAAAATGTGTCCAATGGTGAAAGTTGTTTACTTGCTAATGATGAGTACAATTACCTTCTTTCGCGTTATTATCATCGATCCGTTTAACCCTGTATTATCTCCTCTTACTACTTTGTTACCAAATACTGTTTCAGCCATTTACTAGAAAGTAAAGGTAAAAATACACAAAGAGATAAACGTAGATGTTTTTTTTTAGAATTTGCAATCAAATATATTTAAAACTGTGTTTGTAGATCAATATTGGCCATCGTGACAAGTTTCATACAAATTCGTTCAGTTGTTCCTGAGGTAATGAGGGACAAACAATTACACATAAACTTTTGCATTCATTCTAATATTAGTGTGACGGCCGTGAAGTATGTTCAATTTGAATTATTTTACGAAGTATATGGGATGTCAAATATATTTCAATGTTTAAAGTTTGTCGTACTTTTGTCGCGGTGAGAGTTAGATTAGTTTCACTCACGTTTACATACACAATTTAACTTTTCGCTAAGCGAACGCCTATTCACCTTGTTTTACGAGGAAACAACTATTTAACATTTTCAGAATGATTTAGAAGATGGAAACTATATGGTTTTTATTATTAATTTTTTGAAATTTTTGCTTGCACCGTCATCTGACCCCAAACTAAGCAAAGCTTGTACTATGGTTGCCAGAGACTGATATACAAATATATTTTTATACACACTTTAACAGATATTTATATATTTACAGACATACTTAAATACTTATACATACATATATACATACAATCCACGGTTGCCTGGAAGAGATCGCTTTAAGCGATAAGGCCGCCTGTTAAAAGCCTAGATAATTACTTTAGTTTATAATGTTATCCTTGTTTTTGTGGTTTTTAATAAAGAGTTATTGTATTGTACATACATACTTAGATATTAATATTTATCCATACCTAAATAGGTTTTACATTGTGTTAGAAAATCAAACCATAATCTTTACATTTCTTCACGTTGGGGCTGATGGTAGATCGTGTTTAAATCTTTGACGTTTATTATGCTCGGTCCAAGCATTTAGTTACTCTGGCAGCTGCAATACCATTGTAAAACGCTGAATAAACCCATTTTCTTTTAATATTTCACTGAAGTATATAATACGAGTAAATAGCATACATATAATATATTTGGTACAAGCTGTACACGTGAAGTCGTCCGCGATTTCTTCAGGAAAAAAATAGCCCATGTCCGTCCTCATGATACATACCATTGCCTCGCAAAAATTTATCGAGATCGGTTAAGCCGTTTAGCCGCGATTGTGTAGCAAACAGACAGAGTTACTTTCGCATTTATAATATTAGTGTGATCAGCTATACAGCTACGTTCAAAAACCTAGCGAAAGTGATCATAATTCATAGTTTTCATTTAGCTTTTTTGTACAATGTTATTGCGGATGTCTGAGCAAATAAATGCTTGGACCGAGTTTAGTAGCTAAAATAAGCCTACTCTTGAAATGAATATCAATAGTTATAATACTAGTAGGTAGGCATACGTACCTCCTCCCTAATGACAAAATGATAGAATATGAGTACAAAGAAAGAAATTCCAAACCTGAAATAGAATAAGTAGGTATTACATCAATTTCCTCACACAAAGCCAGGGGAATGTGGAAGATTCGCTGCGTTATTTATTATTAACGCAATCGACATTAGATCATGGCTGCACGCAATCTAGTGGGCGTGTCAAACACATTATTTCTGAGAAGATAAATTGAAAATATCTTATCAGGTAGGTACCCACAAAATGACGGTACATAAGAAAAATAATAATTGGCAGTGAAAATAACTGATTTGTGTACGAAATACTTACCAGATAAGACTCTGAGAACGGAAAAAAATATCCAAATTTATATATATTTTTAACCTGTAGCTAACTAAATGTGTTGCTGGAACTGAACATTCATTGGAACATTATGATCTTGTGATCATGTCTTTGTGTTCAGTCTACGGCATCCCCGTCGCAAAGAATCCTAGTGGGGAACTACATGTGAAGCGTCATTAATTTATATGCGCTTATTTATTATCCCACTTTCCCATTGTGCACTCTGGGCACTTGCCCAGGGCCCCGCGATCGATAGGGGCCTTCTAGTTCCTTCCAGATCACCAAACGATAACCGATATTTATTACCGAAAAAGATTTATTTCGAAAAAATCACACAACTGACTACAATACCTACTTGCTTATTAAGTTTTGCATGCACGAAGCTAATTTACTTTCGCCCGAAAATAGGGCTATATTAAGGTCATAGTGGCCACATTATCCTAATAAATGTGCCTAGGGCCTCCAATAGGTTAAAGATGGCCCTGTCGGCGTCATAAACTTAACAATTGGAATTACAACGGTTCGGTGTCCGGCACCGAACGTGAGTGAACCGCATCCTGAATCTACAAGTTTCGACTTAGAGCAAGCAGTTGACAAGTCAATTAGATCAAGTGGACACTCATACCATTGCAGATGTGTCAATCATCTCAGCACGTTCGGCATGAGGCATGAATAGGGTTACCATATCAACATTTGAGCAACAACTCTTCCATCCTGAAGTTGCCTGGAAGAGATCGCTCTTAGCGATATAGCCGCTGATTGTTGCGGTAGTTTTCTGAGCTGTTTTATCGTGTATTATGTAATTTGTGATGTGAACAATAAAGAGTTTATCTATCTATCTAACTCCTGACATAAAGCCGGATATTTCAATAAAATTCCGGACATTGTATGTTGGTTAATTTTAATTGGAAGATTTTTGTTTTGTGTTAAGGAAGACGGTAATCAAGATTTACTAGTATTAACATCGCCCAAGCTAAAAAAGCCGGACTAATTACAAAGCCGAACCAAGTCCGGACAAAGGTCTTAAAGTTCGGACAAATCCGGACGGAGGGTAACCCTAGGCGTGAATGCCATTATGCCAGTAATCAGATTGCAATGGACTGCCGCGCGGGATTGATTGCATTCAGCCGTGACACCCCAATTAGCAACCATTGACGTAAATACAAACAAGTTGGATTACAGATAAATATATTGTACCTAGATAAGCTCCAAGTTCTTGGAAATATCATGTTTCAGGAAGATTTTATTTAAACTAAAAATCAAAAACCAAACTAAGTGGGTATAAATAATATTTTGGCTATATAGATCTCGGCGAAATCGTATTTTAAATTGAGTTTTCCAAGACATTTTCATGAATGTAGTGTTTCAGAGCAGTAATAGGTATAATATTTTATGACTATACAAACAATACTAAACTTGTGCGCTTTAATGATTCAATATCAACACTAATATTTCAGCATATTTAGAATAAGCAAAGAGATGACGAGATCAAGTTACATTATATCAAAACCATTTTTTTTACTTTTTCAACCATTTCAAGTTTTTTAAGATTAGTGAACTTCAATTCTATAAAGTATTAAGAAGAAAGTAGGCCTTTTCTTTAATTTCAGTTTATTTTAAATACTTCCACCTCCAAAAGAATACTTTATGAAACAATTTACTCGGCTAAAGCAACGAACTTTGCCGAACTATTTCTGAGTTCTCTTTACCAAAGGTTAGAGTAGACACTGTTACGTGTTTCTGGGGTATCCAGTATCCGCTTATTACGTTAAATTGTGTAATAATTCGCTAAATTCTACTTTGCTTCGAAACTATTTACTCACACATCGCTATAAATGTTATCTAAAGGAGATTTAGATAGTTACAGTGTGTACCACCAGCGAGGAAATCTCTATCTATTAGTCACTTCCCACAAAGATGACGAAGTATTGTATTGTATTGTATCGTCTTACATGAGAATTAAAAGTAAATAAACCAAATACTAGGTATAAAAGTACTATTACTAAGATAATGACAGACCATTGCAACAGTAGACAGTGTTTGTGTAGTGCTTATGAAAAGATTTGAAGAAAAATATTAAATTTAAAACTCATGTTGCAGAGAAATTTGTAGTTAGCGCTACCTTTAACAGTGAGTTAAATACTTAACTAATTTATTCATTTACTACTATCAGCCTTAACGCTACGATCTATCTCTTTCGCACGTTTACGACATTTTTGAAGATTAAAAATCACAGAGTGATATTTACAAGAAAACATATTGTGTATTATCTGTATAACATTGCAAATAGTATAAAGCGGTTTTCGTGTTGATGTTTTATAGGATAGCGGAGAAAAAAGTAAAAAATAACTTTATAAAATTTTATTTTTAACTCTTTGCCCATATTATGAAATATAAACACGAAAATTATTATTTGCTGTTATTCTAAACGTAATTCCTAATGGAAAACAAAATACGAACTAATTCTCGAACTAACACTACGAATACTGGATTCTCATTCAGGTACGAAAAAAATGTTATAATGGTACCCGCTCCTAATTTTTACACAACTTGAACCAATCAGAACTTGAGGTATACACGTATGATTTATTATAGAAATGGCGTGGATTTTAGATATTTGTTTATAATAGGTCGGGGAAAAAGTCTTTTCGTATTTTGTATGTATAAAGTTGTAGTAAAAATCTCATCGGTTGTACTGTTTGTATCTGGCTGGTTTTGATACCATTAAAAATATGACATTTTAAAAAAGGAATATAAAAAGTAAAAAGCAATTTCCCGCCATTTTTCAATTGTTTTTTTGTTCGATAAAATGAGTCTAACGAAGAAATTCGATATATTGTGAAATTTTATTACAAAAAACTGAAAAATGCGACACAAGCCGCGAATAAAATTTGTGACGTTTATGGACCTAATGCAGTGTCATCAAGAGTAGCACAATGTTGGTTCAAGCGTTTTCAGTCCGGGAATTTTGATGTCAAAGATGCAGCTCGCTCTGGTCGCCCTGTTACGGATAAAGTCGATGCCATTTGTGAAAAAGTGGACCAAGATCGGCATATTAGTAGTTACGACGTAGCTGAAGACCTGGGGATTGACCACAAAACAGTTTTGACCCATTTGAAAAAAACTGGGTATACAAAAAAACTCGATATTTGGATGCCACACGAGCTCACTGAAAGAAACCAAATGAATCGTGTACTCATTTGCGATTCTCTATTGAAACGTAACGAAACCGAACCGTATTTGAAAAGATTGATCACTTGTGATGAAAAATGGATCACCTACGACAAGAATGTGCGCAAACGATCATGGTCAAAGCGCAGTGAAGCACCACAGACTGTAGCGAAACCCGGATTAACACGTAATAAGGTGATGCTGTGTGTATGGTGGGATTGGCAGGGCATCGTTCATTATGAGCTTTTACCGCCGGGCAAAACCATCGATTCGGATCTCTACTGCCAACAACAGATGAGACTCAAACAAGAAATTGAGAAAAAACGGCCGGAATTGATCAACAGAAAGAGTGTGGTCTTTCATCATGATAACGCCAGACCGCACACATCTTTGGCCACTCAGCAAAAATTTAGAGAGCTTGGTTGGGAAGTGTTAATGCATCAACCACATAGCCCTGACTTTGCACCCTCAGATTTCCACCTGTTTCGATCTCTTCAGAATTCTTTGGGTAGTGTTAGATTAACATCAAGAGAGGACTGTCAAAACTACTTGTTGCATTTTTTTGATCAGAAGTCCCAAAATTTCTACAGCAACGGGGTCATGTCACTACCTACAAAATGGCAACAAGTTATCGAACAACATGGCACATATATATTATAATTAAATGTAATTAAACTTGAAAAAAATATGTCTTGAATTTGTTTATAAAATACGAAGAAACTTTTTCCCCGACCTTATATTATATGGGAATTACTCGCGTAAGATTAAGTTTATTACTTACACTAGTAGGTATACTATGGTTAGTTTTGTTCGTTGTATTACTCAGTATACGTATATAACCGATTTCAGAAACATAACGGCTACCTGTTTTAAGCCATTCTGATTTGGTGATTGCGACAAGTTATGCGACCGCAAACTGCATCTCGGCGCGGTTCACGTTCGCGTGATTTTTCGCACTGCGCTGTTTAAGCGCATTTCGAGCCCGCGCTAAGAGGTAACCGTAAGGTTTGTTAACATTTGTGAAGCATTTTACGTAATTATTTTTGTATTATGTAGAATTAGCTCTCGAAAAAATTCCACAATTTTTTTATTAACTTTGATTCGCTAGTTTTTGGAACAGATCTATTAATACGAATAAGTATTCGAGCGTCTGTTGGTTTGGAAATATCAATAACTTTATCCTATTACTAATTTACTAGTCGGCTTTTTATAGAAAAAAAATAATAAAACAAAAGTGATGTTTTTTTATTTTGACGGGTTATATTTGTATGAAATATAGGCGCCGGGAAAGGTTAAAGGAAGTTTCCTCGTACAAGAAACTGTATCTAAAAAAAAAAAAAAAAAGTTAATCCTACGATGCATCTGAAAGCTCCAATTGGGTCATTCCGATTGCTGTCCATAGGAGTACGAATGGATATCGAAAATTACATTACAGTCCTTCAATGCAATGTTACTCCTCAAAGTTACTTCCTCGTCGGTGATAGCTTTGATTAATGAGAGAAAATTAATTTACTTAATATGTCCCATAATGAGACTACTTCGATGTGATATTGGAACGGCGACATATTAAAAACTAAGTAGGTTAACGTAATAAAAATTTGCTAATGATGAATTCCTTGCTTGTTTCAGATTTAATACTTCAAGTTTCTACACTCCTTTCAATATGGTAAGTTTAATAATTTTTAAGTTTGGTAAACTTAATATCGTAGACCGCATCATCGCTTAACATCAAGCGAGATGGCGGTCAAACGCAAGCCTATTCAAAAAAACATTATTTATTCAAGCGAACGTTGTTCCTAATTAATAAAATTATTAGTTTCAAATAGACGGGATCGAACAAATTACTCAAATAGAAAAAATCTACTTGATTTATATTATGTGTTAGATGCTTCTAATATTTTCGTAGATCTATACGTATTGTCTTATGAAAGTAATTAATTACTCTTTATTAGGTTCTCAGATGAGTTTTTGTTTGCACGATACGAGTATAATAATACATTTTAGGTACCTAGTTACTATAGTTAAGATAATATATTTCAAGGCTCACAGTACAAATTTAATTTAGTCAATAGTAATAAATTTATAATCTGTCAAAAAATAATATTAATATAAATTGTATTATATAATACGAGTATGTACTAAAACCAAATAATCAACTAAACAAATAAATAAATATTTACGAGTCAAGAATTGAAATTAAGTGTCCTAGTTACTTACTTATATCTAGTGCCTATAGGTATACCAAAATATTTTTAAAAAAACTACCTGTTCAATAAAATCATCATAACGGTTTTTGATAGTGTTTCTATGCCAAATCATAGTTCATAAAACTGGCCAAGAGCGTGTCAAGACACGCATTTGGTAGGGTTCCGTAACGAAAGCCATATAATTGTAGTCATAGTTCAGAAAATGGTGGTTATAGAAAAATTCGAACGAACGAAGCTCTTTGGACTTTTAAATGAATGTTTTAAATATGACCTATCTGTATTGTAAGTTACAAGTTTATATGTCATTTATATGGCGTAATGATGAAATTCCTGTAGCAATAGCTATGTCGGCACCAAGTTTGGCATTTGCCAACCCCATTCACGATTTTTATTAAAAACTAGTTGTGCTCGGCGGTTTCACCCGCTAGCATTATTCGATCCTTATAACATCAGCTATATGCCAGTAAAAGTCTCGTCAAAATCGGTTCAGCCGTTTTGGAGTCCATAGGGCACATACATACATTCACACATCGCCTTTTATACTTATAGATTACTCGTAATAAACCTCCTTTCTGCTTATTTGTACGTGGTCGTACTACATCTCAGAGTCTCTTCATCTGTTAACATATTGCACAATACAAAATACATAAATATGGCAAACCTAAGCCCGATAACGTAGTCAATTCTACTTCCTCGTGTGAATCCAATACAAGTCGATCGCTCTACTTACTACGATTTTCTTTAGGATTAGCTTTACATATACAATGCAGAAATAGTTTCAGTATATAAATTGTTATTATCAATATAAAAACACGACTTCAAAATTAAATGCTTTATCAAAATTATGAATGTTGCCAAATCAACAAGCGTCCGAACATAATTATTCGTATTTTTAGAGCTAGTTAAAAACCATTTAGCCATAGTCAATCAAAAAAATGTGAGAGCTTCTTCTACGCAATAAAAAGAGAATCGCGTAAGTCGCTTCACAAATGGCACATTAATCAGTGTACAAATAAAAATAAATAAAAATAATGGACTGAATTGAGAACCCTCCAGCAGGCCTAGCACGGGTCGTGGACAGATTGTCTTTTCACCCTTTTTATCCCGCCAGAAAAAGACAAACGTGTATAAAATTATGGAAATACAATGTTTCCTAGGTCCATGCTAGGCCTGCTGCAAGTCGGTTAAAATACTATTACAACTGACTAAACAAAAACGAAGAAATCTATCTATCGATGTGCGACTCTACAAGATGACGCTACGATGTGCGACTCTACTCGGCTACTACGGCTTGTTTTAGGAAAATATTTATGTATATCTTAGGTATCACAATTATCTATTAATTTATGATTTCTGATGATAACAATAAAAAATATTTTTCCCGTGAAGCAAATTGATTGGAACGAAATGCCAAATTCTATTAAAACCGACGCCTACTACTATCTTCGATTATCTGATCGGCGTTATTTAGATGCACACTTAATATAACGTAGCGTAATAAAACTCTGTTTCCAAGTATTTTTCTAAGAAAGAAATCTCGCAATGTAATCGCGAGGGACGGTACTTATGCAAGAAAATGATAGCCGGCCCCAAGACATTCGTCTGGAGTGGCTTATCGCTGAAATTTATTACCGCCTAAAGGCCACCTATTCAGGAATCGTGATTCTGTAAAATTTTCATTACCATCAATGCTTTTTATTTCATTCCTTACTAACATAACACGCATTATATTAGTTAAAAATGTTTAATCGCAAATGTACAATATTCTGACCTAAGTCAACTCGAAAGGGACTATCCACCAAGATACGGGCTAGCGCTCAGTTTGGTGGCTAGGGCCGCTTAATCTATATTGATGTACCTAAATGTGAAATAAATAAATTTGATTTGAATTTGTAGTAACGACGCTGTATGTTACTTTATATGGGTACCTACAAGTTGTGACAAAAATAATTATGATTTGATTTAAAAAAAACTATATTTTTATTTTTTCATCTATTATTGCCATCCGTACACAAATCGGCAGTCACGTGCAGCTTCAGGCTCAGCGTCAACTCATACAAATCATAGTTCTATATACGTTATATTAAACCTCTGTCCGCTGTATTATGATGTTATTTGCGTGATACAAATTACAAATTAAAATTGACTTACTAACATTAAATATTCAAATTGAAAAAATAAATTAAAAAAAACTAATTATGTAGCAAATAGTAGTACAAAGAGTTCATTCATTTCTTTTACAAAACGATTCTACACCATCTGTCACGAATAATGCTTTTTCCGAGTACCCATAAAAAATTTAACAGTAATATTGCCTGTATCAAATTGAACAATATATTCTTTAGAAATAATTTTGAATTTTATAAGGTACTTGCTGATATCCGCTACTTCGTACGCGTAGAGCTCTGCTTTCGGCCTCGCTACTATGACCCGCTCCGGGAACACATAACTTCATTCATATCGGTCCAGCCGTTTACTCACCGTTAACACCTTCCCTGAACTTCCACAAATATTTCAAGATCAAAATTAGCCAAATCGGTCCAGCCATTCTCGAGCTTTAGCGAGACAAACAACATCAATTGATTTTTATTTATTTACTAACGACGCGCCCCGGCTTCGCACGGGTGTAAGCTCAGCCTTCGGCCTCGCTACTATGACCCGTTCCAGGAACTCAAAATCATTTCATCAAAATAGGTCCAGCCGTTTACTCACCGTTTAAACCTTACCTGGACTACGACAAACATTTCAAAACCAAAATCAGCCAAATCGGCCCAGCTGTTCTCGAGTTTTAACAAACCTAATATATATATATATATATTATTCATTTATTTCAGGTACTTATAAACCCATAATTAAAAACAAAACATAGGCAATAAAAAACATTAACACATCAGGCAATTAAAATAAATAAAAACATTCAGGTCACATTTCACACACAATAAAGTCATAAATAAAAATTAATTAATCAAATAGTTATGTCATCAGAAATAAAATGTCAATTAAATATACAAATAAAATTAATTCAAAAGTCAATTAAATATTCTATAGTCTAGTCCAGTTAGGTAGCAAAATTATGTGTTGATTATGTCATGTTCAGGAAAGCTACTAGACCTAGCACCTCTTCTTCGGCATTGGTACAGCGACATGCATGTTGCAGCAATGCCGAATGAAAGCACAATCCAGTCTAGTAGCAATCATCGCCAGGGCGGCTAATGAACAGCAATTGATTTTTATATATATAGATAGATAAATAAAGAGACCTATGTATTTTTCTATGCATAGATATGCTTGCGATTGACCGCCAACTCGCCTGATGTATGTTATGTAGGTACCTAATGATTTTAACTATTTATACCTATAACAATCCGATCCTTCCAGTTCGATCCTCTCATCCTTATGTGCAGGTTCGATGCCAGCGCTTAAAAACCTTGAAGAAATATGTCATAAGAAAACCAGTATGTCCAAGAACCTCAAAAGTTCAAAGACATATGACATTCACCAACATGCACTGGGCCAACATGGTGGATTTGGATTCATCCTATCTCTGAGAGAAGGCATATATCCCAGAAATGGGAACATGATAGGATAGGCTGCAATGATGATGATGATACCTATAACCTATGTAATAATTGTTCATACTTGTACCTCCCGTTATATGTGTCTTTTTTGCAAAAACAAATAGGCCAAGTGAGAGTCGGGCTCACGCACGTAAGGTTCCGTACCACCACATAAATTGTTTACTACTGCAGTACATAAAAGTAGTGCAAAAAGACTAAATCACGCTTAGGCAGTCAGCGACCGCGCCCGACGTTGCTTAGTTGGCTCTTGTAGATTTTACCGTTTTTACACTAGGGCTAATACAAAAGTACGTTTAAAAATACGTCTCTTGTATGGACCCCTCCCCCCCTTTTAGTTATTACTATTTAACATTATTATTATTTCTTATCAAATAAATAATAAATAATATCTGGGACATTTTTGCACACACGGTCATCTGACCCCAAACTAAGCAAAGCTTGTAATATGGCTGCCAGAGACGTAATCCGTCGTAACATTACATATTCTGGGAAAATTTCAACTAGCTATCTATCACGGTTCGAAAGATACAGCCGTTAAAAGGTATACGACGGACAGACAGCGTAAGTTAGAGTTTAGGGAGGGTTAGGATTAATATCACCCTTTGTTTGCGGAAACCAAAAATCAACTTATTAATACCAAATTATACTTTCGTGGCAATTTTTTGTTTTTACCATACAGGATTTATTTACATTAGATTAAGCCGGATGCTCCTACTGTAGTCCACCAGGGCTCAGCGTCTCACAAAGTAAGACGGAGACAGGCCGCCGCGCGCGCACTCTCCTTGAAAAATATCACTATTTCAGGGATATTGGGTTCACATTTTACGTCTCTATCATTAGCTATTAGGTATGTGTGTTGATTCTTAGAAAACCTCTCGTTTTTTAAATATATACAGACGATTCCCGTATAATAAAAACAAAATGAGTATAAATCACAACAGTTTCCATAATGGATGCCAAAATTGTTAATAAGTTTCTCTCAATATGAGCAGCCATCTTCACGCAAGCGGGTTCAGGCCACAATAGCCGTGGAAGCGCAGGCAGTGGTGCCGTAAAAAGCCTTCATTGTTCTCTGGCGGAAGCATGGATGGAGGCTATCACTCGGGCTACCTGTCTGTTATACCTCATATCCGACCAACAAACGAGTGCATTCGCAAATAAATTGTGGGCACACAACGGGTGAACTTTTTTAGATAGAAACTTGTGTTGCTTCCGTCGTTTTGGGAACGTTACTGAAACTCATGTTTGGTATATTTTCTAACAATCTAATGAATTTCAAATAAAAGCTAAATATTTTGAACCTTTCATAAAACTTGAAAATATAACGAATAATTGGTTTGTAAGCTCAAAGGAGTAAAACAAAACCCAAGTAAGCGCTTATTATTTCTTTGGTGAATAACAGAAGAAACAATTTCTAAATACGATTAGACAATAGATAAACAAGTCATATCTATGTTTTTAAACCTAAAACACAATTTCAAATAAACGAAATCACTTTACACCTAAATTTGAATTAGTAGTACTTCATTTTCTATCAATAAATAGTTTTTTATTTAGAAGAGGTAAAACCCGACAGCGATATTTCTAAAGCATCATATTTCTCAAACTGTACACTTGAATAAAAAATAATGAACCAAACTTTACTTTCATTTTCTACCTTCCAAAAAGCAGGTTCTCAATTTGACACATTTTTAGTGTGTGAACCAATTTTAATGATTCCTGTTTAATTGAATAGGGTGGTCCGCTTTAATTTTGATGAAAATATTCCACCTCTAAGGGTAGAAAATTGGGGATTAATCACGTTTATGGAACTTTCTATGAAGTCAGGTGTATTTATTATGTGTTTTAAAAGTTATTTAAGGATATTTCACATTGGAAGATGCATTAACTTTTCTATCCCCTCATTACTCGTTACCTTGTATTTATGATGACATCATGCACAAGTCTATTGACACATAATTAATCAAAATCGGTTAAGGCATTTAGGCTGTAGGTGGAAACAACATGTACAACATAATATGCTAACTACAATATCATCTTTTTCGGTTTACGTTGTCGGGTGAAAATATAAACAGCAGGTAAAAGATTTACATTTTTATAAATGCCAATCTTGCTGTAAGCTCTAGGTGAGTTTTTTCGATGCATATCTCGCTTTTATACATATATATGATTATTTTAGTGGTTAAAATGTATAGTAAATTGATCTGTTCTTTTTAATTTTGGCCCAACCAGTTCTTCTTGTTCATAAGAAAATACGAATGGAAGAGTCAAGATATAGATAAGGCGCTAGGTACCTTTTAGAATAAATATGCCCGTTTTAAGTTATACTCCTCGTATACTTACATTTATCATCTAAGTATGTCTAATCTAAAATGAGCTTTTACTTTTATCTGACATATAATTGTGCTTTATGAGGCTTCTCGTTTGCATACATCGTAAAAACTGCTGCAGAAAATATTAGCATACCACATCGAGATGTATACAAGTAATGTAGGTACGTACTTGATAAAATCAACATAGTAATTACCTTCTCAGGTCTCATATATTTATCACGAGAGTAACTACAGGTGGTGTACCATAAACAGCGAAAGTTTGCTGAGTCGTTGAGGGGACCTCTGCAAATAGAATAAACTGAGGGGTTTGAGCCGAGTTGAGCCCGCTTTGAAGACATTTGAGACAAGTGACAACGCAACTGATAAAGTGTTCGCAAGCTCGGCGGTAGCAAGTCTTCTGTGGACTTAAATTTTGATAGATGGATAACAAAGACCCGTCAGACACATAACTCCTATCCGACCGACCTATCTATGCCGAACGTGATGATTCGTGTTCAGAACTATAAGCACACAAATCCTACTTCGTATTTTTTGATTTGTTTATATTTGTGTGTTCGGGTCATGTTTGCATTTTGGACCAAAACACAATCAGAAGCCTGAAACATCAATGGATGAAATGAGCCGGATATCATGTGCAATTTAAATCTGATAAGTGCCAAATTGGCGGGAACAATGTACGAGTGTATGTGAGAGGGAAAGATCCATAAACTCTGAAAGCATTTTAATTTCAATCTTACAGGAAACTTTCTTTCACACAAAATAATGTCAAAAGAGGGTTAAGGATGCAAAATTTATTCTTATAGAGTTTTGGAAAACCTGCCATCCACCCACTACCACCTGTTACTTTGTAACTCTATTTTGTCGAAGAATAATAATTAATTAGAAAAACTAATTAAATTATTGCATTGTCATCGGTCCTTGATAAGTGTGGCAAATTTCAATTTAATTCGACATTTTGAAGTAGTTAGAAAATGAAGTTCAAAGATTCCGTTACATAAATACATACCAAGCTAATAAAAGCGTTTTAAAAATCAAAACACGGCCTGAATAAAGGCATATTAGAAGTTAGTACTGGTAGAATTGAATGTATACTCGTACACTCGTCATCTAAATCACCTTATACTGAAAAGATTTCCATAAAAACTTCATAAATAATCCATTTTCCTACAAATAAAAACCTATCAGTATCAAAATTGAATCAAACAATAAACTTTGCTCGATTTGAAAGCTAAAAGTATAATGAAGGCAAATCTACTTACAATTCTTACAAACAAATTTTCACAAGATTAGCGATGATATGTAGATTAAAATAGATCGTAAGAAATATTTTCTATATTACTTCAAAGTTCATATCTATACATATAATAAGAACGTAGAGAAAAAAAAGTCTGTAATTGCGAGATAACAAAAAAAATACACACAGGGTGTCTTAAAATACGCAGCTGAAGACGATAAGACAGTTTTTAGAATTTTTGTCTGTGAAAAACAAACAAACAATGCTTGTTTGTTTGTTTGTTTGTCAACGCACATCTCCTAAACCACTGGACGGATTTAAATGCGGTTTTCACGAATATGCTTAGAAATTACCAGATTAAAACATAGGCTATGTTATATCATTTATTTTAATTCTTTATTATTACATAAAAGAAATTAAAAAGCAATTATTATTTTCTTCGTTACCCGAAACGTAATATGAGGATCGTCACATAGCCTCAAGCAAGGAGGTCCAAAGTAAAGAGAATGTTATTGACATATCCATCAAAAATGTTAAGCTGTCAACTGTCATTCAGATAATCAACCAGATTAAAACTTTTTATTTAAATTAAGGAACCTTCATAGATGAATGAACGTGTAGATCAAGGTTGTTATAAAAACATAGGCCTTACAACCTCTTTGGTGATTCAACCCAATGCACATTAATATTCTCTTTGTTTTATTCTATGTTAGCATTTAGAACACAAAATATACCACATCCTATTTTAATTCAGTCCCGCGAATAGAAATATTCAAAAAAGGCCCTTTGTACATGACAATAAACCTATACAACAAAATTCTGGACGCAATAAAGAAAAAAAGAAATAATAACACTTTTCTAGAACCAACTTCGTAAGTTTCTAACTCAAAAATGTTATTACGAGATAAAATATTTTTTCGACGATAAAATTTAGAAAATTATAATTAGAAAATAAATATTGATCTGTAAATAGTTAAGAAAGTAGTGTCATAAGTTTTGTATGATCTCATATATAATTAAGTAACCTATCACACTAAGTAGGTATGTTTTTTTTGTTTTGTAAAATTACTTCACCCTATAATGTAATAGATTTAACTATACTTAAATGTATATATTCATGTCTGTGATCTGGTTTTGTAAACAGCCACTACATAAGTCCTAGCAATGACTTATGCGCCCTTTATGCAGGTGATATAAACTTCTAGAAGAAGAAAGTCTATATTTGCAATAAGAATAAGGAAATAATTTTATTTTACTGTGATATTTTAACAGATAAATAGAGTAGTTCCATTTCATGGCCTTTTAATCAAGGTATACATACAAATGCACGCGAAATAAGAAATAATTAGCCAAGAGCGTGTCAAGACAAGCATATGTAAGGGTTCCGTGGCCAAAGCCATATACTTGTGGTCGTATTCATAGTTCAGAAATTGCATGGTCATAGCTTAATGGATCTACCATTAAGGTATTAGAAAGTTCCAGTGCCCATATTTCGGCTTTAATATCGTATATATCTGTAAAATTTTAGCTTGATCGAAAGCTTGAAGATTCAAGGATCAACAAATATTTTCTTGGGTCTATGCAAGCACAGATATACCGTAGGTCTGTGTATGCAAGGAAGCTTTTACACACAGTCTAATGTCGCTAAGATCTTGATTAAAAATATGACACTTAACGGCGCCACGATAAGCAACTGACAATCTTCAGTCAAACTGACATCATGACTGACTGACTGACACACACTGACACTGACTTTCATTATTTGTAGAAAATAATGAAATGAAATGAAATAATGTATTGTCCAGATTTGCATTCATAGCGTAAAAAATAAAATTAAATGCGAAAATTATACTACACATTAAAATAAAATTAAGATTAAATAACACAATAATGACTTGATGACATACATTAAAAATTGAAAATTAAGATTAGTCATTATGATAATTAAGTGATAGGCGTGTGATACACCCTCCACGTGCGATGTATAGGGCTGGAGTGCCACTCTCGTACCGCAGCCACCAGTGTGTTATCTGAGCGGTGCAGGGCGGTCCGCACGGCGGCTGACCGGCTCCGCAGCAGCGCCTGCCAGCAGGGCGCGCGCCCCGCGGCGAACATGCTGCTTGCGCTGCACCACCGCGGCAGCCGGAACATCGCGCGCCATGCGTCGTTTTACTGCACGCGCATCTCGCTCATAGTGGCCTTGGTGTAGTTCGTCCACAGCTCAAAATAAGATCATATCAGATTTATTAGGAACTCCTTCCTCTAACCATAAGTATTTTATAACTTTGTTATTTTAATATATTTACGACCCCTGCATCGGATTAACTCATATACGCACTTAAAAATTATATTTACTTGAACTACCTACGAGCGTACAAAATGTCATGAAGATCGAATGAACGGTACCTTTTTTTTTCGAAGGGGAAATCTTTTAAAGTTACCCGGCTGCATTGGGGTGCTGCCAGGTTATGATGAACGGTACCTATTCAAGTTATCGTCGAACAAACATACAAACATTGTTTAAACGCCGATTTGTCCCAGTAGAGACTTCACTTCGCTTGCTCAATAAGCTTCCAAATGCATTATTTAATTGCAGTATTTTTAGAACCTCTACATAAATACATTTATATTCTTCCTTATAGACCACTACAAAGGACTCGCATAAATTATATAGAAAGGTAAAATTAACTCTCATGATTAATTTAACATAGGCCCTTATTGAATATTTAAACGGATCACAGATGTAAAATTTGTAAGGAAATTCAAGTGTATAATTAATTAAAGTTCTCACTTAGGTAGTAAAGTAAAAGTTAATTCCATTTGTAATAAAGTTATTCATGATTTTGCGCAATTTTGTAATGTTGGATCATTTAAAGTGTCTAATATTAAAAGATACCTTGTTGGAAGGGAAAGTGAAGGAGTAGGGTATTCCAAGAAAATGTTTCTTTGTCTCGTGTCAGATGTTTGACACGTTCGCTCTTCGACGTAAATATAATGATATTCTGTTGAAGTGTGCACAAAAAGAGACATCAATGTTACACGAATCCATGACCTTCTTGTATTTGATATGCGTAAAAGTTTTCTTTGGTATTTTAAACAACATAACTTTTTGATTTAGTTTTTACATAACGTTTGCTGTTCAAATTTCATTAAAATTATTATATTGTATCTATCTCTTATTTTACTATTGTACTCGTATGGATTACTTACAGGTCCTATTTTTTTTAAAGTTTCGCGTTCGTATTTTGCTGACGCGATGTTGGCCTAAGTGCCCAAGTTTTGGATGGTAGCCATTAACAAAATGAAAACCGGCCAAGTGCAAGTCGGGCTGGCGCAGTGATGGTTCCGTACCACCACATAACTTGTTAGCTAAAGTACAAACAAGTAGATAACATTAGAAACACATTATTAGGCTTCAAAAATAAATGAAAAACTTAATAAGTGCCTATAAAATTTTAGGGTTGCTGATTCCCTTGGGATCCCATCATCAGATCCTGACTTGGTGACAATGGGACCAAATTGGAAGTATACCCTACCGAAAAGTATTTTTTTAATCTGTCAACAGTTGTTGGAAAAATAGGTGAGAACATATATTTAAAAAACAGTGGAACATAGAATAGTCCTCCTTTTTTGAAAATGGTTAAAAATTTGCGCAAGAAGACATCATTCCATCAACGCCCAGCCTATCAATCAGGCGCAAGCCAGATATTTAATAAATAAATAATATAAGGACAGACAGCGTAGACTTAGTAATAGTACCTGGGTCCTGTTTACACCCTTTGGGTACGGAACTGTTTTTTTTTTTCTTTATGCTCATATATTTTTCACTGTTTATTAGAAATGTCAATGAATGAAGAAATGTTTAGTGTATAGTGAATCGTCGTCCAAAAAAAATTAGATGGTCGAGCGAAATTTACCACAGCAGCTATTAAAACCGAAATTATGTAAAGAGCAAATGAGCTTTGTGAATATTTATGAGATTAATACCAAAATGCACACGCCACTGGCTCCGTGTGGCCGCAATCAGCGAACTCAAAAGAGCACCGATCACACATATATAGGAGCACCATGTGCCACATTTTACTATTCATACATTGTTCATACATGCAGAATAAAAGGACCACACAATTCAATAAAACACTAATACTACACAGAGTTACAGATAATAGAATAGGCCTGTTAACTCTTTGGCATAATTCGACTTGGGTACGGATTATAAACAAAGTATGGATAACAACTAAAGTATATAGACTCATCCCCTCACTATCCATCCTTAAAAACGAAATATTTTCTTTAAAACAAAATTTAATTGCGGAAATCGAACATTATGAAAACGACACTACGCTCGGTCTAAGCATTTTTTTTGATCATGATGACAGCTGCAATAACGTTGTGGAAAAGCTGAATAAAAACATTTTTCACACCACCTGCTCGACAATGTCCAATTACATTTACATGCAACCTCAACGTAAAGTAAAGTATTATCTCTTAAGTCTTAAGGGATATAAAATTGTATGAAACTCCCTAGGTAAATAAAGTGATTTGGAACGTCAAATTCGCGTGGAAACTCGTGTAAAACTCCAAGTAAAAAAAAAAACACGAAGAGGTTTGTTCATTGTGGTTCAGTGGCATTGTAAAGAGGTTTGTTCGAAAATCGAACTGGCCACCATAAGCAGAACAAAAAAAAGTGCGTTTACAAAGAATGTGAAACAAAAGACGGTGTTTGGTGCTGTGATTTTCAGTTAATCCTGGCTTTTTATTGTCACACAGAAGGTGTGAAAATTAGAGTATGCTCCTCTGGAATGAAGCCTATCTTCGTCTTGGGCAGCTAAAACACATCGCTTCACTCAGGACTCTATATAACTCTCACGCTACGCTCGGTAGTTAACTCGTTTCGCTCAGGGTTCAAATTGCCGCCCGCGACGTAAGACACTGATTTATTCCCTTAGTGCATATTCTACTATTCTTATACTATTTCACAGAAGCATTGGGTACACAGTCTTACGGTCAAAAACCTAGTGAAAGCGATCATTTGTGATTTTTATTTGGATTTTTACAATGTAAAAAAACGCTGCAAAGCTGTCAGAGCTAATTGTTGTTTCCCTAAGTGTGTTTTTTTTTGTATTTGCTCTAATGTAAAAACGGGTACAAGCGTCAAAGTTGGCAATTTATAGTACACACTCTAAGTATAACAACAAATAATAAATAATGGCCAAGTGCGAGCGGTGACAAATTTCTGATCATCAGCGGTTCTCGTACGATCACCGAAGTTAAGCAACGTCGGGTGCGGACGGTACTTGGATGGGTGACCGCCGCCTAGGCGTTGATGGGGTCTTTTTGCACTTCTTTTCTGTTCTTTAGTTATAGCTATCAAGTTGTGTGGTGGCGCGGAACCTTCAGTGCGCGATCCCGACTCGCACTTGGCCAATTTAATTATTTGAAATTAAAGTCTGTGAAATTAAAAGCATTTAACAATCACTCGCAATACTTCAGATATTTACTTCGCAGTACTATTACAAAGCTTCATTTATCTAAAAATTCAGACACTACAATGGCTAAGTGACACGTGATACAAAACAATTAAAAAAATTGGTACTTGC
Source organism: Agriopis leucophaearia (assembly GCA_949125355.1). NCBI lineage: Eukaryota > Metazoa > Arthropoda > Insecta > Lepidoptera > Geometridae > Agriopis > Agriopis leucophaearia. Next base: position 10,796,212 of record OX421264.1, read on the forward strand.
AGTTTTTCACAGAAATCTTGGTAATGTCGCCTGGTAATTTTTTGTTAAAAAGGACTTGCATTTCTTTGCTATATTTGTTGTTTCTAAGTTGCAGTAATAATGATATCTCATCCGGTCTACAATAATCATGTTTCTCTTTGTTGCAGATGTGGTGGGCTCTATGGTGCGCTGCGATGGTTGCCGGCAGCGCGTTCGCGGCGGCAGCGCCGGCGCCGGACTCCCTTGCTCCTCTCGACCTGATGCAGATCGACCCTTCGACAGCCGACGATGTAAGAACACAACAATCACTTGCCGTTTTCTTCTAAGCCACCAGCCCTATGGATCGACGACATCTGACCCATCGTGGAGAACACGTCTACGAGATCGGTCCCAGACAGATATCAATGGCAGAATAGAATGGAACGGAGGCCTTTACCCAGTAGTGGGAGGCTAATGATGGTGATTCTAGCTTTATCTCTTTATCTAGCACTGTTTATGTTCAGCTTTGATAGTGGACATTGCCAATGTGATAGAGTTCCACATATCTAAGATATTATCTTACCTACATCGTGAGAGTCGCTGGCATCCAGTGGATGCAGATGGCAGGATGTCGTTCAGTGTGGAGGCCTATGTTCAGCAGTGGACATCTTCTGGCTGATGATGATGAAGATATTATCTTTTTATCTAGCACTGTTTATGTTCAACTCCGATAGTGGACATTAGGAGTGTGATAGGGTTCCACTGAGCTAAGATATGTCGCCATGTTGTTTCCTGTTTCAGCTCAGTTGTAGGTGGGATAGGAATTTCAGTATGCATGGTTAGGCTCGTTGTTAAAAATCTTTCTTTGTTTGTTTGAGTTTTTTTAATCGAGGTTTGTTCACGACTGTGAATAATTCTTTACATAATAAATTAAACGAACAAAATAAATTACAGGTGTCATCATGACATTTATACAATGAGTTTACTGCTACTCTGATCTATGGTTTACTGACTCTGATCTATGTTTACTGGTATTTCTTCGTCATTGCATTTATATGATGCAAGCGTAAACTTTTTTTTCTCTTGGCTTCTGCTACCTCGGGTGTTGGGGCAATTTTGCCATCGACAGTGAGGGAGGAGATCATTGATAATATATAAATAATTGGAGGAGATAGTGAAATTGTTTATACGAAGTAATCCTGGTTCATGACACTCCTAAATCAGAAATGGAAAAACTAAAGACGGATATTGTTATGACATACATTATTATTGTCTTTCACTATGACAAAACAATATATAGCCCATTCACAGGTAAAGGTATTATACCTACCTCTTATATTATATCGTTGTCTTTGTCCGTTCATATGGCAACGCTTGCTGCCAGATTGTAACAACAACATGATGTCAGAGGTAAAATAACTGTGAACGGACTGTAAGCTCGTTGGTCTTTCATTTTGTTATTTCCATGGTCTTTCACAAATAGGTCCAATGCAAGGACTTTATAAAACCTAATGGCACGTTATAACGTCGTTGTCGATGTCAATTCCGTAGCAAAAAAAATATTAGTCTATGGTCGATTCAGGTCATGCTTACCTTAAAAATGCATTGTCATCACAGATATATATTATACTAGTGATTGTCATCGGAACTGAACCAACATGTAAAAATTTAACTCAAGATTTTACAACAAGATTTAACTTAAACAAACAAACATACATAAATGCCAATTTAATAAAAAGTTTGGAAAGAAATACTGATAAATGGCGATATAACAGCAATTAAAAATAAAGCGGTCATGTGCAAGCCGGGCTCGCGCACTGAGGGTTCCGTACCACCAGATATATTGTTAACTACTAAAGTCCAAAAAAGTAGTGCAAAAAGACATCATGCCCAGGATGGTCACCCATCCATGTAGCCAAGTACCGACCGAGCCAGACGTTGCTTAACTTCAGTGATCGTACGATACCGGGTGGTGAATAGAAATTTGTCACTGACTCGCCCTTGGCCATTATGTATTATTTGTTGTTTTACTTTAGAGTGTACTCTAATCATGCCAAGTTTGACGCTTGTACGTATACTATATACGTATTACCGATTTTATCACAAGACTAGAGCAAATTTGGGACCCCCCTTTAGTTCTTACTTTTGTCATAAGACAAAACAAACAAATAAAGGTACACATACAAATAAAGTAACTTACATTTACATACATTTTGTCTCTCAGATGCCTATGCTAGGTTACAAACCTGTGATATAGGCATCTGCGCTTTATATTACCTGTTTTAAGTTTATACCAGCTAAGACAGTCAAAATATTATGCTATATTATAATAGGTATCTTACAGAAAGAAATGGCAGAATATAACAAAATTGACTATTTACTACCTACTTAACAAATTTGATGAAAATAAATAATAATAATAATATTCGAATAAGTATTAAGTTATTAGTAAAATTTAAATTAGTTATGTAATGAATTAAAAATTAAAATTGTACATTTGCGTAAGAGTTAATCAATCGGATTGGCTATATAATAAATAATCATTGGTATGCATATGTTCATATTGTTCATCATTTATGTTATTTGTGGCTTGATGGACAGGGAAAGGAAATGGGACGAGAGGGGGAGAGGATGAGAGGAAAGGATTTGGTACAGTCAAAAAGTCTTCTGTTTCATTATAGTCGTACGACTTTAATAGAGCCGTCAACGTATTTTTTAAGTCATGAGAATTTAAGTCTTTTAAGTTAGTGTTAGAAGATATTTAGTTGTACAGATAATTGCCGAGGAAACATGGAAATCTATTGCTGAATTGGGTTCTTAGTGACCGGGTACGAAAGACTTTATCAACCCGACGTCTGTGAGGTAGCGTACGGTCATGATTAGTTAGTGGACGGACTTAAAAAAGGGTCTCTACCACCTCTTCGTGCTGGCAAAGCACCCTCAACACCGCTAATCTTGAAGGTATCCTTATAAGGTGGATTTATCTCACCATAAAGGGGACCGCCGCATTTTTTATTAAAAAAATGTAGCTTTTCTTCGGATTTAGTTTGATTGGTGTTATTGCGAAAAAAGTGACGCAAGCGCGCCAAGCTAAATCTAAGGTAGCTGATTCGCAAGGGTTAGAGATGTTTTAGCGTGTGAATTCAGTGGTGTAGTGATTATTAATACAAAAAAATAAGCATCTAGTGAAGCTTGCCGGCTCTGAAACTAATATAATTGAAATTTGGCTATGAAACTTATATAAATTAAACATTTACAAATATCAGTTATATGAATACTTTATGATAAGTAATTGTGTATGAGTAGGTGTTTTATTTTTACAGAATACACTATTTCCATTCTTTTATTTGCTCTAACAGCTGCAATAACATTGCAAAAAGCTGAATGTAAACATTTTCTTTTAATATTTAACTGAAGTATATCATTTTACAATCTGATGGCACCCGGTTCGATCCTTGGCCCTACATAAATAACTTATTTAAATTATTTATAATCATAATTTATTTAAATATATTTATAATTTAGTACTTAAATAACTTATGTGCAGTCTCGATGTCATCGCTCAATAACGGAGAAGAAAAACATCGTGAGGAAACCGGTATATCCAAAAACCTCAAAATGTTCAAAGACATTTGACATTCATCAACATACATTGAGCCAGCATGGTGGATTATGACCCATATTCTCTCCTTGAGAAAAAGCCTGTGTCGCAGCAGTGGGATAATGATAAGCTGATAACTGTGAGGATATCGGATACCTGCTATAGTCTTACGTTCAAAACCTGCCGGAAGTGATCAGAATTTGTGGTTTTCATTCATCCATTTACAATGTGATTGCAGCTCTCAGGGCAAATAAATACTTGAACTAAATTTAGCAATATTTCCAATTTCCTTATTTATACTCGTTCTGACAATATTTGCATATAGTAAAATGAGTAGATTATAAAAATAGATTTTACTCTGAATATGCTCATATTTGCTTGAATAAAAGGAAAAACACGCAAATGTGAGTGGTATTGTAAACAGTAGATATCGAATATTATTTTTGGTAGGAAACATGTTTGTTAAGATCATAAGGTGGAAAATTGACAATCCCTCCGGGACTGGGTACGAGTGATGAATTCAGAGAAACAGTCCTCTGGTAAACCACTATTTATTTGACTGAATGCTTCAATACGCCCTCATATTGGTAAATAAGATAGTATGCGATACGTGACTGGCTCACAAACGTCGGTTAAATATTGTGTGTTCTATACCTAATAGGGTCGAGGCAAAGAATTTCACGTCATCGGTTTTAAGCCTTGGTTAACTACCCTAATTAACAGAGTGATCCCTTTTGAGAGTACTTACAAACCTTAAAAATGATGAAAGGTTAATATATTTGTAATCCGGCAGGAAAATCTCGGGTACGCAGTACAAACGATGGGCGGGCACTACGGAGCTGGCACTCCGTGGCTGTACCTGCTTGCTGACATGCCGCGTGACTCACAGGTACTATACCTACTAACTCTATTTATATTCAACCTGACATTTGCGTCTACAACAGACAACTGTAAGTACCTAAAAGGAAAAAAAAAAACATTTTTTTAGAATACGACATCATGTCGCTACACAAAAACTCTTCTGAAGTGAAGTTCGTAGCAACACGGCGTAGCGCTGCTACGAATTTACAACGACTCGTAGCTACTCAAGCGTAACATGATTAAATGTGATTATTTAATGTCGCTTTTCAATGTGTCGGTACATTAATTAATTTGTTAAATGAACATTAAAAAAATATTGAATTTTTGATCGGCCTATAATTCAAAGTAATTTGAAATACTATCTACTATCATTTTGCTATATAAGAATAGGTGGTTAAAACATTTCTGAATTAGGCAATGTGGTGAAATGTACGGTTGTTTTTTAACAATTGATTCTACATTCAAATTCAATTAATCGTCAGCAAACTTAATTCTGTGGAACAGTGAAGTTTGTTGATTCGTCTGTTATTTACTCGTGATTTTCAGAGTCCTTTTTGTTCGGAACGTTAAAAGGCTCCTTGTAATTAGTTGAACAAATTACAATGTCAATTAGAGACGGCGAGTCCGCTCTCGAGACCGATCGTTAAGGTGTTTAAGTAGCACAATATTTAGTTACTGACAACCCTATTTTCAAAAAAATCGTTTTAGAGTGTCGAGGGAGTAAATAAATTTATGCGTTGGACTCCGTACTGATAATATTTGATCGCATTTAACGACCACGGAACATCCCCAATATGCTATAAAAATATCATATTCCTTCGAAGCTCTGTCCACTGATGGTTATCCCTACCTATAGCTATTCTTTATTTGGGTCAGATTATAAAGGGCTTATAAAACGATTATTGGCTCATCTATTTGTTTAGGAAAGCCTGCGTTTAACGTGAACAAGTACTGCATAGATAATGACGGATGCTATTGATTTATGATAACATTCGTGTGTATTTTATTACGAGGACAGATATACAGGGTTACGCAGAAAGGGTGTACTATGCCGAAAAGACGTCACTGTAATCATTACTATGAATAACTTTTACTATGCGGCCGAGCCTGAAATCGCGAGAAAAAACATCTGCTGTTCCATAAAAAATGTCAGTCAGTCACACTCGGCAAATTTTATGGATCAGGTGTTTTATTTCGCAATTTCAGGGTCGGCCTCATAGTAAAAGTTGTTCATAAGGATTAGTATAATGTCCTCCTTTCGGCTTAGTACACCATTTAAGCTTAACCCCGTATAACTTCGTGTACCTAAAAAAACTACATAATATTTGTTTTGTAACAAGCCATCTTGCAATAAATCTCGTATAACGAGATTTTACGCGGATAAAGCTTTCCCCTTCATATCTCGTGTGTTTTTGAATCTTTTTATCAGTTCAGTCAACAAACAAAAACAAAGAAATGAGACATTTCGATAATTTTCTCCTATGAAAAAAAAAAACAACCTGGTATCCTGAATATGATATACCTCCAAGTAACTTTCTGTAACTATAAAAGTACAAGCTATATAATTAAAACTAAATACTTAAACTTGCCTATTAAAAAAACAACAGTTGGATTATAGACAGTTCTTAGACTTTTAATGGTTTATGAGCACATAAACCATTAAAAGTCTAAGAAAATCCAAATACAGCGTACCTACGCATAATGCCGGTGGCATTACCACGCTGAATGGCATAAACGCTGGACCTATGGAAAATTGCATTATATCATTTGTAAAAAAAAAAATGTGGTAGCAAATTAAAATAAAAGATAAACATCTATACCTCCCCATGAATGCCTTCGTTATTCTATATTTGCCAATTAAAAAGTTTCCTGGACCTTTTTTAAATTAATGCTTCGAGCTTTTTGAACTTTTGTATTTGGTTGTATAAACTGGAGTGTGTATACACAAGGTGTCAAGTAAGGAGGTGTCCAAGCGCTCACGGCGGTCCTTCTCCGTGAATCCGGCGGTAGACCTGCTCCAGAGGAATGCGCTCATCAACTATATCAGCAGGGTGGTCCAAGACAACAGGAGCATCCTGGACCAAGTCGGGAAACGAGGTCAGCAACTATATTAATTTTTCTCTTGTTTTCTTTAATAAAAACAATATTTTGGAATAACCATTCAAACTTTGCCACAAAATTTTCCCAATGTCGTATTTAAAAGACATTAAATAATGTTTTTTTGTACAAAAAATAGATATAAAAAATAACATGTACCGTAAACAACCGGTAAAATAGTTAGCTGCATGGTCACTGCTTGGATCTACAACTTGGAGGATAAACTCTAATAAGGACGCGAAAAACTTAACAAACTATTTCTTTTCTAGCACGATGGAGCAGCTCAGAAGCGTACTGAAGAATGAAGGACCGATACTTAACATCTTGATTGCCGTCCTGCCTAAAAACTTCAGTATTTAAAATCAACAATTATCTATTCGTTTATTACATATATATATGTATATGTACTAACTATATACTTGTTATTATGTGTAGTATTTTTTTAAATAATTAAGCATGTATTTGTTATATACCTATCTTTGCCGTTGACACGTATTAAATACTACGGAACAGTTGTTATTTTATAAAAAGTTGAAATAAAATATGTTGATAATTTCTATCTTTAGTGTTATTTTTGCATACCTGTTAATGAAATACTAAGTAGAAATAGAATCCCTTGAGTTACGAGTATATAATAATTAAGCAAAGTTACCTTTGTGGACAATAGGAATGTAATAAAACACAGCAGGTTCTGAATACTGACTAAAATCACTGATTACTAGGATATCTTTCTATCTTTTAACCATTCTCTCTTCTCTGACCAAGGAAATTTTAATAAAAACAAATTCATACATATACAACGTGCCATCGAAATATTGCAAAAACCTGAGGCAGCCCAACTGAGTTTTTAATGTAGTATTATAATAAAATAAAATTGTTTTTGTTACGCATTGGTAAAAATCACAAATGCATATGTAAAATATATTAATTTGTGATTCATTATTTTCAAAGCGTACGGCTGCTGTTTACTCCTTTTACAGATAACTCTAGTGTCTTGAAATGAAATTGCATAGTAGGTAGGTTAAATAATATGTTCGAAATTAACGTAATCGCTTGCGCTGTGCTATATTGGGTTAAGAGTTTTAGACACGGCTATAATGCCGTGTCTAAAACTCATAAAAAAATACCTTTGTCTAAAACTAAGTCTGACGCAACATATCACATTAGCATATCGGTGACGCGAACCCATAAGTTTTGCCCCCACCAAAAATCGCTCATCGCGGCTAAAGAAGTTTCCTCTTATATAGTTATAGAAATATTAGCATCCATTTACTGAGGGTTAGTAGTACCTACGCATAATAGAGGTTAGTGTATCCATTGCAAAGAATAGACACCAAAAAGTTCCCTGATAGATAGGTAACGGAATTACAACTATCCTAATATGTGTGTCACGACCATGCCGTGAAGACCAACAGTGGGCGCGTGAAGCGGCGAATGCCCTCCCTGTCCATCGACCTGCCGATGTCATTGCTGCGCCAGAAACTCAGCCTGGCTAAGGAGAGGAAGGAACACGCTTTGCGGGCGGCCGCCAACAGAAACTACCTCAACGACATTGGGAAACGAGGTACTTACACTTTCACCTTTTTTGCATTGTTTACTGGCTGGAAACAAAAAAATTAAACTAAGAACAAACAGAAGAAAGTATGTTGTAACACTCAGGTGCAGGTGTAGACTAACAATGTGTTTAATTATACTGTCGCTCACTAAATGTAATTAAGCGCATTTTAAGAGCAACATTCGGTTAAGAGTCCAATTGAGTCCGACCCGTTTATTTTATCTATTGTTTAGATAATGGGGATTTTAAGTAGCGAGTTAAGTAGAAATTGGTGCAGTAAAATATTAATTGAGGTTCATGTACTCTTGATTATTCTAGGTATGATTCTTATTCTGACTTCTTCATTCTTGCTATTTAAATAACTATTGTGTCTATAAATTTTCCCTCAAAGTCTTTAGTGCAATTTTGAAGAAACTAATATTCTGTTTTATTACAGGTCTACAACAATGGGCCCTGCCTGCGAGATATTTCTAAAAACTGGCTAGAATAGACATATTACGTTAACAAGTTGACAAATAGGTACCCATCGTAGCACGCCTTCTACTAACTTCACAGTTTATAGTATTTATTAATTAGATTGATAGATTTTGTAGAATAAACTTTATGACGTTTCTAGATCTCAGTTATGAGTAGATGTAATTTAAATTGTATCTATATTTAAGCTAGACTTTGTTGAGTTCTCATTTGAGTAGAAAAAGTACAAAATTAACTTATAGTTTATAGGTAAAAAGTTAATAGAATAAGCTTGTTTATTGTTAGCTCGTCAAGTGTACTATTTGGCTGATGTTATAATTTAGATATAGAAATCGTATTGTTACTCTATCTTATTGGCCATTTTGCCTACATCCTAGAGGAGACTTAAATTTTTTATCACCATTTTTAATGCAATAAACGTTGTTTGACCACTGCACGTAGTTTTATTTATTCACTACACTAGGAAATGATAAACATAACTGTTCAGATAGAAAACCAATTTTGAATTTCAAACTACTCTACTTTTAAGTAAACCTTACTTAAATATGAATTTATCTACGTTTAGCAGCTTTATATAGTGTATATTATAAAATTCTATTTTATCTGTTATGATTGGTAAGTATTACGTAATTATAGATATTAGATAGTTTTTGGTCTAGCGCTAAACGCATAAGGTGCCACGGAATGTCCACAAATATTTAAGCAATAGCTACAAAGGAATAATGAGGTAACCGATGTTGTACGCTTAAGAAACATTTATAAACGAAAAACCATGCAATGTGGACATTTTCCAATTCCAATCCTACCTATTTAGAATTACCATGAAATTAGTATTCCGCTAGGTAAATTATTTTTTACTTAAATAAGATTATTATTTAAATCAAATACGATATTACCTACACATTTCAATCAATATGTAAGAAGTCAAGAAAGCTGTTAACAATTCTAAGGATTTTGATATTTACCAGCACTTGTATGACAATTCAAGCAAATGTTTACTGTTTCTTGAAATTCAGTGACATCGGGGCTTACACCAGTATTCTGTCAGTTAGAAGATAAGCCAAAAAGACTTTACTCCTGACTGTCACAATATTTGTTTGCTACGCCCCTGACGCTGCGAGAGTGTAGATCTAGGTACTTCTCATATAATACCCGCCGGTAGATTAACTGCTTTTAGCTATCTGCGCCAGTTGGGACTTCACGGAATCCAAATTCTTTGCCAACGTTTTTCACCGTTCACCCCTTTATTGGTAAATGAATCGCGCCCATTTTTATCACTCCCGGAGAGGGTAGAATGATTCAATAAGCATAATAGCACAGTGCTCAAGATAAGTGCCTCGACGAAGCTGAGTCACCTTTTTACTTTCGATTTGTATGGCATAACAGGTGCTCATTCAAGCCCGGACGCTAATCACGCTACTTAGAACTGGAAATCGTTGGACTCATATAGCATTCCTTGCTTAATTAGCCATATCATTTGCGTTTTTGAATATTTATCGATCGCGCGAGATTCACGTTAACTAGCGGGCGCGGTGGTGGGCTCGCGCAATATCAAACGTATGGAGTTGTTTTGTTTGTGTGAGCTCACGTCGAATTTGCGGCAAAACGAGCGATTCGTTCGCGGTTTCAGGGAAGTTCAACCAGTTTGACCTTGTCGCTAGAGACGATAGCACGGGAATCATGTCTTTCAATACAGAAGAGTTTATTATTGCTTTCAGGCAACAATTCCAATTTGGCAAAGTAAACCATATACAGGGTTACGAATATAGACTGTACTAAGCCGATAGGAGGTTATGTTACTCATCATTATCTCGATTTCAGGTTTGTTCCATAGTAAAAGTTGTTCATAATAATGAGTACAGTGACCTCCTTTCAGCTTAGTACAATCTATATGCATAACTCTGTAGATATATATATATACAAGACAATGTATGTTCCCTATGGACTTCGAAACTGCTGGACCGATTTTGATGATATTTATATGCAATCTTCAGATTAGCCCATCTTGTGAAGTTTGGTAGCGAACTGATCAACAGTTTTTTTTGGTGTTTTTTATTTTCCTTACAAAAACCAAGAACAAGTGTTGAAGTCTATACATTGACATATTACATCATAGAAAAAAAAAAGATATTGTCATTTAAATCAAAGGATGTTACCAAGGAGGTTGCTGTCGTTACCAAAGAGGTATATAACGCGGGTGAAATCGCGGGGCGCAGCTAGCATCATATGAAAAGAAAAGTCTCTCATTTTAGGTAAGAATTTTCCATTAAAAATAAAATATCATCTTCAATTCTTCAGCCATGTTTATACAATACAATAACTGTTTATTAACAACCACAAAAACAAGGATAACATTATAAATTACAGTAATTATCTAGGCTTTTAACAGGCGGCCTTATCGCTTAAAGCGATCTCTTCCAGGCAACCGTGGCCACTGCAAACACGTCATACCCGCGCAAACGCCAGGCGACCAATCCCAATGTGAACACGAACTCACCAAAACCGTCGCGCGCTCCACCGCGCTCGCACCTGCGAGCTCGACGTGTACACGCGCTTAGTCTACAGGAACAAATTGGTATTTGTATGTATGTTTGTTTGACGAAAAATTGCGTATCGTTGATCCGGTTTTCATGATATACTTGTAGACACACAGTTCATTTAAATGAAATATTTAAGATTGCTTATGCATAAGCAAAGTCACCCAGGGATTGCAAAGATAGGGGTCATGAGACCGTGGGGCATGTGCTGCTTTACTGTAAGGCCACAGAAAGAAAACGGTTAACCCCTTGAAGAATCTCCAAAGGAAATTAAGGAGCACGCTTGCCTAGAAGAAACCGATTCAGTCATTAATTGAAGACACCAAGATTGTAAATATCGGGAACACCCATTCAGGCATCGCATCCCACAGACTAGCTGTTCGCACAGTAAAAAAGGAATCTCAACCATAAAGCGGTGTCGACTTTTCGTGCCGGCTCTGGCAGTCCGATAGAAGAATAGGCAGGAAGGAATTAAATTTTTAGTGGTTCTTTTAACAAAACCTACTACTAAATAATCTAAGTTCTCTACAGAGAACTTAGCGCGTTGTTTTTTTTAAAGCTGTAATTTATGCTAACAATAAACCAACTAGCGCTAAAATATAAAACTAAACTAAACCAATCTAATAAACCGCTGCCAGCAGGCATCGTACCCAAGATGCTGGCCGCATTACCACGTTGAATTGCAATACTAATGCGTTGCGCAACATATCGGCCAGCATTTTGGTCACGAGATGCTTCGACCAGACGGGTTGATAAATATTTAAAAATATATTTAATCTTTCTATGCTCGCGTAGAAATAAATGATTGTAGCTGAAACAAATATCTAATTATACTCTATGTGCATCTAAGGGCATACTAACTAAATTAGGTTCCGTATCACATGGACCATAAAGCAGTAGCAAAGCAAAATTCAAAACGATGTCGCGTGAAAGTGTCTGCAGATTACAAAATGCCTTGTATTATTAGAGGTTGTGTAATGTTTGATGAAACTGATTGGTCGGGTGTTGGCAGAGGCTGGTGGAACTAGGAGGAGGACGCGCGCGGCCCAAGCGCAAGATGCCATCGCTGTCCATCAACAACCCTATGGAGGTGCTGCGGCAGCGGCTGCTGCTCGAGGTGGCGCGCAAGCAGATGCGTGAGGCCAGCCAGCGGCAGGCCGTCGCCAACCGGGTCTTCCTCCAGAACGTTGGCAAACGAGGTGGGTATCATAAACACCAGGCTGGCATTGTACTGTTATGGAAAAGAGTGTCGCTTACTATAAGGAGAGTGACTTGCTCGTCTCGTCACTCAGTTGCATGAAATAAAAAAACATCAAAGGGAATACGAATATATCTTAATATTTGGATACATACTTAAATATTCTTGTTTAAAATTTAACTAAATTTCAAAATTGTTTCTATTGTATTGAACACATTTTATTTTCACCAATCCCGGTGACTGTCTGTCTGTAATCAAATCTTGCAAGTGAAATTTGACCTACTTCTCGGTGTTCGATTGAGCTGAAATTTGGCATACATGTCAAGTTCTGATGACAATACAATATTATAGAAACAGTGAGCCGATTTGATGATAGTGCCGGTGGACAAGACGACGGAACTCCTCGATGGATTATAGGAGACTGAAGCGTTTGGGCTCATTTTGATCAACACACCGTTCCGATCACTAATTTCATAAAATTTTGGTTTTAAAAAGATATTTTTCAATAAAAAACTTGTTTCAACTCAAAACAGTCGATCACGTATTTAAATGTTATTGACAATTTGAAATAAAACCGGTTAAACAGTAGTCCTTGAGTGTGGAACGACACTTCAAATAAAATAAATAAAAAACAGATCACGTGTCGATTTTAAAATAATTTCTTTATCAATATAATATTATGCAACACTATTTGTTTTCTAGACATATCACGAGCTCGCACGCTCGTGCTACGGCACTATCTCTCGCGTCGCCTACGCGCGCGAACGCTACGTAAACAGACTGCTCTGCAATTCAATTTCACTATTGTGCAGTTCAATAAGTTTAAAGTCTTTATTTTATATTAAAAGCTTTTATTTAGTTTCACCTGTCCCGGTGTCTGTCTGTCTGTCTCTTATCAAATCAAATCAATTCGTTATAGTCAATTCAAATCGTTATAGAAATAAAAGCTGATATCTTTTGTGGATGAACATTTGGTGAAGGGCTGCTTCCTCAAGTAAAACCGGATACGGCCTTTCATATAGATTCGTTTAATCGTTATGGAGTTGAGTGTGGACAAATATACACACCTTCACACAAACTTTTTCATTTACAATATCAGTGTGATCCTTTTACGTAAATTAGTTTGATTCATAAACATTTATTAATTCGTTAACAAGTATGTAATTATAAATGTACCTACTAGCTACGTAATTAAACGTAACTGTTACCTTGTAAAAGGCTAAGTAAAGCACATGAGGCACTTAGTTATTCAAATTGACGTAGGCACGATTATGATTGATGGATAATTATCAATATTTTCTACCATTATTGCATGATTTATCCCCATAAAGTAGCGAAATTCTTTTCATAAGAATCTTTATTAGATTACAAGGTATTTTATGGTGACAAGTATTTATCCATAAAAAACTGAAAATTGCATTGAAAAAATGTTTCTCACATCTCCTTTTGTTTAATTCAGTTAACAGGTTGTCCTTAACTATGCGAAAGTACAATAAAAAATATACAAATACTTTAAATTTTTATTTAAAAGTTTTGGCAGATCATTTTTTTGTAAAAATTAGGCACTTTTGTCACCATTACCATAACAGAGCTGTCTCAGCACCCCTACTACCAACCTCCAAGGTCTCGTTTGGCTTGCTACGGATCCCGTAATTATTTACTTAATTAAGATCACCAGTGCTCCAAGATCTTCTGGCGCTGCTCAAAACATAATAACGATGATGTATGACATTGTTTTTTTTTTTTAAAGAATGTTATCTATAGACATCCGTGATCTAGTCTACCTGTGACACTGCAATGTTTTCAAAACTTCAGAAACACGCGGTAGTATCCGTTAAAAGTTGATTGAATCAGGCATTATTTTGCGGAAATTCATCTTCTAAACTTAGACGAATCTCTAGTGTATACTTGCTCTAGTATAGTTGCGGGAAATTACGGGAACGTAAACCTTGACGCGTCGAAACAGGAAATACTTTTTGCAGTCACTTAAATTGCGGTAGGTACGGCCCTAGTTCAATTGAAGCTGAAATACACTAGACATTCATTTGTTTTAATTTTAACACAAGATACAGTTGTGTCTAAGACAAATGTCTAATTTAAATGTGTTATAATCGCGAAAACTTAACAAAAAATTATGATTATGTTTGTTAGTGATATTTAATTTTCGAAATATACAGACTTGTATCTAATATTGATTTCTGCACAGGTTTTTGGGCCAACAACGCTCCTGCTCGCTACGACAACTAGAACCCCCGGATCCTGACCTACTTTCTTTTCTCTGCCGCTGTCATCACTACCTGGCTGGATGCAAGGAGTTCCGTCAAAATTCTTAGCTCTTACATCTAAAATATATATAACATTTCGTATTACAATGATAGCAGATATAGTCATTTGAACTTCGTAAGAAAGTTGTTGTTTAGTAACGTGGTGGTGTTAACTAGGGGTTTCAAAATGAATATCAAGAAATATCAAGACAAAATTGTCACAAGTCAGATAAGGTAAACATAGGAATCCATCATTCGTATTGTCATCCAGCTCGACATACGAGTACACCATGTTGATGTGAATTCCTTGTTTGTGGTGAACAGCTCCCTATATTTCCAAATTCATATTTTTCTACGCTTGTTATTAATTGTTACGTAGGTCGCGGTTTGTTTAAGAATGAAATACCGACATATTAGTTCGTAGCCGTAATATTTCACTGAGTTATTAACATGATTCATGTTATTTGTTTGTGCCAAATGAATAAGCCTTAATAAACGTCTTCACTTCGTAGGGCCTGTTAAATAAATTATATGTTCTCTTCGTATTATATAAAATTACACGCCTATTAGTCATAATAAATATTAGTTTCTACATCTCAATGTACAGTTTAGATTTATTCGTAAGTACGTATGTTATTTTATGTTATTCTAATTGATCTCTATATTTAGCGAGTAAAGGTAGATCAGATGTAATAGTACATGTAACTACGTTCAATAAAAACGTTAACTTATTCTTTGTATCATTGATTTTTGTTAGTTTTTAACCGAATTCAAAAAAGAGGCGGTTCTTAATTAAGTTGTGTTTTTTTTGGTACCTCGGAACTCCGTTATGAATAAAATGATATGAAAAATTATTTGAAAGGATATACTTTCAGATTGATCCCATAGAAATTTCATCAAAATCGGTTTAGTAGTGAGGTTTCTAAATAAAAATAACTGTAAAATAAATGTCATCCAAGTACTAAAAGTGCGTTATTTACTCATTTTGAACCTTTGATTATGTATATGTCTTGATGTTAGTTTTTTGAATTGATCAACATCCATTATTTCTATTGGTAAAGGGTAGCTCATAAGGAGCTGCTAAGGGCGCGTGGCTACAGACCTTAGAATCAGATATAGGTCTGTGCGCGCGACTACCTCACTCGCGCTGTCAAAGTTCTTGAAGACAAAACCACTCAAACCCAGAAAGCACAAAATAATATCAGAACAACCACCACCATTGTAAACAACTACTAGGGGTAGTAACAGTTGTTCATAATGCGACGATGACTTCATTTCTGAGCCACCATTCCGTATTATTATTATTATTGTATTATTATTCCGTAACCCTGTATACTGATTTTCAATGTGAAACTTTGGTAACTCCTTCCACTAAATAGAATAGATAGAATTTAACAAACATTTATAATACCTCTACTTACACGAGGAATGAAGCAAACTATGCAAAGCGAACGAGTAGGTATGCCTTTGATGCTATCTATCTCGTACTAAAGTAATCCATAAATTTAATCAGACAAACAAGAAGTGGGCGCAGATGCTGCATTATGTACTAAATTTTGGGGCAATTTCTATCTAATAAGATAGGTATCAATCTATTTGCTAGAACGGATATTTAAATACATAATTAGTCTATCTAGAAAGAAAATACTGTCCTTTTTATTCTTATTATGTTGTCTGATGATCTAAAAAAAATACTGAGACATTAATAAAGTATTTATTTCCGGATAGCATGATCCTTAATTTATATAACTAGGGTAACATTTTAAACTGTAGAAATAATATTATTTATTTTGAATATTTTGTGCAAGCCTCAAGGCATGGTGCTGTAAATGGAAACCACGGACCGGTAAGCGCAGTGTAGAACGTCCATACCCACAAGATGGACAGACGACCTAAAAGAGACCTCAGGAAAACGCTGGATGCATGCCCTTCCAACTGGCGTTTTTGGAAATCGATGGGGGAGGCCTATGTCCAGAAGTGGACGTCCTATGACTGAAATGATGATGATGATTGTGCAGACAACTTCACCTCTTTTTTACCGTCGTCTGCACAAAAACCCTATAAATATACGCGAGAATGGGTTCTCTTCTACTGTTTTTTAGGATGATGTTGCTACCAGGCAGTGTACTCACTAGCGAAGACACCATTTTCCGAACGACAGCATGAAAACCGTAAGTTCGGGCCAGTGCAAATATTTTTGAGGCGCTACAAAAATTCTACTTTTTTAAATAAGTTTTTTGTTCCTAAGGTGATACGATTTCCAGAATGACAAGAGTTTTGGTACCTATGGTAAGACTTGAGTTATAATGAAACACTGTCAGTAAGGTTACAGCGAACGGTGGTACTAAGCAGAAAGGAGGCCAGTGCATTAATCCTTGTTAACAACTTTCACAATGAGATCAACCTGGAAATCGCGAAAAAACTGTTCCATAAATCGAAATCACTCATTAGCGAGTGCAT
The DNA here is from genome assembly GCA_949125355.1 of Agriopis leucophaearia. Taxonomy (NCBI): domain Eukaryota; kingdom Metazoa; phylum Arthropoda; class Insecta; order Lepidoptera; family Geometridae; genus Agriopis; species Agriopis leucophaearia. The sequence goes on from OX421264.1 coordinate 10,813,217, forward strand.
GGATCAGCCTGATCTTTTTTACGATTACGAAAAAAAAAAAAAAACACAGAACTCCGTTATTTATAAACCGATTTGGAAAAAATCTTTTTCTTTTGAAAGTATATTGTATACTTCCAGATTGATCACAAAGGAATTTCATCAAAATCGATTCAGTTTGGTTTTTTAAATCAAAATAACTGGGAAAAAATACGTCATCCAAGTAAACGAAATTGCGTAGGTATTGATTACTAATTTCCAAGTCCGTTATATGAATTAATAATTATATATAATTAATACAGTCTTTTTACTTGCTTGTAAAAAGAAATACATACCAATATAGGTATTTTCATTGACAATATAAGTACACGTACTTAGTAAAAAAGGCCATAGAGACTAGCGACATCTTTGAAAAATCATTGCCTATAATATATAAGTCCTGTGGTCTGCGTGAGATCGCACTCCAGCAGCTATTTCGGAAATGAAATCTGACCTGTGCTCGAGGTACACTGCGGGCAATTATTACCGTGGCTCTGTTCCGGAGATTTCGACAAGCGAAAGTGCTCCAAATAAAAGAGCCCCAATCAACTTTCGCAACGCCCGGCCCAACCCTTTGACTGGCATTAATTAGTTATTTATTTCCACAGAAATTAGGAAACCACTTGCAAATCACCTTTGTTGGACACGTACGGTAAATATTTATTAGCACAAGTTATGTGGACTATGTGGAGTGAAAACTTAATTTGATTAGATGTTCAGTTTAAAATATGTACAAAGTAGTTAAGAACAACGTTTCAAACACTTTATACATTTTCATTGAATTTGTGAGACATAGAAATTCGAAACAATCGTGAAGTAGCATTTATAATTATTTCAACTTGTAACCAACAACGTTAGCTCGGCAGAGTGGTAAATTCAAATTATTTGTATATTTTCAGCGAGATTATTTAGCAAGATTTTAGCGATATCTAGTGTTTTTTATTTCATTGTAAATTTTCGCAATCTGGCGACAATTTATAACTACATCCATTAAAATCGCTAAGGTGGAAACACAGAAACTAGGAAAAATCCGGGGAAACCTGCATGGCTAGCATGCGCACAAAAGTCAATCAAGCGTCTCAAATCTTTTCAGCGAACAAACTCTCTAAAGAACTTGTTTACTTACTATGAAATACCTATTTTCTAACATATCTGAGAATTCTTTGTATTATATTACGAGTAACATACTTCGACCTGTATAGCTTTATTTAATGGTGCGTATGTAGGAGGTAATTGTATACTAACATGGATATATAAGCAGCTATAAGCGTGGTAGCCGCAGCGTTCCGCTTCAGGGGCCTTTACGTCTACAGGCGATAATTAAGGTGATTCAATTTAATGCGACGACGCCGAGCCACGTGATTTCATTACTCTTCAGCACATTTTCGGCGCCGCCCGTCCTCCGTAGTATGATATTCCCGCCCGCCTTTAGAAGTATCATGTTTGCCGGCGGCGTAGTACGAAACTGCGACTGACAACGTTTGGCACTATCTACTTATTTTATTTACTCATAGTTAGTAAATAAATTTGTGTTACACTTTTCGTAAACCAAACGCTACATTTAGCTATAGTAGGCACGTAAAATAGGCCGAGAAAAGTTACTAACTAGTAGCAATTTTCGTTCAAGAACTAGAAAAAGTTTTCTATATTTTAGGCCCCTAAATACCACTACCAAATCACCACCATTCTAATCTACTATTATATATCTACATAATTTACTTTTTTTTACAATCCGTATAGGCACGTTAAAGTAAGTTGGCTACGTTAAAATAAAAATTAACGCGACCCAACTATTTAACTACATCTTTACCTTTATTACCATGTGTGCAATAATGTCCCAGATATTATTACATTATATTATTATTATAGACACGTTAAAATAAAAATTAACGCGATCCAACTACCTAACTACATCTCTACCTTTTTTATAAACAAGCTTTCATTTATCTGAAAGGTGTCAATATGCCTATTTATTACGTAATGCAAACGGAGTTTTTCCTCAAAGCCAGTCACCGAAATTAAATACATCGTGCAAATATTTGTGTTACAATCATTCTGAGAATCCGTACCGTGATTTTTCCGCTTTGTAAAACTTTTCTCGTTGACGCCAAATGCTGACCGTTTGGAAAGTGTTATAAGGAAAATAAAAAAGTATCTTGAATCGGTTCAGTTGAAGGTACGCAAGGGGCCGAATTCCTTAAAAAGAGTAGTCGAATATTTGTCGACAAAGTTTTTGATGAAACCTTATAAAAAAATATCTATCTACATATATTGGAGTGCTTGTAATCATACCTGTACATAACAAAATTAATTAAAGCTTTCAAGATTTTATATTGATGACTTAACTTCTCTATTGTATTAGGGAATAACGTGATTATAGATCTATCTTTTAATAAATAAATAAAAATAACTATACTCGGTGCACATTTTTCTAGATACAATTACAGTCTTTAAATTCAGTGGAACATAGAGCCGTCCTTTTTTGTCGGTTCAAAATATTGCAACAAAATTAGTTAGGTAGGTAAGTAGTTATAGCACAGTTTGGTGTGGTTATAGGCAAGGTAAACAAAATGTAAACTAATACCTAAATTATTTGACCTATTCGTCCTACTCAAAAACAGTTTGACTTCTCATATAAAGACACTTGAGCATTTGTGTAGTCTAGTCTAGAGACAATCCAAATGCTGTTGGCAGCGTACCCAACGTAGTAAGTAGATAAGGAAAATAAAGATAAGGTTGTACTTTTAGACGACAGACATATTCGAGGATATCATTGTACCAACTCATTATTAAAAACAACTTTTACTTTGGGACCAACATCTAATGTTGACAATACTTTCTTTGATTATGTTTGTCGTCTAGAGATCCGGGTCACGCACTATCTGATATGAACTATTCGTCTGGTGTGTACGTATTTCTTTAGTTCAAAATAATAATAATAAACTGTTCACACCACCTACTCGATAATGTCCAATTACATATCATGCAACCTCAACGTAAATTAAGGGATATAAAGTTGTATGAAATTCCCTAAGGAATAAAGTGATTTGAATTTGGAACGTCAAATTGGTGTGGAAACTCGTGGAAAAGTGAAAGTAAAAAAAAATCGATGAACATAAAAAAAATATACAGACGAACATAGTACCTCGACCTTTTTGGAAGTCGGTAAAAAATGCCCATATGGCATTGTAGAGAGGTTTGTTCAAAAATCGAACTGGCCACCATAAGCAGAACTAAAAATAAAGTGCGTTTACAAAGAATGTGAAACAAAAGACGGTGTTTGGTGCTGCGATTTTCAGTGAATTTTATTGCAATATTATCTCGCATAAGGTGTGAAAAGTAGAGTATGCTCCTCTGGAATAAAGCCTGTCTTCGTCTTAGGCAGCTTAAACCCCTCGCTTCACTCAGGACTCTATGTAACACTCCTTCGCTACGCTCGGGAGTTAACTCTAGAGTCCCTCGTTTCAATATGCCGCCCGCGACGTAAGTCACTTCTATTCCCTTAGTGCATAATCTACTATTTTTAAACAATCTTTTAGACGTCTGCGATATTGAATTTAGTGTGACATTCTTTTATTTCTCATATTCTTCTCAGCATACCCTTTCATATTGATACACATAGCATGGAGGTGCATAAAAAATAACTGGTCCGCCATCTTTGGGAGTCCGCCATATTGGATTCAGAATTACGTCATTTAGTTAACCATTTGATGTCATACAAACCAAACGTGTATGCAACATTTCAGCACAATCAGACCGGGATAACTGTTTTAAAATTCATTTGTAAGATTTGACCCAAATTAACTAGGTAAGTTAAATAAAAGCTTGTTATAAGAACAATAATACAAAGTGGATAAATTGGACATTATAAATAGAAACTACCTATCTAAATGAAAAACATTTCAGCCTTATTACAAAACAGGTTTTAGGTTTCTCTGATAGAAACATACGAAGTATGAGTTGATACCTGCAGTCATTATTTGAAACTACAATCATTGATATAACAGACATTTGTAACGCCGTTGCTACGTGATATCCCTCTAAAAGATTAACAATATTTAACCTATATTTTCACTGCAAGAGCAAGCTACACAATTTTTTTATGCTGGTATTTATAAAAGTCTATGAGAGTTTTTTTTTCAGTTCCTCATACTTGCCTTACTAACCGACTTCAATAAAGGAGGACGGTTCTATTTTCCACTGTATTTTTTTATGTGTGTTCACCAATTTCTCCGCCAACTGTTGCCCTATATCAAAAATTATTCTTTTGTACGGTAGGGTATACTTCCAATTTGGTCACATTGTCACCAAGTCAGGATCTGATGATGGAAACACAAGAAAATGTAGGGCAACCCTCAAATTTTTTAGGCCCTTATTACGTGCTTCATATTATATTTTTGAATTTGGTTTTTAATGTGATCCACTGTTTTCCGTTTTTTCTCGATATATTCATCGTTTCATTAAATACAAGCAGCGTAACAGATTTAAGTATTTCTTCCTTTTCTGACGAACATTCGCTATAATCATTTGTTCGTTAGCTCGTGGTAATGAACATGTGACTTTAGAGAAACTGCTACGCACTCGTGCTTTGTGAAATCGAATGTTATGAACAAATTTGTACAAACAGTAGTATTTTATTTGGCAGTGTTTGTTAACTGTGTATTAATATCTCGGAGTGTGTGTAGTAACCAGGTATTTACGTTAAGGCAACTGAGAATGGAGCCTCCTGACAAGTAAGCTGGATGGCTCAAACGGTGCTGTCTGTTGTTTTATAATTGGCCATTGAAGTGTAATCAGCAATTATTTCTTATTTCCAGCCTCAGGTGGTTGTAAACAAATACATTTAGCACTTGAATGTAGGTCTAGTCTAGATAAATTGTTTTTCAATTTCAGCGAGACATAGTCCCTTTTATTTGTATAAGTAATTTCCATGTTGAATAATAGTGGTTTGTTCTGTCACTGGCGTTAGAGTTCATTAGCATGGCCCGCTGGGTGTAGACTGGGAGCTATGGGGGCTATCGGTAATTTTAAATTTAACAATACGACTTTTAAGTAGAGGTATTCTTTTTAATACGCTCTTATTAGCTTGGTATGTAAAGGAATCTTTGAACTTGATTTTCATCTACTTCAAAACGTCGCATTAAAATTTTGCAATTTTGCACACTTATCAAGGACCGATGACAAAGCAATTTTTTTTTTTTAAAGTTTTTTTTTAATAAATTTTTTTCGTACTATGCCAACGTTCGACCGCGATCTCACTAGTTCGTAACTACATCTCTACCTACGGCACTACAGCGATAACACAACGTTGCTACAGCGATTATTCATGTTCCAAGCATTTGTTTGCTCTGACAGCTGCAATAACATGCTTAAAAGCTGAATGAAAAACACAAATTCTGATTACTTTTGTAGCAGGTACAACTCAGATCAGACAAACAAAGGAGATATGCCTTAGTACAATTATCGTTCATGTTGAACTGTTTCCGTGTTTCCTTTTTTTTGTCACTATAGCGCTAAACCGTTTGATGCAAAAACTGTAAGTACGGCACACTAATCAATTTTTCACGTACACTAAAAAACACATGCAAAAAATAGGGCAGCAATGTTGTCTTTAGGGTACGTTCGTCTAAGGACATTAAGCCTGAAATTAAATCTAATGCTGCGTTCGCAACTTTGCACCCGCCATACCACCTCACCATGTCTGATGTGAGAGGTACCTGTTAATACTTCAGTGAAATATTAAAAGAAAATGTTTTTTTAGCTTCTTACAATGTTATTGCTGCTGTCAGAACAAATAAATGCTTGGACCGAGTTTAGCGGAAAGGCGGAAACATCTTGAAATGTAGGCAATTAGGCATAGCTTATAAGGCAGCCAAATGGATGGAGGGTTACATGGTAGCGTTGGTACCTGTTGGAGAGTAGAGCATAGGACACGGACACACTCTGCTGCATTTAAAATGGGACATTCAGCACTTATGTAATAATTTAGGTACTGTCTATTTATAGTGGAATAAACTATCTCCCGGTGCTTCGTCACTATTCTTGTCAGGGTTTCGTTAGCGATTGCCACCGGTGACATGACTCCGGATATTGCGTTTTGTTTGTTCATTAAAACTGCTTCGAAATATCGGATAAAACAATTGCTATCGATAATAGTATGAGACTAGAAAATTAGACAAGTTATTTTAATGATAGGTATATCTTGTGTGTTTTTCAGGATCGGCAACATGGACGCAATACTGTTTGCATTGACTCTAGAAGTTGTGTTAATTCAGATGCGAATTTTAGGTAAGGAATTACTGTATTGCCTAAATAAAAGTATTTACTGGTTAGATACGTCTATTTGATAGGTACCTATTGCTTTAAATAGGAACTTACATGCTACACAAACAAAATCGAAAAATCTTGCTTGATGTCAATGGATTCAATGTACTTACACAAAACGCACGTCAAAAAGACAACTGAACAATGTGTACTGCAGACAGCACAGTTAAGTTAAACGAAAAGAGTGTTCAGATCATGTTATCTAATAGGGACGTAGATAGTATATAATACATGTACCTACCTATTACCTACTTATATCAGTACTTGATGTGATTAGGCGTCGATCTTGCAAAACAAATCGGACAGAACTCCAGCGATTCAAGAGATTTATAATAGAGAAAACATTAATAACGGCTTGCCTAATATTATTTGCCTTAAATATTAAAAACGTTTTAAGTATCACCTTCTTTCTACCCTTATATATAAATAAATACTTTTTTTAAATTATTTTCTTTTTTAGACGACTGTACTTTAGACAAGGAACATATTAATCACAAGGAGGCTTTAGGACTTAGGTTAACATACTGCCATCTAGAGGTATAGGTGTAGGTTAGTAGAACAGAGTTTCCACCATATTACCACTTGCAGAGGGCAGCACTGAGCTCCGAGCTGACCAGTGGAAAATTATGACAAAAAATCAGAAGCTTCAGCGTGACAAGCTTGTAAGGGACCGGTGAGTTACTTGCAAGTTTGAATAGATGGCGCAGGTGAATAAAAAATATTTTAAAGTTATTTGCCGAAACAGAAACTTATTTGATCGCAGGGAAACAGTGAAAGACGTGACTAGGCGAACTCTTATCGAATTAGCTGAGAATGGTCAGTGGCTTTCTCTTCAAAATGCAGTTGATGTCCTCAAGCACCAAGCCGATCTTGCTGTATCCATGAGACTTCAATACGAAGAGCTAGTGAGGTATCTAAGATAATCTTCAAAAGCGGAATTGTATCGCTTCCTATGAAAATTTATGAAGTCTGCAGTCCCTAGTACCTACACCCTTGTACTTTACTGCTTCCAGGTCTAAAAAAGCGATCGTTGCAGAGTTCGATGTAAAACGTCATCAATGGGTAATGGAGCTTCGAAATGCTGACCTCAAAACTGCACTTCTTCGGGACAAAATGAATGTGAGTTTCTTTTTTAGCAGTTTTATGAAAGTGCTGAAACAGCGCAGTTCGGAAAATCACGTACGGTTTGCGGTCGCGCAACTTTTCTCACTGAATCTGAACTGAAAGAGAATCGCTTAAAACAGGTAGCCTTAAGGCCCCCGTACGTACGTTTATATTTATATCGTCGATCCAGGGTTTTACAAGAAAGCGTTGTGGTCTCTTTGCATGCCCACGGTATAATAGCTCTAGAATTCATTGCATCCGTCGGTGTCAATCTTTCCGAATTATGTGACGCAAGAGTCTTAAGCATTGCTCTCTCCACTCTATACGACGAAAGTCCAGATATCCACCGTCGCCAGATGAACTTGCTTGGCACATTCCAGGTAGGGTTGCCATACGTCCGGAATTTTCCGGACATGGCCAGGAATTCAGGATTTTGTCTGGAATGCGAGAGGAAATCCAAAACGTCTGGAATTTTAGAAATAAAATTAAAAACACCGCCACACGAGTTCATTATGATGCGAAATATGAACTTTGAAGGAAATGTATCAACATTTCTTTAAGCGTCCGGGATTTTTACCAGTCATTATTTTAATCTGGTAAACTCAATTCCAGGACGATCAACTGAACGCGAACGCCCGGTTAGCGTATGCGGAGAAGTGGATAGTAGCCCGAGCAGAGTCAGTAGAGCTGCAGTACGACGAACCGCGGCCGCCGCCACCGCGCCTCGATCACGAGGACCGCGTGCATCGCGAGCTGCTCAAGGCGTATGCCTTGCAGATTCAGGTTACCTCGCTATTTCCCCTTCGTCCACATTTATAACAATAAATTCATAACCATGCAGCTATGAAATAATATTTTTGTTTTTAAACAGAACCTTTTTTGCATAATTGGCTATGAAACAGCATAGAAAATTATTTTTTCGTGGCTGGTTATGAATTTCTAGTTATAAATGTGGAGTTGATGGGGCAAGTTCTTCCCAGTTTACTAAAGTTACAAAAGATATTGGGTTTCACAAGCTTTGTAGATGTAGGAAGACTAATAGAGTAGGTACGCTCTAAACGTTATGATGGAAGGCAGTGCAACGCTATCACAATCATACAGCTTGGGACGAAACTAAAAACTGCAAGGAACGTAGAACTTACTCGCCATTTTTTGTTAGTTAGCTAGCTCGATGTGGTCGAATATGAAGCAAGCATACTAAGTTACCTATTCACTCTGACCATGAAATTACTTAGATCTTTAGACTTAGACTTGTACTCGTAGCGATGATAGCTCAGTGGTTGGCACGTTCGAATTCAAATCCGAAGGGTGTGGTTTCAACAATCCTAACAATGACCTTGACCTGCTGGTGAAGAAAACATCGTGAGGAAACACCTTAGCTACCACCCTCAAGTTGAAAATCTGTCGCCAAGGACTTAACTGTAACTCCGGCACCTCCTGAGAGTCAGTTCCTATTATAGGTTAGGTGTCTTTACCATCTTCGATCACACCGTCAATTAACATCAGGTGAGCGTTTGTCAAGCCTGTTAACCATTAAAAACTCAGATAACAAAGAAGGCGATAGGTACCTCACTTACAGGTTTTAGTTAGAATACTTACCTACATAAGTGGATTCTTTTTCATTATTCCAGGAACGTGAGGAGGCGGTGAAGTATTGGGAGGATCGCTACGGTGTCGACACAAAGGACATCACTGTCCGGCTTGCCGTCATGCGTGATCAGCTCCGCGTGGCTAGCGCGCGCCATGCGGAGCTTCAACAACTGGTGAACAGAACACCCTTCGTCCACTAAATTCCACAACTAGCTAGCTTCTTTTTAGTGTTCCTTGCCCAAAGAGTGTAAACGGTACCCTAATGCTCAGCCTACGCTGTATGTCTATCCTATCTTTAAACGGTTGTATCTTTCGAATCGTAATAGATAGCCAGTTGAATTTATCACATGCGGCGAATTAACTAAGAAATAATAATAATCAAAAAATAAAAAATAAAGGGGGTCGCTATACAACAAACTTTTTTTTAAATGTATTTTTGTATTTGCTCTAATGTAAAAACCACTGAAGGGAGAATTTTTTCGTTTAGATATACCCTTCTCATATACGTACCTACATGCGTCAAACTTGGTTAAAGCATGGTTAAAGCATAATATGTGTAATAAATTACACATAATGGTTATAGTACACATTCTAAAGTATACCTACAAATAATAAATAATGTCCAAATGCGAGTCGGTTACAAGTTTCTGTTCATCCTACTAGTTCATGGTCATAGAGACTCTCGATCTAAGTACCTATTTATTATCCCTGACAGCGGCAATACGAGTAAGAGGCAATTAAGAGTGGAGTAGTAGGTACAACATAATACTTCAGTGCTTGAGTGCAATATTAAAAGGAAATGTTTTTATTTAGGTAGGTTTTTACAACCTTATTGCAGCTGTCAGAGCATATAAATGAATGGAAATAGTGCTTACAAATGGCACAGACTCCATTTTTCAATTACGTTTTGATGTTAGATATGATGTCACGTGTTTATGGCAATGAATCTTATGTGAGTGAGATAGAGAATAAAGACCCTGAGTATGTAGTGACACAACTGACATAGTTATCTTATTTTCAGTTTGACTTGCACGAGGGTGAGATCCGCGGGTGGCTGACGTTCAAACGAGAACGCGCGGCGCGCATCGCGCTTCAGGAGCATCTACGCGCTTCAGCCACTCGCATCCAAGCTTGGTGGCGCGGCCAAATGGTGCAGCGCGCACTCGGGCAATTCAAATACTTGAGAAACGTCAAGAAATCTGGCAATAAAAGTAAAAAGAAGTAGGATTTTGTTAGTGGTTGCCGTGAGAGATCATAACCCCTGAGAATAAATGTATTCGCGCCTCGGCTACGCATTCAGGGGGTGGGTAGTGATACCACAATCCCAAACCAAAATCATTCTTTTGTAAATCTTACAATGAGCTTTGTCTCACTCACTCACTTAATGAGAGAGCAAGTTAAAATTCAATGCAAGATTATATAGAGCCTCTCGCATTTTAGCAGTCGGGTAAAAACCGCTGAGCATAACTTAAACTCAGCTAGTGTACCTACCTATCAGTTATAAAATACAGTTAAAAAAGCTCATAAAATATTATGATAATACCAGTTTAAACAAAACTATAATTAAAATAATAATGAAAACCAAACCAACGCCAACGTTAAAAAAACATGTCGTCTACTTTTAGAAAACATTATTTGGTCGTCTATGATTGTACCTCTTATTTTCTTTGTGTATCTACTTACTTACTTTCGAGTGTTGTTGTGTAAATAATGGTGTGCAGGTACATATATGAATATACCGAGGTGAAACCTGTGTTTTCGTGTTGTTTCCAAAGCTCTATCGAAGCTGCTAGTAAAGTTCCACCACTTTAGGGCATGACTTGGACTTAACCGTGACTTATTTGACGACAGTTAATAGAACCTGAAAATATTTCAGTACTGACACCGATAAATGCACATGTACAAGACGTGCACACGAACGTAATTTTAAGTGCTTACCTACCTATTTATAGATAATTATCAATATAAAAAACTAACTTCATCAGAACTGGACCAAATTAAAATGGGACCAAATGGGAACACCAACTTTCAAATAAAAGAAGAATCATCAAAATCGGTTCACCCAGTCAAAAGTTCTGAGGTAACAAACATTTAAAAAAACAGTCGAATTGCTAACCTTCTTCTTTTTGGAAGTCGGTTAAAAATAAATGTTACATGATATTTCTATTCTTATTCTACTTACCAACCAGCAACTCAAATAAGAAGATATATTTGGCGCCACCAGCGCAAAAACAACCAACACCAAAAAAAAAAACGGTGGAAAGACAATTTATCCACGCCCCGTGCTAGTGCCGCCCGCCCGCTGGTGAAAGTACCTACCACTCGAGCGGGTGGGTGTTCGTACGATGCCAACCACGCGGCGCGGCGCGCGAGTCGGGTCCCGGGTGCAGAAGGTGGAGCCATGGAGCCATTGTTTGCCAACGCCATCTATTGGGTCATTCTGTAAATTCTTTTTTAAATCTGCTGTCGGAAAATCTCCCATCATATAAAAAATCAAGTACTCTGTTTATCATCAGTTTAGCCCTTTTTGCATATTTGGGCAATTCTGTCCTTTCAAAAAGTCCATTAGCCCGAAAATGAAATATCGAGCTGGCAGCACTGAGAGACTGTCAGTGTCACTGTCAGTCGCAGTCGCACTACTTGCTTGTTGCTTGACAGTTGACTTTGATTGATCATTGAATTGAGTCGAGTAAAAAGCCAGTCGTCGAGTCGAGTCGCACGCTCTTGTTTGTCGTGGTTAGCGGTGTTTGTAAATTGTAAAACGATATTCCGAAAGTTTTATTTCCGCAGGAAAACTAGACAATACTGAATTATATGACTTGGTTTGTTAGCAATAAGCTGAATATTTTGCAAGGTGAAGTGCTACTAAACGAACTGTGGAGGTATTGATCACGTTCTGCGTTTCGTGAAATTCTCAATTCTTGGAAAGTTGGATTGCCGCTCACGAGTTTCGGTAAGTAATACTTTGGACATATAACTTAGAAAATACAGTTCTTGCAGACAATCCTATCTGCATATTCGTTACTGCTAGTGTGTACTATTTATATTATTTAAACATTCATTTACTTAAATAAGTTTCTGCATTACACATTCGCATCACACACAATTTCAAGAGATTACTTTCATTGCATTCACACCTACTTTCATTCATGCTTGTTCGAAAAATGTATGTTCTATCTCACTGCTCACAGGCTTCCTTGGGTTGTATCATAGTTTTTCAAAATTGCAATCTCAAAACACAAGTTTCTCTTAATATTTATAGTAAGTATAGGTATTCAAATTTTTATACCAGAATTTTATTATTCTACCCACACAAATTAAAATGATCCCTCTAGACCTCTCTGTGAAGGTTTGACTTTAGTTATCATTTTTACAATGGCACATTCTTAGATTAAAAAAGTATTCTATTAGATTTTTGCAATATACTGCTAAAGTCACCTATATTATAATTAGTTACAGTCCTTTTAGACTACATTATTCAAAGATTGAAATTTGAACTTTGGTTTTGTTGAATACTCACTCATAAATATCAGTCAGTTCACATTATTATAGTTGTATTATGTGTAAGGACTTGTATGGACCTACTTACAGTATTCTAGGAAAACAATTTTGTTATAACATGTACGAGTACAAACTAAATAACTAACTCAAAAAAACTGATTCTTCTACCTGCAAGTACCTACCTACATTGTTTGTCATTTGTTTTAATCTTAATTGAGGGTTTAATTATTTATTTTTAAAGTGAATATATATAAATAAATATTCCGTGAATATTTCAAGCGTCTACCTATTGCCGTTATCAATATCGAGCAAAAAAATCACGTTTGTTGTGGAGCCCCCTTAAATATTTATTTAATTCTGTTTTTTTTTTGGGGCCGCAACAGGTATACATCATTTATGAAAATTTTAACTGCCTAACTATCACGGTTCATGAGATACAGCCTGGTGACAGACGGACGGACAGCGGAGTCTTAGTAATATGGTCCCGTTTTACCCTTTGGGTACGGACGGAACCCTTATAAAACAGTTTTTCGAGTTTTTTTAAAGCAAAACTATTTTATATTAAGTAAGGAGATAGAAAAAAAAATTAAATATAAGTAATATCTTTTTTCTTTTCTGTCACCCTATATAATATCAATACATAAATTGCTTTATCTGCAAAGATAATGCCAAATAGTATTGTTTGGGAGTAGGGCTCCCATACAACAAACTTGATTTTTTTGTTCGATATTGGTAAAGGCAACAGGTAGACGATTGAAATATTCACAGAATATTGAGTTAAGTATATTATTCACTTAAAAAAAAAAAAAAGTTTTTTTTGCCATTTTTATAGATAATGGTATGGAAACCTTCGTGCGCGAGTCCGACTCGCACTTGGCCGGTTGTTATTTATATAGAATAGATCTACGTTTCGCCACCAACTCGCATGATGGTCAACTTATAACAACCCTCTTTTTGCGACGGGGATCAAATCACCATCCTTTTATTGGCAATTCAACCAACCATCTAAGGACTTCAGTTCTCATTACTGACACAAATGAAAACAATACACGTAAATACCTATAAATCTACGTGTACGTACTTGTGTCTTGTATTTTATTTTAAATGGACAACAAACAACTGCTAACCGACACAATAGATATGAGATATATATACACAAAAGCCATATAGAAGTTTTCACTACAAACTAAATGCCCTATTGCAACACCAACTTGAGCCTGGATAGATAAATAGTATTCGAAAAACAAACATTCTATGTCTTTAACATGAGAAATAATAAGTTAATTACTAGAAATAAAAAGAAATAAATAACAGCCAAATTAAAATTATATAAAACCGTACCGATTCAATGATTATTTTTATGCTATTTTGCCATTTTGCATTGCCATTCTACTACAGGTAAGTACTACACTGGTCTCCCAACAAAAATTAAGGGTCCCTTCACGACTACCTAATTTGAAGACTCCCTCATCATTTGAGCTGTAGAAGCTCGCTACAAAGCGACATCAGTACCGACTCCCGCGCACCGCGCCGAGCCTGTACTGCAGCAATTAGTGCGTTAATCGCACTAGCTCGCCGCACGGTTGATGCAACTGTGTTTCCCAGAAGCCGATCACTGGAGCTCGCGAGGAGCGGCAAATTGCCGGCAGATATGTGTGCCGCCGGTCCGTAATTGCAAAAATCACTCGCTCTGCTGCGAAACAAGCTCGCGCTCCTTGTATTACAAGTACGACTCATGTGTGAGACAGCCGCCCGCCCGCTCGATGCGTTGCCGGCTTGAGAAGTATATCATACCCGTTCTGCAACTCTTGAACCTATTCAGTTTAATTTACTCGTTATAATGGCAATTTGCGTGTTTCTTCTATGGATACAGCGTTTTCATTTTATTTCAATCGTCTTGGTAATGCCGCTTAATTAAGTAGTTAACATCTCATTTGTTTGTAGCGTGTCTCTTAGCAGTTAAGATGCTTATCTAGTACGAAATTACTTATCTCAAGTATTTTCAAACCTTCAATAATTACTTACATAAATTTAGAAAAAGAAGATTAAATAAAATTATCAATTTAAAAGGCCGGCCGACAGAAAAAAAAGTTTCTATAAGTATATGTACTAGATTTTCATGAAATTTCTATGGGGTTATCTGAAAGTATAATATCCAAGCAAATAAAAAAAAAACGGTTGTTAATGACGGAGTTCAGAGGTTACAAACATTAAAAAAAACTAATTGAGAACCTCCTCGGAGAAGTCGATAAAAAAAGGATATATACCTATTTTTGTAAAGGTTGGTGCGACCCAGAATGTGTTTTGTTTGACTTTCGATACTAAAAGCAACTATGTACCTACTACTAACCGGCATTTGTGTCGATGGGCGCAAGCCAAAGATATATCGTCATTAGCACAAGCATAGTTTTACGACAACCAGTTAAGCTATATAATAGCAAAGGTTCAAGGTATGAAGATCTCTCTAGGTGTAAAATGTAAGCAATGCAAACGTAAAATTATTTTTCCTAGAATTACCTGGCTTCGCTAAAATCTATATTCGAAAAGTTATCCGCGATAAAAAGTGTCGAGGCTACATCGACTACATTGGTTTTCTGAGAACAGTCAGGCTATCTAGGGCCTGTTACTGTACAACTGCCGATTCTACGAACACTTTACAGGTTTTTTTCTTGGCGTGCGATCATCGGTGCATGACTTTCATTGTCCTGTGATGATTAAATTATTTGGAATCAATTTGTATACCGTTTATTTAGTACCTATATACCTAATTAACTAATGCACATTAAAAGTGTCTCCAATTCCTTTGAAAATAAACTAGCCAAGTGCGAGTTGGGCTCGCGCACTGAGGGTTCCGTACCACCACAAAATACAATAATAATCGATAAAAAACCGACATCAAAATTAGTTAAATGTGTCATTTGGATCCCGGTGAAAGAATTGATAAGGTCATCTAAGTAACGAAATTACCGGTTATGCTTAGTATGACGTACATTCTTTTCTTTAGGTAAGTATATAGAAAATAATAAATAAAGACTGTTTCCCGTTTATATTTAGTGCCAAACAATATGTTGGGCATCTGCGTTCTGTGGTATTTAAGGGGCAATAACACTGCATGTTTAATATCTACCGCAAAATGTACCGACACCACAGAATAGATGGATAACTACTATTCCTAGTAGTCATCAATATATACAGTTATTTAACCGAGAAGTCTAAAAATTATTGTGTACAATGAAAGACAGCCTCATTAACCCTGCTGTTATCATAATCCTTGGACTTTCTAATAATGACAATTGCTTTTTTTCTATTCGTACCGGTTTCTTCGTACTTTACTAAGAATCTTAACTGAAACAATAGTCCAAGGACTGCGGGTCGGTGACTCGCACCTCTGTCACGATATAAAGTGTAATTGCTAAATTGATTGTCTATTGTATGATTAATTGCCTTTCCACAGAAGCTTGATGTTGATAGGCCTGTGGTTTTGGCTATTCTCGGAAATGTCTAAACTTGCTTTAGATGGCTGTTAAAAGTATCGACATCGTTAATAGGATAGCCGAAGCGCATTTTGAAACGGTGTCTTACACGTGCTTCACATTACAGACGCAAATTGATGTGTTTGCTCACTCGCGTTGAACCGGTGCGCGGTGTCATGACAAGGCCTGTTTTTATTTTAATGTGGACCAAACAGTTGCATTTA
This sequence comes from Agriopis leucophaearia, assembly GCA_949125355.1. Classification (NCBI taxonomy): domain Eukaryota; kingdom Metazoa; phylum Arthropoda; class Insecta; order Lepidoptera; family Geometridae; genus Agriopis; species Agriopis leucophaearia. The sequence goes on from OX421264.1 coordinate 10,829,448, forward strand.
TTATGTACTTGTATTCTTTAAAAGTTGACGTGATATTTTCCCATAATTATTTGCACCAGCCCGAAATGGGGCTGCCAAAGGCGCGCGGTTATCTTTTTCGCACATATTCAACATTTTTGAAAATATAATAATCACTGAGTTAGAACCTAAACAAGTAAATTAATTTATAAAAAAATATAACCCGACTGCATTGGATAAATAGTACTTGATTCCACCTCGCTCACCCTTAACCTCATATGGTCCGCACTTTAACCATTCCAATTAATCAACGTTCTGACAACGTGTAAATGAATTAGTAGAAACCACCCACTATCCTAATAATTAATACCTAATACTGGTTTTCCAGAATTAATCAATAAGTAATTAGGTTGCGCAACCATTATATTCCAGAACACCTTTGTATTGTAATTTATGGAAACTATACCTAGAACCAAAACCGGCCGGTGTTACTTGAGACTGCGAAGTACTTCCTGAGTAGATAGGTTTTGCGTAAACTTTTACAGTCCATTGACTTTTCGACATAAACCGCATTGCTGTAAAAAACTACAATTATGCTATTTTTATCGTGAAAATGCCTCCTCTCCGTCTGTATAAGGGAACGTACCCATACTACGTGACCCGTTCAGGGGGAGTCTTTAAAATACCAAGCTTGGTCACAATGTTTAGGATTTCGTTACGTATTCCATATCTTCTAGGGAAATCTCGCGCTTTTTCAAGCTAAATATTCAAATAATGCACGCACTCTTAGCGTCACGCTGCAAGCCCCGTATTAATAAGACAAAGATGAGCCAATTCTTTTTTTAAACTTTCTGTATGTAAAAAATATTTATAACCATATTTATGGAAACGTGAAAACAAGAAGGAATGTCAAATTGTTTAAAAAAAATGGGTCACGTAAAATGTTTTTTTCCTAACTAGCGCGTATTGTTTCCAGTGTAGGTAATTATTAAGATTTCTGGAAAAACAATTTTCTGTTTGATGCGTAAACCGTTACTCGGAACATGACTAAACGACGCGACCGCGACGGTTTAAATGTACTACACGGACGTTTCGACGCTACTGTGAACAGAAAACTGGGCCAATGAGACAGTATTTAATAAACTTATCATATAACTGTGATATTGTTACATCGTTTACTTTCACATACAGTTTGAGGTTACTGAGTCATGTTTTCCGAGTAGAGACACAGAATAAATTGCAACCAGTGTAAAGATCTGTTTAACACAGTTCCCTTATAAATAGAGTGTTTGGGTACTCCGCTCGAAACAGTTTTCAAACGTGCAACCTTGAAACACGATAATCTCATTCATAAAAGTCCGGAAGGTGAAGGTAAAAAAGTTTGTGACGCATACTTCAATGGATGAGACTTCGATGTCGTAAAAAGATTACTCGACTGACTTGTCCACATTTCATACTTCTATCATAAATATTATCTCGCTTGTTCTGCATCGCCGAGTATGCTCTCAACTCTGCCAACAATGAGAATTTGTGGTCTCAAATTCTCATGAGTGTGAAACCAATGTGTATTTTGTCTTTTTTATGTTTCTAAATAAAGACGTTTAACGTATTTTACCAAAAAAAAAACTAAAACTCGACTGCAAAAGTAGCTTAGGAGTAGTCCGGAGACTTTAAGAAAAGACGAACGCAATGAAACTTTGCACTCCAAAATCTGTTAAGCCGCTTAGGTGGTAGGAGTATAGAAACAGGCAAACATGCATGCATATACCTAAAAATATTACCCTACTTTTGGGCACTCGGGAAGAAAAGGGAGGGAACTATAATAGGTATGATGTACAAGTCGGTTTTCTAAAAGATCTTATAAAAATAACTGTTTTAAACTATTACCATTATTCACTACAGTTATATGATTATTTATCGTGATAAGGTTGTGAATGGAGTTCACGATATTTCGGCACATGCACCGTGTTCACGAGCAAACTCACATGGCAATATTGAAGTCGGATAACAAAAAATGTATATGTATTATTCTAAATGATGTTGTTTTGTTACCAGGATGGTGGTATAGCCAAGATGTGGTTGAAAGCGGCACTGCTGCTGTCGTGCGCCGGCTGTGCGCTCTCAGCCGGATACTGCTCCGTGAACACCTTCTCCACCAACTCCACGTACATGCAGTTCACCAAGGAGCCGGTCCCTGCAGAGTACGGCTTCGAGGACAAGTTCAAAAGCATTCATTGCTGTGTTAAAGGATACAGGAGCATCGAATGGTAAGTCACTTTCATTGCAATATGACATCGAAATGAATTTGTAAACTATTTGTCTATTCTTTCTATTAAATGTGTGCAACCATCTATATGTACTGATTGGGTGAAAGCTATTTTTAACCGACTTCCAAAAAAGAGGAGGTTCTCAATTCGACTGTTTTTTTTTTAAATGTTTGTTATCTTAGAACAATGGTTCTTAAACTTTTTGTAGCCACGGACCACTTTTAATGTTTCAGTAACACTACGGAACCCTTGCGAAGAGAATTTTAAAATAAGAAAACAGTGTTACTTGACAATTACTTGATTATTGGTTTTGTTTATTTAAATAACAGAACTGCATACTTCAAACGAATTCTAGTAAATAAACCTTGGGAATGTGGACCCCTAGCACTCGCGACATGGACCCCAGTTTAAGAAACCCTGCCTTAGAATTTTCGACTGGGTGAACCGATTTTGATGTTTTTTATTTATTTGTAATCTGGTGCTCTCCGTGTGGTCCCAATTCAGTTTGGTCCAGTTCTGTCATTTTTATGAAGTCGATTTTTTATATTTATAATTATATATCACCTTTTATATCTTTTGGACGATGGTGGCCGTTTGATCCTCGGCCCTGCACCAATGACTTATTTAATACTTAAATAAATTATATGCAGTTTCAATGCCATCGCTCTAAAACGGTGAAGGAAAACATCGTGAGGAAACCAATATGTCCATAAAAGTTCAAATACATGACATTCACCAACATGAATTGGCCAGTATGGTGGATTAGAGCCCTCCTCTCTCTTTGAGCCCCAGAAGTGGGGACACGATAGGCTGAACTGTATAAATTTCTTAAGTATTTCGTGAACATTTTTCCTTTAAATTTTCACAAGGCAAAATTAATTGACGTTCTATTAATAGATATAGATTACCTAGTAGTAAAAAAATCAATTCACTGTAGGTGTAATTAAAAACATGTCTAAAGAAATAAAATTATGGCACAATAAAAGACTTTTCTTAAGCTATGATTTGAAAAACCTAGGGGGTCTACCATGTTTGCTTAAGAAGTGTTAAGTGAACATAATCTTAAATATCATTCGAGTATTACAAGCGTAAACAAACACTTTCTTGTATCCGGGTGGATACGCGAGCAAATCGATTTCAATATTTGATTCTGTTTAAGCCGAACTAATAAATAAACGTAAACGTACATATGTTCGCGAACAAAAAATTATATCCAGCGAAGCTCTCCGTCGAGCGACAGACGTCGGACAGGTGCGAGATAAGCGTGGGGCTTCTCGGAAACTGTGCTCATTGTGCGCAAAAATAATGATTAACTGGCTATAGGTACGACAAAGGATGCTGCTTCTGCGACAATTGGCAGGGTACATCTTAATGATGTAGTATCGAACAGGATTATATAAATAGCCAATTTCCCAGGCAACGTGGGAATATTATATGAGTACCTACTCGTAGAATGTTACGATAATCTTTAACATTATCGTAACATTCTGTGGATTATACAGAAATGTTCGGATATTGCTGATAGTAATTATTTCTCAGATCAAACAAACAAGGGTGATACCTATGCCTTAAAGGTACAATTATAGTTTGTGTTTAAATGTCTCCAATTTTAAACCCCGACGCAAAAAGAGGGTGTTATAAGTGTAACGTTGTATCTGTGTGTCTGTGGCATCGTAGCTCCCAAACGGCTGATCCGATTTTGATTTGTTTTTTTAGGTTTGAAAGTAGACTTGATTAAGTGTTTTTTGGTATGATTTAAGAAAATGTGTTCAGCCGTTTGAAGATTTATCGGCTCTTTTAACGAGGTTTAAAAAATATATTTATACACTTGTTCATACATTTTTTCACTGGTGTACGGCTCACTTACTTATTTTTAACGCACACTAAGTAACTTGTAGCAACATCAATGAAATAAGTAATAGTCCACAGTAGTCCACATGCAAAAAAATATATGGCGCGAATGTCGTGCTGGGATGAGTTCGACCTGGCATCAAACCTGATTCTTGCCAGATGCGTTCGCACCCGCCACGCCACGTCACCATATCTCCCTTGTTTGACTGATCTGAGACTTATTTGTACATGCATAGACATTCCAACTTAGTTTATCCTCATGTGGAAAGGTGAATAGGCAGCTCTGCCGTGATTCAACCAAACCAATTTTTTTTTCATAACAGGAAAGCCGCAAAATTCCTTCTTTTACATACAGTCTATATTCTTGGCCCTTGTCATGCAATACTGCCCTTCGCACGGCTGTTTCCACTTTTCCAGTTAGAGTTGTTTCCCGGAAAATGACAATCAATTGATGGAGCGATTTTTATCTGATTATACACAGTTGCGTTCTATGAACTACCAAGATGCATGCAGCCGTGTAATTCTGACGGGAATCCTTTCGGACGGGAAAAATCGATTAATATCGATTTTTTATGGGACCACCTCCGAAGTATGAAAACCAAAAAAATACATCAAAATTGATGATTGGCGGAGTAATCGCGTAACAAACAAAATACATACAGTCGAATTGAGACCCTCTTCCTTTTTTGAAGTCGGTTAAAACTGTAAAATTAAGATGTCATTGGAACTTTAACTGGCCCCAATCCATAAGTAAAAAAAATAAAAAAATCAGAGGCAACAAACCTTTAAAATTGGGGCAAATTACTGAAAGCTTTTTAGATTACAAAATGTTTAATTGCTCCGCATTCATTTCAGTGAAGTAAATGTGGGTGGCGGAAAACCCGACATTCAATAAAAAATATTTGTAATGAGTAATTTTGTCCTTCCGAATGAGAATACACAAAATTAAATGTCACTTAGCAGCGTTGTGAGATGAATATTAACCGTACCAATACGAATGTGACGTCGGATGACGTATACACATGTCGATTGTATCAGAAACCACTAGTGATGCAAATTTTTCCTTATTAAATATACTGTGAAGTTTTGGCGGTAACGTAAAAAATACATGTCGCCTAGTTGTGTTATTTTGTTTAACTTCTGGATATTCGAGTGTTAATGTGTTATAATGGTGAATTAGTTATGCTCGAGTGTAGAAAAGTGATATAATGAGGTTTTACGTATTGTTTCCAAAACTTCACAGAAGCCTCTAGTAGACTCCAGTCTATGGCATGTCCTGACCGTAACTTTGCTTTGCTGACTTGTTCGGCGATGTTTAGTGAAACTTGTAAATATTTTGAAACTTGACACTGGCGAATGCACAAAACGTGTGACGCCAAAATCATTGTAATAGAAATATAGAAAAAAAGTAAGTTCGTATACTGTGAAGATAATCTCTTTGCTTATAATCATACGAGCATCTGATTTGCGTGAACAGTCTCTAATCCTTTCTGTAAAGGTTATCATACAGACGTGAGTGCACCTGGTGCGAAAACAAGTGCGGTTCTGAGAAACGGTGATTGTAAGTCTCCGACGCGGCGTTCACGTCAATCCGACCAACGCGTGCGTGCCGCGGCCACATCGTACACAAACTTTTTATTTAAAACTAACATAGTGCTATTGCCCGCGACTTGACGTACTGTTACGTACGTGTAGATTTTCATAAAAACTTTCAACCCCTTTTTCCTCCCTTAATCCCGACCCTAATAACATAGCCTATACTTCAATCTGGTCATAGCTAAGCATATTCGTGAAAACCGCATTTAAATCCGTCCAGTGGTTTAGGAGATGTGCATGGACAAACAAACGTTTGGTCGGCAACGTATTTGTGATGCGTCTGGTGTTACAAGTATCCATAGGCGACGGTGACTGCTTACCATCAGGCGGCCCGTCTGCTTGTTTGCCACTTATAGCATGAAAAAAAAAACTAACAAACAGACAAAAATTATAAAAAACGTGTTCAGCTGCTTATTTTAAGACGTGTGTATTTTTTTTTCATACATCGCAATTACAGATTTTTTTATCTCCACGTTTTTATTATATTTATAGATTATAATCTCTAGAAAATATGATTTACGCTTAAAAATATAGCGACGTGTTGGAGCTAATCTCATTAAGAATATTTTCGTCCGTTATCAGTGCAAAACAAACTATAATTATGTTTTGTAAATAGTTGTGAACAATATCGCTGTACATATCTTTGTTGATATAAGCTTATACACTCCAAAAGGACTAAATTCATTTGCGTGACTCAGTCCGCTTGTGATATGGAACTCTAGACAGTCGAGCCGGCGGATTATGTCATTATCCACTTGTTTCAACTTGTTAAATTGCAATAACATCATCACGCACTACAGAAAACTTCTGAGAAATGAGTTAGTCGGTGGTGCAATTATCGATTTTGGTTCATGTGAGAGTTGTTAGGAGATTTGCAGTAAACCTTGAACGGAGTCAATGCCCCATGCTGGTCTCGACGCTGTCAGTCTGCGCCCATCCCATGGTCCTCCAATATTCGTTATAAATCATCTCGATATTTTGTGATAAAAGCGTTATGTTTTCTATTTCTTGTATAATTTTCGTAATCTTGTTCAGAGACAGAGATGACCTCATAATGCATCCAACCCCATATGTTATCGGGACTTGTATAACGGTGATTCACTTTATAATCCTCCACAATCCTGAATTTGATCATATTCAGCGCTTACATCGATGTAATAGTGGGATATTACTAAATCGATGAGCGCTTACTATCCAATTTCATTCTATGTTGAAATTAATGAGTTAATGTTGAATTCATTGCGATCATTTCAATTAATTATGTTCTGACAGGTTTTAAATTTTTATACATTACTAGCTACCCGCCCCGGCTTCGCACAGGTGTAATGAAGAAAATAAGTACAGCTATTTTCGATTTTTCAAGTTTTTCTATGAATCTTTTCATATTTTTATTTTCATAAAAATCTATTATGGACTATTACGAACATTTTCAAACAAAATATAGCCAAATCAGTTCTCAATAGATTCCCTTTCCTTATCATGTTCACACCCGTTTACGAAATTAAGTGTCATTACCCCGCGACATTATTATTTTGCTATAACGACAGCTACGCATGTCGGTCTTGCCGGTGACAATTCCTAGAATCTTGAAGGTAATATTGTTGCGTAAAATATTTTAAGCTGTACAATACATAAATAAGTGCGTATAGCAATCATTTCGAAGAATTCGTAACAGGCATAATGTCGAAAGAGTTATACTAAAATGATTATGCAGCTTTTACCATGAGTTTAGTTAACCCCTGTCGAACAAACTACACCTCGTTAGTTTGAAGTGATCGTTCACCTGTTTCCCGCTCTCCCTTTTTGTAGTTTTACGATCCTGTTGTAAAGCAGTATAAGGTTTTATAAGGCTGTTCTATCCGTCAGTCAAATATGTAGGAGCGAGAGTGACCGTCTCACTGGCTCGTAATAAATCCAGCCTGCCGGAAAGATGAGCGGGACCCGACTGCCTGGGAACTTTTATTTTATAACCACACTTTTACTTTTATGCTAAACCACAAACGTTTTCGAACTAATCTTCCACAACTTATCGCCTTTTCACTTAAAAAAAGCCGTGCAAATCCGCCGCTCATTGCATTTACATTTGCGGGTTGATCGTACTCTTGATAAAAATGGTTTTTCAATACGCGTCAATTGGCCGACGTTAAATCTTATCAATATTCGTGTCATACGTCTCGAAATTCTCGGTACGCCTTTCGTGCGAACTCGGTGCTGGCGATTTTTTGTCACGTCTGGTTGCTATCAGGACATATACCTAGATGATTAGCGAGAATTGAGAAGTAACATGATTGATTCTCTAATGCGCTTTTTGAAAACATCGTGCTGCGTATTCATTTTTTTCTTCAAATTACCGAAATAATTGTACCATACTAAGTAAGTATAAATAACATGAAATTCTGGCAGTTTCGATACGATTATTATTTAAAGGTTTTGGTTTTGTGATTAAATAAAACCCGCCGCCATCGCCGCAGCCTCTATGGCCTCGTATTTTTACCGAAATCACCTCATGAAATCCTTATTGGAAGTCGTTTTATGGTATTACACTGATATTTTTGCTAAATATCTGCTTTGGAATGATACGGATCTTTTTTAAGTGAACTTCGGGTATTCTTTCTGTTTTCATTTTAATTACTGTTTATACGAAGTTATGTTGTCTCATTAACTGTACGAAACATATTTACAATCTACTGCGTGTTCGGTTATTCACACTAAATAAAATTTAAGTATGAAACAGCCGATGTTTTTTCTCGAGTTGTTTATAAATTATGAGTAGGTTCAATGATATCCTCAATTATTTCCGTTGTCTAACTGAATATATATTTACCCCGTATATTAGAGGACCGAAAAGTTACCTTACCATGTCCATGTTCTCAACTTCTGTCTCCAAATATCTTCATGGTAGTTGTAACATTTGATAGAATTGAAATATATGATAGAGATTGTGTCACAGACGCGTTTACCGTTGGTTCATTCTTATTTGGTTGACAAAGGGCTTGGTAGCGGTGCTCGGTCTCGGGTGCGCGCTGTGAGTGTACCTGGCCGGTCGCGGCCGGTATCTGCGAAGGTATCGCACGTCGCGTCGCCGCAAACCTGTATTGTGGCAGTTTCCGGGAAGGCTCTTTGTTAGTCGCCGCGGCCCCTCTCGCCTGCCTGGCCTGCATCGCGCTGCCTTACTGCAGCGCTGCTATGGGAACGATCTCTCTTGCGACGCGTCTCCTACATGTGTTCACTGTCACAGTTTTATGTTTATTGGAGAAATAGTGTCATTAGGTTGAGGTTTTATGCGGAATATGGCCAAGTCACGTTATTAGTCACTAGCCCTCTTACTGATAATATTCAATAACATCATACATCAACTTTTATTTACACCTGCAGATAAAGCGAAACCCTCGCGAACAATCAAACGAGCAAATCTTGAATGACCAACAGGCAACAAGGTTGGTTATGTTGCTGCTTATACAGCTGCTGTTGAATTCTGAAATGATAAAATAACCCTTATCTTATGAGGTCAATTTACCGCAAAACGCTGATCTTTTTCATTGTAGACTTAACGGGAAGGTGATACCCTTAACTTACCGCAGTCTTTTGGCTCACCTACAAAGAGATAAGAAATGCACAGCCTAAAGATTCAGAATTGATTATATATACCTACTTGCAAAACGTGCTTTGATTCAAACTTTAAAGTGTCATGTTTCTGATAAACAAGTATGATTTCAAAATGACGTAAATCGTGCAATTTACACTGCTCACACATTGTTATCACAAATCGTTGATGTGTCAATTTCTAGAGGTTTCCAAAGTGTCCGTCCCGGTGCTCCTAATGAAGTGGCCATAAAACACACAAAACAACCATAGACATCCCACTGGGCCCAAATAAAAACCGACAGCTTGTCCTGACACGTTCAAACGACTCGATTTGTTGAACCGATTATTTTTAAAGCCCCTATTTAAAACTGCCCGTGAGCAGGTAGGAGTTCACTTTGTTTTACAAATCGTTGATCAGCTTATCGGATTACAATCGTGCAGGAATATTTTTGACATGCAAGGTGCATTCTATGATATTGTCGTCTTTTGTTTTATCTTATTCCGCAGCATTCATATTTTGATCAGCAATTTCTTTTGCCTAACAACCAGCAGGGTATCGTCGTGGTGATTAACACCAGTTTTGACTTAAAATAAACCCAGTTTAGGTTATGTCTCCACGATCGAATGCAGATTTATACATTGTGCATCCAAACCGATGTTTTATGAAGGGGATGCTCGCAAGCGCTCGGCGCGCGTCTGCACTGCACACAACGGCCCGGTTTATTTATCTACCATATAAATCTCCCTCGCCTGCATACCTATTATTCTCTTTCCCCTCGATTTGAGTGTGGAATACAATAATTCCTTTGTAAAAGTTTTTTGTTCACATATTTCATTGTAGTTATTACAGTGAGACAAGGTCCACTCCCGGGTGAATAGGCCGCTCAATTATTTTGTTGTGTCCCCATCCCAACACGAGAGGTTCTCGCTTTCTAACAATGCTGATGCGGAGATGAGATGTTTGCGCAACATTTCGTCACGGTGCATTATTTTCTACTCTTGAGGTATTAGTACATGATTATATAGCTCACACTAAACAACATAACGTGATCAATGCTATGTCAAATTCTTGATGTAAAATTTAGAAACCACTAAATCTACTTAGGTCATCAAACATCTCGGCGAGTTCATTACTTTTTGCAAATAGACAGTTGTCTAGTCGTGCGAATACGTGGTTTCAAAGTTCAATAGTTTATTAATTCAGCTATTTTGATTCATGATACCGTGTCTGTCAAGTAATTCAGCCGCGTGTTCCACGTGTTGCTTTAGTATGCTAGACGATATGTAATAGGATCCAGAGTTCCATTCATAATTTGCCGTTTATAAAGTAGCCCGAGGTGGAACGAGCGTTCACATTCCGGGACGGTCGCCGAATGCCTCACAAATTAGTTTCCATAGCATCTCGCTACCTGGATGTCTCGTCAACGCGTATCTCACGATCATTATCCGTCTCCTCTGATCTCTTGTGACAGTTCGCTGTGACATTGATGCCTCTTATTTCGAGCCTTAGTTTTTACCGCGACATCCTTTTAAAATTTAATGATAATGAGATTCGTCAAATTACAAATTGTAATATGATCAGGTCGACGCTCGTGTGCTCATGTTTTAAGCACCACTTAGTGTGTCTATTTTCTCGGAACAAATATTCAAAGAGGGCATCGTCCATGTGTAAGACAGAAACGCGTGACAGCAAGTGTAGGTAATGGCCGCGAGCCCTTCGGAAAGCCTGCGGAGTGTGATTCCGAGCGGAAATGTCAGTTTGTCGAGATCGAAAGGCTGCTGCCCGGTGACCAGACACCGCCTCGGTTCACACGCTGGTGTCTTTACTTCACAAATACTCGAGCGTTTCTATTGGAATAGGCAATATTGACATGACATGGTCGTTGAGTGCGACGATCTTTTGAGTTCATCTGCAACATGGGCGAACGTCGATAAAATAAGATTTGGGGAACTTTTTGTGATCATGTTTTTGGATAATCCGGTTAATAAGTGATTTTGCAAACAGCATTGAACAAACATACGTAGATAAAAGTAATTTCATTTACGAAGCTAAGTGTACATGTGTCAAATCACGTCAGGAGTGATCTAATACAATGTCTCGAGACCACCGTGTCAGACGTCAGCGAAGAATGTCGCAGGAAACCTGACACCCTCACTTCGGGAGCAACGACGGAGACATGCATATTAAACCATTTTATTATGAACAAGGTGTCATAACAAAAATGTATTCTACCTATTGATGTATCTGATATTTAAAGGTAATCGAAACAAGGAATGTTGTTTTTTTGCAGCGAGGCTCCGGTGCGCATACAGAATGCTCGATTTGATCGTGTCAAAGCTCCGGACTGACGTCGAAACTTTTAATTCTGATTCGCATAATTCATGCAACAATAGACATTGCACAGTGGTCGATGTGTTTCGAGAAATGTGGCGCGGGCTCGTTATGACGCCGGCGCACGTCCGTCAAATGGCTTCATCGGGGAAATTAACATTCGGGCAGCATCTCGAGTCGCGCCGGGCTCGAACCACCCGCGCCGGACCCGCGTCCCTCGAGCAAATATTGAATTTTCGTATTGGGACCTCCATAGTGGTGACGCATTCCCACTGAGTAAATAAAAATGTTCGTTCATAACTTTTTTCTAGGGAACGCTTAATTTAATTCATTCATTCTTTGAATGGCTCTCAATAAGATCCAGTTGGCTGACCACATCGTTGAAAAACTAATTATTCGTTATTGAATGAGATGTTATCCGACGTTGAACGATCCTAAGTGAATTATTAATCTATATTCGACTACTGTAGTTAATTTGTAATTGAGAAGCTCGTGGAAATGATCATCAAAAAATATTTAAGTAGGCTGGAGACCACTAATTGGAATACGCAGCGTAGGTACTTAGGTAGGCCTCCCACTAGATGGACCGACGACATTGTGAGAATCGAGGGCATCCAGTGGATGCAGATGGCAGGATGTCGTTCAGTGTGGAGGTTAAAGGGAGAGGCCTATCTTCAGCAGTGGACGTCTTCTGGATGATGATGATGATGATGAGGTATAAATATATAAAAATAATCTTTAAGTCCTTATATAGATATATCTAGATATAATTCATGTACGGTCTCAGGGGTTGCTGTTAGAGCAACTTAAATTGATTTAATAGATTAGTTTACTAGTTAGGTACATATAAATTAGTTGTTTTTAGGGTTCCGTACCCAAAGGGTAAAACGGGACCCTATTACTAAGACTCCGCTATCAGTCTGTCTGTCCGTCTGTCACTAGGCTGTATCTTATGAACCGTGATAGTTAGACAGTTGAAATTCACAGATGATGTATTTTTGTTACCGCTATAACAACAAATACTAAAAAACAGAATAAAATAAATATTTAAGGTGGCTCCCATACAACAAACGTGATTTTTATTCTCGTTTTTACTCGATATTGATAACGACAACAGGTAAATGCTTGTAATATTCACAGAATATTTAGTTATATATTCACTTTTAAAATAAATAATTAAAATAAACTTATTATTTAAGGGGGGCTCCCATACAAAATACGTGTTTATTTATGCAGTTTTTATAGATAATGGTACGGAACCCTTCGTGCGCGAGTCCGACTCGTACTTGGCCAGTTATTTATTTTAAACTAAAAATTAATTATGATAGATTAATAAATAATTAGCACGGAGAACCTCGCGATGAGCAGGGCGGCTATTCTTGTGCATGCGATATTTGTCTGTCGCCGTCTCACCTATGGTTATCCGATCCAGAGTGACGGTAACAAAACTAATATCGCAGGTTCTGCAATAACCCCCATAGTCGCATAATGACATACATATGACAAAACAAGATCCGTAACTTGATAGCCCCAGTACAACTATCAGATGGAGGAGAGCCGAAACATGCATGACTCACATCATGCCGTCAGACTATAAGCTGGTTTCACGTCTTAAGGCTTCGATTTAACGGCCATAGATTATCACTTCACTCGTTTTCAAAATTTTATTAGACTAAAAATCATTGAGTGAGAATTAAAATTATCAATATAAAAACCGACTTCATAAAAATTTCAGAACTGGACCAAATTGAAATGGGCCACACGGGAAGCGCCATCTTTCAAATAAAAAAAAGAATCATCAAAATCGGTTCACCCAGTCGAGAGTTCTGAGGTAAAAAACATTTAAAAAAACAGTCGAATTAAAAACCTCCTCCTTTTTGGAAGTCGGTTAAATACTATTTGGCACATTATCTTTACAATAACTTCGCAAATAAAGCAATTTTATAGGATGACGGAGAAGTAAAAATAAATATAATATATTTTCTACCTTTTTTTCTATCTCCTCAGATAAAATAGTTTTGCTTTAACGAAATTCGTGTTTTTTTTTTTTTTTCATCCGCAATCCTATCAAATATCAACACGAAAATTGCTATGAACTATTTGCAATGTTAATAGTAGATATATAGTTTCACAGAGAAACTAGTAAAACAGTTGTAGTAGGACAACAAATAAAATAAAAACATAGTTTCTAGTTTTGGCGGGACAAAGTAGTCTGAATATTATTCGGTGAGTTAAGCCCTTAAATAGCGTTAACCAAACATCATTCGCGGTTACTTTTTTATGTTTGAACAACCCATAAAAGCCTTATAAATATTGAGATACAACCGAGTGGGTGACCCTAAATGACTGTTTAGCATCTTGGGGCCTTACTTAAAAACGTTACTCAAGTTGATCTATGCTTAAAAATGCTCTGTCAACTTCTCGCTGACGGCAAACGTCACACGCGAAAACGAGTCAGCGCAATTTTAAGCAAGTCAAGGCCTTAGTTAAAAACAATACTCAAGTTGATCTATGATTAAAATACAGCAATTATAACTATCAATATAAAAACCGACTTCATCAGAACTTGACCAAATTGAAATGGGACCAAATGGGAAGCACCAGCTTTCAAATAAAAAAACAGTCGAATTGGTAACCTCCTTTTTGAAAGTCGGTAAAAAATAATATTTTAAGCATATATCAACTTGAGTAACGTTTTTAAGTAGGCCATTGATTACCCACCAATGTTGTCTATCATATTATGTATATATATAAACTAGCTGCGGCCCGCGGATTCTGAAAAATTGTGATGATGATGATGATGAAAAATACTTTTCGACATATTCTCATACCTACCAAATATATAATAAAAAAATCATAAAAATCGGTCGAGCTGTTTCGGAAGAATGCGACCACAACCACCGTGACAGGAGATGTTTATATATATAGATAAACTGGCAGAGTGCGAGTCGGGCTCGCGCACTGAGGGTTCCGTACCACCACATAATTTATTAACTACTATATTATACAAAAAAGTAGTGCAAAAAGATAACACCACGCCCAAGTGGTCACCCATCCAAGTACCGAGCGCGCCCGACGTCGGTTAACTTCGGTGAAACATAAATTTGTCACCGACTCGCACTTGGCCTGTATTTTTTATTTGTTGTTTTAATTTTAGAGTGCGTACATCTACACTAATATTATAAAGAGGAAAGATTTGTACCTATTTTTGTATGTTTGTATGTTTGTAATGAATAGGCTCCGAAACTACTGAACCGATTTGAAAAATTCTTTCACTGTTGGGAAGCTACACTATCCCCGGGTGACATAGGCTATATTATATTTTGTAGCGAGGCCGAAGGCCGAGCTTATACTACATATAATAATGCCAAGTCACAATCAATGTACATTGTACGTATTACAGTTTTTACACTAGAACAAATACAAAAATACGTTAAAAAACGTTTTTGTATTGGGACCCTTTAGTTTTTACTTTTTGACTGTATTATTATTTCTTAATTAATCCGGCGTAACATTACATTATTATATGAACATTTCAACTGGCTATCTATCTATTATCGGGTCGAAAGATACAGCCGTTAAAACGTAGAACAGAGAGTCAGCGTAGGATTAGTAATAGGGTCCCATTTGCGCCCTTTGAGTGCGGAATCCTAAAGATGCATTTAATGACTGACACTCACCAAGAAGTCTTGAAAACTACTTGACCTGCACCTACGAAGCGGAAATGTGGCAGGAGTATTTCCTAAACGGAGTGTAGAGATCAGCTAAGAAATGATATTGCGAAAGAGCCGAATTCATTTAGAGTTATATTATCTTTGATTTGGAGATTGAAACTTTTTATGAAAGTGTACGAAGCAACAGTTAGTTTATTATTACAAACAATGTCATGTTTATAGTAATTTACATAAGGTTTTTGCTGAGAATAATTATTATCCACAATAAGAGTCAGTCTTGCGCTAGAATTGCCCTATGCAAGGTTATTTTTTGCATGTAAGCTACTATTTTGCTCGTTTTAACTGTTAAAGCCTTGTTTTTTCCAAGTAAATTACTTGACATTTGTAACTCTGAAAGGTTTCACTGGAATTATTGTGAACGATTAAGTAAATGATAGAGTTGGACAAATATACAAGGTTGCGCGAAAGGGGTGTACTAATCCGAAAGGGGTCTGTTATACTCATCATTATGAACAACGATTACCATGGGACCAACCCTGAAATCGCTAAAAGAATATCAGCTGTACAAAACTGTTCCTTACATTTTGTCGAGTGTCGATGACCGTTTTCTATGGAGCAGCTGATATTTTGATCGCTATTGTAGTTGTCTTGCTTAAAAAAAAGATTTTCATAATTATGGGGTATGGTTTCGGATTTGAAAAACCTTTTCGCGTACCCCATTATACTAAGCGGGCAAATGCTAGATATCAATTTTAAAAACCAACTTCATAAGTAAGTAAGCTATCGAACAAAGTTATCGATGTTGCCATATCAACAGGCCCTTAAAATCATTTCCAGTTCCTTTGAAGGAACTAGTGTGCCGTTTTTGCCAATTCTCATTCGTTCATATAGCACACAGACATTTAATACAGAACAGACTGAACATGTTTTTTACAACTACATTCGCAAAAACAGTTATGTTTGCAACTCTCTCGATTACACAAAAATCATATATTCGTATCTCGTTTGGTCGTAACGTTGCAACATAATAGAAAAAAATGAGCATGTGGTACGGTGTTCCAAGTCACCATTTTGGTAAGCATCAATATATTGACAGAAGGCTGACAGCGAAAACCACGACTTGCAAAAATTACCTAAAATAAAAGTTATTTTTACATATTTGGTTTAAAAGATACGAAAATACTATGGTGAAGTGCAATGTCCTCATGTGTTTTAATTCATCTCATAAGATGCCACCCGGTATAACGTTTCACACGTAAGTTTCGTGTGTTATAATAGAGATTATTTTGAATTGCAATTTTTTCTTGTTATTTTTCATAAACTTTACAATTTGAAGGCTTGGGAAGGTTGTGTTTCTTTCAATTTCATAAATGTACAAGTTTGGTGGGTGTAATAAAAGTTAATAAGTAGTTTTCTTTAAAAAAATATTGATTCGATCATTGTTTGGCGTTTGAGGTACTTAGACATTGTCCAGGGAACGTATTCAGTAGCCAAGAGAATGTAATACTCCTTTCAGTAGTATAATTAAAATAGTATAAGTTATTTTCTTTAAAAATTCATTGTATCGATCATTGTTTTACGGTTACGGTATTTAGACATTGTCCAGGGAATTTATTTCAGAATCAGAATTCGTATTTCAGAAGTATAATTAAAATAGATGATTCAGCTTGATGTGATTATGATGACATGAACCTTTTTCATTAATTACTAGCTGCTTTTCTTAAGTAATGTAAATAAAGTACCTACCTACCTATTGTGGTTCATGTCATATATATACGTAGTGATCTAGATAGTGTAATTAAAGGGTTATTTAGACATATTTCAAGTAACAAATATTTTTATTACATTTTAGATTTTCCCAGGGATGAAATGTTGAGAAACGCATGGTAGAAGAATTTTAATCGAGAAAATTGGCAGCCTTTTGCGACAAGTGTGTTGTGCTCAAAGCATTTAGAGGCACATTTGTTCGACCGGACTGGTTTCCGTACAATCCTTGCCCGAGGTGTAATGCTTATTGGAACAACAGTTTTCAATGATCAGTCGCTATCACTATCATGAATCTCAAGTTGTACTAACTACATTATGATAACTTGCATGTAATAATTTTCAGAGCGATAACATACCAAGTGAAAAGAAAGCCACAAAAAGAGGTGTTACTGGCAAAAATGTTCTGCGGGAGCTGCAGAATACCTCATTTCCATCAAATTCAGATCCTGCAACCTCATGACACATCTGGTAAATTGTTTTATACAAAAATAAATGATTTGACTTGGTCTGGTGTGTTTGAATATTAATACCCAATGGGAACATCCATAAATTCCATCACATAAAGAGGAGGGGAGGAGGGGTCGACGAAGTGTGACTGACAAGGGGTAGTGAGGGGTCGTAAATTTTGTGACGTTACATTTCAGATACAATCTAATAGTATCTGTTAGCACTATTATAAAAGAATGTCCTTGAGTCCGGCCCGCGTTTTGCAAATGTTTGCGTGTAATGTATATGTAGTGTATTTTGCATCAATATTTTTGTGGCTTGTTGGTTCTGCTTGGTATTATATGTCTGTGATATAGCAGTTCTTTTGAAGCAACTACACTGAGCATTATCAGTCCCTGCAGTTCTTTTATGAAAAAAAAAATTACCATAAATAAAATGATATCTTTTCGCTTAACTCTGTTTTTAGGGTTCCGTACCCAAAGGGTAAAACGGGACCCTATTACTAAGGCTCCGCTGTCCGTCCGTCCGTCCGTCCGTCTGTCACCAAGCTGTATCTCATGAACCGTGACAGTTAGACAGTTGAAATTTTCACAGATGATGTATTTCCGTTGCCGCTATAACAACAAATACTAAAAAATAGAATAAATTAAATATTTAAGGTGGCTCCCATACAAAATACGTGTTTTTTAATGCCGTTTTTATAGATGGTACGGAACCCTTCGTGCGCGAGTCCGACTCGCACTTGGCCGGTTATTATTTTTTATTCAGTACATTTAAACACGTTAAACAATAAACTATAAGTAATTCTGAGTAAATGTTTTTTTACCAAGATATTATGTTGGTAAACTGAATGTTAATTAGGATTTTCCATCGGAAACCTGTTTCCGACTTTGACTGATGTCATATTTTTATGTAGGTTGTGCAGAAGTTAATCATGGTTTACTTAGCTTTGCATAAAATTAAATTCTCGAAGTTGTTTGATTACTTTGTTGTTATTACATGTCATTACACAATGTCTTTTGTGTTCTTCAATTTCTAGAACAACACGTTTCATTCAGAACATTCAGCTGTTCTCGGCAGTGCATCTCGAAATCGGCGAGTTCAATCAAATGCATTATGGGAATCAGCGTGTGTAGAGATTAACAGACACGGTTAGCTACCGAGAAGGCTAATTGCACGAGTGAGTCTGTCGATACATGGCCCGATTAGCGAGAACATGGTTGCGTGCGTCTAAGATCCGCCGACGGAGCCTACGGGGGCTCCGCTGTCCAACTCACGCAATCACGCATGTTGTGTGCTTTCTACTGCACGATAGGTACATACTGCTTCTACGTGTACTCACTCGTACAATATAATCAAACACACACTAGTATAATATAATCAAACAATTATTTATGACAATTTTTTATGCCATAGGTGGCAAACAAGTAGACGGGCCGCCTGATGGTAAGCAGTCATCGTCGCATATGGATAACACCAGAGGCATCACAAATAAGTTGCCGATCCTTTAAGACTGCACTACCATTGCACTATTTAATAATTTTTACATTCTCAGCTATTATAATTAGCTTCAGTACCGGTTTAATTACCTTTAAAATCGGTCAACTTAGCCTCGTCGCTGTCCTAGATCTGTAGCGTTGCGGCTATCTCCCGTACGACGTACATTTCAATAGCGTTTTAAAGCGATTACTAGAGAAATGATATCGTAAACCGAGTTAACGTTATCGCACGTGCATCTTGGCAGCCCCGAGCTCGCCAGGACTTATTATGCCGTCTCCGTGTCGCGCGTCCGTCGCCCCGTCCACCGCGGTGGGCGACATGCATTATCCACCGCTCACATTATGTCTGAATAACTTACACCACCTTTAAAGTTTCGCGAAATTATGCTTTATAACTTCCTTTTATTTTAAAATTAAAATTGGCAGGCGAGTGAGCCGTTCCCAGGGATTATAATGACGTCGATACTGAGAAGCGTCCGTTAACCTTTGTTCCTGCGTCGACATCGTCCGTCGCTCTATGAACGATTCTTATCGTCCGGTTTCGAGAAAAGGAACGCCATCTGACCGTCGGCGGCGGCGGCGTGCCATCCAAATCGATCATTTCACGCACCCGCCGCGCATAATGAAACAGGCATTTCCGGCGGATTCGTCGAATCTAATATTTAATATTTCGCACAATCAAAACCCATCGCGCCTGGACGGCGGAGCACGCACCACGACGCTGCGATCCCCCCTTATTAGTATTCGTCGCGTGACATAAGGCAATAATAAATTCTTGTGCACTTGCAGTTTCACGTAGTGCCAAGAAACCGCGACTGGCTACCGAATGCTAAATGGGTATTGTTCGATGGGCTACCACAAGTTACTAACCCGCCGCATTAGGTATAAGGTGGCTACTGTCTTATAAGAATTTTATGACTGCATCAGAAAGCCAATACTATGTTTGGCTCTCGCGTGAACAATTTTAGTATGTTTAAACTGTATTTCAAATTGTTGAGACTGGTTTTTTTAAACCGTCAATAAATAGCTGATAACCTTCGAACGGCCTAACAGATTTTCTTGATCATAGCTAAGAACACTCTCGATCCAGTCTTTCACACAAAAATAACCAAATCATAATCGTTCAGCCATTTGAGAATTATGATACCACAGACGTTAAAGTTACAACACGTCTCGGTTTTCGTTCGGGGGTTAAAAATATAAACGTGTGAAATAAACCCAAGCATGCACAAATTTTAAAACAATGTATTTATGTAAAATTTCGTGATATTGTTCTTTGATGCGAGAACAATAGTAATTTTACGTGATAGGTTTGCCATAACCATAACTAGCGGACAGTTCCTGTTTCCGTTTACGCTTTACACTCACACGATTTAAATACAAAGCATTGTCTATAATCGAACACCAGTAGAGTTACGTGTCCGTTTCACGTCCGACGTCTGCCCAAAATTAGGTAACAGGCGTTGTCGCCAACCACTTGCCACTTCCGTCTGTGTCATCAAGTCGAGGGCTAAAGCTCATTACGCAGTCTGCGTTACGAACTGTTACGGCGATTTGTTTAATATGAATAGACTGCAATCTACTGCAACTAATCAAAATACTGTGAAAATTTGTGGATGTTGATTCTAACATCCCGGAATATCGCATTGTATTGGTTTTTGATACCCACGGAGTTTGTTGGTTTTGGGGATAATGAATGAAGTAAAAGGTTATCGTTTATATGATCCTGATCATTAGAAATTCAAATGCAAATGATAAATACGTCGTTATCAGAAACATTCGATTGAGCTTTGCCAAAATACGGCTACATCATCACTCGGGATCATGTTATATAAACGAAACATTTTCCTACACCGCATTCATTCATTCATTCAAAAGGAGGATGGTTTGTTGTTCCACTGTTTTTTTATATGTACGAGTATGTTCAACGATTGCTCCGCCGACCCGCGAACTGATGACCGATAAAAAAAACTTTTGTTCGGTAGAGTATACTTCCAATTTGGTCCCATTGTCACCAAGTCAGGATCTGATGATGGGATCCCAGGGAAATCGAGGATACCCCTCAAATTTTATAGGCACTTATTAAGTTTTTCATATATTTTTGAAGTCGGTTTTTAATGTGATCCACTTGTTACCATTCTCTTTTGCCTGTGGGCTATTAGTTAAGTAGTTCATTGGTGTCGCTACAAATTTAGTATAAGTAAAAAATTAGTAAACCTACAGAGTAAAACCCTACAGTTTTTGCGTTAAGTGGATTAGTAACTTTTTTTTTTTTAATTAGAACGTCTGTCAAGGCATTTTTGTAAGAAATTTGTTGTAGCCAGTTGCACCTATATAAACAAACCGTTAGCCATTCGAAACCAGTTAGCAACTGTGACGTGGAGTTCGACGCGTTGATCTAAATGAGAATGTTCAATCAACGTTCTGTCATAATGCCTGGCGACAGATTTTCCTTCTCATTTCCGTTCTATTTACTTCTAGAATTTTTCTGTGGGTTTAGAGATATAGTGAAAAAAAAATGTATGAAAAATAAAAACATTTGCATACGAAGGCATACATACCTATCTCCCTTGCTTGCCTGATCTGAGGTCTAAACTTTTGGACAAAGGGAGATTGTAAAGCTGCTAACAAATGAAGGGCCTTCGATGCCGGTACGACGTTCCCATGCGAGGTACTGCAGCCTGAGCATTCCTTGCCCTTACTCGCCTGCTGGAGGCACCTGGCTGATCCCGGATGTGCCATTACAGCCCTGGACTACATTCCTGGGACACCGGGAACGCAAATACAAACTGCCGCCTTCCTCATGGCGCTTTTTCACCGCGATATCAGGACTCTGCACGCATGACAGACGTTCCCTTGCTGTAATTATTATGTAATTATAGTTCAGAGTCAGTTTTTCAAGTCGTAATTCAATTGAAAAGATTGCAGTAAGCAGTGCGTTTAACTACCTAGTTAACATTAATTAGGTTTTGTTGAATTCTGATGGCTCATACGTCACCGTTCGTATTTCTATGTCTAACTATATTTGTGTGTATATTGTCCTCTCAATTCAAACCTGTTGATCTATTGATTTTTCAGCCACCACTTTCCTATTCCTGATAGAATACAGATATACAGATTACAATATTTGACTGATCTGATGTTGGATCCGGCAGAAGGGGCACTAGAACTTTTTAATGACTTCTTTCCGTAGAGTTTGTATGCATACGTAATTTAATAATGAGTACTTTTCAATACACATTATAATGAGAGTCTGATAATGAAGCCTGAAAATTATCGCTAGAATTTTCTAATGGCAAATGGTAGACCAGTCAAGACTGATCTATTTTTAAGCTTTTATTTCGTTTCACCTGTCCCGGTGTCTGTCTGTAATCAAATCTTGCAAGTAAAATTTAACTCTGCTCGCTTTAACTACTGAATCGAACACCGGTCCAGGTGTTTGATCCAGCTGAAATTTGGCATACTTATCAAGTTCCGATGACAATACAATATTATGGTGACAGGGAGCTGATTTGATGATGGTGGCAGTGGACAACGGCGCCCATCTACGGATAATAGAAGACTGGCAGTGTTTGAGCTCATTTTGGTCAGCACACATTCCGATCACTAATTTCATAAAAGCTTGGTTTGAGAAATATATTTTTCAACAAAATCTTGTTTTTATTATATTGAGATATCAAAAATGACCTCGATCAAAAAACCTGTTTGTTTTTAAAGTTTTTAATGTATTTTTTTTCCATCTCGCACATAACTCAAAACACTAAAGCCAAAGCCTGTGCAACGACGTAAATTAGGCTCTCGGAATACTTAACTAAGCGTGCAGACAAAATGACGCAGCATCAAGCGATTTGTCGAAAACTGAATCACATCCGGTCCGGAGTGCATGCCTTCTAAAATTCAGGACAAGGTAATTTGAATTAACTCCATCTATTCCACCGCGCCCTTTGTTCCTTTGTTATATTATTATTTTTATGCACTTCTCGGCAGGCATCAGAAGCATTTATGGACGAACTTGAAAATGTTAGTTTAATTTATGGACTCACGTATGCTGGCCTCTGCTTTGCCTCGGTACACTTTTTCATGTTCGTCTGTAAATGCTTGTTGTCTGCCGCTGCAGTGGTGAAACTATCATTACAAGTCGTATTATTGCGTACGCTGTAGGCCTATCGAAGTTGCCCGCTTTGGCTTGTACATTACTTTTCTCAAAAATGTCGTGGACATTTACGCAAAAACATAAGTACATAAATAAATAAAAGTTCTAATGAATTCTAAAATAATCTCTGTGCATTCGCCTGTTTGTAAAAAAACTTGATTCAATCTCTTTGCACATTTAAATATTGCATCGACATCAAAGGAGAAAAAAATAGGACGCAAATTACTTTTAAAAAAAGTAGGTAGGTAGGTTAATTTTTTACAAAGTTGTTTAAATTTTCGTCAAAGTCGATTATTCAAATTTTAAAAACAAATTAAATACTTACAACATATTTGAAAATAATACTGCAATTGTGTATATTTCGGCAAATGCTAAATTTGTCTGATTCTCAAAGATTTATCTATACTAATATTATAAAGAGGAAAGATTTGATTGTTTGTTTGCATCGAATAGGCTACGAAATTACTGAACTGATTTCAAAAATTACTCTTTCACTTTTGCGAAGCTACACTTTCCCCGGGTGACATAGGCTACTCATATTATATTTTGTAGCGAGGCCGAAGGCCAAGCTTACACCCGTGCGAAGCCGGGACGGTCGACTAGTATGCTATATTTATAAACATCGATAGTTACTTCATGATTGTTTGGCAAAACTTATTTAAAGGTATGGCAAAATTGCATCGCCACCCAATTAAATGATACTGCATCCATACCTAAGACAGAACAGGATGTTTTATTGAGATGGTATAATTTGCTAAGTAAAGGATATGTTGTCATCACATTGCATCCATACACAGCTAGGCTGTTTTATTGAGATGTTATAATTTGCTAAAGGATATGTCGGCGTAGATCCCAAGAATTGTTATATCACGTTACATGTGTAGCGGAGGATCGAGCACATGTGAGACACGACATACGGGACCCGAGCTGTCGCTCCAAACAGGACTGGAGATGCGGTCCCACCGTTTCCCGCTCACCTGTTATGCGATCAACTTTTTGCCCGATAGTTTGCGGTTTTTCTAATACAACCGTTCGATTCCCAACGTACATCCCTAAACCGCACTAACTGTATGAAATTGCTACACTTGTTGTCTAGGGAACGTTAGTTATCACTGGTTCTACTCTTTCATTACAGCATAAGAATTTCAAAACAAACTGTTCTTATAATTACATACGTTTGTAGATATAATTGCATGCTATGCAAAAACGTTGCATCCCCGATGTTCAAGCTCTCGAGTACCGCTATGGCTTGTCGACGAAACCTGATCGTTTATTCGCTTTTAGCACGTAACCAAACATTTATTCGATGACATTTCGAAAGTATCTCTCTGTAATTTTCGCCAGAAATCGTCATAAATCAAGCATTTATCGCGAACGGCGAGACGTGCTCAAAGTATGGCGTGTATACGGCTGGCCACACTTGCATTACCCGCCGAGGTGCTCTTTTTGTCCTAATTTACAGTCACTGTTGAATGTCATTTAAAATGAATTAAACACATTTGGTCCATAAAGAAGGGTTATAAGAATCAGTCTTGCAGCGTATTTGTTGAGAACCCTATATGATAAAAGATAATCACGAGAGCTTTGTGTAGGTAAATTTTTTAGGGTTCCGTACCCAAAGGGTAAAACGGGACCCTATTACTAAGACTCCGCTGTCCGTCCGGTTGTCACCAGGCTGTATCTCATGAACCGTGAGTTAGACAGTTGAAATTTTCACAGATGATATATTTCTGTTGCCGCTATAACAACAAATACTAAAAAAACAGAAAATAAATATTTGAGGGGGCTCCCATACAACAAACGTGATTTTTTTGCCGTTTTTATAGATACTGGAACGGAACCCTTCGCGTGCGAGTCCGACTCGCACTTGGCCGGTTTTATTTTTCTTTGTATTACAAAACCATTTGGGGAAAGTTTCACTGATAACGACACATTAGTTTTAATTAACAAGTAAATTAAATTATAAAAAATATATAAAGATATAATAGAAGGTAACTGAAAAGTAACAGCGGTGCGCTGCGTACTTACCTATCTATACCTGCACGTAGTAAATACTATTTCATACTGCTTTATCTCGTAAACTACTGAATATTCTCAAAGTAGTGTTATAATATGTTTTTGAAATCTGCTGAGTGAGATCTACATAGTTATAGTAATGTTAACCTATTTAGCTAAGTTTACTTACTAATTTCCCAACTTTACAAAAAAAAAAAAACACTGACGCCATTTTCTATTCTTGTACCCTATGTCACTCCTGTAGGTAACATACGAACTACACCACTATTAAAACGATTCAAATGACACCTCACATATTAAAATCCATTAAGCCATTTAGGCTGTAGGGCGTGTCAAAGAAACCATCATACATACATACACTCGAAAAGCATAGCCCTCCTTCTTACGCAGTCGGGTAAAAATAATAGCCACGGTGTTTTTTTATTAATTTGATTTATACCTCCTAATGACATCATCATATTGTCATTATATTGAGCTCGTTTCCTGCCTTAAAAATACAAACTGCATAGAACAAAATCTCAATCACGACATTGACAGATGACAAAGATTTGTTTTTTGCAACGCACATTATGATATTCCGCCGATTCAGACCCGATCGCGTATAAAAATTTCAATTTTTTTAACTACCACAAAAATGCTATTTTGAAGTAAGTCTATAATAAATTTAAAAAAACTACATATTTGAAAAAAAATTGAACTAAGTTTCCCCCTTATCTATTATTTTCAGATAAAGTAAAACTAAAAAGTTCGCAAACGTAAAGTTCTAACGTTTCACAGCGCATCTATGTTGAAATGATTATATGGAATAGCATTGTAATAAAACGATAAAATTAATGCTTTTCAATTGAAACTGGTCGTTGTTTACCGCATTCCATGAAAATTCAATTGCCTTTGAAAGTTCCCGCTAAGTGATCAAAATTGTACGCGTGCCCGGTCACGGTAGTTGCCCGCTGCAATGGGTTTGTCGGAACTGGCACCTACTGTTCCGTGGTGCAGTTGTATCATAGAGGTATAAGTATATCATAATTATGATTATTGTCATAGGTGCGTGACGGCGAGCGGTGACTACTTGTAATGAGAGGGTCATTACGGACAGACTGTGGGACAAATGTGCCGTAGATACTATGTAACAGGGATACTTATGTGGTGCCGTAATTGTAGCTGCTTCAGAGAAACGTCTGCGAAAAAGTGCTGCCGTCTGCTCACGCAGTGTGTAGTACGCGAGGGACTCCGGGATGCAACCCTGTAAAATAATTATAAGCACACTTTGGTCCCAGTCCCCAGGACATATTTGTATAACCTTCTTCTCTTAATTCAAATTATTTATTGAGAATAAAAACGGACAAATTCCACTAACATTTATCTCACATACTGTTAAACTAAAAAAGATTTCCTAGTAAAAATAGGAATACTATTATAAAATTACCAATATAATAAATACAACAAATTGCTGTAAAAATATGTCAACATAAAATTAGTATGTCATACAAATTGTCATTATAGTCAACGGCTTTTTTGCCCCTGTCCCATTGATCAGTTAAATTTTCACAAGATTTTTTTTGACTAGAATGAATAGAAAGGGTTAGAGAAAATTCAGTTTCTGTATCAAATAGATCTGTGTATATTATTGAAAGTAACGACTTAAAATTTTGGAAAAACTCAACATATCAACTAAATTACCTCCAATTTACAATACCTAGTTGTAGTTTTTCGTAAAACTCTCCGAAGGAAAATTTGTGAGTGAATTTCGTGAAATTACTGACTTAAAAGAAACAATTTAAATGTAATGGCTTACTTGTTTTCTATTAGTCTTGACAATTACGGCTTAATTTTTTCGTTATATGCCCGCAAATACAAATACCTTAAATTTAACGGTGCATTTTGTTATACGGCTCTTAAGTAAACAAATCAGTGTAATAATTTTACAAAAACTTACATTTATTTTTTTATTAAAATCTGTTCATAATTGTCTGAGTAGGCTTCCGTAGTACTACAACCCTTATAAGTTCGTTTTCTCTGCTCGTCTGTCCGTCCGTCCCAATTATTCAGAACCTTTTAACTTCTATAGCTACTCGTATTATGGTATGAGTGTATGAAACTTTGCCAAACTTTGCTTTTCTTTTCAATGAATGTTTTTCTCATGATCTCTCTGTCTCCATTTCCTTCTATGAGAGTCTTTTTAAAGATCTCATGTCATTTCAAGTGGCTAACCACTGCTTGACCTACTTGTTGTTACTAGTAAAGAAGTCATAATATGTATGATAATAAGGACTATTCAAAACAGTACCTAGACTGACAAAAACCGTGACCACCTTTTGCCCGCAACATAATCGTTCAAGTCCGTTAACCTCACAAAAATAAGACACTGCTTACAGGATAACTAGTTAACTTTTTAGGCGATTTGCTATAATTGCAGGTTTTTTGCGCGACCAAACTTCCAGTGAAATGACGTGATCAATGTCTGACAAAAACCCGGACACGTTGCTTCGGTACTGAACAAACAAAGAGAATGCATATGATTATAAATAGTCTAATTGATTATGTCTCATTAAAGACTATTACGTATTTCTGATGTTATCTTAAGGATGAAATTGATACAGTCTGTTCTTATGGGATTCCCGGAACGTCAAGTTTCACTCTCCAAAGCTTTCATTGTGGCTATAAGGAAAACGCCTTGATGTTTACAATGCACTATGGCTACAAAAAGAATTTACGCTGCTAATCGGTAACAAAAATTCAATTCTATCAAAAAGTTTATAAAAAATTGTTATAATTATTTACTAATATGTAACCAGATCGACCAAAAATTTTGATGTAATACAATCATAATTAAAGTTTTTTCTTATCATAAACATTATATAGTTAAATTCACAATGTCACGTAATAAAAGCAAGCTAGACTTGTTTTGAAAGTCTTCTCGATTGCGAATAATTTCCTTGAAATTTGGGAATAACTAATTTTCAAACTTTCGAGGATCATTTCAATCAATACAGTCACTGGCTCTTGTAGCATTGAAACGGTAAGGTTAATATTGTTTTGCGAGAGTAGGTACTGCGAGGCTATCCGAGAGAAAGTTACTTGGAAGATGATTGCCCCGACTCTGCGGTACCGGTAACGGACGCTCAGGCTGGTCCTGCACTACGATTCACGCGATTGGCGATACGATAGCGAACTTTATTTCAAGTAGATGACTCACAGCACAAATTGAACTTAAAGCGAAAGTGGTAAGGGTCAAGACCGTCGATAATATCTGACGTATAATTGTAAAAAGTGTATAATGAAATATGTAGTTTCCTAGCGAATTTGCAAAAAGTTTAAACCATGTGATATGCACTTGTACTAATTTGAACATAACCTGAAATTTTGCTGGAGTAATAATATACCCCCTCAGCTTGATCTTTTATCTTGAGTTTATGGAATAGCAAAAAATTGCTTATGTTGGCGTATAGAGGTGCACGCGTCGATGCACATACTCATTATTCAGACTACCTGACCCACTTATAATGTAAACTCTATCTCGGTAACCAGTTAAGAATAGTTAAGTTGTACATTTTTTAAACTTTACCTACAGAATTTCGAAAGAAAGAACAACTGCTTTTTCACAAAGACAGTTTCCTACTTGGGTTTGGTCTCTCATATCCATCCTATAACCGCGTATTAACGTTTATGTAAAACAAATGTTACCGGCGAATAAAGATTGCAGAATTTGTGTCGGCCATGTTGAGTTTTAGTGCCAAATGAAAATATCCTCGCAACAACGTACCGCGTGTTTCCGAGTAATAATGCGCAGCTCCATAAGGTATGATGAGATAATTCGAGATATTGTGGTGTGCGTAGCCCTTTGTGTCAGAGCGGAGGCTGATGGCGAATGATTTGTTGCGAGCGATGAGGGTCTGCAACCCGACACGGTCAAAGACCGGTTTGCTTTATTTCGTAAATATTCGGCGGTTTTTGCCAAGAGGGCTCGGCGGGCGCGCCGCTCTCTGAGGATTCATGACCTCATCACTAAACTCCTTTTTAACCGACTTCCAAAAAGAGGAGGTTATCAATTCGACTGTTAAAAAAAAAACATAGTTACCTCAGAACTTTCGACTGGGTGAACTGATTTTGATGATTCTTTTTTTTATTTGAAAGCTAGTGCTTTCCGTGTGGTCTCATTTCAATTTGGTCCAGTTCTGTCATTTTTATGAAGTCAGTTTTTTATATTGATATTTGAATCTCTTCTATACCATTTTTTCTGAACCGCGGGCACAATATGTATTGACCGTAACGGGCAAATGACGTATATATTATACATGCATTCAATATTTGCTACGATGGATAAAAGAGGAATGTCGTACACATCCGTACATGTTCGTGCGTACCTCTAACTCGAAGCTACATAACAAAGTGAACTTTCAAAAGCAAGTTTAGAGAATGAAACGTTTGACACGAGCATGACAAAAGGTCTTGAGTGTAATATGTCCCCTTAAAAAGATACTGCCATATAATTATTTCTGTCTTTCTTTGCACTAATTAAATAAATTTATCTCTTCGTTAGTAAATTGTTTACGACGTCGCAGTGGGATCGTTGTGGCTTTTTTATACACATTCTCGGTATAGTTTTCACGATATAACAAGTAAACATTTATGTAGTACAGTGTCAGGCTCTGTTTATTGCGGACAGTTGCAAAAAGAGGAGCGCGGGCTATGCGCCTGCACAGCGCGAGCCGATGCGAGTCGCACGCCGGACCGCAACTACGAGAGCATCATGAGAATAATTCCAGATATTATTATAAGAACTCGCAAACCACTCATTAGCCATGTTACATGTAGGTACGACCGAAGCCACAGGCACCACTAGCAACTATAATTTTCCAGGTAACAATATCATGCAATATACTTAAAAAAAAAATAAGAGCATGTTCCTCGTAACCAACTTTAAAAAGTTGGTAAGCACTGCCATTAATTCAAATCTGATTGATTTCACTGCGCTCGTGTGGCGTGACTCATTGCTTTGAAAAAGTTAAAAATATTCGCGTATCGTTCTCCCAGGGACACCGGGAGTGGAATAAAGTTGTAAACACACGCGTAAGAAACATCTTCTCAGAAATTGACACGAGACCATTAGCGCAAATAATAGATTTTGTAAGATATACGCTCCCGGAGAGTAAGCTGCCTACGTACGTTACTTACGTTCTAGCTAACATAAGCTTATTTAAATACATATTTACCTACGTCGTAAAAAATAAATAAATCTTTTAGCGGTATTTATAATGGAATGGTGTAAATAAACGGCTTACTCTGTACAGGGTTACGCGGAAAAGGTGTACTAAGGCGAAAGATGATTCTAATAACCATCGTTAAGAACAACTTTTACAATGGAACTAACCCTGAAATCGCGAAAAAATATCATTCGTTCCATAGAAAATGGTCATTCACACTCAACATATTATCAATATAAAAAACCGACTTCATAAAAATGTCAGAACTTGACCAAATTGAAATGGGACACAGGAAGCACCAGCTTTCAAATAAAATAATAATCAAAATCGGTTCACCCAGTCGAAAGTTTTGAGGTAACAGACATTTAAAAAAAACAGTCGAATTGAGTACCTCCTCGTTTTTGGAAGTCGGTTAAAAAAAGAATGGAAGCGCTGGTTGTTTTTTTAATTTTAGTGTCGGTTCCATTGTAAAAGTTGTTCGCAATGATGAGTATAACTGACCCCTTCCAGCTTAGTACATCCTTTCCGCGTAACCCTGTATATATAAAAGTGAAATATTCTGTATTCACTGACTGACCCCTAACGAAATCTCGAAAACCCCTTGACCTACGAACCTGAAATTTGGCATTCCTTATGAGGTGTTATAGATGTCCGCTAAGAAAGGATTTTGCGATAGGGTCGAATAACAGGAGGCATATGGAGGTTGAAAGTTTATATGAAAGTCAACGCGTACGAAGTCGCGAGTAATAGCTAGTTCTTTATATATTATTGTTTCCCAATCTTGCGCTATTCATTTGTTTACAATGTATTCCGTTTTTTTTGTGGTTAATTAATAACAATAAAAATAAATTCATGTGCTTTGAGCAGGATACATACCTACCTAATGATATAATACAAAAACTTAATTTTCATGAATAATAAGAACTAAAAATTTGCCTCTTCCATTCACCTGTTCTATCATTAACGCCTAATTAAACTTACTTTAGATGCGCATGCACATAAATAATTAAGGTTTTCGTCGATATCATCTGTATCGAGTTTCCATAAAATGGCATCAAGCTCAGGATCGACAATGGAGCCCTAATACTGCGGACATTCTCCAGATTATGAGAGCTTGTAACTTCTGGGAAACAATCCCAGGGCGGCCTTGGTATGAAACATCGCTCACATGAGTAGTTGTTTTTCGCCGGTTCTGCCGCAATGACGTCACCAGCCACTACCAAAGTGATGTTGCCGATTCTGCCACAATGACGTCACCACAGTAACGTCGCCGGTTCTACCGCACTCGCTAAAGTTTATCGGTCTATGATTGATTTGGTGTGAAGAATTGAAAAATATATATGGAAAGATATTTGGAAAGATGGTGGTATGTAATAAAAAACTGTTGAAACTGAAGAAAAAAACTTTAACTTCAAGCGTGGGACGAGCGCATGATGATGGTATTGCATATATATTTCCATTCCAGAACAAGTCAGTGCTACTCATCTTATAAAAATTGAAATGTACGATTTAAATAAAATTCGGGAATTTCACAAGCTGATGTTCCGATCACTGATATCAATAAGGACAATTAAAACGATAGAAAGACAATTTTGTCCACGGCACGTGCTAGGCCTGCTGCATCATCAAGGCTAGAAAGAGTATCTTCTGTGTCTACGTGCTCCATCTTCGGCCACACCATCGCTTTCCATCAAGTGAGTTGATGGGTGAGCGTCATCGAGTTGTATCTCGATGCCAAGCGTATATCTATAATCTATACTTATATTATAAATAGGAAAGATTTGATTCTTTGTTTGCATTGACATCGTCAGATAATTAGCTAATGATTTTACATTAGTTAAGTATTAGGTTGATTGTTTTGATATTAGCTAATGATTTTATATTAGCTAAGTATTAGGTTGATGGATCTTTAGTTGATGAGATAAGAAAATTAAAGTAAGTATTTGGAATTCACTAGTGTAAGCACGTGTGGTAAATTACTAATAATAGTTTGATCTATGGGGTATAAAACCATTTGTGTTAGCCTTATAATAAATCACTTGTGAATAAATGCTCATTCAGTGCGCACCATGGTGGACTATATTGATATTTCTCCTATACTCTTTGAAAGTAGTCAAAATAATACTGATTTGTGTGAGTTGTTGGATAATTTACAATTGGAATTTGATGAAGTGGCTGCTATTGATTGGGAAGAAGAAGAATTCATCCTTCTCTCACGTGAAAATAATAAACGTGTTGTAATACAATCGGACTATAACAGTAAAATCCGAAAAAAAAAATCGTCGACCATCAGTGATTCACAAATAAACGAGGTTTTTGAAAATGTAAATTTTGACAAGGAGATGGTTACTATTACTGAAATAATTGAAGAAAGTTTGTGTCACTCAACTCAAGAATTTGACATACCATTTACTCAACCAAGAGATCAATGTAAAGACAAGGAGATGGTTACAATTACTGAAATAATTGAAGAAAATTTGTGTCACTTAACTCAAGAATTTGACATACCATTTACTCAACCAAGAGATCAACGTGAACAGTGTGTATCCATAAAAACCAAAATGTGTGTTAGTGATGATAAAGTTGGTTATGCTTCCATCGTTGAACCAGACTTCAGGAATGAACCATCTACTTCAAGGGATCATTCTTACAATGATAATAATTCTGGTGGTAGCGGTGAACAAGTTGGCTATGGTGTCGTCAGTGTGCCGGACTCCAGGGTTGAACCATCCACTTCAAGAGGTCAGTCTTCTAATGATAATGATTCTGTATATTGTGAAAATTGTAAAATTCAGGTAGCAAAAAGATACTTGACTAGTCATTTGATGTCAAATAAACATAAGAATGCTGCGTCTGTTAGCTACTTACCAAATGTGAGTATAATAGAATCAGCATTCAAACAAAGGATTGTCACGTTTAGGATTTTACCAAACATACCTGATACGTTTGCAACAACCAACGTATTTTTTGATAACATCAAAGACACTTTCTTACATTTGTTGAATGAAATGGTTGAAAGACATACTGCTATAAAAGTGAATTTTATTTTATCTGGTACCTTTGTACAAGCAACAAAAGATTTGATTAATAATTTTGATTTTCAATCTATAAACAGTGTGGTATGTGCGGCCGATAATCTTGAAACGTTTTACAAATCATTATGTGATATGTTTTTCATTAAAATCGAAGATTTTGAGCAAAAGGACAGTGGATGGTCTTTGGAAAACTTATTACATATTGATGTAAACATCAATAAGTATAATCCTTTGTCTGGATCATTCTTTATTGATCTACCAGTGGATATAAAGCACAAAAAGGCTGTTATTAATGTAAAAAATGATGATGATATGTGTTTTACATGGGCACTTTTATCTGCTTTGTATCCAGTTGATAGTAAAGTTGCTAACAGAACTAGTTCTTATGAACAACATTTTAATGAAATCAATATGGGGAGTATACAGTATCCTGTAGCCTTAGCAGACGTATATAAAGTAGAAAAATTAAATAATATTAGCATTAACATTTTTAAACTAGAATATGATGCTAACTCAAAAAAAAATATTGTTGTCGGACCCATACATCACACTAAAAACAGGAAAGACAAACACGTCAATTTACTCTTTCTATCCAATAATGGTAGTGGGCATTATTGTTATATAAAAAATTTAAGTCGATTAATTAGTTCACAACTAAATAATCGCGAACACCAAAAGTATTTGTGTGATGGATGTTTAATCAATTTTATTTCTGCCGAGAAACTTTATGATCATATGAAGTTTGATTGTGTTCACATTAGAGTAGATATGCCTAATTCAGATTTGAAAAAAGATAGACAAGGTCGAGTGGTGCAAGCAAATATTTTAAAATTCGAAAACCACAACAAGCAGTTAGAAGTCCCTTTTGTAATTTACGCAGATTTTGAAGCAGTTCTATCTCCCTTGAATACTGAGAATGATTCTCTGAACCAAGATAAATCGTATACTAAAAACATTCAAAAACATGGTGTTTACAGTTTTGGTTATTACATCAAATGCTCATATGATGATAAACTTTCTCGGTATAGGACTTATACTGGAATAGACTGTGCTAAAGTGTTTGTTGAAATCCTTAGTTCCGACGTGAATGAAATATGTGATGCACTTCACAATAATACACAAATGGCTGATCTGTCAACTGAAGAACTAAATAGTTATATGCAAGCTATAAATTGTCATATTTGCAACGACTCTTTAAATGGTGATTCTGTCAGAGATCATGATCATCTTACAGGAAAATATAGAGGAGCAGCACATAGTAATTGTAACTTAAACTATAAAGTCCCACAACATATTCCTATCTTTCTCCATAATTTATCAAACTACGATGCACATTTCATTGTTCATGAACTAAACTTTGTTGATGGTGATATAGAAGTGATTCCGCTGAATAAAGAGAAATATATATCGTTTACAAAAAACATAAAAGTGAACGGTAAAACAGTTAAATTACGATTTTTAGATTCATTTAGGTTTATGAGCTCTTCTTTAGACAGTTTAGCAAAAAATTTAGAACGCGAAAAATTTATAGAGCTTCGTAAATTATTTCCAGAAGATAATGATTTTAATCTTTTGATTCGCAAAGGAATATATCCTTATGAGGTAATTAAGTCTTTTGAAGACTTGGAAAATATCACATCTTTGCCAGATCAAAACGATTTTTATAGTCATCTTACAGATTCAACTGTTAGTAATGAAGAATATAATCATGCTTTAATGGTTTGGAATCATTTCAAATGCAAAAATATGTCTGAGTACTCTGACTTATACCTGAAAACAGACGTTTTGCTTCTAACAGATGTTTTTGAAAATTTTAGATCTCTTTGTTTGAAAACATACAGCTTAGATCCGGCTCACTACTTCACCTTGCCCGGGCTCAGCTGGGATGCAATGTTGAAATTAACCAAAATAGAACTTGAGTTAATAACAGATTTTGAAATGCTATCTTTCATAAAAAAAGGTATCAGAGGAGGTATATCGCAATGTTCTAGTCGTCATGCAAAGGCTAATAACAAGTATTTACCAACATTTGATTCAAGTAAACCAGAGTCGTACATTGCATATTTAGATGCAAACAATTTATATGGATGGGCTATGTCCAAACATTTACCGTACAGTGACTTTAAATGGGTTGATAATGACACAAATTATAATGTTCCAGAAACATCTGACGTTGGGTATATACTTGAGGTTGACCTAGCATATCCAACTGATATTCACGATTATCATTCTGATCTACCTTTCTGCCCTGAACTTACTAAAACTCCTACTTGCAAAGATAACAGATTAATTGTCAATTTAAATAATAAAGAAAGGTATATCATTCACTATCGAAATTTGATTCAATGCTTAGAACACGGTCTAACATTGACAAAAGTGCATCGCATACTTCAATTCAAACAAAAACCATGGTTAAAAAACTATATAGATTTAAATACTTCTTTGCGAACAAAATCGAAATCATCATTCGATAAAGATTTTTACAAGCTGATGAACAATTCCGTTTACGGCAAGACTATGGAAAACATTGAAAAACGGGTGAATGTTAAACTTGTCACTCATTTTGAAAATATTGGAAAAAAAAGAGGGGCTACAAGTTTAATATGTAAACCCGAATTCCATAGTAGGTCAGTGTTTTCTGAAAATTTGATTGCAGTTCAACTAAATAAGACAAAATTGGTCTACAATAAACCAATATATTTAGGGTTCTGTATTTTAGAATTATCTAAGACCTTAATGTATGATTTTCATTATGATTTCATGAAAAAGAAGTATGGTGAAAATGTTAAGCTAATGTACATGGACACAGATTCTTTTACTTACCATGTTTACACTCATGACTTCTACGCAGACATAAAAAACGATATTTCGTCACGTTTTGATACATCAGACTACGATTTCAATAATCAATTTGGTTTTCCTTTAGTTAACAAAAAGGATATTGGTTTCTTTAAAGATGAATTCAATGGTTCAATAGTCAAAGAATTTGTGGGGTTGAGGTCAAAAATGTATGCAATAGATGTTCAAAATGATGAAGATAAATTAATTACAAAAGCCAAAGGTGTAAACAAATGTGTCACTCGAAAACTCACCATGAACGAATACAAAAAAAGTTTGATGAATCCAGAAAAGGGTATTTCTAAAGAAATGTACAGATTTAAATCGATAAAACATATTATATATACTCAAAAACTCAGGAAAAATGCTTTATCATCCAATGATACGAAAAGATTTTTGCTTCCTAATACAACAAACACTTTAGCATGGGGACATTATAGAATTAGTTCTTTTAACATTAATAATATTTAGAAAGTGTTATAATATTTATGTTAAATGTATGGTTTTATATGTAATTTTTTTATTTTTTTGTAAATAAATAGTTTTATTCCTACAATAACCAATTGCAGTACCGCATTTTTTTTTCATTCATCTGCTAACATTCCTTAAAGTAAGACTTCAAATATGTTACATTTCTTTCACCCGTTTACTGCAATTATAGCTGGACCTAGTGGGTGTGGTAAAACTTATTTTATTACACGATTTTTGAAAAGTATTAAAGAAATATGTGATGTGCCTTTTGCAGAAATAATTTGGTGCTATGATGAAATGCAAACTTTATATCAAAAAATTGAACATGTTACTTTCCATCAAGGTATACCCGACTTGTCATTATTTTCTGGAGATAGCTCGAAATTAATTATAATAGATGATTTGATGCGCGAAACCGATGGTAGAATAGTAGACATTTTTACAAAAGGTAGTCATCATAGAAACTTAAGCGTATTTTATATTACTCAAAACATGTTTCATCAAGGACGAGGACAGCGAGACATTTCTTTGAATGCTAGTTATATTATATGTTTCAAAAACCCTAGAGATAAAACACAAATACAGTACATGGGAAGACAGGTATACCCTGAAAACGTTAAATTTGTACAAGATGCTTATAAAGATGCAACTGCACTACCTTATGGATATTTGATTATTGATCTTAAACAAAACACACCTGATTGGTGTAGATTCAAAACAAATATTCTACCTCCTAATGAATACTGTACTGTATACATACCGAAAAAAGGACATAAATATAAAAGTAATCCTATGCCAGCCATTATTTATAAATAATGACTGATAGCGTGCGGTCCCATCGTGATTTCCTGCAAGCACTTCATAAATTGAAACCACATTATAAAATTGCATTATTAAAAGCAGCAGATGATTCAACAATAAACTGCATATGTGAATGTGTTTTTAACATTTTAAGAGGCACTTTGCCAATTTCTAATAATGAGAAAACAAAATTAAGCAAATTCAAAAGAATATTACGTAAACTAGTCAAAAAAGGGAATTTAAAAACAAAAAAGAGAATAATTGTTCAAAAGGGAGGTGCATTCTTACCTATTATTTTAAGTACCTTATTAAGTGGAGTTTTAAGCAGTTTGATGAAATAGAAATTAATTAATAATATTTTAATACAATGGAACACGCGCAAAAAATGTTACTTATTGAACCGGAAGCTATGGAAAGGTTACGGAGACCTGTTGATACGGTATCACCCTTATCTTCTTTAGATCATCAAATGCAGGATATACTAAAATCTAAGAAAGATGATACTGAAAAGTGGAAGTTATATCAACAGACGCTTCAGAGATATCTTCATTTCACAAGACAAGATCGCCAACCAATCCCATTATTTAATATTGAAACAAGCACCCTGACAAATACAAAGCAATCTAATAATGATAAAGGTGATATGGAAACGTTAATAACTGAAAGTGGTAAGCAAAATAATAATATGCTAAGTTACTCCAAAAATGATATTTTAGCAGTTCTACCAAAATCTTATGTAAGAATGGGAGATAATCTTCTGAAAAAATTAGATAACCACAAAGAACGTATAAGATGGGATAACAAAGGTGTAGTAAGCATCGATGGTGAGAAAATTTTTGGAAGCAATATTGCCGATATGATAGGAGATCTTGTAAGACCATTGAAAAGGAGTAATCCTGTAGGTGTTAGTAAATTTCTGGAATTAATATATGAAATAAATTTACCCCTTGAATGTATCGGTAACCCAAAACGTACTGAATATATTCATAAACTTCACATGCAAAAGCATATAAATCAATTGAAAACTACACCTTCACTAGATCTAAACAAACACCAGAAGTCATTAGACCTCCTCGCGACAGAAAGTGAGAAACACAAAAAATCTCTAAGCGATTATTCTATTCATTCTACTCCTAAAACATCGACTCCTGATTCAGGACAAGCTAGAAAGATATTAAAATGGGAGAAATGGAGTCCTTGAATGATTTATCTCAGATATATTACAAAGCCTCGCATCCAGGAGGTTTCAGCGGTGCAGACAAATTGGCAGATGCAGTTTCTGAAAAATTTACAAAAAAACAAGTAAAAACTTGGTTACAGTCACAAGACACTTATACACTTCATAAAAGTGCACGAAAACGTTTCTCACGTAACAAATATATTGTATCAAACATCAATTATTTGTGGCAGGCAGACTTAAGTGACATGAGAAGTTTAAGTCAATATAACGATGGATATAACTATATTATGTGTGTAATAGACGTTTTTAGTAAATTTGCGTATGCTCGTGCCTTGAAAAAGAAAGATTCTACTAGTATCATAAAAGCATTTAAATCTATCTTCAATGAACATAATTCAAAACCTGAGCACCTACAAACAGATAAAGGGACCGAATTTACTTCTAAGCAAGTAAGGGATTTATTCAAATGTTACAATATAAACTATTATGTTACTAATAATCCTGATATAAAAGCTAGCATTGTAGAACGGTTCCAAAGAACTTTGAAAGGTAAAATGTGGAGATATTTTACATATAAAAACACATACCGTTACATAGATGTTTTAGATAGTCTAATTTTATCTTATAATAATTCCAAACATTCAAGTATTAAAATGTGTCCTAGTCAAGTAAATAAAGATAACATTTCTACTGTTTGGCAAAACTTGTATGACAGAGGTAGCACTAAAAAACTTAAAGTATGTACAATACGTCTCAAAATAGGCGATCATGTTAGAATAACTAAGATGAAGTACACTTTCGAGAAAGGTTATGAGACTAATTGGAGTGATGAGATATTTGTAATATCTTCAATTATACTCAGAAAACCTTGGCATGTGTACACATTAGAGGATTTAAAAGGAGAAACTATACAAGGTACATTTTATGAAAAGGAATTGCAAAAAGTGATTATGAATACAAATGCATTATTTAAAATAGAAAATATTATAAAATCTAGGTATAAAGGACGAAAAAAGGAGGTTTTTGTTAAATGGAAAGGTTATCCGAATAAATTTAATACTTGGATACCTTATTCAAATATTAGTAATATAACATGAGTAAATTGATTATTGATAATTATGTTAATTAGATTATAAGGATCTTATTTGTAAATGTTCATGTAAGATACAGCATATACAATAATATATTTTAAAAATGTCATTGATGATTAAATATTAAGAAATTGATTAAACTGAATAACAATACAATTTATAGAGTTTATATTTTTTTCATCTCCTATTTCTTTTACTATATTTAGGTACAAAATATTTGTCTTGACTTAGATTGTCTTTACATATAAAAGAGGAAAGTCGTTCAAAATGTTAGAAAGCGAGTTTTATTTAACACTTTTAAGTAATAGCTCAATGAAATATTTTCCTGGAAATACTACAACAAACTTTATTACTAAGCTCCCGAAATCTATGAAATTGAATGGAGAATGGAATGTGGGGGTAGTAGAGTTTCAATATCCTTGTACTATTTACAGTGTTCAGAAAACCGAAAATTATGTACGTATTATTGAAAGAAAACCTGTAGTCATAGATGGTGTTGAAAAAGGATTCAACGATGAAATAATAACAGCTTATATTCCACTTAGTAACTACGATGCAATTGAAACAATTTTGTCCTTGATAAATGATCACAAGTTATTACGTAATAAAATAAAGTTTCTTTATGACAATAATTCAAAATACGTCAAATTTCAAAAATTTAGTGATAAAATTATTGACATTGAAATTGCATCTAAGCTATCCCTGCAATTGGGATTCAATCCTCATGATAAAATTATGATTAAAACTACTGGGACACATCAAGCTAATATAAAATTGGGCTTACCTTCTCAAATGTTTATTTATTGTGACATCATCAACCCTCAAATAGTTGGAGATGCAATGGCACCACTATTACGAGTTGTATCACTGGACACTTCAAAATATATTTTCGGTGTTAATAGAATGGAAACATTTCCTAAACCTTACTATATTCCAGTAATGAGACGTGAATTTGATACTTTAGAAATAGATATAAGGTCTGACACAGGGAAGATCATACCATTTCAATTCGGAACGACGTGTGTTAAACTTCATTTTAAATGTATAACAAAATGAAATACCGGAAACATGAAAACATGTGTCCTTATGAGGATTACTATTTACAACAAGCTGGGTCAGGTATTGGAACAATTTATAAGGGAACTGCAAATCAACGAGGACATGGTATCGGAAGCTTTCTAGGTGGGTTGTTTAGAACCATTTTACCTCTATTAAAGAGTGGAGCTAAAACTTTAGGAAAAGAAGCGTTGACTACAGGGGTGGGTGTTTTTGGTGATATGTTTCAAGCAAAACCATTTGAAGCTTCTATAAGAGACCGTGTTAAAGAAGCTACCGGTAATTTAAAACGTAAGGCAGATGAGAAAATTGAACGTCTTATGAAAGGATCTGGATATAAAAAGAAAAAAATTGTTCGAGTTCAGTTAAATCCTTCTCAAACCTTTGAGCGAAGAGGACGTGTCAAAAAAATTAGAACTAGTGAACTATCAGATATATTCACCTAAAGAATATGGCATTTTTACATAGTCAGTCTTGTGAATGTGTTAAGTCAGAACTTGATTTATTTGCATTACCATCAACACAGACAAGTATTGAAAATGGTCAATGGGTTCATTATAAAGCAATATCTTCTTTAACTGATGACGGACCGATAGAATTTTTAGTTCCTGGAAATGGCGATGAATATTTAGATTTATCACACACATTGTTACATGTGAAGGCGAAGATAACCAAATTAAATTCAACCAACTTAGCTCCAACGGATGTAGTGGCCCCGATTAATAATTGGCTTCATTCTCTTTTTAGCCAACTAGATGTTTATTTGAATCAAAAACTAATCTCACCACCTAACAATACATATGCTTATAGAGCCTACATAGAAACTCTTCTAAATTATGGACCAGCTGCGAAGTCATCTCACTTGACGTGTGGGTTGTGGTATAAGGATACTGCAAACAACATGGACACTATTGGAGATGCTAACAATGGATTCAAGATACGTACACAAATTGTTAAAGAAAGCAAGGAAGTTGAAATGATAGGTCATTTACATGGTGATATATTTAATCAGGAAAAGTTTTTGATTAGTGGTGTTGAAATGAGGATAAAATTAAACCGTTCTAGAGATACATTCAACTTAATTTTTGATGAACAAAATGTCACACCTAAAGTTAATATTATGGATGCTACATTAATGGTGAGAAGAGCTCGATTAAATCCAAGTGTTTTGATAGCACATAACAAAGCTTTGTCTGGAACTACTGCTAAGTATCCTATTACACGCGTAGAAGTAAAAGTTTTAACAATACCTTCGGGTGTTCAAGGAAAAACATTGGATAACATATTTCTAGGTCAACTTCCTAAAAGGTGTATAGTTGGTTTCGTTGAAAATTCTGCATTTAACGGTACCTTTAACAAAAATCCATTTAACTTTGATAATTTCAATATGAATTTCTTCAGTATATACATAGATGGTCAACAAATTCCATCAAAACCCATTCAACCTAATTTCAATGAAAATAAAAACTTGTACACTCTACCCTATCATACATTATTCTCTGGTACTGGAATACACTTCAATAATGATGGCGATGATATATCATGGTTAGAATACCCAAATGGTTATTATTTGTTAGCTTTTGATTTAACACCTGACCTATCCGCTAACGTCGCTACTCATTGGAACTTAATTAGACATGGCAGTCTTCGTTTAGAAGTACGTTTCGATAAAGCATTAGAGAACACTGTGAACTGTATAATCTTTTCTGAGTTCGATAACGTTATTGAAATCGATAAGAATAGAAATATTACAGTTGACTATAATAGTTAAAATATGATATAAAAGTTGTACCTTTGATTATCAAATGACAGTATCGTTTCTTCTCGCCATTAATTTGCATGACTCTTCTATATGTAAAATGAACACATTGGAAATTCAATTAATATTACAATCTAAGCTAGGACCCTTAAATTATGAAAAAAATGTGTATGCTGCTAACCGTTTACCAATACTTGTAAAGAAACCAGCATACATTATTTCTAACTTGGATCCAGATACAAAACCTGGCTCACATTGGGTAGCGATACATATTGATTGTAATAATATTGGTGAATATTTCGATAGCTTTGGAAGAAAGCCTACCTGGAGCCACAAGCTTTTTATGATTAGAAATTGCAAAGTGTGGAGGTATAATAGTAAGCCACTTCAGAATGAACTGACATCAGTTTGTGGAAAATATTGTTTAGTTTACTTATATTTCAAGAGTAAAAATTATTCTACACAACATCTTCTAAGCTTGTTTGATGATGTAAATACATTGTTTAATGATTACATGATAAGTTACCTATATAATAAGATATTTTATGAATATGAATAAATAAAATGAAAAAGATTTTTTAGTATTATTTATTTTTCAAATCATAATTAAAAAAATAACTTTTGCATTTAGGGTTATCAGCTAGAGACTTAGTTATCTTAAAGATGATATCGTCACAATCTTGTTTCAATTCATTTGAACTAGAAGTAACATATTTAATCCGGACATCAGCGTGCTTCCATATTTCAGCTTGTGAAATTCCTCGAATTTTATTTAAATCATACATTTCAATTTTTATAAGATGAGTAGCACTGACTTCTTCTGGAATCGAAATATATGCAATACCATCATCACGCGCTCGTCCCACGCTTGAAGTTACAGCTTTCTTCAGTTTCAACTGATTTTTTTGATTAAAAAACATATCGATGGTTTTCTTAGTTTTACATGAGTTTTTGTGTTCTATTTTCCTTTTTTTGTTTATTGGCTTGATAGACTCCTCGTCTGTGTCATAGTCTCGTAACGGGTTTTGAGTAAAATAATAAGGATCTAATATATTCTTAGTCACCTCATCCATTTCATCACGTTGCACTTCATCAATGATTAGGTTGTTAGGATACTGAAAAAATAAAATAAAAAAGTCATCTTTCGCAAAATAATATAAAGGAAGCAACATTAAAAAAAAAACTAAAATAAACATACCTCCATTTTTTCAGATATATTTTTCAATTCTTCACTCCAAATCAATCATAGATAGACAAGCTTTAGTGAGTTAGCACTTCACAACAATGATAAGTATAGTACATACAAAGTAGCCTTTTATAACAGTTTAAATCATTATCTA
Source organism: Agriopis leucophaearia (assembly GCA_949125355.1). NCBI lineage: Eukaryota > Metazoa > Arthropoda > Insecta > Lepidoptera > Geometridae > Agriopis > Agriopis leucophaearia. The sequence goes on from OX421264.1 coordinate 10,873,368, forward strand.
TACATATTTAGCTAATTATCTGATCGAAACAATCAACCTAATACTTAACTAATGTAAAATCATTAGCTAATTATCTGACGATGTCAATGCAAACAAAGAATGAAATCTTTCCTATTTATAATATAAGTATAGATTATAGATATACGCTTGGCATCGAGATACAACTCGATGACGCTCACCCATCAACTCACTTGATGGAAAGCGATGGTGTGGCCGAAGATGGAGCACGTAGACACAGAAGATACTCTTTCTAGCCTTGATGATGCAGCAGGCCTAGCACGTGCCGTGGACAAAATTGTCTTTCTATCGTTTTAATTGTCCTTATTGATATCAGTGATCGGAACATCAGCTTGTGAAATTCCCGAATTTTATTTAAATCGTACATTTCAATTTTTATAAGATGAGTAGCACTGACTTGTTCTGGAATGGAAATATATATGCAATACCATCATCATGCGCTCGTCCCACGCTTGAAGTTAAAGTTTTTTTCTTCAGTTTCAACAGTTTTTTATTACATACCACCATCTTTCCAAATATCTTTCCATATATATTTTTCAATTCTTCACACCAAATCAATCATAGACCGATAAACTTTAGCGAGTGCGGTAGAACCGGCGACGTTACTGTGGTGACGTCATTGTGGCAGAATCGGCAACATCACTTTGGTAGTGGCTGGTGACGTCATTGCGGCAGAACCGGCGAAAAACAACTACTCACATGTTTGTTTTCCTTACGTACGATTCAAAAAAGGCTCCCGCAAAATTATACTGTTCGCGGGAATCGGTTACTTTGCGCGACGTTTTGTTTGCACAAGCCCGATTCGCTGAACGAATCACAGCTGTTTGATTTCGTTCTAACCCGAATGTTTCGGAATCTAAACATTTGAGATGAACTCTCTCATCGTGACGCAGGTCCAATCCGAGACCTGCTCAAGCGAGGCCTCAACTTCAGACACTAGTTTGTTTCTACTTTCTTCAACGACGGCCTGTGAGGTGAACGAAGGGTCGGCAACGTATTTGTGATGCCTCTGGTGTCACAAGTATCCATAGGCGACGGTGACCGCTTACCATCAGGCGGCCATTAGAAAAAAGTTAGAGGCCGTGGCACGCGAGCGATATATCAATGCGGCGTCGATTCGCGTTCGCGCATATGACGATTTCCTCATTGAGGGGCGAATGCGATCCGGCGCGTTCTCGGAACAGCGGCTGTGATGAGCAGCTGCATAACGCGATCGCCGCCGCCGTGCCGGAATGAAGTTACATTACACGTTACCGGGAATTATTTCCTGCACATAGACACGCATAGATGTCATCTCGGCTTCTGACGATACTGCCTTTAACAAAGGACATGACAATCCCACGAATGAGCGGCAACAGTGTTCGCTCATTAAACCTAAGTATGGTTATATCTGCGTAACTTTACTATACTCGGACCAAGTTTTTATAGCTCTGACAGCTGTAGTAATTTGTAAAAAGCTGAGTGAAAACCGTAAATGCTGATTACTTTTGCTAGGTTTTAAAAAAGTATGTGTGCTCGCGCATTTCAACATTTTTGACGAAATAAAATAATTTATTGCACTTATGTGAAATCTAAGCCGAACAAATAACTTCACAAATGTTCAACATTTTCATTGATTCAAACAAGTTTACAGGCATAAAAACAGAATAAAAAATTAATTGTACTATAATAGATTTTTAAGTATGTTAACTTGTTTGAATCGAAATGAAAACTTTTACTGATCATTTTGTAATCTTATTTATTTATTTTGTTTATTTGTCTGCTTAGATTTTACATAAGTTGATTCAATCATTTTTTAATAAAAAAAATTAACTGGTAGCCGATATACTACAGTGAAATATTAAAAGAAAATGCATGGTTTTCATTCAAGTTTTTACAATGTTAACTGTATCTGTTAGAGTTTAATCTTGGACCGAGTGTAACTATCAAAATACTACTCAGTACTTTAGTATTTGTGCATAAATACAGAGAAATATTCAGTAGGTACTGGCTGCATCATGTGCGTAGGGCACATGATATTTTTCAATTTTCTGCACAAATACTCGTATGCACACACGTATGTGTGCATTTGCGGTTCGCCTGAAGTACATTATTTGCGGTTTATTACGCAATAAAATCCCGTACGCCTTTTAAAATTTCATAGCCTTATAATAATATACGTCTTTCCTCGTTCGCTATAAATATTCATTTTTTGTAGCAAATTTAATATAATGGCACCCCGAAGCGACTCCATCGTTTCGCTTCAAATATTCGCCGCAAACCAATAGGTATCTATACAAATTTTTACAAAAGAACTGAAATTCAATAAACAGGAAGCATCTCTTATCCACCTACCTATAGAGGTGGAATATTTTCTTCAAATTTAAATTTAAATATTTTAAGGGGGTTCCACCCCCCTTCAAATATATAATTCTTTTCAATAAAAAAAATATCATATTGGTTCACGGAGAAATCGTCGCCTGTGGCATCGCGTAATCATAACACGATAAAACCGATACCCGATACGTAAATTATATCCATCCAATGGTTGACTGGAAGAGATTGCTTTTAGCGTTTAGGCCGCCACTTGTTGCACTAGCTCCTAAGCTTAACTGTAACTTTTATTTGTTTATTTCTGATGTGCCAGTGCCCAATAAAGAGCTTCTACCTAAAAAAAGTTTCGTTTGCAAATTGAATTTAATTGTTCTAGGTTCAAAGACGGGGTAGCGTATCCATGGTCCGCTGGCGTTTCAAACCTGATCCTGTATCCTGAAGCAGCGAACCAGACGCTGTACTCGAGGAGAGCGGCTCGTGCCGACTCCGGCAACTACACCTGTCGACTCAGCAACGAAACACACTCGGAAACGCACACTGTCAGACTTGAAATATTAGGTAAGCATTGAGTATGTATCAAATATTCTTTTTACCATAACCAACTCGGAGTTTGATTCACTTTTCTTCAAAAAGGAAGGAAGAAAAATGAAAAAAAATAGAATATTAAACAGGAAAGGAACATATGCGATTACCTCATAGATTACTAATTTTTTTCATGCAATTGTTTTCTTTTTAACATGATTTTTCTATCTAAGAAGTTTCTTAATGTTTCAGATAAAAATACTTCAAACATTTCTTTAATACTGTTTTTTTTTCTTATTGTTATTTCTTTATTGGTTGTAAATTTTTGCGTAACAATGGCTTCAAAAACAAAACAATTATTATTAAGTATAATTTTTCTTAAAACGAATTAAGGAAACGTGCAGGCTGAATTAGATAAAAAATTCACCGTTTTATCCGCTACGCCAACTTTTTAGAAAGTTTCATTAATGACGTTCTTATAGTACTACAATTTTAACATAAAAATTCATGAAAATGTCCTAGTAGGTATGGTAAAAAGCAATACATCACTTGGGGAACTACAGATTTTAAATGCAGGTGGATGATGGCCCGCGCACGCTCGTGCCGCAAATGCCAACCTAGTTAAAATTCTGTAGTATTTAGTAGGTACACAAATATCAGTGTAGTAAGCGTTTATGCAAGTACCTTGATATTCTAAAAATAGAAACATCTCAAAAATTTGTTATGCGCAATTACTAACTTGCCAGCTATTGCATGCGTTTCCTTAATTACCACCCGTTTTTTGTAAATAAGGTGATATTTACCCAGACGGGTTGGAAAATGCAGTTTTCCACTACCTAGATCTAGAATCTATACGACGTCCGATGTCGATTTCTATTTTCCTAGAAGTGATTGAACCACATTAAACATAGATTGCATATGCGATAGGTTTGCTTTTAGTTCGTCGTAAATGCTAATGAATGGTTGTTTAAAAACAATTTAGAAGACATTTACTCGTATGTTAGTAGTATACTTATATATAGTAGTTATAATTACGTACGTTATAAATACACTACTATTTTATTGTCCCACCCATTTGAAGTTTTCTTGGATGTTACTATTTTTAATGATTAGGATTCACCCCCCGCGGTTTCACCTCTGTGGACATTCCCTCAGTTACCGTACATTGTACAAAGATATAATATAATTATATGTCAAACAAACATACACACTTTCGCTTGTACAATTCATGGTCAGACGTTAACTCAGATGGGCTAGCTTTTTTTTACCGACTTCCAAATTATCAATTCGACTGTATTTTTTTATGTTTGTTACCTCAGAACTTATGACTGGGTGAACCGATTTTGATGGTTCTTTTTTTATTTGAAAGCTGGTGCTTCAAGTTTGGTCCCATTTCAATTTGGTCCAGTTCAGATGAAGTCTGTTTTAATATTGATAATTATTTGTAATGAAATCACCGTAAAAAGTATTTGTATGATTCATACCAGTCTTTGGCATCAACCAGTCTTCGCTTAGTGCATATGTAAGAGCAAGTTCTTATAAATAAAATTCAAAACAACGGTTTTCGGGGCAGCGCTCTAATAATTATGCACAAACCAAAACCGTAGTAAATATTTAGTAATCTACGCATTTAAACTACAATTGTTACAAGTTCAATTAAATATTGGTATGATGACAAAATATAGGATTTATATTAGTTTGCCAGTATTTTTGAAATGTGTTAGGGCACTTCTTGAATTTTGAACTAAAACCAACATCCATTTGTTTGTAAATCTATGGTCCAAAACAATAGAGTAATCTGTACCAAAACCGTAGAAATAGATAGCTTTCCTTACTTCTTAATTGGAAAATGACTTTCGAAAACCTGTGATATTGTTTTCCTCATGCTTTGAAATACATTTTACCTATATAATACGATGTTTCGTGGAAAATACATGATTGTTGCAAGTGTGTCGCATCGTTTCACAGAAAAGCCGACGGATTCGCCGAGAACAATGTTCATATCGAAAGATCAGTGGGTCGACGAGGGCGGCCGGGTGCGACTATACTGCGAGGCTCTCATCGGTAAGACAATATAATATCATTACCAGCCTATCATGATCCCAACTGCTGGGATACGGGCCATCTCTCCGGGAGAGAGAGAGGATGGGCCCTAAACTACCATGCTGGCTCAGTGCATGTCGGTGAATGTTATGTCTTTGAACTTTTGAGGTTTTTTGGACATACCACTTCCTCACGATGTTTTCCTACGCCATTTTTTATCAAAACGATCTCTAGTTCTCAAATGGTGACACATAATTTACAAAATCTTTGTTCTATAAGTTAAGAAATATTAACGTTAATTCTAAATTGAACGCAGTCACGGACTCATCACAAGAAGCGAGTAATAAAAGTTCTTGTTAAAGGATACTTCTTTAGCATAAAAAAGTTAACGTCCATAGTTAAAAGTTAACCTGCCTTCTGGGCTTGGGGGCGTGGGTTCGATTCCCATCTAGGACAAACATTTGTGTGATGAACATTTGTGTTTGTCTATGTCTGGGTGTTAATATCTATTTAAGTATGTATTAAAAAATATATGTGTATGTATATCAGCCTCTGGCAGCCATATTACAAGCTTTGCTTAGTTAGGGGTCAGACTACCATGTGTGCAATAATGTCCCAGATATTTATTTATGATTTATATATAGGTATAATGTTGCATTCACCATATTTTATTATTTATAATGCATTAGTGCACGGCGCATGCTAGGAATTTCCGACAATACCCGACGACCGACCATTTCACAGAAAGTCTGGATAAACTGCAAAATTCAACGTTGTTTATTTGAACTGGTGTGGGCGTGGTTAAACTACTCGAATATAGTCTACGAGTTAAATATTTCAATGTTTTTTTTTTTAATCTTTGGAATGTCAGATCGAAGTTCTTTGTGTCGTTTTTAAGATTATACAGTTGAGCATTCCATAATGTTATTTAAAAACAACAGACTTTACGCGAAGACGTGTTGAAATTCACAAACGGGATTCTTATATAAAATTGTCTATAATAAATAAATTATGGATAACTTTACATCCTTATATAGTAAAGAGAAGACCGGGAAGACCAAGAAGAGTATTCTTGACCAAATAATAAAGAAGGCATATGTCATGTCGTACAGGTAAGTGAAAACGCTGGCAGAAGACCGTCAAGCCTGGAAGTTCCTCCGCCGACAAGAGCCACGCTCTTAAACGTTGAATGAATGAAGGGGTGGAACATTTTCTTCAAATTTAAACGGGGCTATCCTCGAAATAAATCCAAGGTATTCAATAAAAAATTCTCGTTAAAATCGGTTTTCAATCGGTGAATATAACATACAACTAAAAAATACAATAGAATGAAAACTCCATTGAAGTTAATTGAAATCGCGCTATTCTAGGAACAGCACTGGCGGAATGGAAGCTATACATTACAGAATTCAAAATTCTATAATACATTTACAGCAAGTGCGGCGATGTCCCGATGAATTGAACTGCTTTAATTACACTCTTAGAACAAAGTAGAGTTAGGCCTGGCGCACTCCGCTAGTAGGTAGTTAGCGCTCGCACGTCCTGAATTGGACTTTATTGTGTGGTAGTATGAGTCGCTACTTATTTAAATGCTTTTGCGGAGTGAACCTTCTGTACTATATGTATTCTGTGGTAGAGTTTAGAAGTTGATTTGTTTGCAGGTCGTTCATACCTGGCGGACGCCCGCAGCGACCTACGCTGGAGGAAGTTCTGGCCCAACGGAACCGATGGCGACCTGCTGCTCACACAGAACGAGATTAAGACTACACGGTAAGTTAAATTATCGCGCAAATCAATCACCATATATATATATATAACAATGAATCCCTATTTACCTTGGTCACGCCATTACTTAAAAAAGACTTACCGATTTCATTCATCTTTTTTTTTTAATTTCTAATACTTTTCAAAAGGTTCTTTCGGAAAGAAAAAGTAAGAAAACTTGAGTAACGTTTTTAAGTAAGGTCATATAATATCAAATTTTACAATCTTAGCTATTTTTGTCTATGATTTAATTTGAGTGGGTTATGTAACCTAGGTAATTTGGCATCGAATTAGTATTTGGAGAACAAATCAGCATAGCTAGATTTAGTAATAGAAAACAAATAAACATAGCTGAAATTAGTATTTAGAGGACAAATCAGCAGAGCTAAAATTAGTATTTGGAGAACAAATCGGCATAGCTGAAATAAGTGTTTAGAGAACAAATCGGAAGAGCTGAAATTAGTATTTAGAGAACAAATCGACATTATCGACTGAAAATTATCAGAAAACTTAACGACGATGTAAGACAGGACAACGTCTTTCGGGTCAGCTAGTTATAAATAAATGCGACACTCTGTGTATCTGCCTCTATCTGTTGGTTTCCTTTTCGCGACCGAATGGCTGAAACCGATTTTGATGAAATTTGAAAAGGAAGTTGTGTATACTTAATAAGGCCAAACGCAGCATATTTTTTATTCTACAAAAGTAGGGAAACTGGAAAACTGCGGGCAAACTGTTCGGCTCATCTATACCATATTGTATTTATTGATTACTATACAACAAAGGGACGTCTGCTTGTTAGGTTCCGAACGTCGTGTCTAACATACCTACACCATCTTACAACTTACTTGCTATGTATTGCTTTGAGTGGCTTAACATTAGTAGGTCACCATCATCGTAATTGTTTGTACCTTATTCCGTAATAATAATTAAAGGATAATCCTTTGTGGTATCTCGTTACGACTTGGGTAAGGTATGTTCTATAAATAGTTACTACGTACTAAAGTCCTTTAAATGTAGCTTGATTGAAACGACAGCTGACGACATTTCAGGGCATATCTTTGTAATAACGTCTTGCGAATTGCATTTACTTGAATCACAAAGATCAGTGGTTTTCTGCGTATTAAACTATTATGAACTACAAGTGCTGTACATATAAATAGTAAAAGTATATTTGAATTTTAAAACGGAACTGCATTTAGTGTGGATTATCACAATACAATAGCCATATTTTTCCATTCTGTCATAACAAGGTTACGTCAACTTGACAAAAAATTTAGGGACGTGGTAAATCGATAAACGTAAAATCGATCGTTTTATTTTGCTGTGTGAATTAAATAGTATTTTTTTAAATGTTTTTTCAGAATTTCCTCTGCGTACTATCGAAATACAAAACTCGTACAGATAACGTAATTTTTTTTTGTAAACTTAGATTTCTTATAATAATATCGAATTACTAGCAACTGTCTTAGTAAATTTTACGGAAGGAAGCATCTTTATCCAAAGACTGACTACTAGAATAGCATACTAGACTGACTATTGATTGAATAGCATTTATTATTATTCTGCAGGATTTATCAAGTGACTCTAACGCTGATGATGATGTTGACACTGATTTGGAATGTACACCATTAGATTAAACAATAGATTTATTTATATCACAAAAATTTGTACTTGCTTTTTCTGTTTTATTTCATACTACAACAGAAATATAGATTGGTTCAAAAATATTATTCGTGCAAGACACTTCCAGTCGATAGACACACACATTATTCTCGATTTGGTCTGAATTGTCCCAGCACTAATCGAAGATTTTGACAAACTTCATTTCAATCAACTTATATTTAATAGACTATACTAATTTCAGCAATGTCGATTTGTTCTCTAAATACTAATTTCAGCTCTTCCGATTTGTTCTCTAAATACTTATTCCAACTATGCCGATTTGTTCTCTAAATACAAATTTTTGCTCTGCCGATTTGTCCTCTAAATACTAATTTCAATTATGTTGATTTGTTCCCTATTACTAAATCCAGCTATGGTGATTTGTTCTCTAAATACTAATTCCAGCTATGCTGATTTGTTCTTTAAATACTAATTCTATGCCAAATTACTTAATTTACATAATCCACTCTAATTTAATCATAGACAAAAAAAATAGCTAAGATTGTAAACTTTGATGTTTGTGGCCTTACTTAAAAACGTCACTCAATTTCTTCTATCCTTAAAATTGCTCTATCTAGTTTTCGCGTGTGATCATTGCCGTCAGGGAGAAGTTGAGAGAGCAAATTTAAGCTTAGATTAACTTAAGTAAGTTTTTTATGTAGTATCTTTATAATGCAAAACAATACACCTTTTGCATAAAAATTTGGTACATCAAAATAAGAACAAATAATGATAAATCTGAAAACTGTTGTACAATGTGCTCGTACATGTACGTAAGATGGAGATGTTTGAATAACGATTTCATCACACTTTTACGACTTCCCAGAATGTCGCTAATGACTGTTCTTGATAAAAGAAAATTGAGATACAAATAATAGCATGAAGAAAACGACAAAAATGTACGATGTGAAGTCTTATTTCGAAACTACCTAATGAAGTACTGTTTTCATTTTCAACTGGTATTTTTTGCTTCGTTAGTTCCCTTTTTGATGTCATGTATGCTCGTTAGTATGTCCACAAGGAATGCATGTATAAGTTAGTTCTCTTTTCAGTTTAATTACAATCCCTCTTGGTTGGACTAATCGCCTATTACTCGACTTTTTTATTTAGCCCCGGAGTTGACAGATTTAAGGGACAGAATACTTTTATTCATTACTAAAAATTATTTTCTATTTTCCAAAATAAATTGTTAATTTTATATGGTCATTATAAAAAATATATTTTTAAATATTTTGATATATGTATTAACCTCGCGAAGCAATCCCAAACAGGATGGGGGAAAAATGGTGTGATTGGTACGTAACCCTCTGCCCAACTCGCACTTGCTTGGTTTTTAAGGCATTCTCAATTATAACTAGATAACGTTTGCACAAATACGAATCGTGCCTTAAATAACGCGGCGGCAATCTGAGCCGATAATTGGATATCTGATAACGCACGTTTCATCAAAATGCAATTTTCTCGAGTGCATATCTCATTTCAGTGCTAAGAGTATGTTGCAACACATTATTGCAGTGTATTATATATTTCTAAATTCTGACGCGATGAAATGCTAAGATGAGATGTCTGTTTAAAAAAATATAGTTTTGAACTAAAGTGTAAAAAATCCACGGAGTAGGGAACCCAATGACATCAAGTATTTCTTTGTGTGCAAAATATGATTAAATTCTTATTTGTATGTGTTTGGCGACAATGGTTCCAATACTAATATATTTGTGAAACCGTTCCAACGCTGCCCTATTCCTTGGTAAAATCGATGTCGTTTAATTTTTAATTATTAGACGAGGCTACACTTTAAGTTGGTTTAGGTCTGTGAACTAAAACCGAACAATAATTGATCGAATTGAGGATATTTTTTAAATCAGTTAAAATCGAAATCATTGTTTAATTATGTTACAATGTTGGTAAAGTTTAGTTTCGATCGAAACTAAAACCTTAAAATCGTCTTTAGTCTATTAGTCAGCATTAAAATGAAAAAAATTTGAGCACAAAACCTTCACGTATAAGAAAGTATGAAGCTAAACTATTGTTTCAGGGAGGACGTGAAAGACATAATCGGGTCTTACCTGATGGTGGATAGAGTGTCGGCGCAGGACTACGGCACATATGTGTGCCTCGTGCACAGCAACGAAGTGGTCTCGCGGAGCTACGTCACCGTGCACTATAGACGTAAGTTACCATTTCCCTTATATTTTATTTTCATAGGAAAACTTACAGCTATAGGTACAAAATCAGGTAAAAAAATTATAAACATATAGTAGGCCAAATAAAAGTTCTAACAGATACTAAAAAGTATAGACAAATAATTCTAAAAGACGGACCCGCACGAAATACACAATAAGAAAGTTAAATTACTTAAATACATATTTCCCTTTTTTGGTTGATGAAAAGATAAGAAGAAATAAAAAATACATACAATAAAATCGTAGCGATAAAAAAAAAACTGTAATTGAGAGATATTAAGAAAAAAATCCCACAGGGCGTCTTAAAATAAACAGCTGAACACGTTAAGACAGTTTTTAGAATTTTTGTCTGTTTGTTTGTTTATCCACGAACATCTCCCAAACCACTGGACGGATTTAAATGCAGTTTTCTCGAATATGCTTAGCTGTGACCAGTTTGAAGTAAAGGCTATATTATTTTGCAAAGGGTCCTGATTAAGGGAGGAAAAAAGGGTTGAAAGATTATATGAAAATCTACGCGTACGAAGTCGCGGGCAACAGCAATAGTAGTTTAATAAAATAATTCATGTTTAGCTGTTTAACAGAAAATATTTTTATGGACTACTGTTTGGTGGTTTAACAACTGGTAAAGGCTGTAGACGGTTGAGTAACTTAGATTTTCGTTTGTTACTATTGTTGTGTTTCCGTAAACATCCTCGCTATCTTCGAGAAAATAACATAACAAGACTTAGTGACAAATGAAGCATTATGATGATGTTTGATGATTAAGTTCCGCAACTGTGTTTCATAAGTACTGTTTTTAGAAAAAAAAAATGATGTCGATTGAATGTGTTAAATAAATTAAAAAAATTACCCCTAATTTATGGTTAATAAGCTAGAATTTCACCAGAATCGCAAGGCTCTTTTGAATTTAAAATATTAAACAGAGCATATTAAACGCAATAATACTTCAAAGAAATGGCGAATGTTATTATAAATAGTTATTAAATCCTATAAGATCTCGAACATCTCAAAGATGATGTAGCTTTAATTTAATTTCTATGCTCTAGATGCTTATAAATAAACATTGAGCTTCCAAGAAGCCGCCATCTGAATCGAGAAAAATATATGAACAATGTCCTATATTCGTCTGTTCCAAGAAACTTTGTCTCTGAGTAAACCTGCACAATGTAGATATTGATATATTACTAGCGTAGTTGCAGACACTATTGTATTTTCTACGTTGTTTTGACTCAGAAACTAAAAGTGGGCTGGAATCAAACTCCGCCCAGTACGCCTACAGGCATTTCAAGTGATGACGAGAGTATAGTAGAATAGCTTTCCAGGAATCTGCACGTGTTCTTATTATATGGGATTAACAATCATTTTAAACCCGTACTGGATGCGTTACATTTTAAGCCTTAACAACATTAAGATTAACACTATATTCCGAAGTCGATAGCTGCCTGTTGTTACCTTACAATTTACATTCTTGCGAAGATTGATTATTTTTCAATACGCTTCGTTCGCTAATTATTTTCGTATTAAGTAATCGTAATGAAGACGACGTTAAAACGACTGTGTAAAATAATTATTGTCAAGAACTGCTCGAGGTAGTAAAGAGTGGAAAGAAAAAAAGAAAAAACCTAATATGCCAAATTAGGGCAAACGGACAGGAATTTAGAAGAGTTACAATCAGTTAGTTTAGTCAATATTTAAGTTTTGTCCGAAATAAAGCTTTATTTCAGTTTTTTTTTGCATTTACAATATAAAAATAAATAATAAAACCCAAAAGCTAGGGTGCCACGATCAGTAGGCAGAGCTAAACAGCCGGTGGTCAGGGCTACAGAAGAACCTCCTGACGATGCGTACCGTGTCGAAAATTACTACTTTATATACCTTCTTATTATTATAACCTTTTATTTCAAAGGATTCTCGGGTCCAGCCCGGACCATTTGAACCAACACCTAGACGCCTTGTTCAATATGAAATACAATTCTATTCTGAAATGTATATAAAAAAATAAACATAAAACAGTTGTAGGAGTAGAAGTAAAATTCTGGGTTATTGTAATGAGTTCGAGATGGTGTTGAGCTGGTCTATGGTATGAGGTTCGGGACCCGCTAATTAAGGCTGTCTTATATTGGCGCCGGAGAGGCAACATTGGCGTAGGGGTTAGAGTGTCGAGAGGTGTGCTGCACTTTCACTAAACGCTACGCCCGGCTTTATGTCTTTAAAACTTTCACCCTGGAGCTTAGGTTCGTAGCTCTTGCGGTTTCGACCTCCCAAAAGGAAAGCCAAGCCAGAGATCAGGGTCTCATTTAGCCCCATGAAATCGGGGTACGCGGTGACGCCAATCACTGACTACTCGCTCAAACCACCCCTGCGTTTATTATTATTATAATTAAGGAGTCGTGTATGAGATATATTTAAAAAACTTGGGTCAGGATCGTCGTTATGTCGTGAACAGCACTACTACCGATTAATAGCTTTTTTGTTGTCAGTATTCAAATGTCAGCGCGATTATAAGAGGAATTGTAATTTAATTATTATAGTCCTTAAGTGATGGTTCCAAACAATTTTAACCAGTTTTACTATATTAACGCTTTTTGCTACGACCCGAGATAATAAGTATCGTAAGTGAGTAGACTAACTGTACGCTTCGAGCGATCATGAATGGTCTATTTGTTACATGACAGGAGCTGGTGCTTTGCATAATTAGGTTATAGAAGCGAACATGAGAATCGTTTCTAACTAGTTTCCGTATAGCCATCACCATTTCAACCTATTTTTTTTATTTTAAAGTTTTTCTCCCCTATCTCACTTCGTTTTCCAAATATTTTTATTATTATATTCAAGAGGTAATTTTTTTAGTTAGAAAACTTTTGTCGATGCTGATTTATTTTTATGTAAGCAAGGTAAGTCTTAAGGAACGTTCGCAATTCGCATCGATCCAAAGAAAAGTCAAAGGCTATATTAGGCTATATAAGTATATATGATAATAAGGCTATATATACGTAAAGTCATAAAACCTTTGCCAGTTATTCAACCGCCAAGCAGTAGTGTGCAAACACTGCTGTGTTCCGGATTGAAGGGCAATGTTTCCAGCGAAATTACAGGACACACAGAGATTTGACATCTTATATCTCGGGGTGACGAGCGCAGTGCATTGCCATCCAGGGTTTTGAACTGTTGAAGTTCAAAATTCTGAGTGACCTTGAGCTGTTATGGGCAAGCGTGAAGAGCCATCAGACGAGCGCTCGTCTCGTCTCCCAGTATCATAAAAAAAAAACTTTTCTTCTGGCAGAATCAGTGTGTGTATTTCATTCTGAATCATTTATGGAAGGATGTAATTGTATTTTATAGTTCTTCGGCTTATGTCCCAAGGCCTTTGTGTCGCAGAGGTGTTCATCATCTTCGATCGACCACGCCGTCACTTGACATCATGATTTGTGGTCAAACGCCTCACTTGTAAACCCTCAAACAGACGCCCCTTGTGGATCAGCGGAACGGCATCCAGTGGCTCTTTTATACTCTATCAGAAAGACTACACGTGCTCTGTTGAAATTGCTCTATTCGTAATATGAAATGTTTAATGTATGTGTGTAGAGGGTGGCGGAGCGAGCGGGGCCGCGTGGTGTGGCGGCGAGGCGGTGCCGTGGCGTGCGCTGGCGCTAGGTGCGGCGGGCGGCGCACTGCTGCTGGTGTCTGTGGCCGCGCTGCGGCGACGCTGCGTGCCGCGGCTGCTGCTCGCCGCGAGACACGCGCGCGCACGAGCCGCCACGCCTGCGCACAGAGCGAGAGGTACCTTACTAAACTGCTTAGTTGCTGAGTTGGCGCGATCACCCTAAAGTGCTCATGATTTTCAACAATAAACAGTGCTAATCGCTTGCACAGATCCCTCTTCACGGCGTCTTACAAGTAATATTTGCGTCGCCTTATTGGTTGTGCCAAGAAGAACGCTCGATTCACCGTACCCTCAGATCAGACAAACAAGGGAGATATGCCTTAGTACAGTTATCGTTCGTATTCAAATGTCTCAATTTTTCATATATTTTTCACTTTAGGTACCAATAAAACTGTAAGTACGACTCACTTACTCATTTTTCACACACACGAAGAAACTTGCAGCGACACTAATCAAGTCAAAAAATACAAATGAAACTATTACATTTTCTGTTGTTTATTCCAGTGCTAGAGAAAGAGTTCGACGTGCTTGTGTGCTGGACGGCGGTGGACGGAGAGTTGGTGCGCGGCGCTTTACTTCCCACTCTAGAACTGAAGTACAAGTACCGCGTGCACTCTGTACCGCTCTCCACGCAACCTGACACCTGTGAGTATGCAGCTAGCATTACCAAAAACACATTACTTTTAAGAAATTCGACGCTGAGTCATAGACTTTACAGAAGAACATTGTCATAAATGATGGTGTAGGTACAAATGTGTCTCAAATATTTTACCTTTCATCGCAGACCTATACTCAAAGTCAAATCATTTATTGCACATTATGTTATGCTAAGTATATAGTTAACACTTATATTAACACAATGACCCAATTAGGGTATGACAATTTAGGCATCTCTCCAACATCCAATCATTAGCTTACTGCTGAGTGTCGTGATGTGTTCGCTCTTTTTCACGACAGCGCCACTTCCATTTCACGCGGCACTTCCTCGCTTGTGTTTAAGATCGAGCCCTCCCCCAATTTTAGACGGAAAAAACAACGAAAACTGGGTTTTCGGAGCTCTGATTCTTAACATAATAATAACTATAATCCAATGACATTTGAGCGATGGCATATAAAACTGCACATGATTTATTTAGGTACTGAATAAGTAAATGGTGCAGGGCCGAAGATCGAAGCGGGTGCCGTCAGATTGTAAAGCGCACATGCTACCGTTCGGCCACCATCGCTACAGTAGCTATAAAAGTGTAATCTGTGTGTGTAGGGTACAGCGAGCTGGTGAGCTCGGCGCCGCGGTGCCGGTCGCTGGTGGCGGTGCTGTCCCCGGCGCAGTACTCCCCGCAGCAGCTGATCACAGCGCTGCACCAGCTGCGCTCGCTGCCGCTGCCGCCTGTCGTCGTACTGCTACAGGTACAATATTCGTCATGATGCTGGCGTCGGCGCCGCACGGACGGAAACTTTTTTTAAAGACTATGCTGTTGGCCTCAATAGCCTCGACGCCGACGGCTTGACCGGGGCTGACTGGATGATTGTCAAACGCAGATGGCGTTGGGTCTAAAGGACGGAAAACAGCCGCGACCATTGCATTCATACGGAAGTCTCATGCTTTAGAATATAGAAAAAACAAGTTACAAGCTGAGAACAAATTGTTTGAGATAACAGTTCTATGAAATTATAATATGGAAGTGAAGAAGTTAGCCCTCATTCTTTCTTGTAGTTTACCTTAATATCTCTCTTTGATATAGATTTCTAATGTTGGTTATCCGAAAACTGTTATTTTGTTTTTCATGTAGGGCCCAAAACCCATCTAAGTGACGTGACACGTGACCTGCCAAGTTTTCCTTGCACGTAACCTGTCTCTTGCCACGCGTTGTGTGGACATTTGTCAGATCACGTGACACGTCACTTAGATGGGTTTCTGGCCTAAAATAAAATAAAAACATGCCGCAAGTGAGCGAGGCAAAACAACCGTTTTGAGTGCGCGCGGCATTCGTACATTATTAAGACCGTAAACGCTCGTCTCGGGTCGAGGTACGCTCGCCCGAAGCAATGCGTATGTTTGCCTCAGGCGAGGCACGTCCTAACCGACCGAGCATCTGCCTCGCGCAATCAGTATACGGCTATTTAGTGTTTTTGAGAGTGACTAAATTCGTATTCCTTATTGATGTCGCAAGAGCCAATATTTCGCCTCGTGACAATCCAATCAAAGTCCGACGTGTTTCATCTTCAAAATATCGTTTGGTTTCCGCGCGATAAGACTTTTTTTTAAAGAGCGGCAAACTAGTTTGCGGTCCGGCTGATGGTAAGCAGAAACCGCCCTCTATGGACCCCTGCAACACTAGCGGTGTTGACGGTGATTTGCCAGTCCGAAGAGGTAGTAGTAGAGACCCTTTTTGAAACGCTTCATGTTGAAGCTCGGCGGGAAGACCTTTGGGGAAAGTACATTCTTACACCTTGCAAGTCCGCGCAATAAAAGAGCGATAAAATCGGACGGTGTGGGATTTCGAGCTTGGAAAATATAGTCTATACTATGTTTTGTCGTGGCGCGTGTCATCATGCTGGATTCTACTGAAATGATGGTCGTGGATAGAGATGGTAATGTGTTTGTGTGTTGGCAGGACCTGCCGAAGCTGAAACGCGAGGGCAAGGAGTGGTGCGCGCGGCTCGTGTCCCAGCTGCGAGGCACGCGGCTGGTGGCGTGGAGACACGTGCACGAGCGCGCCTTCTGGACGCAGCTGCGGCTCGCGCTGCCCCTGCCGCCGCCGCACTTCAACACCGCCACGCAGGTACTATCAAACACACCGCACTGCTCGCTCTGCTATACTACATATCACAGGCATATATAGACTACTAAGCCGAAAGGAGGTCATTATACTCATCGTTATGAACAACTTTTACTATGGGACCAACCATGAAATCCCAAATAAAATACCAGCTGTTGCTGAAAACGGTACTCACTCGACAAATGTTTTTTTTCGCTACTTGTAGTTTGATGAGGGTATGTCCCATATTAAAAGTTGTTTATAATGATGAGTACAATGACCTTTATAGGCTTAGTACAGGTTATATGCGTAACCCTGTATAACCTGATACCACCTGCAGGGCTAGCATGCACACCGCGACATAATCTTGTCGTCATTGTGTAGAGCGATAACGCAACAACTTGCCTACGGTTTCATATACACCTGTCTCGCTTTGGCACGATAAAAAGAGTCGACAAAATCTTGTCGCGGAGCTCATGCTAGCCCTGCTGGACGCACAGACCGGGCCTTTGCCATTTCTGAACTTATCAGAAATTCTCTTAAAATAACTGTCTTGGTTGGTTGGTTTGGTGGTATTTTTTTATTTCTATAAATAAGGACTACCTAGTTTTTTTCCCTGAAATCTATTAATGCCTATTAGAATATCTCTAAAATATGCAGAATGTCTTCTCAGATCTGGTTCTAACAGTGACCTTACTGTCCGCTTTAAAGTATCCACCCTCTTAAAGTACATACGTAGATCATCAACCTTTTTATTTTGTAACCGAAAGTCACCAACTAGACCGACAGAAAATTTAACTCTTTTTATGCGATGCTGTTTAATCTATCTTGTCGAAAGCACATGATCAAATTGTTTGCAGAAATTTCCAAGGACCGACCATGTTTCTAATCAAAGTCTAGCACTAAGATTACCTGTTCCTTTGGGTCGATTTTCCATATATTTTTTAACCGTGTTTTGATTTTTAACTTCAGTTTTATTGCCTCATTTCAGGAGAAACCGACCCCGCCAACAGTGACGATAGAAACGGACGACAATAAGAACTCCCGCTCCGGGAGCCTAACAGCGCTCGTGTAGACGACGCTACCAAGCGACATGCCAAAACACTCGGCGGGCTGCTTCATACGACGGCAGCTACGTACCGTGTATATAAGGTGGAACTAGATAACCAGTTCACGGAAACTACGCACATACAGAAACAACTTCTGTTGAGTCGCTTTTGAATGTTTAAAGTCATCTGCTGCTCGATCAGAACAGTTGGAATCGACTTTAAAATGAAAGTAGCGGCTAGGGGCAAAGTTACGCATATACTCTGTAATAAACCAAAAAGAGGTCATTATACTCACTCAACCCAGAAATCTCGAAAAAAATCAGCTGTTCTATTGGAAACTGTCATTGTCATTTTTGACATTGACATTGACGGAGCTGATTTTTTTCGCAATTTCAGTGTTGGTCCCATAGTAAAAGTTCTTCATAATGATGAGTACCAATATACCTCCTTTCGGCTTAGTACAATCCATATGAGAATCCCTGTATAGTTGAATAATTGTGCGTATTCCCTTGAATGTGTTATTGACCGATATAAGTTAGTGGTAGTAGTGTGAAACACTCGGCGCCAGTACTGATGAGCGAGGGCGCTGCCTGTGCTGCCAATCGACGCTGCCTGTGCTGCCAATCTGTTCCAAGACTGTGAATAGTTATAATCTATTTTGTAATACCCAATTATCACATAACGAAACATTAGGTATAAGGACGATACGAAATCTGTATACAGTTTTCTAAGATCTCAGTATCTCCCCTCTTCTGACTACTTATCTATTTTCCAATTTCTCTTGTGCCAAACAATGAGAAGCTGTCATGACAATTTTATTCTTAAGGTTACGTCTTACGGTTGTATTCTATTTATTTTATTTATCTTTCCATTTCTGACTATGTTAGCGTTTGTCGCATATGTTTTATAGTAGACTAAGCGATCTAACGAATGTAGCTATTTGAGCATGTTTCGTGCATCGATAAAGAAGTTGGTGGGTAGAAACTTTACATGTGGCTATAGAATTTGAAGTATCTTTTTAGGTTTCTTGTACTTGGAAATGTCATGACAAGGGTTGCCATATCAAAATTTGAAATGTCCTGACATAAAGCCGGATATTTCAAAAAGTCCGAAAATTTTAGTATGATGGTTAATTTATTAAAGTTTTTTTGTTTGGTTTGTGTTAGGGAGACGTTAATCAAGATTAAAGACTGACCCGTATAACGTCGCCCAAGCCTAAAAAGCCGGACAAAAGGTAACCTAGTCATGTCAAATTTCCCATTAGGTGCAAGCGATGCTAGCGCCACTATGACAGCTGCCCACCCCACTCGCACACAAAGTGTGATAGGTATAAAACATGTGTGACTTTTGTATGTAAGTGATCTATTTATGTTCTCATTCTAATGTTGTATTAGTTAATTTATGTTGATTGTGAACAGCGGAGTGCGAAGTTTGTTGAATTGAGATGATTGGTGAGTTCTGTGATAAAGGAAGTGTGCATATTGTTGAAAGCGTCACCAGTGTATAAAGGTCCTTAGCTTGTATTATACGACTTCCATTTCTCTTTAGCCTTAGAATTCGCTTTGGAGTTTTGTACACTGTTGGTTCTTTGTTTCTTTTATTTTTATACTTTCAATACTAATTAGCATGTTAAAGTACTTGTATTGTTGTAAATATTATGATTACTATTTTGAGAGTATTTCGCAAGTTAACGCATTAGTTTAGGATTCGAAGAAGCTAAGCAGTTAATAGTTTCAATTTGAAACGTCTGTAGTATTATGTTTTCGTGTTACATTCCATACAAAAATGGTTATTATTTGAATACGGTTTAAGTTCATTGTGAAAGATGCGAAATAAAATAAAAATTAAATACGTCAATGTTGTTTTATTTTGTTACAATTAGTTCCAGTTCAGATATTCCAGATGAATGCAATTTTTTAAACTTATTTTAAAAACGTATAGTACAAAAATTGGAACTTCAGTGTGATTTTGATAAAACTTGTCATTTTAGACATAAAACAATATTCCGGGGCATCGCGTGTCATGGGTTAACAAGCATTCTCGTGCATGCAGTGTTCACTTCTAGGAGGATGTACATTACCATATTTAAATGTACTTACTTAAGAAAACGTATCTGAAGATGTTGCGGCCAGTTTAGTGATCCAAATAGAAAAAAAAAGTTAAATCTAAATAAGCGACGAATATAAACAACTTTTTACTAATCTTTCGATCAAATAAACAGGACATCACATGCTGTACATGCATTGTAATAAGTCGCCACATGTATATTATGTTACAGGCAATTTATAAAAATCTATTTATACAGTACTAAAGGCGCAGCCTGTAATGTGTGTAAAAGACGTAACTGGGGAAGTGGGAGACGGATTATTGATTACTAGCGACCCGCCCCGGCTTCGCACGGGTGTTAACTCGGCCTTCGGCCTCGCTACTATGACCCGCTCCAGGAACATAAAATATCATCCAGATCGGTCCAGCCGTTTTTAAAGTAGCTTATGTGCTATTCCAGACTATACTCTCTACCAAATTTCATCCAGATCCGTTCAGCCGTTCTGGCGTGTTTGAGTTGCAAACATCCATCCAAACTTACACATTTATAATATTAAGGGGAATAAACTACAACTAAGCGCGCGGACTCGCTCGAGTGTTACCCCCACAGACCTAAAAAAATATTTGCTACGCAATAAACCTATGGTTACCGCATGGGATGTCGTTCGAGCGTTCCGGTACACCAAGGAAACCTAAAATCGACTATTACAAAGTCAATGTAATTTTTTACCGTCTTCCAAAAAGGAGGTTACTATGTTCGTCTGTATGTTTTTTTTTTTCTATTTAATGATAATTTAATTTTAAATATTACTGGCCAAGTGACATTCGGTAACAAATTTCTATTCACCCACCACCGGTTCTTGTGCGAACACCGAAGCTAGGCAACATTGGGCGCGATCGGTACTTGGATGGGTGACCGCCTGGGCATGATGTCTTTTTGCACTATATTTTGTAGTTTAATAGTTAACGATTTATGTGGTGGTGCCCTCAGTGCCGGTATCTTTTAAGCGTGTGGACTCAGTGGCGTAGCTATCGGAGGGCTAGGCGGTGCCGTGCACCGGGGCCCCCAATCTCAGGGGGCCTTTGGGCCCTGATCAGCAAACCTCAAACTCAACTTGCTAAATATTTGGCCTTCATAGACATACATGTAGTAAGTAGCTTTGAGCACAATAAAGAGCTGATGATAAAGTAGCTTTGTACCTTTAAATTATTTATATTATTACTTGATAAATCCTAAGCCAGTTTAGGTAGGGGTATTTTTTTTGCACCAGGGCCTTTGGTTATCTAGCTACGCCACTGTCGTCGTGTGGTAGAAGATAAAGCACGCAAACTTAGAAGATACTATTCACATCCTCCAATTTAATAAACGTAGAGTAACCTTGGCATATTTACTTTTGCTTTTTTCGATCGAGTTTAAAATTTGTAAGAGAAAAAAAGACAAAACACGGCGTAACTGCTCCAAGACTACTCCACGTTTAAGAGGGTATAAGTTTAAGGAACAACTGAGATTACTCCTTTTTAACCGACTTCCAAAAAGGAGGAGGTTATCAATTCATTTTTTTTTCAATGTTTGTTACCGCAGAACTTTTGACTGGGTGAACAGACTTTGATGATTCTTTTTTTATTTGAAAGCTGATGCTTCCTATTTGGTTCCATTTTAATTTGGTCCAGTTCTGTGGCCTTAGTACGACCACTTGCGAAAAAGTTATCGTTACGTAAACGATAGCAAAATGTATGAAAAATTGAACAGCGCCTCTATCGGACGAGAAAGGAAACTGAATTTTTCAAACATCTGCTATCGTTTACGTAACGATAACTTTTTCGCAAGTTCTCGTACTAACTCCACTGATGAAGGCGGTTTTTTATATTGAGAATTCTCTGCCTACTCTTGATCAGTATACATATTTGCTATCGTCGTTTCTAAAATGAGAAAAGAAAACCAATAGAATTACGACAAAATCATTTACTGTTGCAACAAACAACAAACACTTAGCGCTATTTCGGTTTGAAAATGGCAGCGATGAAAAATAATATTTTAATCATTCCTTATCACATGGGATTGATAAAATGACCCTAAAATAAATATTGTCTAAAATTGAATTAAATAGAAAAATATTCGAAAATTAAGTATCAAAATTGAGCACTCATAGTGCTATTTATATGATAAAAATAAGATCGATTTACAATTGAGATTTTGAAATATGCATTAAGTACATACGAGTATCTAAATGAGAACTGTCCGAGATTACCTGTAATTTACTTAACATTTAAGTACAAAAGGTATCTTTATAGGCACTAATTAACACGCTTTAAAGCTCGTTCACATTCTTAGATCATGAACATACTGGTTTTAAATTGTACACAAACTACTTACAACTATTTAATGTCGACAAAAAATATTTCCAAGTAAATTTTTGGCATAAAGTTTAGAATTTAGTTTCAATTTCACTTATGTTTTGGTTCCAGACGTTCGACGTTTCAAAACTTCAGCTACAGTATACAATAACCTATTCTTATAAATAGTTAATCAAATTAAACTAATACATTAATTATTGTGATATAAATAACATTAACTGTGGTATTCGTAAGTAGATTCGTTTCACTTATCGATCAATAAATCGTGATGGTACAAGCACACTCCATGCATTAAACAATAATTGAACATAATTTCAGATCGTTTGTACGTTGTAGATTGTAGGAACGTTACCTAGCAACTAATTGTAATTAACCTATGTCGGAGGGTCGGGCCGGGAGGAGTCGCTCGGCCCGGGCTCCGTCGGTGCAGAACTCGAAGGACCAGAGGTACTTGATACACCATATTTTTTCTCGTAAGCCTGAAAGAGAAATTGTCTAAATAACTATACGAAACAAAACCAGCATACTTAGTTATGCATAGTGCCTGTACAGGGTTACGCAAATAGACTGTACTAAGGCGAAAGCAAGTCATTGTACTCATCATTACAACTTTTACTATGGGACCAACCTGAAGTCGCGAAAAAAAAAACTGCTATTCCATAGAAAAATTTCATTGACACTCGACAAAATGTATGGAACATCCGTTTTTTTTTTAGATACAGTACTGGTTTGGATTTAGTTGTCCAGAAATAAAATAATTTGCATATTTGAAAGTTTTTATTTAATTCACGAACGAATCATTGCATGGATTTGTACAGTGCTAGTCATCATCATCATCATCATCAGCCAGTAGACGTCCACTGCTGAACTACCCCCTTTAACCTCCACAAAGAACGACAGCCTGCCATCTGCAGTTGAAGTGACAATGGGCAGGCCACATCGCTCGAAGAACGGATAACCGATAGAGAAGAAAGTTTCTTGAGTGGAGACCACCCGCTAGCACGACACAACAATTGTTTTTTTTTTGCACTCCATTTTTTTGTAAAGTAGTACTCATGTGGTCTCTATTTTTTTTTATCTATAAGAAGGTAAAATGTTACCTCTTTGGCGACCCTGTCCAAGTTGTCGGCCATGTTGCGTCCGGTCTGGTCGACCATGGACCGCAGCACGCCGTCGCGCCGCTGCAGCAACATGTGTGGGTGATCGAACTCTACCAACTGACCCGCGTCCATCACCATCACCTTTAACATATAACGATGATAAATAAAGTTATACCACTAATATTATAAATGCAAAAGTTTGTTAGTTATGTTTGGTACTTCTTCACGCAGAAACGGATGGATGGATTTGGATGAAATTTGGAATATACATAGCTTATGTCCTGGATTACCACATAGGACTACACAGTATTTTTCACAGTACTATAGTATTTATTATTTTACTTTAGAATGTGTACTACAATCATGCCAAGTGTGATGCTTGAAAAATGTTTGTTGAATGGTTGTTGGGGTTGTCTTTAGTTTGAACTTTATTTTTAGATAGAATATATCTACGTTTGGCCACCAACTCGTCTGATGGTAAGCGATGGTGTGGCCAAGGATGGAACACGTCAATCTAGAAGAAATCTATTCAATCTAGCCTTGAAGTTGCCTAGATTGTAGTTCTCAGGAAACAAGGATGCAGGCTGCAAGGATGAGGGCACGGCAGGGGATGAGAAGTTAGTAAACCAAAGTTACGAGTACTTACTTTATCTGAGTCCATGACCGTGTGTAGACGATGTGCTATCGTAAGCACGGTGCAGTCAGCGAATTTGTTTCTTATTGTCACTTGAATAAGGGCGTCCGTGCTAAAAAAAGGCAAACAGCATATTTATTTTCAAAAATTTTGGCATTTATACAATAGGCATGTGGCGTAATGTTTAATTTATAACAAATAACAGGCTTAGCGATGAATATAACTAAATACATTACACATACTGAAAAAATAAATTGAATTGGCTGATTAATCTATGTGCTATGAGCGTTTTAAGTTTTAGGTGGGGATAGAGAGGGGATGTTCCATCCCTTTCTCGCAAAGCGTGTGTTAGTATACCATTTGTATGCCGCGCCTGAGGCTTGACGTCATAGCTCAGTATAGTGCGCTCTCTGTCTAGCATGAAATTAAAATACTTATAGCTTATTTATTTTTGAACTAATTAAAATTTTGTTTTCGTTGATAGGCTCTATTGATGATCACATTTTTTATGAGGTAATAAAAAATATTAGCCATCATGCCTATTGAAAGGGTCATGTTACTATGTTTCACTTTACACTTAACCATAAAAAAGACAAGTATTAACGTTGTTTTAACTGGAAAGGATTTACCAATACATTTGAAACAAACGGCTCGCGCGAGGCACAACAGCTGCCGCTGTCCCACGGGGAAGTCACTGCTTCCCTGCGACTAGCGCGGGTTGGCTGTCAGTTATATTACTCACTCTGGGTCGACGTTGGCGGTGGCTTCATCGAGCACGAGCAGCCGGTTGTGGCGCACGGTGGCTCGTGCGAGGCACACCAGCTGCCGCTGTCCCACGGAGAAGTTACTGCCTCCCTGCGACTAGCGCGGGTTGGCTGTCAGTTATATTACTCACTCTGGGTCGACGTTGGCGGTGGCTTCATCGAGCACGAGCAGCCGGTTGCGGCGCACGATGGCTCGCGCGAGGCACACCAGCTGCCGCTGTCCCACGGAGAAGTTACTGCCTCCCTGCGACTAGCGCGGGTTGGCTGTCAGTTATATTACTCACTCTGGGTCGACGTTGGCGGTGGCTTCATCGAGCACGAGCAGCCGGTTGCGGCGCACGATGGCTCGCGCGAGGCACACCAGCTGCCGCTGTCCCACGGAGAAGTTACTGCCGCCTTCTGACATACGCGAGCTGAGACCCGCGGGCAGTTCGTTCACTGCTTCTTTTAGCTCCACCTATTTAAAAATAAATATTCCTTAATGACTAATGAATGCAGATCAGTACCCTTAGTACAAGATTTGATAGTTTTCGAAAACTTTTTTCGTTTTCGTTTTGATGCATACATTGCTGGGCTGAAAGCTATTCGAAACTATACGAAAACGTATTTGAGTGAAGCAACCTATACTGCCGATAACTACCGATTTTAGTTCATCCGCGTTTCCGCTAAAGGCGCTTTACTAAAATGTATGGGACAATACGGAAATGAATAAAGTTTTCGAAAACTGTCAAATCTTGTACTAAGGGTACAGACACTGTTAACTAGAAATAACCTCGAATGGTATTCATTAGTAATATTATATAAT
Organism: Agriopis leucophaearia; assembly: GCA_949125355.1. NCBI lineage: Eukaryota > Metazoa > Arthropoda > Insecta > Lepidoptera > Geometridae > Agriopis > Agriopis leucophaearia. Next base: position 10,899,055 of record OX421264.1, read on the forward strand.
AAAAAAAAACATAGCTCAGTGCAATGACGATATAAGCACTTGAAGGCTCATCTTTCACCCCGTGATGAAAAGGTACAAAAATTTCAGCATGATCTTTTCGAGCGGGCCAATCCTAGACACGAATTGAATAAGGGAACTTTGTTTTCTTCAATCACAAGCGCCATACGATACCCCCCCCTTCCCGTGACCGCCGTGGCTTACATCGTGCACAAGCAAATGATATATTATTTTTAGCTTAGTGTGTGTTCTGTAAGAGCATAAGAATTACTGGGAACGTTGTGCAGATTTGAATCTTACCGTCAAATTTTTCTATGTATCATACTATTATAAATGCGAAAGGCATAGATATAGTTGTAGAGTCGGAGAGAAACATCAGATACTTTTAATACTGCTTCAAATGTATGGTTCCAGATGGAACAATACATTTGAAGCAGTCTTTACTGTTTATGAATTTAACGGCAGTTTTAAGAATATGCTTGATAATTGGATAGTTTACATATTATTTCATCAATGTATAAAATAACTTTATACTTTTTCGGATATAATAAAACTTACCTCCTCCAGCGCTCTCCAGAGCACTTGATCAGGGTATTCATCGAACGGGTCGAGGTTATGACGCATGGTGCCTGAGAACAGCACCGGCTCTTGAGGAATGATAGAGATTTGACTGCGGAGCTCGTGGAGCCCGAGGGCTGACGTTTCGCGTCCGTCGATTACGATCTCTCCTTCGATTGTTGCTAGCCTGGGAAATGCACATACAGAAGTTTATATAAGAAAAAAACTAACTTCACCTCCAACAAAAGAAACAGTCCATTTCTTTCCCACTTGCGATTCAGACATCGCCCTCTCGCTTGATCAACGACGGTTGACGACTTTTGACGATATTGTACGAATCGAACTTATATTAGAGAACTGCGCCGTAATTATATAAATATACGGTTGGTTTTAGTAAAATAGTTTTGTTTCGATGTAAATTGTGTAAAGCTATATGAAACTGTGGATTTTTTTTACCATAATTTTCTACACGCTGTGTGTTCTATGTATTAATTTTCGAAAGCATTACCTAAAGAGCGCGTTGATGAGTGAAGATTTCCCAGCACCAGTGCGACCGACAATGCCCACTTTCTCCTTGGGCAATATAACTAGGCTAAGGTCTTTTAGCACAGCGGGCTCGCCTGGCGTGTAGTATAAGAACACGTGTCGGAACTCGATGCGGCCAGCCTCGGGCCACGACGGCGGCGGCTTCTTTGAAGGCTCCGACTGAAGTGGAGGTTCCGACTCGATGTGTGAGTATTCCTCGATTCTACAAGGACAGATAAAACGAACATTTTGTATTACAATTTCAACACGATCTGACTAAAAGGATTTGGAGGAAGGTTCTTAACAAAGCTGTGACACACTATCCTCAGTATAAAAACTCCGCTGGTGCTGTCTTGGTCTCTGAATATAGAAAATGCTTTCGACACCTTTTTCGGTCGACGGCAGGATGGTTTTAGTCTTTAGTTTCATGCAGACTTAATGCCAAGACGTCTTTCCAGCGGTATCTTGGTGTCACAATTGATGGTTTGCAGCGTGCCTTACAATGCACACTAGACGACCTGAATGAAGCCACGAAGAGTGCTATTGGGGTGGCAAAGGTTTTGGTCTAAAACGAAACATCGACTCTAAAGAAGAAGAAGCGGTATCTAGGTCGACTTGAATTCTTATTCTCAATTAAAAATGCGAAATTGTATTTGCCGTTGTAGGTTTGTTTGTTTGTCTTACTCAGTATGAATTTTTGCACAGAGATAGTATACAGTTGCAATATTGAAGAGTAACATTAGGTACTTTATATAGCAACAAGTTTTCACTTCAATAATTATCAATATAAAAAAAACGACTTCGTAAAAATGTCAGTACCCTTAGTACAAGATTTGATAGTTTTCGAAAACTTTTTTCGTTTTCGTTTTGATGCATACATTGCTGGGCTGAAAGCTATTCGAAACTATTTTTCGTATTTGAGTGAAGCAACTTATACTGCCGATTACTACCGATTTTAGTTCATCCGCGTTTCCACTAGAGGCGCTTTACTAAAATGTATGGGACAATACGGAAACGAAAAAAGTTTTCGAAAACTGTCAAATCTTGTACTAAGGGTACTGAACTGGACCAAATTGAAATGGGACCACACAGGAAGCACCAGTTTGCAAATAAAAAAAGAATCATCAAAATCGGTTCATCCAGTCGAAAGTTCCGAGGATTTTTTTTTCCTTTTTTTTTAAAACAGTCGAATTGGGACCCTCGTCTTTTTTGGAAGTCGATTAAAAAAGTTTTGCGTACTAGGAGATTATAAGTGTTGAAGAACAGATGAAATCCACTGGGCTACCTTTCAACGCTGGTCATTTGGTTCTCGAGTTCTGTGGACTGGCGCATGCCCCACTGGAACATGCCCGTGAGGCCCATCGCCTGAGTGATGGCCAGCCCCACGTTACCACCGTATTCCTCTGAAAACGATTAAAATATTATTATATTGATGTTTTTTAAACTTTTCTTGAAGACATGGAGCACAAGGGAAAGGGGGACTCAACACAGCGTCAGTGACCAACGGTTTAATACAGGCTGACGATTAACTTAACCAAACTGAACAATGAAGTATTGTTTTTGTATGCCGTAGGTGGCAAACAAGCAGACGGGCCGCCTGATAGTAAGCGATCACCGTCGCCTATGGATACCTGCAACGCCAGGGGCATCACAGATACGTTGCCGACCCTTAAATACTCTATTAACAGCCCTTTTGAAGAACCCCATATTATACTTACTCCGAAATGCCGCAGGAGGGAAATGCCTCATTCCACAATTTGCAGGTGTAAGGCAAAAAGGAACAAGTAAAACGCACAGTGTGCGATTTCCACCGATCTATGATATGTGGATAAACTTTCAGGCGGTGGTGGCTGGTGCGATAAAAAAGCCGCGATGATGGCATCAGATTTAACAGTTCTTCAGAACATTACCCGTATGTATGTATTCTTTGCATGGTGTGCCTTCAATTGATCGCGCATAAGTCATAATTTGCTTGTTCACGATGTAAGCCACGTCGGTTGCAGGGGTATCGTATGGCGCTTGTGATTGGAGAAAACAAGTCATTCATTCAATTCGTGCCTAGGATTGGTCCACTCGGAAGCTGTCAAGTGGTTATATCGTCAATGTGTGCTCTCCAGTGAGAATATATCTTTTTATGTATTTTCTAGATTACACTTTGGTCACTTGCAGGGAATAACGCGTTTGCTAATAAGCCTGGGCTTACATCCTTGTTTAGCGAGTCCAGCAGCCCATTTATTATGGTGTCTGTGTAGTTCTCTAGCGTATCCTGGACTGACTGTCCCGGCTAAATGTATCATGTCGCTCGCCTAATGGTAAGCGCGACGCTTGCCCATAACAATACAGTGCAACCCAGTTTTTTGAACATTTACCATTGGCCGGACAAACCATTATATTGAAATGTGAGCCCTATTACTGAGCCCTATATTGAGTTACCTTTTCCGAAGACTAGGAAACTGAGTGTGACCACAGCGATGTACATAACGCACACCAGATCTAGCCAGAAGCCGAACGCACGGGAGCTCGCGATGAACAGGTACCTGTAAGTAGGATAAGAGATGACAGAATTGTAACAACACTTTACTAACACCACAAAAAGGACATTACAAAAAGAATACATAAGTGTTTAGTTTTTCTTTGAGGCATCTCTCTAAGAGTGCCAGGTCTAAGGGTGCTGAAAGTTTTTTACTTACCAAGCGGAGCTGTGTACGTCTTGATGGTTGTCGAACTCCCTGATAAGCGCCTCTTGCGCCCCGAAGGCGCGGATGGTGGTGATGCCTTGCAGAGATGCGTTCAGGTGAGAGAATACCGGGCTGCGAGCTGTGGGAAATACGCTCACTGTAATAGTGTTTAAAGATGCTTTGCAATATTAAACCTTAATACGATACGCTAATACTCCATCATAGACCGCATCGTCGCTTTCCATCAGGTTAGTTGTGGTCAAGCGCAAGCCCACTTCATATATTTTTTTTGTATAAAGACTTTATATGAGGGATACGGTTCGTGGCGACCCGCAATCAGAACACACGAGATGGGCACCCGCGCATCCTTTGCTTTTCCGCCGGCATTAAAGTAGGGTGAGCGACCAGTAAACTGTTTTCGTTCAAGCGCTCTAAACAGCATTTTAAACTTTGTTGTGGCTCCATTAATGTTAGTAGATTAGCGTTGCTCAGCGCTACTGTTGGCTGTCTTGAGCATGTGATTTTGTTTCGATCCCTTTGACCCTTTCGTACATAAGTGCTCCTGTGTTCCGGATTGAAGGGCAATGTTTCCAGCGAAATTACAGGGCACACAGAGATTTGACATCTTATATCTCGGGGTGACAAGCTCAGTGCATTGCCATCCAGGGTTTTGAACTGTTGAAGTTCAAAATGATCAGATTAGTTTAGCGAACGCTACAACAAAATCAATGTCACTGTGTTAGAACGAAACCTTGCTGTCATTATTATAGTTGCAATTTTGCAAAACAAAAAAATATACACCACACACTAAGCGGCAAAAATCAGCCAACAATATTGTATCATCTTTATCATAGCGGAGATCAGGTTACAGCCATGAGATTGAGTAACACTTGCGTTTGTGATCGAAAAGGGATCCAATAAAAAACTAATGGGAAGTAGAGTAAGCAGAACCGTTCGTTATGCATTAAGCTTATGGATCAGTATTTTCAGGTAAGCATCATCACACCAGACACTAGTATTAGAATCCTGAGTGACGCGAGTGATTCATGGCCCTCGATATAAATCCGTTTTATTCAAGATTTGCATATTATACTATGACTATGAGAAAAATAAAGATTTAAGCGAAAATAGACATTTAATGAAGAAAAAAGGATTACTAAGTAACACTAAACTTCGTGTTCGTACAACTTACAGTACTCAAAATAGCGGTAATTTACTAATGACAGCAAAGAACACAAAACAGTTTTTATTCTAATGCTAAACTCCTTGTCGAAAATGTCGACCAATCAAAACTCGAGGAGTTATTTGCACAAGGAGTTTGTATATGCAGTATTCTTTTCACAAGGTGTTTGTATGGAGTATTTTTTGCGCAATGAGATTGTACAGCATTGAGATGGAGGTCGATTGTATTGGTGTGTTCTAAAATGAAACACCAAAATAGTGATTAAATGCTTTTTATTCACTATTTTCAGTAAATAAAATAAGCATTTTAGAGGGCGAATGGTATAAAGTAAGTTTTGATTATAATTATGTCTTATATCTGTTTTGTTTTCTGGCATCTCAGATACGGGAAAACGTGCTAGTAAGCCGTATGTGTGTAAGTTTTATTTTGAGTGTGTGGGTAACAAAGCTTGTTAGATGACTCACTCACACCCTCGAGCCGCTTGATGCTGCGCGAGGAGGCGAGGTAGAATATCCTGAGGCCGTAGAATATGACGCCGATCATGACCGTGGGAAGCAGTAGCCAGTAGTTCACAACACCAACTACCACCACTATACCGATTAGGGATAGACCGATCTGGAAGAAGGTTTATTAAGGTGTCAATTATGTGTTAGATGCAGAGGCAGTAACAATATGGTAGATGACTGATGTTTATAGCTTTGATGAACAATTCAAGTAAATATAATATGTTTATTGAAAATAATAATGTAAATATATATCAGAATATGAATAACTGTATTCATATTCTGATATATAAGCGTTTAAAGTTGTTGGTAGAGAATACTCTGCCCCTTGCCCACAAAACAAAAAATTACGTCACGCCTCTGTGCACCATACTTGTCAGAATATAATTTATATGGCGTACAGAGAAGTGACGTCATAATTTGCTATTACGCGCGCTATCTAGCATGATATATAAATGCTTATTTTTGATCAGATTTTCATTTTGTTTTCATTAATTAGCTATATTTATGGGCTACATTTTAATAGGACAATAAAAAAATACAGTCATCTAGCCTATTCAGAATGATTGAAACTAGCTGTACCCAGCTTTTGTTCCTAACTGTGGAGGATAAATAGAATCCTATATCTGCCCTCCCAATGCACACTACTCAGTACTTTAGTTCAGTTTTATTTCTAATTTAACGTTTTACTTACCATTGTATATTGTGTTTTTTGCCACAAATAAATTATGTATATGTGTCCTTGTTAACTTTCATATGGCACTTAAAGTTTAACCTCATGTATAAGGTTATAAATGAAAATATAACCGGTTTAAAAGTACCCACCTGCAGTACATCAAGCAAAGCCGAGGGCAGGACTTCATCGACCGCCCCCATATCTTTCGAGAACCTATTCAGGATCCTGCCTGAAGGGTTCACGTGGAAGAACCGCATCGGCGCACGAGTGATCGAGCTGAACATATTGTTGTGAAGGTTGGTTGACGCTCGCATCGCCATGAAAAAGAATAGGAACGAGCGGAACAGGGACACCACTACTAGGGCGATCACCATGGCTGTGGACAAGAGAACAGACGGTTAGCGGTGTCGTATTACGTGTGGAATTAATACGGGGTTACGCGCAAAGGGTGTATTAAAGTGAAAGGGGTCCGTTATACTCATCTTTTCATAATAAAATGTGTTGATACACCTGAACATTTTAGTTAATAATTATCAATATAAAAAACCGACTTCACAAAAATTACAGAACTGGCCCAAATTGAAATGCGACCACACGGGAAGCACAAGCTTACAAAAATAAAAAAAGAATCATCGAAATCGGTTCGTTACCAAATATTTGTTACCTAAGAACTTTCGACTGGGTAGTCGAAAGGTATCTGAGGTAACAAACATTAAAAAAGTCGACCTGAGAACCTCCTACTTTTTGGAAGTCGGTTATAAACAATTAGCTTTCGACGTTTTAAAATAAAAGTGCAATACAAATTTCGAAAACGCTTAGCGTCAGCGAAAATGCGTAAAAAAAATAGACCATGGGGCTTATTATGGATGTCCGTTCGTGATTCGCATTGCGATCGCGATCACGCGCCATCCCGTTCGCTACTCGCACCACGCGCGTGAGGGAGATGGGCACCCATAATAATCCCGCAGGTGGCAGGCTAGTCTTACCAGAATAAACATAAACAGCGCCATATCTGGAGAATCCGTTTTTATAGAATGTGTTTTCTAAAAGGGGTGCTTCGTATAGTTTTGTGTTATTGTCACCATCGGTAAAGTTTTTGGGCAAATTTTCCGTCAATCTATTAGTATTAGGATTGTCTTCTTCGAGATTCACCCTGGAAAAAGCAAAATATACAAAATAGTTAATTTATTATAGCTATAAAACATGTATGTTATGGATTGACTTGAGTTTTAAAGATAATTTATTTACAAAACACGAGTAAGACATACACATTTAAAAACGCATGCTCAATAAACGTTTGTATATTTTAATTTAGTTGAAATTATTTTAATTTAATTGACATTGTTTAATTTTTAATTCATAGAAATAATTTTATTTTTATTGGAATTTGTTATTATACTTTCAGGTAATTTATTATTTAATACACTTAATATTGACTTGTAAATTGGCTTTACCAAATAAATGAATATAAGTCAATTTGTATCATGTTTTGCCTAGTTAGTAGGCATACAAATCTAGAGAGATTGCATAAAAATACCGTAATTATTAATTAGAAAAAAAACTGATGAAGTAATTAAAACAATAATTTACCAGTAGCCGGTCCACCAATCAGAGCCCGAGCCTAGTAGCTGCGCAAGTACTGCTATCCCCACCATGAGTGTGACCATGCACGCGTTCCCACTCGCCTTCAGATACGCGCCGTACACGCGCGTGGAGACGGCGCCTGCGGACCGCATCTCGGCTTCTTCCCTACCGCCATCTGGCGGCGCCACGCCTGTCAAGTTGTCCACGGAACTCACCTAAAAATATATTTTTCAATGGTTGCACTAAATAGTATATCACTTGACGCGGAGGTAAACGAACCGATTTTAACGAGCGTGGGATCTGCTTCTCGAGCGTAGTCCATTATTATTTATTTTTATTTTTCATCAAGTGATGTATTGTGCTTTTTAGAATACATAATATGAGAAAAATGCAGAATTTTCAATGAATTTTCATAATATCAAAACTCTTAATTCGATAAAGTATACGTGAACACCTGCCCCCTTATTTATGAACTTAAACGTGAAGTAGTCTTGCAATTGTTACGCTGCGTTTTGTCTTTTTCTCTCTTTGAAATTTTGAACTCGATCGAAACAGACAAAAGACGGAGTAACTATTCTAAGCCTACTCAACGTTTATTAATAAGGTATCTAGAGTTTGTTATAAGCATAAGAAATCATCTATGTTAATCTTTTTTTTTATGCCATAAGTGGCAAACAAGCTGACGGGCCGCCTGATGGTAAGCTATCACCGTCGAGTTAATATATATTTTTTTCTGCTGTTTTCCTCCATTTCATCAAAAAATAAGCAGACCAAAGTCTCAAGTCTAGAACCCGTCTACCCCAACGGTTATTGGTTCTGCGATAGATATGACCGGCCTATAAAGCAGCAAGTGCAAATATACTCACAGAGTGGATGCTCAACTGGCGCTTCCTAAAGCTGCCCTGCATCAGACCCGACTCATCCGTGTCCTGCATGGAAGTGGAATCCAGAGCGGTGTTCTCCGCCTTCTGCTCGAGTTCTTCCCGCGCCAGAATAGCCGCGAAATCGAGACCGGAAGCGCTCAGAGTGTCGAAGTTACCCGCCGCCGCGATCGCGCCATTGCGCAGTGTTATGATCTGAAAAAGGGTAGAAGATATTAAGTAACATAAGAAGTTTTTAAGATCAAGTGAGGGTGGGAAGAAGAACACAACACTCGCCCTTCTCGCCGGATTCACCCGCAGTTTTCAGTCAGCTCGTGACACCGGCCATTGTAACATGGACGAAACATAGAGAAAGGTACCTATTTTTGCCTTAATAAAATAATGCGTGATAAGATCCGATATACTTTTAAAACATTCATCATCATCATCAGCCATAAGACGTCCACTGCTGAACATAGGCCTCCCCCTTTAACCTCCACACTGAACGACAACATGCCATCTGCATCCACTGGATGCCCGAGACTCTCACGATTAAAACATTTATGTGTTCAAATTTCAAAAGTTACATAAGGAGACGAGCTGAATGTTTTTCCTCTCGAGAGAATTTTATCTTCTTACATGTGCATTTGCCAGTTTCAAGTATCTTGCAGCAAGCATATCCGCTCAAGAAGTAAAGAAAAAAAAATTAAGGTGATCTCACCTGGTCAACATCCCTCAGGAACTGCAGCTGGTGCGTCACTAGAATACGGGTCGCGTTCCGGAGATATCCCACGATACACGATTCAAACAGATGGCGGCCCACGTGAGAGTCCACGGCCGATAGCGGGTCATCCAGTAAATAGATGTCAGCGCGCTTGTAAACCGCCCGCGCTAGGGATATGCGCGCGCGCTGCCCTGAGAAACATTTATAAATGAAAAAGTTTTGTACATGCTTGGAAGTGATGAGACGGCCACAAGTGGCTCAAGTGTCACAGTTTAGGATCTTGGCAGGTTTGGCAAGGAGCTCGACTGGTTTGGTAAAAAGCTTGGCAGGTTTGGTAATGATCTCGGCTGGTTTGGTAAATAGCTTGGCTGGATTGGTAAAAAGCTTGACTGGTTTGGTAAGAAGCTGGGTTGGTTTGGCAAGGAGCTCGACTAGTATGGTAAGGAGCTCTTCTAGTTTGGCAAGGTGCTTGCTTGGTATGGTAAAGATCATGACTGGTTTGGTAATGAGCCTGGGTGGTTTAGTATGGACCTCGGCAAAGGGTATAAAACCTGAGTGTGTTGTCTGGCCACAATGGCATTGTAGCTGAGACAGTCTACGTTCTGCCAGATGCACGGAGCATCAGTGAGACGGAAGACAGTATGACTCACCTCCACTGAGACTGACTCCCCTCTCTCCAACGATAGTCTTGTCTCCGTGCGGGAACAGAGTGAAGTCGCGGTCGAGCGCGCAGCGGCGCACTACAGCGTTATAGCGGGGACGGTCCATCGGCTGCCCGAACAAAATGTTCTGCCGAACGCTGCCTGTGTAAGTGAAATGAATGATATTGCTGAGTAAACAGAAAGAGATGGAAATATATATCAAACCACTTCCGTAAATTCCTTTCCTAAGACACGCCACCTACGCTGTTTCGTTGTGGCCGGGACTGCTGTTTTGAAAAAATCTTAACCAGCCCTTGTCACATTTTTCCCGTGACTTATTTAGTATTAATTTTAGCAGGACAACTTTTCTGTGGCTTAGAATCGAGGTGAACGTAACTAAAGATAGTTATCATAGTTATATTTTTATTTGCTGCTGGGATAATCAAAGATTGTTTTACTTATTTACCTGCGAAAAGCCACGGTTCCTGACTGGCATAGGAGACTGTGCCGCCGATGTGAACTGATCCTGATTGAAGAGGTAGCTCCTTCAGCAGTACGTGCAAAAGTGACGACTTGCCGGCGCCTACAGGTCCTATTACCGCTATTAATCTAAAAAAATATATAAAAAGTTACTAAATACAGGTCTATGTGCTCTGACTCAGATTTGGCGTCTTGAATATCACAATGATATGATTTTTTGTTTGTTTTTTAACAACTAGCCCAAACAATGTAATTATACCTTAATTTTAATTAGTCTAAGGTTGAAACTTGTCAGGTTTGATTGTGAATGATGGAACCGTGAGTGTTTTTTCCGGGGCGATGCGACAACATCCAATAGCGAGGTTGTCCTCGCTAATCACCCTTAAAATTCCTATTAGTTTTTGCAATACAGACCTTAATTTGAATTGTTCTAAAGTTGGTACTCACTTGCCAGGTTTGATTGTGAGCAAAAAATCCGGGAACGTAATTTCCGGATGTGATACTATCCATTTAAAGGTGACGTGTTTAACCTCTCTTCTCGTGAATCATCCTCCTGCCTATCAGTTCTTGCAATGAAGACCTTAATTTGAATTGTTTTAAGTTGAAAATTGTACTCACTTGCCACGTTTGATTGTGAGCAAAAAATCCGGGAACGTATTTTCCGGATGTGATACTATCCATTTAGAGGTGACGTGTTTAACCTCTCTTCTCGTGAGTCATCCTCAAATTTCTGCCCATCAGTTCTTGCAATGAAGTCCTTAATTTGAAGTGTTCTAAAGTTGAAAATTGTACTCACTTGCCAGGTTTGATTGTGAGTGATAGATCCGTGAGCGTATTTTCCGGGTGCGACAGGATCCATTTGGCAGTGGCGTGTTTTAACCTCACTCCCCTCGAGTCATCCTCCACTCTAGTGGAGAGTTCCTGAACATCGTCCTCTTGCGTATCATCTGTGGCGATTGGTTTTGAACTGGTACCTGTAGGAGAAAGTTTAGTATTACATAGTTATAAATGAGAAATTTGTTTGTAAGAGTGTATGCTGGTCGGCAATCAACTGTGTAACAGTTTGACGGTTTAGAATTATATTAGATATGGAGGTAGCGTATATATTAATAAATAGGCTTTTTATTACGAAAAAGTTCATGGTTTCTACAGGAATGCGGTCGAAACCATGGGACGCTGTAAGTGATGCATAAAAGGAAGTAAAAAAACTAACTGCCATACGTAGAAAATCCTAATAGCCCAGGCAAATTATGCTATGCAAATTAGGCTCGGAATGAGAGATAATAAGCTGTAAAATTGTAAACAAATAGCAGCTACTGCTGTTGATATCGCCTCGCAGTCACCTTCCTGCCCAAAACACGTCTATAAACTTACCATTTCCCTGAGCCTCATCATTTTTTGTTTCAAGCGGTGTCTTCACAGATTCCTTTGTCTCCTCCTTTGGCAAGTCCTCTTTAGAAGCCCCGCGCTTCACTTTAGGCTTGGTGCAGGTCTGTATCTCGGCGAGGCCGGGCACTGGCTTGGTGGTGTCTTCGTACATCATGAAGTTCTGTAGCCGCTTTATTGATATCGTCGCTTCGGCTATTTGTGCAATACCTGTTAAGGATATTTGGAATTGAAAATAGGAATCAGTATAAACTGAGTTAAATATTATTTAACTATTATAACTCCTGTCTTAAAATATTGTCCACGCTTTTTATCCGTGTATAAAACTGTAAACGTAATAAAGCTAAGACCATGGACAAATCTGTCTCATTCTCGCAATAAAAAGAGTGGTCAACATATTTTCCCAGTTAGGGTGGTAAGCCTACAGCACTAGAAGCAGTTCCCTTAAGCCCCAAAACAACAGCATTTTCTTGGAATATAATAAGTATTTATTTTGTTTTAACTCTGGTGTTGGTAACATTATTAGCATACAAGCACTTGCTTCTCAACATTACATTACATTACATTACATTACGTACATTATAAGTAAAAGCACACGTATACCACACGAAAAAAAAACAATCAAGAGTTACCATGGGAACTCTCGACCACAGCTGAAATAAGAGTAGTTATGTCCTGCTACGACCCGGGTATGTCCTAAAACTGCGACCAGAACCACCGGAGGATGGGCAGCAGCGTCCTAATAGTACACGGTGAACGTACTGCGATCCCCAAGCCGCCTGCCAAGCGTGGTGATTATGGCAACACCCCCCTCTCTAAGAGGGAGGCCTTGTCCAACAGTGGACGTTAATTGGCTGATGATGTATGTATGTGTATGTCCTGCTAAAATTACTGGACAGTTTGGTGCAGAATGTTTGAGACGATAATGTTGTTTTGTTGATGCACACGTTGTACATGAAAACGGATCGAGTGGGACAGACGGATGCGGGTCGTTAACATCATGACGTCATCATTTACTTTATAGGAAAAACCAGGCATAATCTGGTGCAGAATGTTGTAGAAGCAAGTGACGATGAACGCTTCCTTGGCCGTCATGACGTATAAGAGAGCATACGCTAGAATCGAGCAGAACAGGCGGCTGCAGGTCGTGAACATTATGACGTCATCGCTTACTTTGTGACCATTCAACAAGACAGCAGTAAGGCCCGCGATGCTCTATGGTGCTGAATGTTAGACTGTTAAGCAATCACATGAGCAGAAACTACATACTAATGAAATAAAAATGCTGAGATGGTCAGGAGAGGTGACCTGACTTGACGAAGTTAGAAATGAGTACATAAGGGGAAGTTTTAAAGTTGCACAGATTGCCGAAAAAATTACTGAAAGTCGCTTGAGATAGTATGGACATGTGATGCGCAGAGACGACGACCATGCCGTTCAAAGAGCGTTGGAGTTGCCCGAGGGAAAGCGGGGAAGAGGGCGCCCCCCAGCCACCTGGTGGACGAGTATGACCCAATTAGCAACAAAAAGCCCAATTGGACCCATTAACAGGACAGGACAGGACAGAGCATCCTGGCGCAGGCTGATAAAGAGAGCCGACCCCACCTAACGAAGGAATAGGAAGAAGAGACTTTTTGACCATTATGAACCCCGTCATTACTTGCCTTAAAGGAAGAAAACCGTTTTAGTAAACATTATGACGTCATAACTTTTTTTTTATTATATTGGGTGACGAGACGAGCGAAGTCGCTCGCCTGAAGGCTCTTCACGCTTGCCCATAACAGCACAACGCCACTCAGAATTTTCAACTTAAGCAGTTCAAAACCCTGGATGGCAATGCACTGCGATCGTCACCCCTAGATATAAGATGTCAAATCTCTGTGTGCCCGTAATTTCGCTGGAAACATTGCCATTCAGTCCGGAACACAGTAGTGTCACTTACCTTGTGGGAAGAACACAGTCATTGTCTGCCGCAGTATGTTGTAGAAGCTAGTGACGACGAACACTTGTTTGGCCGATATCTCGTTGTACACGAGAACATACGCCAGGATCGAGAAGAACAGGCAGATGCGGGTAGTGAACATTATGAATGACGTCAGCACGCCGCGGATGTATGACGTCGCGCGGATCTGCTTCACTTCGTGTCTGTAATAACATGTTGTGACATTAGAATGGCAGTCAGGTCATTACAAACGAGTTTACAATTCTGAACCTAAAAACAAATCGCTAGTGTAATTGCTTTTTTTTCCTTTTTAATCGACTTCCAAAAAGGAGGAGGTTATCAATTTGGGCGTTTTTTATTTTTATGTTTGTTACCTCATAACTTTCGACTGGGTGAACCGATTTTAATGATTCTTTTTTTATTTGGAAGCTGATGCTTCCCGTGTGGTCCCAAGTTTGGTCGACATTTGTAATTTTTATGAAGTCGGTTTTTTTGTATTGATAATTATTCCCGTTGGTCCAGTTGGTAGTGAACCTGCCTTCTGCGCTTGGTGGCGTGGGTTCGAATCCCACCTAGTACAAACATTTATGTAATGAACATTTATGTTTGTTCTATATATGGATGTTAAAAAACTATTTAAGTATGTATGAAAAAATTTAGATCAGTCCCTGGCAGTCATTTTACAGCTTTGTTTAGTTTGGGGTCAGATGATCGTGTGGTTGGTGGTGTTTCGTAATTAATACAATTACGAAACCCCATGCCTGCCAGAGAATAAATCATCTCAAATTTTTAACGTCTACAGATACCCGATTTTAATTTTAATTTCGAAGCAATTATATACGTATCAATCATGATAAAACTTGATTGTAATTTTTTATCTCGTCGATAAATAGATCCCATTATGTAAATATATGCAAACAAGTAATTTGATAACCGTAATAGATAAGTTAAAATGTCTGTCTGTGATAAATTTAAGGCCAGAAGTGAGTGCTTCAGACGATACCATAACATTTTTGGAGATGTGTCCTTGGCACATTAAGATATTATTAACTCTTAGGTGAACACATTTAAATATTGTAAAATTTAACCATAAAAAATTAAAAGAGCTACGGTAATGTAATGATACAAGATTATGAACGTTATTACTTGATCAGCTATCGAATTCCTATCAAAGGTGCGATGGTACTTCGTCGGAACAGATGCTGACACTGTACCAAGCACAAGATCGGTCGTGCATGGAGTACAGCTCACACGTTTGGGATGGATCAGCTAAGTACCAGCTTGGGACGTTGGAGTCTATTGAGAAACGTGCCAAGAGGCTCATCAGCTACGAATTCCTAGCTCAGTCTAAGCTTCTTAGTCTTGAGTTTTGGCGTAAAGTTGCTAGTCTATCTGTTTTTTTATCGGATACATTTAGGAGAATGTTCATCGGATCTGAATGATCTAATTCCCTTCTGCCCATTTTTTCTATCGGACTGCCAGAGTGGGCACGAAAAATCAACACCGCGTTATGTTGTTGATATTCCGAAAACCCGTACGAAGCGCTTTGATTTCACTTTTATTGTGCGTACTGCTAGTCTTTGGAATACGCTGCCTGAATGGGTGTTCCCCGATAGTTACATTCTGGGTGTCTACAAATCACGGCTGAATCGGTTTCTTGGCAATCGTGCATCACCGTAACCCGCATCATCGCTTAACATCAGACAAGTTGGCGGTCAAACGCAAGCCTATTCTTAAATATATAAAAATAGGTTGATGGTTTTCTATTACCCTCACAAGAAAATTGTTGACGTAATTATATGGCTAAAACAACCTTCACTTGTAAATAAAACTGAGGTAAGTATATACCTACTCGTAATTATTACGACTAATTTCTTTCGGCCACTGGTTATATCTTTATGACAGCTATTATGTTTTAAGATCATTGCTCGTTTATCGCTTGACATTGAATTCTTCTAAAATAACCTGATCCGTGTTTGTGTTGTTAAATTGATTGTTGGAGAATTAGGTTACTATAATATTATCAGTAGGTATTCAGGGGGGCTACCTCAACCTCAAAAATATTGTTATTTAAACCTTATATTGAATTTTGTCTTGATCTCTCAATAGCCGAGAGAGCAAGACAGCTCAATGTAGGATTATAAGAATGTTTTTGAGGATGTGGGACGCTCACATTTCATAATATCTACCAATGAAAAACCACACTACACGGTCTTAGAATTTTTAACCGACTTCCAAAAAAGAGGAGGTACTCAATTCGACTGTTTTTTTGTTGCCTCCTAACTTTCGATTGGGTGAACCGATTTTAATAATTCTTTTTTTATTTGAAAGCTGGTGCTTCCTGTGTGGTCCCATTTCAATTTGGTCCTGTTCTGAAATTTTTATGAAGTCGGGTTTTTTATATTGATAATTCTAGATACTCTATAAATGACAAGCCTCGAAATTATTGTTGAATAATTTATCAACAATCATTTCATCAATTTGTTTCACAACGCATTTGTAATGTAACACATTACATAAAACAAAGCCGGTTAAAAATGCCAAAACAGGTGAATGTAGTGTGAAGAAATTGTATTTTTAGGGTTCTGTACCCAAAGAGTAAAAGCTGGACCCTATTATTGAGCCCACGCTGTCTGTCTGTCCGTCCGTCCGTCCTACTTTTTAACGGCTGTATCTTTTGAACCATAATAGATAGCCATTTGAAATGTTCACAGAATATGTAATGTTTTGGCGGATTAAATAAGAAATAATAATAAATAAAAGGGGGGTGTTCCCATACAATAAACGTATTGTTTTAACGTATATTTGTATTTGTTCTATTGTGTAAACGGTAATATGTACAAGCGTCAAACTTGGCATGATTATAGTAAAGACTCTAAAGTTTAACATCAAATAAAAAATAATTGACAAGTGCGAGTCGATGACCAATTTCTGATCATTATCAAGTTAAACAACGTAAGGCGCAGATGGTACTTGGCCTGGGCGTGATGTTGTCTTTTTGCACTACTTTTTGTATTTTGTGGTGGTAAGGAACCCTCAGTGCGCGAGCCCGAGTCACACTTGACCTTTTTATATATTTGAAGATTTTGGATACTTTTGGTTGTTAAATAGATGTAGGATAGCAATGGTATCACTTACTTCCTAGCCTTAGCGACGAGGTCCGCAAATGGTTTCTCCCACGTGTACATTTTGATGACTTGTATACCGGACAAGATTTCGTTCATAAGCCGGACTCGCTCGTCTGTCCGTAGCGCAGTCTTCAGTCGGAGAACTGACGTACGCTTGCCGAGGTACGCTGAAAGAGAATTATACAACTTATTTCCATGTCAGTAACAATTAAGATTGTCCAATTGATTTACAAAACCTTAGTCAAAGTAGGTATGTCACATTATTAAAGTATTGACGGTAGGTAAATACATATAAATTAAGAAAGAATAAGAAAGGTACCTTGAAAATGAGTGCATGTAGTTTGATCTGACAACTGCAATAGCATTGTAAAAAGCTAAATACAAACATTTTATTTTAATATTTCACTGAAGCATATCATCAAAGCTAGTATGCGCACTGCGACAAAATTTTGTCGACTCTTTTTATCGTGCCAAAGCAAGACAGGTGTATATGAAACCATAGGCACGTTGTTGCGTTATCGCTCGACACAGTGACGACAAGATTTCGTCACGGTGTGCATGCTAGCCCTGCAGGTATGTGCTACAGTCAGGGGGGTTTCACTCCTCACTTTAGGTACGTTCGGCCGACGTGCCTTTCAACGGGCGTCACACAGTGGCAGTTTGTTTCCTTTGCATAAAGTAATATATATTATAACGAAAATTATATTCTATTATTATAGAACAGGATTCGTTATAGTTATATGATTATTTACGGGATATTTACCGTGGTAAGGTTGTGGAAGGAGCTCCCGATATTTCGGCGCAGTTACATGCACCATGTTCACGTGAAGACATCGGTTCATATAACTTTAGTGAACAACCGTGATAGTTTAAAACAGTGTTTAGGATTCGTTATGTTTTCTTATTCAACAGAATCTGCAAATTATAGCTCCCAAATGAGGTCTCCGTAAGTTTTTACCTAAACATGCATCGGAATGATGATTTGTAACAGGCCTATTATTTAAGTTTTACTTTTGCATTATTGTTATTGGAAACCAATTCAGAATATGCGTTAATTTTGTGCAGGTATAATGTCATTCCAATTAAAAGCAACGCTAACTATAGTGCAATTCACCAGAGTTCCCTCGCCGTAATGTTGGCTCCCTGCACTTTCCCTGTAATGTGTATGGGAAGTGCAGGGGAGCCAACATTACGGCTAGGGAACTCTTTGGTGAAACGCACTATAGTTAGCGTAGCGCTTAATTGGAATTACATTTAACCTGCACAAAAAAAAACTAACGCTTATTCTGAATTGGTTTCAAATAAAAATCATGTTAACAATAGTTAGCATAGCTTTGTTATTATGAAATGTCACATTTGTCTACATGAAATTTGACATTATCAAATACAAAAAAAAAAAAAAAACCGTACAAGCCAATGCTAATGACATCTGTAAAACGTTTCTGCCAGCGAACTCCGTTCAAAGAAACCGAGCTTGAGTTTTTCTATAATTTTTTGTTACTGCCAAATAAAGACAAGTTCCTGTTTTGTTACTTTTTGAAGGACATTTGCATCGTAAAATGTTCAATTGATTAAATAATTATTAGTCCGTTAACCTCCTACTTTAATTAACTTTTGTAAACTTTTTCTTGTTATTTTACCAAGCAAACACAGAGATATTTAAAACAAAAGCGATTTCAGCGCTTCAAAAAATCCGAACGTATGAAATGCAGTAACTATTTAATAATTTGTACATTTAGATTACAATTGTTACAGGCTAAATTATACATTCTCATGACGACATAGGATTTGGCTAAAATTAGTCGATCTTAATATTTGTTTATTTATTTATAGACTAGCGCTGTCGCCCGCGACTTTGTACGCGTAGATTTTCATATAAACTTTAAAAAAAAACCTTAATCCGGCCCTTTTGCAAAATAACATAGCCTATACATTAATATGGTTATAGCTAAGCATATTCAATGCAAAACCGCATTTCAATCCGTCCAGTGGTTTAGGAGATGTGCGTGGACAACGAAACAGACAAAAATTCTAAAAAATGTCTTAACGTCTTCAGCTGCTTATTTTAAGACGCCCTGATTGAAATAAGTTTTTTTTATCTCTACGGTTTATTATAATGTAGATATAGATTTTTTACCTTGTAACGGTATGAATGCCAGCATGAACCCGACGCCGACGACCGCGGCCCAGCTGATCTCGACCCACATGAAGTAGGTGATGATGACGGTCGCCACTGGCCCGATCCACAAGTAGTGCATGAATATCACAGCCACGTCGAATCGGTTCACGTCGTTCGACAGCAGGTTCACCACCTGGCCGACTGTCGTCTCACCGAGAGCGGTCTTCGAGAGCCGTAGCGACTGGAAGGAAAGTTATGATCATATAGTTTGTCGCTAGGTTTTAGGGTTCCGTACTCAAAGGCGTACCCTATTACTGAGCCTGTGAGAAAAAAAACATAGAAAAGAGAAGTAAATAGAACGGAAATGAGAAGGAAAATCTGTCGCCAGGCATTATGACAGAACGTTGATTGAACATTCTCATTTAGATCAACGCGTCGAACTCCGCGTCACAGTTGCTAACTGATTTCGAATGACTGACGTTTCGTTTATATGGGTGCAACTGGCTACAACAAATTTCTTACAAAAATTCCTTGACAGCCGTTCTAACTATAAAAAAAAACTATGTAAAAACCAGTGTTGTGAGTTTTGTATGAACCATAACTCATTGGACAAGACAACTTTTTTCGGTCAGCTAGATATAGCTATACATGATACTCTCAATGCTGGTACAATAACAATAGAGAAAATAATGAAAAATAATTTTGAGATGAGACAGGATAAGGTAGGTGCCGTTTCTCACTCAGTAGATCTCTTATCCCATCCACAAGCTGTTTACCTCAATAGCCCAGCCTTTTATAATCCTGTACTGTACAATAGTTTCATATACCATTTTATACACCGGGTAACACCGTTCCTATTGTTTATAATACCACTGTAATTT
The DNA here is from genome assembly GCA_949125355.1 of Agriopis leucophaearia. Classification (NCBI taxonomy): domain Eukaryota; kingdom Metazoa; phylum Arthropoda; class Insecta; order Lepidoptera; family Geometridae; genus Agriopis; species Agriopis leucophaearia. Next base: position 10,918,920 of record OX421264.1, read on the forward strand.
TTTCCAAATAAACATTTTTTATTATACACATTCCATAATTTTATTATATTTTTTTATTCAAAAGGGCCTCTTGGTGTTGGCTTTGACTCCACCAATGCCCATCAAATGTCCAGGCTAGACCCGAGAATGTATTTAAATAGAGAAAATAATAAAATTACTGGAAGGAATTTTCAATTTCTAAAGCAGAGCGTTAAATTTACATAAAGTTCAGAGAAAAATAAATAACTTCAAGAACCTCTCAACTTTTCATGGAACAATTTTTCTCATGACCGTTTTGTGACGTTGTATATTCAGTGGTCAGGTACCTACTATTTGAATTACTTTGAACTGATAGGCACGACATCTAAGTACCATCCTCTTATCTGAATTCAGCGATGTATAACGGAACGAAGGCCGGTGTTCACAATTAACGGATGTAATCACGATGGAATTATTCATGGTCAGCTGTTGTGAAGATACAGAGATCAGCAAACATCTTGAAAAATGCGTAATACCTACAGTTATATGATTATTTATGGGATATTTACCGTGGTATGGTTGTGGAAGGAGCTCCCGATATTTCAGCGCAGTTACATACACCATGTTCACGGGAGGTTTAAACAGCGGACTACCTAGTCGATTTTTAGGTCTCTTCAGCGGACCGAAGGGAAAAAGGATTTAAAAGGGGAGTAACAAACTTATTTACTCCAGAAAATAAAGAGTAAACCTGAAAATTGCTATTACTTGATAAAACCGCCTCGGATAAATACCACCTCGTGACATAGAATACCCAAAAGTACCTACAGAATGCATATAGAAAAAAAACCATCTAAATTGATAAATGAACTGGTTACCACGAGGATATTTTCGTCTGTGCCACAAAAAAGGAATTAGCAAACAATCGAGTTTGCTAATATGTTTTTTGTCCGTCGACCAACAAGAATAATAAATACATATGTGTATACAGGGTTACACATATACCCTGTACTAAGCCGAAAGGAGATGATTGTACTCATCATTATGCACAACTTTTACTATAGGACCTTACAATTTAACAAGCATATCATTATAAGAACAAGTATAAATAAAAAAAAAACATAATAAAAGCTGACAATCTTCAAAGGGCTGAAGACACCTTTCACCTTTCAGGAGTCACCTTTCTAACAAACTAAATCCTAATTGATTCAGCCGTTTGGGAACTACGATGCCACAGATAGATACACAGATACATAACCTAAACTTATAACAGCCCTCTTTTTGCGTCGGGGGTTTAAAATAGACCTCTCTTTAAGACTAAGTTCCAGGATACGCGTCTTGGATCTTAGGCATCTTCAACCCCACCGCCGCGTCGATCGTATTACTATTATTTATCGCCTGTCAACTTTCTATTAAAGCTTATTGATCGAAGCTTTCTACTATATCAAAAAAAAAAAAAAAACTAGTCGTGACGTGCTTTAGAAGAAGGTTTAATACAGTGTAAGAGCAGAGGACTAAAGTGAGCTGATATGATGATTGTTACAAACCACAATGGCACTTTGTTCCTCTTGCAGTTTGGATGTCATCGACCAGTAAACAGTTACCTTAGATCAGACAAACAAGGAAGATATATAGTAAGGTGGCGTGGCCTTAATCAGGCTTGAAGCCTTTACTCGAACTCACCCTTACCAAAAGCCTGAAGTCTACTGAATGTAGAATATTAGTTACTTCATTGGTGTTGCTGTAGGTATCATAGTGTGCGTAAAAAAATTTAAAGGTATGAGTCTGTGGCCGGCGACGTGTGGCGCTAGCTCTATCGGAATGTATCTGCTCCTACTTTTTTATATGTATGAAGAACATTCCAATAGATAGAAGTACCGCGAAACGTCTCCGGCCACGGACTCATGCCTTAAGTGTGCCATAAGCGGTTTAGCGGTACGTATAGTGAAAGAAGTGGGTGAAAAACGGACATTTGAACACGAACGATAATTGTACTAAGGTATATCTCCCTTAGTTGTCTGATCTGATACAGTTAGCTACTATTTACGTAGCTATCGTTTTTGTAACGCTGACGAACCTTATTTACGAAACAACGGAAGGCACAAATCATCTTACAAAATGCAACTGAGATTTTTTCTAAGGAGCAATAAAGATTACTCAGGTACTCGTATATCATGATAGTTATGGTATTTTATTTCAAAGGTGAACTACGGTTACTAGTTGTGGTTGCCCGCCGGCGTATCATGTAACATGTCATTTGATTCGCATGTTCCCATAGGAGTCAGCGGTGTTGCCAGGGAAATATTTTTTACCATAAACATTGGAGGTTGACTAGACGATCGCAGCTTAGTTGGCGAAGCAACGGTGGCAACGCGGATCGTTGCATGCAAGTTTGGATTCTACTAGTCATCTATTTTTACCGACTGCAAAAAAGAGAGGATCTCATTTTTTTATCTTTGTTACCTCGGAACTTCGTCATTAATGAACCAATTTGGAAAATTATTTTTTTAATAGAAAGGATATACTTACTTTCAGATTGGTCCCGTAGAAATTTTATCAAAATTGGTTTAGTAGTTTGGCCTTTAAATCAAACTAACTAGAAAATTTTGTTATTTGGTAGACAATATGGTCATCCAAGTAACCGAAATTGCGTATTTTATACTATTTTTGTAACGTCGGTTTTTTGAATTGATAATTATTAATTTTATTTAATTATCTACTGTAACATTAAAAAAAACTATTTGTGGTATAAGTTTAGGGTATAAGATACCTATGCTTTTTGTTAAAATCAGTTCACCTAATTTTAAGATGAGTTGGAACAAGCATAGTCACTAGCTTACGCGTTTATACTCGTATTATTTGCATCATATACTTCAACATCTAATCTGGAAAGATTTTCAGCTGCCCAAAAAGCTAGTACGACTTCATAGATTACTTACTTTCCTGTAGATGAGAGAACAGCAAGCCACTCGGAACTTCATGCCCATGTGCAATATGGCCTGCATATAGGGATGCACCACGAAGACATTGAGCGCTGAGCACAGCACTACAGCTCCAGCGTACAAGTACGCTTCGCGCTCCTCGACAACACTGTTATCGGTGGGCGTGTAGTACTCGACCAGTTTACCGAGGAACAGGGGCTGGGCTATCCTGGAGGAAACAAAACAAAAATATTGAACATTTTGTAGAAATTAAGCGTTCTGATTATGTTAGCCGAATGGACTATGTTTGCTGGGAGTTTGTGATTGCAAAGTTTTAGTTCAATTAAAGGAACACAGCTAATGGACAGTTACCAGCAGACAGCTAACGGAATCAAGCTGTCGAATTTAATGAACGCCTTAGTTTCAAGACCACATAAAACTTCTTTGTGACGTTTAGCATAACTATTCAGTTATGCTAATGACAACGAACAACCAGCAGGGTTTCTTTCGTTTCCTGAGATATATATTCGAAGTTTTCAAGGTTAGAGGCGAATGGGTATTTTCTAAGTCTGCGTGCTTCATCTTCGATTACATCGTCGCTTAACAACAGGCGAGTTGTATGTCAAACAAAGACTTAAACTCACTAAAAATGTATCGGTAAAGATCTAATTCTAATTGTATCTTTTCTAACCTTTGTATGTTCAGACAACATAATATTTCTGCTCATATATATATATATATGTCCTCGTATATATATGCTAGAATCTCTAGAAGGGAACTATGGCAACGCACAAAATCGATATAAAACCATGACAACGAATAATGTATAAATTACATGCACAAACATTTATTTTTAGTCATCTGACGCAATTTACATACACATTTTATGAAAATATATGTAAGTACACAGTGGAAAACACAAATTAGCTACAGAATCAGAATGTTTGTTTCCATCGTAATTATCTAAAAATTTAACTAAATAAGATTCAATTTTAAATACTAAATCAAATATTATGCATGCTATGTAATAGGAAACGTTTTATGACATCTGATTACATTATCGTAATATTTATAGTAATGCATGCAGGTTCATAAGGTTTAAAATACTGTAACGAGGTAATGATAAATTGATAATAATATAAAATTGCCTACGAGCTGAATTGCACTCAAATTATATTTCAATTAAATCCTATTCTAACGAAGGAACTTGTCACAATGTCTATCTAAACTAAAGTCTCGGAGAAACTAATCTATGGAAATAAGATATGTGAATTATGAACAAATATTTAGGGCAATGGAGTCTCTTTTGTACAAAGCTACAATGGAATAGGCTGTAGGAGTATAGAGGAAATATATGCGACGCTTTGCCGTCAATAATTAAAAAGAAGACGTAGAAATGTGTCATTCGCTCAATATTTTAGTGATTCATACTCCGTCAACGGATGGAAGGAAGGAAAAAATCTTGCATAATCTGACACAACAATGAACCTGCCAACCACGTCGTGATATAGAAAATTTATTTATGTAACAATAAAACCTTCATCTTAAAAATAATTGTTTTTTTCTTACTAATCTACCATCGCATATGTATTTGTTTAATCGAATACGAATAGGGACCGGTAAAAAGGGGTAAATCGAAACGACGACGTGTGAATTGAGATTAAACATTAACGTTTCATTAAACCTTCTTTTTTAGATCTACGAAATGCAAAATATACCAAGTTTTAGTATTTACTAATATTTCTCTTAGTTAACTTGCATTTCTTAGGTCTGGTAATTGTACGACAAAAAAACTTTTTGAGTTTCGTATGTGAAGCGTAAAACGGGATAAATAGAAACGATGGAATCTATTCATCCCGTTTTACGCTAGCTAAAAATATGATATGAGGAGATATTGAAAGAGTATACTACGATCTAGAAGACACGTGCTTGTCTCTACCAAATCTACTGAATACTAGCCAACGTCCACCTCGACGAGTTCTTGTCTTCTTGTTCTTGGAGCAGTTCCAGACGGTTTTGTAAGGACGTCAATGATTCCTTGCCGAAGTAACCGAGGAACGAGCCCAGCATGCGAGGCTGCTGAATCCTGAATAGGGAAGGATCGTGAAGGCTAGGATGGTTTCGAATATGTGTAACTATTGTTAGTAGCGCTAGCGATAAAGTAGCGATATGGTGAGTATTTTGCGAGTTACAATCCCGATAATCAAAGTTGGTCGCAATAGGCAGTTCCAGAATTCTGGATATTTGACCTGAGACGAAAAGTTAGTTGATAATTGATATGTACAGTTCAAGAATTCCGGATGTTTGCCTGAGACGAATAAGTAGGTGGTCGCAAACTTCTTTTTTGTAAGTAAACTTCATCTATCTATCTTTATAAATAAATATGAATCGACGAAACGTATGTACGCGCATAACTTCCGAAAGACTACACCAAAATTGATAAGTAAGCGTTATTGTCAGGACAAGGTTTGTATAAAAGAAAATTTAAAAAAAACTAACAGTTTTTTTGGACTAAATATACTACGCGAGCGAAGCCGCGGTCAACAGCTAGTTTATTATATAAATGGGAAACGGAAGTTTACGAAAAGGGAAGTAGCACCGTGTTCATTGATGGAAAACAAGCGACAAAGCATCTTATTATGTTATCTCATATGATTAATAAATTATCATCATTTCAAGTCTCGTAGATAAAAGCGATTTATTACAGTAAACGTTGCGTAATAACTTTATAAGGCAATAAAGTTTATTATTATAGTTGTTAATGATAACATAACATCAACATTATTATCTACCCGTGTGCTTAAAATGTTAGGATAGGTCGCAAAAAATATTTGTAATTGGTATGTTTGATATGATATAATACGGTATATTAACAGAAGCTACAACATAGGAAAACCGCACGTCTATTTGATTAAGAGTTGTTTACACGAGCATGTCGCGATTGCCTATTGTAGTACAATTCAAGAGTACTCAGAAACGTGAACAAAGTGCGACAGGAAGGCCAACTGATTGCGACTATTGAAAGGCATCAACATCAATTTGACTGTGAATTAAGGACCTTTAGTTATATGATTTTTTCGGTGATGAGATAATGTCTGTATGATATTTGTAATGCCATTTTCGAGGTCTTATTATGCCTTCATCATCATCAGCCATAAGACGTCCACTGCTGAACATAGGCCTCCCCCTTTAACCTCCACACTGAACGACAACCTGCCATCTGCGTCCACTGGATGCCCGCGACTCTCACGATATCGTCGGTCCGTCTAGTGGAAAGCCTACCTACGCTGCGTCTTCCGGTTCGTGGTCTCCACTCAAGAACCTTTCTTCCCCATCGGTTATCGGTTCTTCGAGCGATGTGGCCTGCCCATTGCTACTTCAACTTGCAAATTTTTATAGCTATGTCGATGACTCTGGTTCTTTGGCGAATATCCACGTTATATACCTTACATTTACTCATTTAATCTTCAAAGATATTGAATTCCGCGAGCGTGAGAGTGAACGCCCTTACGTAAAAAGTAAGCAGCAGCAGCCGTGATTTTTGTTATGTTTGCCAAGAAAAGTGAGAATACCAATTGACGGAAGAATCACGTTGTCGCGTTTATCAGAAAGAGACAGAACCGCACTTGCGGACTATCCTTGTAATTTTTTAAGTCCTTTTTTTTCATTGTCATTAATTAGGGTCCAAATGTGTCTCTGGAGATATCGATACAGTTTTACTTGCTATGTCCATAGTATAGGCATAGAACGTTCACACGTCAAATAACTTTTATAACGTCAAGTAACCCAATTCGAGCCGATTGTTAAACAGTACCAACGTTTTACTACCACTTATATACTTACTGCTCACTCCTACTGGCGCAGCGGCCCAAAGTGGGTCTCGACTACTGACACTCGACAACGGCATTTTGTCGTCTCCTCCACTTAAGTGACGAGGGAAAAAATAATGTCCAATCATCCATAAAGTAACACCTTTTTTGGACACATATACTCTCACTTTTCGTTTTTATTTTGATCATTCTCAATGCAATTTTAAGTTGTCATCATATATGGTGGAAACTGTTGTATCCTCACGTTTTTGATGCATTTTGGCTCGATTTAACTATTTTAAACATTAAATTTCGTTTATAAAATCACTTTTTTTTTTCACCTTTTTATTCCTCATGTCCTCTACATGGATACGCAGAAAGGGTGTACTAAGCCGAAAGGAGGGCGATTGTACTTACCCATTATTATGAACAACTTCTATCATGGGGGTGATCCTAAAATCGCGAAAACATTATCCGTTGTTCCATAGGAAAATATCAGTCTCACTCAACAAAAACAAGAGCTGATATTTTTCGCGTGTTCTGGTTTGGCTCCTTAGTAAAAGTTATCCATAATCACGGTGAGTATAATGATCACCTTATCACACACTTTCTGCGTAACCCTGTATACTTTATTTGATCGTCCGTTATTATGAAGCGTCGTAAAATCCATATTAGAAATGGATCCTTGTTAGAACTCAGTCCGGGAATTTCAGCTGGCATATCTATGCTTCATTCATGGCAATGACATCACAGTACAAAGTTCAACAAGGCGTTGAATGTAAACAATTAATACCGACATAGCTAAATAGAGCACAAACGATTATAAATTATATTGTATTGGAGCAATGTATGGATATCTTCACTCAGTGCTTCAATGGTGTGGAAGGTTAGATACCTTCTACATCATGGAAGCAATTTGATTTAGAAGAATTACCAGCGAGGACAGGTAATTTTACAGATTCTAACACATTTGTAAAAGAGTTGCAATACTTGCAATTAGCGACCTTCGGAAAAAAAAACGAAGTCAGCGACGCTCCTAAGGATTCCTAAGTTGCCAGACGCTTTGCCTTGGGATTTTAACAACATCATGATTTATTAATATCTGTTACCTCATTACTATAATTAAAATAATGGTTAATCAAGGTCACATCTAACTGTACCTAACCTTGAAAGACGCTTGTCAAGTCAATGAGTTCGAAGTCCATGTCGTTTTTACTATAGAGCTAAATTGAAATGGACAGGTCACCAAGGCGCAAGACACACTCATAAGACAGGGCACCAAATGAATTTGATATTTAGCTTCCTTTTAATACGATACAAAATATAAAAGGGTCGAGAACGTGACCCACATCCTCTGCTATCGCACGGCGCGTCTGTTTGTTTCTATCACACTAAAAGGATACTATGGCCCAACGCTCAGAGCTGAAGCATCGCTTGTCGCGGCTCCAAGCGACTGTGGAAAATAAATCTTCTAAGTAAAAAATCTAAGTTCAAAAATAGTTCCACCACGTCGGCGTCGCGCCTCTGCTGCGACTCGACTGTGACTGCGACTCTGTACAATTTTGATCCTTTAGCGTAAATAAAAAAGAATTGACTTTCCCACGGCCGGTTGTACGACGCGATGCTGACCCGACTCCAGCCTTTGGGCCTTAGGTTGAAATTGCTTTGAAATACAGCCCACTTGCCGCGCCCCGTCTTTTTAGTGTGCCTAACTCCTAAAGCTCGACGCTCACGCACGACCACATTTGTTATTTGAAACTATCGCAGTTTGCTCATTAGTATCTCTGTGTAAAGAGCACTTCAACGTATTTTTTTAATGACATGTGTATCTAATGTATAAATCACACATCAACCACACAAAACGACAACTAATATATAGATACTGTGTGGTTTGTTCCTCTACTTGTTTCTCACCGTCACGGCTAAACTGAAACGTTCTTGATGATTATCTATTTAAATAAAAATTAAATGCTGGTCGTTGGTAAGAGTATTACTTAAGAACGGCTGGACCAATTTAGCTAACTTTTTTTCTGTAATAGTCCAAATAAGGTTTTATGGGAAAGTAAAATAAATATACACGGTATTTTTTTTATTCTGATGTAAACAATAAAAGAGTTTCTATCTATACACAAACTATATAGTAGTAACATTACTGAATTGTTGTTAACCTTAGATTACTATATAACAAATTTTCTCTATATTGTGAATAACTAAAGTAAATTTGTAGTAAAGTATACCAAAAGTCACGAAGCCTGGTGTCCTTGGAGTTGCATTTTAAATGACAAAAAAAGTGTTGTGTTTGTTTGGGTTTTATGTATGAACTCAAAACCATACATTTGTATACATATATAGACTATAACAAATTTATTTAAATTTGGACAGGACAACGTCATCAACGTCAGCTAGTTTAGAATGAAAGTAGCTTGCACCATAGAAAAGTGGATCAGAGGCCAAGAAAAATGTAGTCATGAAAAAGTATGCGTTTGAAGAACTAATAAGAATATGTCAGTGTGTGCAATACGGGCGTAACTTAAAAACGTTACTCAAGTTGACCTATGTTTTACAATGCTCTGTCAACTTCTCGCTGACTCGTCACACGCGAAAACAAGACGGAGCATATTTAAGCGTATTTCAACTTGAGTAACGTTTTTAAGTAAGGCCCTACGTGTTTACCTCGCCCCTTCAGTATTTGGCAGACTTTTTTCGGTACTAGCTCCAGATTAAGGCAAATCCAAGCTTATATGATCAAATGCTAAATTTAGATATTGTTTAATCCACATGGAACCTATTGCCTAGTCTATGTTACCTGTATTATGTATATCTAGATACGCAGAATGTGACTGAAGGTCACTGACCGCTTAATTAAGTTCAATGTGCAATTTTATGCAAACAAAAAACTTATAGATCCCATTCTACGTACAAAACTGACGTTGTTATTGCAAACATTGCGCAAGTATTCGCAATTCAAAACAGACGGAGTCATAATCGAGAAAGTTCATCAAACCATTGTGTCCATTTGAACAGTTAAGAGAGAACGGTCGAGGGATGAGTGACCGCCTTTCTCAATTGGTCAAAGTATAAACAACTCGGCTGTCTTTCACGAAAACCAATAATATTAGATAATAATGAACGGGTTATGACCGAGAACTGGTCGACCTAGGTCAAGAGTAAACAGCTGCGCTGCGACTTTTAAGGTCATCATCGCCCATTACGTTAGACTCATCATCATCATCAGCTGCCATAAGACGTCCACTGCTGAGCATAGGCCTCTAACCTCCACACTGAACGACAACCTGCCATCTGCATCCACTGGATGCCCGCGACTCTCACGATGTCGTCGGTCCATCTAATGGGAGGCCTACCTACGCTGCGTGTTCCGGTTCATGGTCTCCACTCAAGAACCTTTCTTCCCCATCGGTTATCGGTTCTTCGAGCGATGTGGCATTTTAGACTCACTCAACACCAAACCAGATAAAAGTAAAGCAGTAAATCTGCTTTTCACACAAAAATTACAAATGGGATTTTGTGTGCGTGTGTTAGTATGTTTGTTTGTACTTAAGTTCATAACGGATTTTGATGTAATTTTACCCTGTATTATTATGATTGCGCTACTTTTTATCCCGGATAAATGTGGACCCGTAGAATAGTGGATGAAACCAGCGCGCGCAGTTGTAACTAAAATAGTGACATACCATGATGGTAAGTGGTTATCGCCGCCGCCGCCTATAAATAACTGCAACACCAGATGCGTAGCCTACTCTTAAGGTTAAGCAAAATTAGTCCCAAAATGCTTTTCTGTGAGTTGAAAATACTAATATAATGTCCCGGATTTCAATTACAAGGCAATATGCACAGAAAAGAGAAGCAAATAGAACGGAAATGAGAAGGAAAATCTGTCGCCAGGCATTATGACAGAACCTTGGTTGAACATTCTTATTTAGATCAACGCGTCGAACTCCGCGTCACAGTTGCTTTTAGTTGGCGGATTACGAATTTTAGCAGCAAACTTCGGATTAAGCACCAATAATACAAGTATGAATTGAACATTTTTTTTTACCCCAGATATAAGAGCTGATAATTTTTAAACATTTTTTCTTGAATCATAGCAAAAGGGAAAGGGCATAAGTAGTTAAGATTTCCGTCCATCAAATCAAATTTCTAACAAAAAAATAATAATATTGGGTCAGCCGTTTGAGTGCTACGATGCAACAGACAACCACACATTAAACTTATAACAACCCTTTTTGCCTCGAGGGTTAAACATTTAGATTTGAACACGAACTATTATTGTACTAAGGCATATCACTCTTGTTTGTCTGATCTGAGTAAAAAACATATTAAGATAAAGACAAAGTAACTTTCGCATTTATATGAACAGAGTGAAGTGCGACGTCATCAGTTTGAGATTCACGAGAGTTCCTGCGTCCAGTACAGTAAAGAGTAGTAATGAGTCAGTTTCCTTTGTATCCTACTTTCCGGGAAGTATCCATACCTCTGGCAGACCATCTAGAGCTACTATGAATTACCCTAACGCCTACGCTGAACTTTGGCCTCGAGTCTAAAGCTAAACTGGCTAGTAAAAAACTTGGCATCCTCAATAAGGTCAGGCGGTACTTCTCACCGGGGCAGTTGCTTCACTTGTATCAAGCACAAGTCCGATCGTGTGTTGAGTACTGCTGCCATCTATTCGACGGTGCAGCCAAGTACCAGCTGGAAGCTTTATATTCGGTAGACCGGCGTGCTATGAGGCTGATTGGTGACAGCAAACTAGTCGCCCAAAAATTACAAAGCCTCGAGCATCGCCGTAAAGTGGCTTGTCTGTCTATATTCTACCGGATACATTTCGGTGAGTGTGCGCAAGAGCTTCATGACCTTATTCCACCCTCCCCATTTTACTACAGGACAAGTAGAAGGACTGCACACTATCACCCCTTCCTCGTGGAAATTCCAAGGATTCGTACACAACGATTTGGGTCGTCTTTTATGATACGTACCGCCCAAGAATGGAATTCCCTGCCGTCCTCCTTGTTTCCTGAGAACTACAATCTGGGCATCTTCAAGGCTAGAGTGAATAGATTTCTTCTAGATCAACGTGTTCCATCCTCGGCCACACCGTCGCTTACCATCAGGCGAGTTGGTGGCCAAACGTAGAACTATTCTATATAAAAAAAAAGTACGTAAGTATCTACGTCTAGTCTATTGGATGAACAAGCCGCGATCAAAGGCCATGTTTACTTTAGTAGGTTTTCCCAACTGCCGCGGAACAGATAAAACTGTTTAGTCATTATACTGTGTGTTTATTAACCGACGAAAAAGAAGGACGATTCTATGTTTCACTGTATATTTTTTTATGTATTTTTATGTATGTTCACCAATTACTCCGCCAAATGTTGACCGATTTTAAAAAAAAAAATTGTTAGGTAGGGTTTACTTGCCATACCCATTGCCACCAAGTCAGGATCTGATAATGGCATCCCAGGGAAGCTGAGGGCAATCCTCAAATTCTATAGACACTTATTACGTTTTTCATATTCATATTTTTAAAGTCTGTTTTTAATGTGATCCACTTAGTTTTAATCTATGTTTAGTTATTATACTGTTTAGTCATATATCATTATAAGTCATCGAGGAAATACCATTTTAGCACACAGTGACTGACCGACCATATTATCATAAGTATAGAATAATCCAAATTATCTGTAGAAATGAATCACCACAATCGTATTTTCAGAACAAAACTGACAGATCCACTTAACTCGGTCCAAGCATTTATTTGAGAAGAGAAAGAATCATAACTAGTTTACCATATAGGCGGAGCAATAGAATACGGCACCGGTATCCCCTGCCTGTAGTAAGAGGCTATTAAAAGGAAACCTCTGGATGCTCGGGATGGTCGAAGACCGGATTTTGACCATACACCCGAGCGAGCCCTGGGAGAGGACGACAAGGCTGCGTAACCGACATTGTCGTGTGGCGGTTGTCTCGGGAAGAGCCGTAGTACCATACCGCAGTGATCACGGAGCCCTCGCCAACACATGCCCAATGCTTTGGAAGTTTTCCCTATATGATAGGTATGCATAGTTAGAAAATACCAACAACATTAGATACCTAGTTGCAGTACGAAACCTTGAAGTGAGACTTGCATAATACAGCCGATAATACTCGTAAACGTAAAGTTTTTTGCATTTTGAACAAAGATTCACATCACATCATCAGCCAATTAACGTCCACTGTTGGACAAGGCCTCCCTCATAGAGAGGGGTGTTGCCATAATCCCCACGCTTGGCAGGCGGCTTGGGGATCGCAGTACGTTCACCGTGTACTATTAGGACGCTGCTGCCCATCCTCCGGTGGTTCTGGTCGCAGTTTTAGGACATACCCGAGTGAACAAAGATTAATTACCTGGATTTATTAAAACACTATTTAAAATTTTCCATTCAATAGGTAACTTTCAATTATATAGCCTATGTAATTGAACTAGCAATGCTTTTTAATCAACAGTCAGAGGGATTTCTGGAGTCCATAGTTGTTCATAATGATGAACAGTGACCCTTTTTTGGCTTCATAATATATAGCAGTTCAATCTAACCTTGTATATATTATGTACCTATCTGAACTTAAGTTATAGTAAGATAGTACAGCAATCCTAAATTACAATTTAAACGTTGAGACCACGATTTTAAACTAAAGTCTTCAAACCCACATGAAGCTACACTATTTCCTGGTCAAATTTAATAAAGTTCGGTTCAGCCGTCAATAGGTGACTGAGGGACTGAGGGACAGAGTTCCTTCTTGTTTTGATACATACTGGCTGCATTAGCAGATTTCACAGTTTTCCAACATTTTCAGGGAGCATACTATGTTCATCTTCATGTTGCATACTACAGTGGTGCATTCTTGCCAAATTTCACCAAAATCGCTCCAGCTGTCATGTCGTGAAAAAGTAACAGACAGACAGTCACTTTCGCATTTATACCTATATTATGTCACCGATTACGTGCTCTATCTCCAAAACTAATCGTTTCAAAGGCGTCTGTTACTGATAGCGCGGGCATCTCGTCAACCATGATAAGATTCAGATTTCCGCATTCTTAAAACGGGTGCTAAATCACGATCTGTGCTCCGTTTGGTTACCTTTTTTTTATGATACTAAGTGAAGAGACGAGCTAAGCGGCTCGCTTGATGGCTCTTCACGCTTGCCCATAACAGCTCAACGCCACTCAGAATTTTGAACTTCAACAGTTCAAAACCCTGGATGGCAATGCACTGCGCTCGTCACCCCGAGATATAAGATATCAAATCTCTGTGTGCCCTGTAATTTCGCTGGAAACATTGCCCTTCAATCCGGAACACAGTAGTGTTTGCACACTACTGCTGTGTTTACCTAGTCTAGTAGTAGAGTAAGAGAGTTTTCTAACGAGACGACCCCACTAAACTGCACGACACGGCAAATTGTGGTGAAGGCACCGAGCGCCATGCACTTCTATAGAGAGTTTTCCCACTCAACGACACCGCACAGCATACGTTTTGCGAACGGCTTTTTGGCTATGTGGTCGGTGTCGTTAAATCGTTACGATTTTTTTGTTGTGACGATATAGCGGCTGAAGAAACCAATATGAACTTACTGACGACGCACGATCACAACACGACACTTCATTTGGCACTCCCTTCCGTGCGTGGAAACTACAAGCCGCCACTGCCGTGCATTACGGTGTCATCCCTCATGGAAAAACGTACATGTCGTTTTCAGTGTGTCTGTTATGTATCGGGACCGCAAAACGTGTCGTGCGGTGACACTTAAGAATACGCGCTAAAATTTATTGATCGTGCTCTTATCAACTATTGCGATGATACAGCGGAACTATGGCGATACGATAACGAATTTATTCAGGGTAGATATCAACGATTGCTGTTTTCGTCTGCTGACATTCTTATCTTTAGTTCGTGGGTGGCAATGGGTGGATGTATTGTAGATGATTATCTGGACGTATAAGTTGTTTTTGTTTGTATATAGGTAAATATTACAGTAATTATGTATGTATTAGGCTTCATTAACATTATAATGTACTGTTAAGGCAAGTCAGCGGTAAACTTTGAGCCAGCAATCCTTGAAAGTATACCTTTTTTGTTTTATTTTGTTAGACTAATAGTTTCACATGATCAAGGAAATTCTATAAACTTAAGAGTGTATTACTCGATTAAGTAAGAACCAACCAAACTAAGGAATCTGACAGCTCTCTTAGTACCTACGGCTTGACCGTAGCTGCCTGAATATTTAGCATTGGTTTTTTTTCTTTGATGTCTACAAGGTAGAATGTAGTTAATTATGGGCTAGTTTATTTATTTATTCAGTTGTTACATTAGAGGGAAATTTGATGCTCCATACATTATCATTACTTTACTTTGTTTGGGAAAGCATAACAGTAGATATTGCTAATAGATTACGTGACACAGAATACAGTATCAGTATTAAGGGGGACACTCTTCAATTTACAGTAGGTCTATAATTATGGTGAATATCAACGTAAAGCAGCTAGTCTATGGGTTTTTTTAAAGGATATTTCGGGAAGTGTGCATTGGTACTACATGACCTCATTCCCTAGTGTCCGTTTTCTATCGGACCGTCAGGCCAGGCACAAAATTGCGACACCATTACATGGTTATTATTCCGAAAACACGAAAGCGCTTTGATTCCACTTTCACTTTGCAAACTCTTGGACGGTGGAATGCACTATCTAAATATATTCCTTGATAGCTACAATCTATGAATTGGTTTATTGGTAAGCATGCTCTATCGTAGATCGCAACATCGCTTAACATCAAGCGAGATGATGATCAAGCGCAAGTCAGTTATAAAATAATATCAATAAAAAACAATTAGACTCGTAGGATAACATAACAATCATGTGGATAACATTAAAAACTGACTTCAAAATTAGTAAATACGCAATTTCCTTTACTCGGTTGACATATTTATTTCAGTCATTTTGATTTAAAAACCAAACTACTAAACCGATTTTGATGTAATTTATATGGGACCACCTCTGAAGTATTAGCCTACCAAACAAAAAATAATCATCAAAATCAATTCATAATTGGCGGCGAAATCGGTGAACATTTAAAAACAGTGTAATATAGAACCTCCGCCTTTTTTGAAGTGGGTTAAAAAAGGCATACATTTCAAGTTTTCCTTGGATAAAAATGAGTGAAAATTAGGCTGACAAAGGCCTTTACTTATTGTTACAAAGTACGTAATCGTGATTTCATATTTTTTGGAACTACCCTCCATTAAAGACTTAGTGAGTACTTTGCATTTGCTAACATTTAGTACGCCGACCCTAGCATATAAAACGATGAAATGACATACTTATAATCTTAGGATGTAATAATAAGAGAAATTGTTACTTATCTAAGGCTGATTTCTAAATTTTTTTTTACTGTGACAAAGACATCAAATCATTTGTGGGGGGGGGGGGGGGGGAAATAGGGGTGTTATGATACAGAATTCATTCAATTCATTTTCACCCAACTACAAGAAAAGTTAACCTCCCTTTGAGAGATAAAAAAATCTGTACTTCCGAATTAACACTTGTCTTATTAGATTCCTTAATTAAACACGACTTACCGAATGCCGCACTCCATGACAAAGAGAACAAGTCCATACAGCATGCACCGCCACGCATATGCCCTCATAATGACCCGAAGTAGGCTCGGTTTGCGTTTAGCCCCCGCACGGGCCACCTCCTCGTCCCATAGCCGCGCAAATTTGTCACCCAGGGGACCTGTAATATAACTTTCAACTCTAACTCACGGTTTAACCTACAATACTACAGGTGTCTACATTTCTACCAGGGCAAAATACTCGATCCAGAACACTAATAAGGGCCTTACTTAAAAAAGTTACTCAAGTTGATATATGCTTAAAATATTATTTTTTACCGACTTTCAAAAACGAGGTTATCAATTTGACTGTTTTTTTTATTTGAAAGCTGGTGCTTCCCATTTGGTCCCATTTCAATTTGGTCCAGTTCTGATGAAGTCGGTTTTTATATTGATAGTTATAATTGCTGTCTCATTTTCGCGTGTCACGATTGCCGTCAGCGAGAAGTTGAGAGAGCTAATTTAATCATAGATCAACTTGAGTATCGTTTTTAACTAAGGCCTTGACTTGCTTTTTTCAGATTGGCGCCAAAATTTCTTTTTTGTAAACATAAATTACCATAATATCCTTGAATAATGTTGGGTAAAATTAGTCCCTAACACAGTGGGTTACGTACTAATTTTATTTTACTATCACAATATTTTCAGAAAATTTTATTATTACGATATACATTACACATGCATTAAATAAGAATTTAAAAACAGTGATGGATTAACTTACCAGATGCATGCTCGGGTAACGGCTCATATAGATCTTCCTCCTCCATTTCTTTTTTCAAACCACTCCAGAACATTGGCAGTGTCCATCTATGAAAGTAAACCTTCAAGTTTAACAGTTGAAACTACCATAATATAATATCATTAAGTCTGGGATAAAAAGAATCTTATATCACTCGGCAGTCTTCCAACCTATTACTAACTCAAAAATATCAATGTTCCGTTAATCTGTTGCTATGACGTGAAAAAGGAACAAACTTCTATAATATACTAGCTGTTCCCCGCAGTTTTACTCAGGTGGATTATTCCTTTACCATCAGCTATCTGCCAGTGAAAGTCCCATCATTTGACCCACTTCCGGGTGTTCAATTGAGCTGAAATTTTGCAAACTTGTCAAGTTCCAATGACAATACAATATTTTGGTGATAGCCAGCTATTTGATGATGGTAACAGTGGACAATGGTACTCCTCGATGGATAATAGTAGACTGGCAGTGTTTTGGCTCATTTTGATAAGCACATCAATCACAAATTTCATAAAAGCTTGGTTTGAAAAAGATATTTTTCAATAAAATACTTGTTTGTGTTCTGACAGCTGGAATTACATAACATTGTAATAAGCTATAATCATAAAACTCTTTTTCTATAAGATAGATCTAAGTTTGCCCACCAGCTCGCCTGATATGACAGTGAAGCCCAAGATGGAGCAGGTCTATCTAGTTTTTTTTATAATCACCTTAAGGCGAGGTATTCCCACTTATAAGCAACGCTTATTACTATAGATGACCATAATTCTTGGTTTATTGTATTAAAGTCGCATTTAGCGGAGCAAAATCATGGTTCTTACACACAGTCGTGCGTTTCGTTACTTTTATTTTTGGGCTTTTTCTCATATTTTTCGAAAAGTATAGGTAATGCAAAATTTACCTCACTGATTTCCTTAATAATTATGAAATCTATATATCAAGATATCGCAGACATAATTTAATAAATAGGTAATTAAATGAATCCAAATAAACAGATATAAAAGCGCAAATCAGAGCTACTTTGATAATTTTTTTCTATCAAGCGAAATGTGCTTAATCGTGTTTTGGTCTCATGGGTTTCCTAGATATAACATTCAATTTTGTTATGACACCATTTTTATAATTTTAAGCTAACCATGGAGGTATGCACACTTAATCTATAATGAACTTAATTGCTAAAAGTCGGAAAAGAGCGTCTTAAGATGCGCAGATTACATTTTCTAATAGTATTTCACTGTAGTAGTGTGTATATCTCCTACCATTTACTACAGTTACTTAACAATCAGAATTTAGTTTGCACTAAGCTTGTTTTTCAGATGAGTATAGCTTCATTACTATAACACAACAATCCTAAAAATGAAACAATGCAAAATATGCATGATAATTAAAATAAGGGCATGTTTCTGTTCCTCTTACGATTTTTTTAAGGCCATGGGTGGCAAACAAGCTAAAGGGCCGCCTGATTAATGAGGGTAGGATAGTAAAATTCTTTATTGTCTCATAGTATTAACAAAAAAAACATATTATGGTTAGTTCCTAGAGTGCAAAAAAATTTATCATGGTAAGTAATTATGAACAACACAAAGCCTCATTAATTTACAAATATATAATTTTATCCATAATTATATTTACAAAGGTGTTCCAACTCGACACTTGAGATCATCTAATAGTGAGGGTACTTACGAAAATGTTAAGGCAGACAAAGGATTCGCTGTCGCCCTCGGATGTGGAGGGCGACCTTTCTTTTTTAGGGACTCCATGGCACCTGAGACAAAAACTTAGAATTAAAAGTTTATCACAAATCAGTCTCTTTTTCAGTTCTTTTACATTCAGGAATAGCACTTTTCTATTATGATTGAGATTATCTATAAATAGGTAGCCTGAGTACATAGTTATTTTTTTATACGTACCGCAAGAGACTGATGATGGTTTATTTCTGAGAATTCAAGTTACACAAGAAACCACATGGCAGGTTAAACACCGGCCACTACCTGCCCACTGGACAACAATTATTGTTAATCCACTTTAATGAAAATTTGGGCTACCTGCTTTTTTGCAGATTAAATACCCTAAAATTCGAATCACAGCAGACACATTATAGAATTTGTTACAAATAACTAATTACGGTGATCCAATAATTACTCCAAATACGTCCACGTAAAATGTTATTTGAATGATTACGACACGAATTTGTAATCTTGTGGACTGTGGACGTCCGACCGGCTTAAAATTTTAACGCGAACTGAACTGGGACTTCTTCACTTCACTTCTTTCAATAAATTCTGATTTTACAACCACTCCAAAAAGCGCTTTGCCTTCCTTGTTTCTACTTTGAAATTTTTAAAAGATAAGATTTTGCTTGACAAGTTGACATTACTATGACACCGTCAATATCTGACACTGACAAAAGACAACAGTTTTTTTTTTCAAACGTCTTGGCTATTTAGCCAGAAGAATAATATTATCATACAGCTCAGAGAAAATACTTTAGTGTGAATGAAACATTTCAAGCATAATCATATCAAACATATTTATGGTTATCTCTATTAACATGGTCAAGCATCGTAAAAGAGGCAGAAATAATATTATAGGTATATGCAATTCTGAAAAATGTACCTACCTACTGTCCGTCGACCGGCCAATCTACAAATTATATTATGTCACCTTAAAAGCCGTAACAGACGTATCGTTCGCGCAAAACTTTATGAGCCCTCTGAAGTTAGGCGCGAGGCCTCCCCGACGCCCTGGGCCCTTATTCCGCACGGGCAAACGCGCGCTATCGTGGCCACGGTAAGTTTCCCTCAAAAAATTGGCCTCTATTGCTTAGGAAATAAAGTTCAACTTTTGGAAGTTAACTTATCGCGCCACGATAGAGCGCGTTTGGCCCGTGCAGAATAAAGGCCCTGTAAAGTCCCTCGGATACCTATAATATGCGTACTGCGCAGCCACTGGGCCTAACTTCAGAGGGCTCATAAAGTTTTGCGCGAACGATACGTACCACGAACCACAGATTGCCATCTGACCAACAGGAGGGAAAGAGAAAATTTTCTCTTTCTCTCTCAAATTCTATAATGCCGTCTGATCAACAGCCGTCCTACGGCTCCTTACGGCTATTAAAAGTACGCGTCCTCTGGGTCGGAATTGGACAGTGGAATTGGAGCGTATGGATTTGTTGCTTTGTATTGATTTATATGGCATACATTTGCCGATCCAGTGCACGCAGTACAACTGAAATCAATAGAATGCAACAGATCGGTACGCTGCGTATGCTCTGATACCGACCCTATGGACGCTTACCTTGGCCCTGATTCCATAACTAAAACACGCACGTAACACGACGTGTTAAGTTAACCTCTCAAATTTAGCCTCTATTCCTAAGAAAATAAAGGCCCAGTTTTTGAGGTTAACTTAACGCACCGCGTTAAGTGCGTGTTTGTAGTTATGGAGTCAGGGCCTCTAAAAGCCGTAACAGACGCATCGTACATGGTTGACGAACTTCCGTCTGACCAATGGGAGAGAAAGAGTGAGAACATTATTTCCCTCTCGTTTTCTCTCGTTGGTTGAGGTGGTTGACGTCAGCCATGCTGGCACGTCTGTTACGGCTAATAGCCGTAACAGATGGACCCCTATGACTAACATTCGCACAAGGAATTTATATACTACGTAACAGTACATAAATTCCTTGCATTCACAAAATTTCGGCAGCACAGAAGCCCTGGGCCTTTATTCTGCACAGGCCAAACGAGCTCTATCGCGGCGCGGTAAGTTAACCTCCAAAAGTTGAACTTTATTTCCTAAGCAATAGAGGCCAACTTTTTGAGGGAAACTTACCGTAGCCACGATAGCGCGCGTTTGCCCGTGCGGAATAAAGGCCCTGCCATGAACAATTGTCACTTTACAATTGACAACTGACAGTTTGGAATTGTGCCAACTGAACTGCCAAGTAGTGCCAAGTGCCAATGCCATGAATGATAATGAATGTCAAATGCCAATGCCAAAGCCAACAAGGCCATCACATCACATTGACAAGACAATATCACAGGCTCCTTGTGAGTAATATGTTCCTTGATCACATCGGCACATTAAAATTCATCAGTTTTTAGTTTGCGACTTTGAATGAAATCATTCTATCACATTATTTTATTTCCAGTTTCAACAAAACCTCAATGTTGTGTAGAACTATGTACGACATTGTGATGTAGTTACGTTATGATTATGACCTCACTCCTGTATCTCCTACTAGTATAGTAGATATCTGTGTTCCTGAAAGTAATGTACCGCGCAAGGAATATAATACCGCGTGAGGAGTGCGTAACTCCTCAGCCCCCTGTATATCACGTACTTGACTCTGCTCTTCAGCCTAAGTTTTTTAATATTACATCTCACTGTCCTAAGCTGACCATTGTCCACAGTTTAAAGCATTATTCTATTCTCAGCCCAGATATATCTACTATACTAGTCGGAGACTCCTCAGTCAGCGCGAAAAATGAACATGAGTTTTTATCGCATGGAATTTATTTTTATTGAAGAATGAAGATTATTAGCTACTTTTTATGAAGCCGCTGAGCCAGCTGCTTGCATAAAATGTTATTTATCAGACGATATAGAACTACGATGCTTGCCAGTGTTCTGTTCTTTTATATTGGTTGCATCTTAACCTATAGTATGACCAATCTAGAGTGTACCGAAGTCCTGGGTTCAACTGCCAAAGACGAGCTTACCAATACCTTGAACAATTATGAATATGCAGTATTGGTGATTAGCGGGCCAGACAATGAGGCTAAGAGAGATGCTATACGAACAACTTGGGGTAAACTTTCTAAAAATATATTCACAGAAAATGGAGAAGTTTTATACAAATGGAATCATACTTGGATTGATCAGTGGTCACATGAAAATGTTGTAAAATTTTACTTTGTACTCGGGACACAAGGTTTGAGTGACTCAGTCTTGGCTAAATTGATAACTGAGAATAGCAGAAGTAATGATATGTTGCTCTTGAATAGTTTTGAGGATAAATATGAACATTTAGCACTAAAAATGCTGCATTCCTTGAGGTGGATCAGTACTAACATGAGAGGTCTGAAGTACCTTATAAAATGTGATGATGACTCCTTTGTGAGAGTCGATTTGATTGTAAAAGATCTTGAGGCATATGCTCCGAGCATGAATGATCCTACTTTAAGTAAATACATCAGCTTTAAGGTAAATTTGTTCAAAAATTAATAAGTTGTAAGTAGTTATTTTAGTTTCATGCTAGACAGAGAGCACTCTATATATAGCAAGTTCAAGACATCAAGCTGCACTCTCGCCATACAAATGCTATACTCACGTACGCTTTGCGGGAAAGGGACAGAGCATCTCTCAATCCCCACCAAAAAAAAATAATGCTTGTATATATCAACTGCCCCGGTGGCTCAGTTGGTATTGAACCTACTTTCTGTGCTTGGGGGCGTGGGTTCGATTCCCATCAAGTACAAACATTTGTGTGATGCACATTTGTGTTTGTTCTATGTCTGGGTGTTAATGTCTATTTAAGTATGTATTTAAAAATATATATGTATGTATATCAGTCTCTGGCTGCCATATTACAAGCTTTGCTTAGTTTGGGGTCAGATGACCATGTGTGCAATAATGTCCCAGATATTTATTTATTTATATGCGAAATTTATCAGCTAAAGTAAATTATGTTTTCAGTATGTGTAATGTATTTAATTATATCCTTTGCTAAGCCTGTTATTTATTATAATTGAAACACCAGTATTCTATTATTGCATATTTACAGAAAAACCTGCCTTCCTACAAAGGCCTGTATTGGGGCTACTTCCATGGCAGAGCGAGAGTGTTTTCAACAGGTAAATGGAAGGATACAGACTGGTTCCTATGTAACAACTACCTGCCGTATGCACTCGGAGGAGGGTATGTCATTTCTCGCAGTATTGTCGACTATATTGCTAGAAATGCCGATTTTCTAAGGTAATTGCATACTCAGTTTTATTTTAGCTCTAACAACTCCAATATCATTGTAAAAAGCAGAATGGAAAAAAAACAATATCTTTTAAGATTGCACTGTACACACACATTTTTGGTCATGGCCCAGCTGATTGCAGAAAGAATGAAATAAAGAAAAAAATAAGCTGCACTGTAGTCAACTACAAGTTTCAATCGAAAACCAAGCGTGTTCAGCTTTATACATTATACTGCATCATTAGGAGCCAATATTATACATCTTCATCACTTGGACCCAGTATTATACATCGTGAATCTATATGCATTCATTTGACAAGCTGATGTCCAATAAGTAAAAAGTTATTTGGCTCGGTACGTAGATTCTTTTAAAATATTCTTATGCTGTAGACGACACTGTAAGATACCAGTTACTTTTGTATTTATAATAATAAGTGTGATGATAAAGCTAATAAGAACCAATACATTCTTATTAGTGCTGTTGGCGTGATTTGGAACACGCCCTTAGTAACTAATAAAAATCATCACTATAGAATAATAGGCAGGCCTCATAACTCTGTGACACTATAGACAAATAGACAAAGAGCTTGCACGGGGTGATCACAGGCAAATCTTGAGTTAAGGGGTCCTGCCTATACTGCCAAAAAGATTTTTTTCTTTTAAAACTCATGTTTAAAAACTATTAATTCTAAACGAAATGACGGTTTTTCATAAAAAACACAAGAACAATAATATTGGGTTTGAAACATTAAATATATATTTTGTAATACAAAAATCTACACAATGAGATGCAGTCAAACGCAATGGTGGTACTCATAAAATAAGCAGTTGCAAATAAATGTACTTTGTATTGTTACAGAGTGTACAACTCCGAAGATGTGTCCATGGGTGTATGGACAGCATCACTAGACGCTATCAACAGAGTTCACGACATCAGATTCGACACACAATGGAAGTCTCGAGGCTGTTCAAACCACATGCTCATCCGACATAAACAAAGTCCACATGATATGTTTCAATTGTATAAAACCCTTGTGCGCTCACAAGGGGAAAAACTGTGCAACGCTGAGATATCTGAAATGGAACCCTATATGTACAAGTGGAATGTTCTGCCAAGCAATTGCTGTACTTGAAATGCAGATGACATACTTGATTATGATGTCAACAAATTTGTACTCACTCAATTTTGTCTCGCTCTCTTGGCTAATGAGAGAGCAAGACAAAAGTCAATGTAAGGTTATTACAAGAATTTTTTGAGATTATGGTCTGAACCTATTTGAACAATAGGAAGTTTTCCAAATGGCAATAAAATAATAATTTGTTTATTTAAATGCGATAGAAAGTGTTGGCGTGTGAGTAATATGTTTCTTGTGTTGACGAGTCATGGTTATGAAGTTTTGCAAAACCACAGACACAGAAAGGTCAGTAAAAAAAACTTGCTTGTTCACATAGACAGACAATTTATATATTTCTGTCTGTCACTGTCATGCTTGTTTTTGTTATATTTTATTTCGTAGTATAGTGGTTATTGTTTGCTAAGTAGGGTAGCAAGCAATAACCACATGTTTTTCCACAACACAACACAAATTAGTAGGTACATAAGTATGCCTTGCCTAGCTGTGTTGTAAAATGTCTCCTCTTCCTTGGATTGTAGGTTTCATTAAACAAATGCGATAAAAATAAATCATGTCTCGTCAGCGCCATCTATCGATGGTGGCAGAACTATGTTTTTTCAGCTGTCAGAAAAACGCCCATTATAAAGTTATTTTATGCTCAAGTGCACAAAAGTAAAACTTTTATGCATTATAGTATAAAAATCAGTTTTAGTCCGCTTACACCGGGGGGGCCTAAACCAGAACTTTACGAGTATGAGAAGTGAAAAATATTTTGATTGTTATACAAACTACTGTACACTCAGTTTATTGTGATTCTAGTCAGCTGTGCATATACTGTATATACCAACTTTTTATAATAAATTTTAATGTTTAGGTAAATTGAAATAAAAAAAATCCACAACAGTAAAACCGCTTTTATTTATAAACTTTGAACACATAATTATAATAACAAAATATTCTTCTTATTTAAAATAGCTGGGTTCAGATTCAGACTGACCGAGCACGCCTCACAGTGCAAGCTCGTCCTAGCTTTTAAGCTGGATTAACAAGGTTGTAAGGCAGGTATAGGGGCTTGATTTTTTAATTCAAGCAAAATCTTAGAAAGTAAATTTGAATGGTTCAAACATCGACAAAAGATAGCCATCCATCCTTGGTTCAAACCACTCGTTGATAAGAATATATTTAAAAAAAACATCAGTCCTAGAACTGCACGTCAGAAGTGAAAACTTAAGTAGAAATTCACTTATTCCATAAGAGATGGCGCTGTTTTAAAATACACGGGACATGATTTTTGTTCACCCAAAAAGTGCTCAACGCACGTAAAGAAGTTTCAACCATTTCAAAAAAAGAGTTTTGTTTGAAATTTCGTTTGCAAGTGAGTCATTTCACATGATATTTTCGTGCAAAATAAAAAAATCGAGCTCAGGCCTTGCGGGCCAAGTAAAAATCCAAGAATATCAATTCTTCGTCGACACGCGTACTAAGCACAACAGTGGCCTTAGTACGACCACTTGCGAAAAAGTATTCGTTCCGTAAGCGATGACAAAATGTATGAAAAACTGAACAGCGCCTCTATCGGACGTAAAGGGAAACTAAATTTTGGTAGGGCTTAAGGGAACAGCAGTTCCCCAAGGCACTACGGGTAGTGTCACGCAGTTGTGACACTAATTAGCTGTATTCACAATTATTAACTAACCTTTTTACAACCTGACGATGAGACAAGAGATTATTGACTGTAAAACAAACCACCCGACTGTAAAACATAGATGACACTGAGCATGAAGACAAATTTAAGGACACCTTGCACGTCAAAGTCGGTCAAGCCGTTTAGGCTATAGGAAGGTATTATAGAAACAAAGAAATACATAGTATATTTTTTAAATAAAATTAGTGGCAATCAATTGACGGCTCGCCTGATGGTAAGTGGTCACCGCCCCCTATAGAACTACAATACCCGGGGCATTGTCTTTCCTACCTTTGAAGAAATGGCACACTTTCGGTACTAACTGGAGATGCCTAGTATAAAATTAAATATGGGGGAGTTCTTACCCACCGTTCACCTCCTGAGACCATCTGGGTGAACAGTGTAAAGTATTTTCGGCTCACCTTTGTCCACCTGGGAGTGCCTTGGGAAATATTTAGTTTCCACCGTCATGTTTATAATAATGAAAGGCTGGAGGCAACCTCTGCAGGCCTAGCACGGGCCGCGGACAAATTGTCTTTCCACCGTGTTTATCCGGCGAGAAAGAGACAAACGTATCCATATTCTAGGTTTGTCGTATCTACGCGCGGATAAATACGGTGGAGAGACAATTTGTCCACGGCCCGTGCTAAACCTGCAGGTCATAGAAAAGAGAAGGGTAAAAAAAATCTCACTTCAGTGTCTGCAGGTACATACATAAAGGAGTCATTGCCTCAGTTGAGCTCGGTCGGTCTGGACCCTGCAAATTGAGTGTCGTATTCACTAAATACAAATGACTCGAAAATTATCGTCAAAAATTTTGAAGTTTATTACTTCAATTCTCTTTTCACGTCATTGTGAATACAAAATAGTTCAAAGTATGACACAGATAAATAGAGCTCGCAACTCAATCTGCTAGCAGCCGAATTATAATAAAAACAATAACATTTTCAAAGGTACAAATTAGGCATTAAATTAGTCCAGAAAGACTGGCACCTATTATCACAATACATTAGAATTATTGAATAAAATTATATGAACTAATTATGACTTTTAGTTTTCATATTAATGTATGTCTGGTTGTTGGAGAATGTTGTCCTTGATAGTTCCTCCCGGAAGTATTTGATGGTTCTCTGGAGTCCATCTTGTAGAGATACCTGAAATATTAAAAGGTTTTTCTTAGGCGCGCCTAAACGTGCAATAATTTTAAGGAAATGAACGGGCTGACATAAAAAAAATTGTCAAGAGCGTGCCGAAACACGCATATGGTAGGTTTCCGTAACCAAAGCCATATAATTGTAGTCATAGTTCACAAATTGATGGTTATAGAAAAATTCGATCCAAGCTCTGACTTAGCCAAATTTCAGTGATGTATCATCCCGACATAGCATATACTTTTCATGGTTTAACTATAGAGAAAACTGATTGAGAAACATTCTTTGTTAACATCAGTTTAAAAAAGGTCTTTTGAGCTAGAACACCTTGAATTTATTACAGTTTTATTGCTGTTACTCAAAAAGTCATAATCAATGTTCGAAATAATTTTGAATGAAGGTTTTAAATATGACCGATCCGTATTGAAAATTACTAAATATATCCTATATAATAGCTCCTTCCACAACCTTACCACGGTAAATATCCCGTAAATAATCATATAACTGTACAGTATAGTCTTGGAATCATAGATAATATGTCACTTGATCGCGCATGAGTGGGTGAGGGGGGGATAGTATGCTTGTGAAAGTCATTCATTCAATTCACGCCTAGGATTGGCCCACTCGAAAAAGATTCTGCTCAAAATTCAGTACCTTTTGATCACGGCGGGGTAAAGGATGAGCTGTCGATATAAGTGGTTATATCGTTATTGATTCCAAGACTACTCCACGTTTATTAATAAGGGCGTTAAAGTGTGCAGCTTACTTTAGGTTTCCAATTTAAATGTGTTTCAGCTACGGTAATGTCGGGCCGCCTCCTCTGAGGGTCGTCTTCAACGGCCGCGCCGGTCGACACCATGCTGCGACAACCGGGGACTAGATTCTTTATGATTACTGCAAACTCTGTAATACAATAAAAAACACCTCATCATCACCACTAATTACTGATGTAAATGCGAAATAAATCACGTGAATATTTTTGAAGTGAAAACTTCTTTAGGCGCGTTGAGCACTTTTTTGGGTGAAAAAAAACATGGAACTGTCATCGTCACCAAACGCTGTACCGTGTATTTTAAAACAGCGCCATCTCTAGTAGAATAGGTGAATTACTACTTAAGTTTTCACTTCTGACGTGCAGTCCTATGACTGATGTGTTCTTCGTTTTATCACTTCTTCACAATTAAATGGCTGAATCGATCTTCATGAATTAAGCAAGGAGGTAGTAGTGTGTACGATGAAGACGGACATCGCATCACATGAATATTAATGGTTAAGTTTGTGTGAGAAAGTTTGTCCGCACTAAACTTTGCTGAAAATATTTGAATGAGAATTTGGAATGGATTAATAGATGGACACTTTGTTTAAAAAAAAATGTACCACATTTTATCCTGGAAAATATAAGGTTACTGTAGGTAAAACCGCGGGACGAAGCTAGTATTTTTATAATGGCAAAGTTGAAAACTTACAGTGCATTAGTGCTGCGGCAGAATCATTTATGGGCGAACGTGAAAATGTGGGCAGAGGCCAACATATATTATGTGAGTATTTCCTTTTTAGGGTTCCGTAGCCCGACAAGGAACCCTTATAAATTCGTTCTGTCCGTCCGTCTGTCTGTCTGTCCGTCCGTCCGTCAGATTTTTTTAAAACATTCTAACTTCTATAATTATTAAGATAATAGAATGAAATTTTGCATTATAACAATCAGTTTTCTCTATAGTTTAAACCATAAAAAGTATATGCTATGTCGGGATAGTACATCTCTGAAATTTGGTTAAGTCCACAGAGCTTCGTTCGTTCCAATTTTTCTATAACTATCAATTTCTGAACTATGACTACAATTATATGGCTTTAGTTACGGAACCCTACCATACGCGTGTCTCGACACTTATTTTATTTTTACTTTAGACAACAATAACGAGTAACGAGTATTTTTAGTAATTTATTCAGCTTGTTAAACACGACAAATTTTGACTTTTATACTAACTTTGCCGGCCGCTGCTTGCGTTTATTTGACCAGTACAGCAATTTCAATTTATCTCAGGAAGATTGTCAAAATAATGATCGAAAATAAAAAGCATATTTGAGAAAAGCTACAACATGGGGTTCTTCAAAAGGAGAGTTAATAGAGTTCTAAAGGGTCGGCAACTTATTTGTGATGCCTCTGGTGTTACTAGTATCAAAACAGGCGACAGTGACTGATTACTATCAGGCGGCCCGTCTGCTCGTTTGCCACTAGTCGTGTGCAAACTAGCGAGTAAACACGATCGTGCTATCCTACTTGCGTTATGATCGCGTATCATAAATAATTATTTCGCGTATTTGTATTTCTTTAGGAACGTTGGAGAAACACTGTTTGAAACTATCACGGTTGTTCACTACATTCATATGATTATTAACGGATTATTTACCGTGATAAAACTGTGGATGGAGCTCCCGAGTTACATGCACCATTGTCACGGGAAAAACATGAACCCCCGTGAACATGGTGCGTGTAACTACGCACCATAACCTTAATACGGTAATATTACGGTAATATTCCGTTAATACAGTTACATGATTGATTACGGAATATTTACCGTGGTAAGGTTGTGTTGGAATATCCCGTAAATAATCATATAACTGTAGTGAACGGTAGTTTAAAACAGTATCCCGTTAATAATCATATAACTATTGAGAACAACCGTGATAGTTTAAAACAGTATCCCATCAATATATAACTGTACGTTGAAGAAAGTAAAACATGACATAAAAAAAATTACCTTCTATAGTATGTTCCACAGGGTTGCCAATATTAACAGGCAGAGAGTAACTGGACGCCATGAGCGCCAACAGCCCATCCACGAGATCTGATACATAGCAGAACGAGCGTGTCTGCTTCCCGTTGCCGTACAACTGTAAATAACATGGCAATATTAAGCTAAATAATTATCAATTTAAAAACTGACTTCGAAATTAGTAAAATATGCAATTCCACTTCGCGCGCATGCTTGTACGCTTTACATTGCTGATTTGTAATATTCTAAACCACAAAAACAACAAGTATAAGGCAAATGGTTGCTGGTAATCGATTGTGTTTAGATACTAGAGTTATGATAATAGATTTTTGACTTCAGGAGTGTTTCCCTTACACACGGTATACAAGGTTATTGATAATTAGCCAGAAACTCTCGCAGGCAGCTTCCCTACATCACAGGTAACAATCCGTGACATGATGTTAGTTCAAATTAATGCTGTTTAAAACACAGAAGAAACGCTTTGAAATCGCTAAGCCTGAAGATCATAATACGGATAGAGGGACAAACTATTTAAATTATTGCATAGTAAAAATCAAGTAATTAACACGCTTTTATTAGCTTGGTATGTATGTATGTAACGAAATCTTTGAACTTAATTTTCAACTACTTCAAAACGTCGAGTTAAATTTTAATATAGCACATTTATCTAGGACATTGGTCCTACTCGTAGATAAATGTGCTATATTAAAATTTAACTCGACGTTTTGAAGTAGTAGGACATTGGTCCTAGATAAATGTGCTATATTAAAATTTAACTCAACGTTTTGAAGTAGTTGAAAATTAAGTTCAAAGATTTCGTTACATACATACATACCAAGCTAATAAAAGCGTGTTAATTACTTGATTTTTACTGAGCAATAGGTGCCTCAGCTGTCCTAATTAAGGTTGAAAGTATAATTTAACAAGTACACGATAATAAACTTTTATACCTTCACCATTATCATAGCGGCAGAATGACTTAGATATTATAACAATTATCCATTGTAATTGCATCAGTTAAATCAATACAACGCAATAAATCGCGCTTTATACTTCTAGGAATTATATCAAACGTTTCGGGTTTTCTTTGCCATTTGAAACTGATTTCTTTTGAAATTCTTGAGTCATAATAATAAATATCAACACCATTATGATCCTTATCAGGTTAGGTCCCGCTAGCACGTGAATTTGTATGAAAACCCAGCGTATCGCATTTTAGTACCTACTATGACAACACGAGAACAATAATCTAACCTAACCAAATCATCTATATTCTTATTCTTATTCGAGATGGGGGTGATAAGTCCTGCACTGACGTCCCGCTTGGGGTGTATTGTGGGGAAATGCAGAACCTACCCGAGCCAACCCAACTCCTTGAAATATCGGAGTGAGACTCTGGGGCGCTGGCACAGTTGCTCCAGTGGCGTAGATGGAATTGTGCGTAATGACTATAAAAAGCAGTCAAGCTGATATGGTAACGTGGATGATGAAGGTAGCCAAGCCTCATGCAACCCGGTAGCGATTCTAGTTTCCTCTGTGGCTTCACAATGCCACAGCACATGCTCTACAGTTTCTTTCTCCTTCATGCAGCCTCATCTATATCTTCTCTACATACTTAGTATAAAATGTAGTTGCTTTCCGCATGTCTATCTGCTCTGTATATACGCTAACTCCTCCTAAACCACGCATCGGATTTTGATGCGGTTTTCACCATCAGTTAAATAATTTTTCACGGCAGGTTAATATATATAATAAAACCTATTTAAGTTTTTATATAAGTAGAGAAAAACAATATAACAAATTTTCAGAGGTTAACTTAACACGCCGTGTTACGTGCGTGTTTTAGTTACGGAATCACGGCCCTGTATAGTATTATAACTTACAGTAATAGTCAAATTCTGCAGTGCTTGCATGATAAAATTCGACACGACCCGTCCGTCTGACACGTGCATCCGCGGGCCGTAAGTGTTGAATATCCTAGCGACTCGCACCGATACATTCTCTTGTTTAGCATAAGAATACGCCAGCGTTTCGGCGACTCTCTTGCCTTCGTCGTAGCACGCCCGCGGCCCTGAAACATTTTGTTACACTAATTACAAATAGTAATGAATGTTATTGTTTAAATTGATTTATGACGTGTGAAGGTCGGCAGCTGTTGAATGAGCTGTTATTTCTACCAATTTGAGAAACCGACTTCAACATCATTACAATACCCAATTCTGTTTACTTACAACACACTACTTGCTTATTACTTGTTGGATGACAATATTATAGTATCTAACTAAACGATTTTTCTAGTTATTTTGATTTAAAAACCAAACAACTGAATCGATTTTGATCAAATTTCTATGGGACCTATCAAAGTACTTCCTTTCAAATAAAAAAATGATTTTCAAATCGGTTTATAAATGACGGATTTCTGAGGTAATAATAATAAAATAAGAACAATAAATAACATACAAACGAATTGAGAACCCCCTTTGAAGTCGGGCAAATAAAGGAATGTTTTTTTTTTTTGTAAATTTGTATGACGGTTGCCAAACCTTATTTTTAAATTTTCGTTAGTTTAAATGTTGTTTCACAAAATGAAACACATTAAAAAAAAAAAAAAAATCTAAATACATCATGATAACGTTATATTTCTGTGAGGACAGGACGGGTTTGGGGGTATACAGATCACCGATTGAAAATCTTGTAGAGGACTAATCGTTAATATGGCAAAATACAAATTCGAGCAATATTACAGCGAGAGAGAAATTTATTCAGTGACAATTATTGCTTATCTTACCTTAATACTTTTGGTACACACTTTAATCAATACTAGCAGTGCCACGCGGTTTCACTCGTTATCATATATGAACCATGCAGTGTAGAGTTTTTAAGAAAAAAAACATTTATCATATTTAAATACAAATCCCCAATCAGATTATTTTTCCCCTTAAAGCCAACCATATCAATTTTTTTCAATCTCGTAGAAGGTTAAATTTTTCTCCAAAATGCCTACCAGAAGGCTTTTTTTACTAAATTTCAGAAGATTAGAGATATAGAAAGAGTTGGTCAATACAACTTTATACCACATTCGCCATGTTTGTTCCAAAACCGTTCTCAGGCGGATGTTTTTGTACCTTCCGTTAAATACCGAAATTTCAATATATAACACAAAAAAAACATGGGGTTACACTGGACAGAAATTAACCGGAGATTATACCCATATATTGTTTGCGTTTCATATTTGCCATAGTAACTCTTTCAGTAGTTGTTACCCTTTCGTCTACACGGCTGTACCGATCTTGGAAGAAATTTGTCATGAAATAGTGTACTCTACATAGATTTTTAGGACACAACTAAAAATAAATATATAGCTACCTATAGGATTCACATGCCCCCAGTAGGACTCAGGTTGTGGGTGCACCATAGGATCTCCATAAACTTCTGATGTGCTAGCTATTAAAATTTTCGCACCAACTCTTCGGGCGAGACCTGCAAGGAAAGAAGAGTAAGATGAAGTGAACCAGGTCTTTATTTACTATTAACCAAATGCGAAGTACAATTGCAGTTTACAGAGCACAAACAGAAATAAAATATCGAATATACAAATGGTTAAAAATCCAAGGTGCAATCGGTTCGAAGTATTTTTAACAGACTTCAAAAAAGGAGGGGACTCATATTTTATGAACCGATATGGAAATTACGAATATATATATATATATATGCATAACCCATCGAGATACAATACCTACAGAGTCACAATCTCTATGTGAAAACAGTAAAAAAAAGTCCGAGCGTCGTGTACATACCTAGACATCAATTATATAGCTCACAATGCCACATTTACTTCAAGTTAGACGTTATGTCGCTTGCATAGTGCTCAACGTCGCTTGTCCGCTAGGGCAACGTAGCATTGGCATCGCGCGGCGATGTAGTCGGATCGCGGTTGCTCTACAACAAACCAAAAAGATGGCACAATGCGTAACGTGGGCCAAGTTTTGGTTCGGCCTTTTTTTTTGCGCGATTGTGACTCTATAGGTTTTGTATTTCGATGGCGTAACCCTGTATTATAGTCATGATCCGGGTGACGAGCGTAGTGCGTTGCTGTGTAGGATTTCAAACTGTTGAAGTACAACACTGAACTGGCCGACTATTCACGTGCATGTCATTATTTCTGTTCCCGTCGTATTTATGTCAATCTAAATCAGAGTGACAGTGACCAGACTAATATTGCAGGTCCTGGATTAACACACCTGTTATGGGCAAACATATCGCTTACCATCGGGCGAGTGGTTTCCTTGGCACTCGTTTGCATTTTTTTAACATAAACTTAGGTACGAATTTAATATGCATACATACCTAACATATTAATAGTTCCTAAAGTATTTGTTTTGATAGTCTTAACTGGATTTTTCATATAATGCGGTGGGCTTGCAGGACTAGCTAAATGGTAAATTTCATCAGCCTGAAAGTACGAGAAAATAAACATTACTGCATTAATTTATAGCTAGCAGCTATTTTTCAGTTTATTTAACTAGCTGAATCCCGCGTCTTTCCAGTTTCTCTGCATTTCTAAAGGGGAAAGTAAGCTATGTCCATGCTCATGAAGCACACTATCTTCCTGCCTTTATTTACACCAGAAAGACATACAAAACATAATTATATAAAATTTCACATAAATACATATATAGCAATAAATATATCCTAAACTAAACAAAAAAAGTCAGTCATAGGACTGCACGTCAGAAGTGAAAACTTAAGTAGTAATTCACCTATTCTACAAGAGATGGCGCTGTTTTAAAATACACGGTACAGCGTGACGATGACGCGAGTTCCATGATTCTTGTTCACCCAAAAGTGCTCAACGCGCCTAAAGTAGTTTTCACTTCAAAAAAAGGTAATTTAAAAGCGCCTTGGTGGAAGGAAAAGTTGCCAGTATTCTGGCAGCATTGCCACTCCGAATGGCAATGCTGAGTTTTGGCACCAACGTGGAAAAAAACATGTCGTCTAATTGCATTATTTTCTTATACTTGTGTATTTTCAAGTGTTAATGCATATCTAATAATGGTGGATTATTATTCATTTTTTTTCCTTCTTTATGCAATGGGCTGAGCCAAGAGCAGAAAAATGTATATCATTTTACGAGGTCCAGTTACCTCATATCCCTGGTGTATTACCCTATTACTTTTTTTATATTTGTTACCTCAGAACTTTCGACCGGGAGAACCGATTTTGATGATTCTTTTTTTATTTGAAAACTGATGCTTCCCGTGTGGTCTCATTTCAATTTGGTCCAGTTCTGAAATTTTTATGAAGTCTGTTTTTTATATTGATAATTATTTTGTTTGCTGGTGGGCTGTGTAAGCTCTATGGCTAGTTTTTTGGTATGCAATTTCAGTCGTGTGTTGTATTAAAAGTTCGTGAACGTGCTCGAGTGTGGCAAAGTGATATAACCAGCAGGCCTAGAACGCGGGTCGCGGACAGATTGTCTTTCCACCGTTTTTATCCTGCTAGAAAGAGACAAACGTATCCATATTCTAGCTCTGTCGCGTCTACGCGTGGATAAAAACGGTGGAAAGACAATTTTTCCACGGCCCGTGCTAGGCCTGCTGGTGAAACATGTCTTAACGTGTTGTTACCAACTCCGTAGAAACCTCTTGTAAAACTTTTACGACTTTACTGGGGCATGAATTTGACTTTACCGTTACTTACTTTGGTCGATTCTAACTATTTTTTACTTGTAAAGTTGTTTTATATTACGACTGAAGGACTCTGTATTCATGGTCATGAAAAAAGGAGAATGATGAATGGATTGCTAATTTTTTGGCTAAAGTA
Organism: Agriopis leucophaearia; assembly: GCA_949125355.1. Lineage (NCBI taxonomy): Eukaryota > Metazoa > Arthropoda > Insecta > Lepidoptera > Geometridae > Agriopis > Agriopis leucophaearia. Next base: position 10,954,521 of record OX421264.1, read on the forward strand.
GGCGCCAGCAATCTGAATGTAATAGAAATAAATGGTTACCAAAGTATGTTATCAAGTCTTTCATTATACTAAACACTTCATTATAAAGTTAACCTTTATGCCATATGATAAGATAATAATGATTGTTAGCTGTTAGAATATTCTCCTAACCTAAATAAAAATGAAAACTTGTTCGTTGTCAAGTGCATCACTTTAGAAAGACTGGACAGATTTTGCAATTTTTGTTTAAAAATGTTCATAATAGTCCAAATTAGGTTTTAACGGTAAGAAAAATCGGAAAGTTTACCTCAAACTTTCAAATTCTGGAAATCTTAACGTTCTTTTTTTACACGCTTTTATTAGCTTGCTATGTATCTATGTAACGGAATCTTTGAACGTGATTTACACCCCTTTCAAAACGACGGATTGATTTGAAACTTTGCACACTTATCAAGCACCGATGAGAATGCAATAATTTGTATAGTTTGACCCATTATCCTTACCAGGATCTTCAGGATAAGCGATATTAAAGCGTGTTTTTTTAAAAAAAATTTAACTGCGAGAATTATAAAACTGAAATTTATTTAAATTTTGACAAGACTACGTCTTTCCACTCAGCTAATCTTACATATAAAAATCTCGTGTCACGGTGTTTGTGGTCGCCTCCTCCGAAACAGTTCGACCGGTTTTTATGATTTTTTTTTAATGTATATTTGGTAGGTATTAGAATAGGTCGTAAATTCTTTTTCACTATCATCATCATCATCACAATGTTTCATCGCCACGCAGGTGAAACCGCGGGGCGCAGCTAGTCTATAATATAAAAATGAATCGCAAAATGTGTTGGTAAGCGCATAACTCAACAACGCCTGGACCAATTTGGCCAAATCTTTTTTTAATATGTTCGTTGAAGTTCAACGATGGTTTTTACGGCGAGAAACGGCTGGACCGATTTTGATGAAATTTTGTGTTCCTGAAGCGGGTTATAGTAGCGAGGCCGTAGGCCGAGCTTACACCCGTGCGAAGCCGGGGCGCGTCGCTAGTTATATATAAAAGTGAAAGACCACTGACTGACTCATCGTGAAATCTCAAAAACTACTTGACCTCTAAAGCTGAAATTTGGTACGTAGATTTTTTTATGAGAGTGTAGAAGTCCGCTGAAAAGGTTTTAGCAAAGCGGCCGAATAAAGGGGGTCAAAAGGGAGTTGAAAGTAAATACTTCTAAAAGTTTATGCATACCAAGTTGCGGGCAACCGCTAGTACTAGTAATATTTGAAACCTACGAATCCTACGATTACAAATAATATAAAAATGAATCGCAAAATGTGTTGGTAAGCGCATAACTCAACAACGCCTGGACCAATTTGGCCAAATCTTTTTTTAATATGTTCGTTGAAGTTCAACGATGGTTTTTACGGCGAGAAACGGCTGGACCGATTTTGATGAAATTTTGTGTTCCTGAAGCGGGTTATAGTAGCGAGGCCGTAGGCCGAGCTTACACCCGTGCGAAGCCGGGGCGCGTCGCTAGTTATATATAAAAGTGAAAGACCACTGACTGACTCATCGTGAAATCTCAAAAACTACTTGACCTCTAAAGCTGAAATTTGGTACGTAGATTTTTTTATGAGAGTGTAGAAGTCCGCTGAAAAGGTTTTAGCAAAGCGGCCGAATAAAGGGGGTCAAAAGGGAGTTGAAAGTAAATACTTCTAAAAGTTTATGCATACCAAGTTGCGGGCAACCGCTAGTACTAGTAATATTTGAAACCTACGAATCCTACGATTACAATAAATAAATATCTGGGACATTATTGCACACATGGTCATCTGACCCCAAACTAATCAAAGCTTGTAATATGGCTGCCAGAGTCTGATATACGTACATATATATTTTTAAATACATTCTTAAATAGATATTAACACCCAATGAAACAACCTTGAGCAGTAATCTAGCACGCGAACATAAATTAGGGTCTAAAAAATAAGAATATTATGTATGTAATTTCTGGTGGGAACAATAAAAAGTTATCTATCTAATATTCATGTTATTGAAATCCAACAGAAATCGAACCTCTAAGTATTTGGCATTTGATTAAAATTTAAGAATACTGCTACAATACCGAAGTAGCATTGGCAACACGATTTTCAAACACAAAAATGTTAATATGGGCTTTCTTTCATAGGCTCTAATGATCTTATTTGATTACATCTCATCGTGTAAAACATCATGTAGACACACTATGTTGCGTTGGTGTAATTACAGTAGTTTCAATTTAAGATACAAACCTCAACATACAGTGGGCTGACTATGTCATGATGAATCATCTCAAAGTTGCGGTGGCCGAACCAATGTTCCACATTGCGCTTTCGGCCAGTGTAGAAGTTATCTACAACAATAACCTCATGTCCTTGCATCATCAGGACATCTACGAGGTGGGAGCCAACAAATCCTGCGCCTCCAGTCACCTAAAAATAGTAGAAGATTTATGTAGACAAAATTGTGCAGCATTGTGCCATGCTACGCTACGTAATGATAACAATAAACAAATTTTTTTTGGAGTATAAAGTATTTAAACTTTATGTCAATGGTTCATTAATGATCTTGTTTGTTTTCACTTTATTTATGCAGCTTGGCACGATGCCCCCAGAATGTTGAGATAAGATTTCAATCATGAAAAATTTATAGTTATAGCGCCCATGTGAGCACTTATAATTATTAATAAATGTTGAAATAGAGTAGCCATACATATATCTTTCTGTATGCTTAAATTATGCGACAAACTTACTAAAAAAAAACCTGTTATTTTATTTTATTGTACAATCCATTTAATAACACCTTACCGTTGTTATAAATATTTATTAATCTATATATTTCAAGGTTTTGTAATAGCATCATTTTTTTTAATAAGTAGTTTTAAAATAAAGGTAGCTGAGATTTAATTAATAGCTACTTGTAATCTTATACCACCAAAATTTCAAAAACTTGGTATCTATTGACTGATGATATTGATTTACTCAACTTTTGTACATTCACCCATATTTATTTTTATGACTTAATTCATATGCCGAGTAATGGAAAAATAGAACTAAATATAAAATACCTAAGATCAGTGTATAACCCTATTTTGAGTGAATAATTTCATTCAATTTTAATCGAACTTACCAATATTCTCTTTCTCTCTTTATAACCCAAGAACTCAACATCTGGATATTTTTCTGGCACACGGCCTTCTAGAATTGCAATCTTTTTCTCTAACTCCTCTATTCTAAATTTCGCTTCTTGTAGTTCTCGCTTTGTACTATCTTGGTTTTCCATCCTATTTATATGAGCATACTCTTCTTTATTGTTATATGTTCTGTAGGTTATATCTTGGAAGTCATCTGCTATTATTGGGTGATATTTCCTTGACTTATTACTATTGACGTCTCTTGACAATATCAGATATATTAAGATCACTGCAATCATGAAAGTGGTAGATAATAGATAAAAGGGAATCAAGTTACCTAGAAGGAACCTGCTCTACGGAGCGATGTAAATTATACAAATAACAGGTAACCATACAGTAGTTTCTATTCATGGTGCACACCTGAAGTAATCAACATTATTTCATCAGGCTTAAACATAAAATTAATAGGTTATTAAAATGGTTTTTGTAGCAAGGAGAACTCGGTGGTTGGCACGTTCAAATCTCAATCTGCTAGGTTCAAATTAGAGATTAAACAAATAGTTGTTTCGCCAGATACCAGATATATGACTAACCTTCAATCCAGATAGCTAGGTATTTGGCCGAACACTGACGATGGGCATATCATTACGACCCTAGAAGGCCTAGAAGGTGAGGCACGAACATTGAGCATATAACCCATAGAAGAGCCATACCGAGTCTTTAAATTCACAGTCAGTCTTTTTACACCGATGTAAACCAATAAGATAACTAAATTCTAATTTGTATCAATGACAACCTTTGTGTCTTAGTAACAACCAGAAACTACAGATGCATGTACTTCTCGGCCAATCTTATGGCTGCTCTGAGTTATGTGCTCAATGGGATTGTTCGAACGATTAGGTGGATTCGAGTCAATTAGGGCCTCATTGTTCATGAATGTGTTTAATGACTTGGCGACTTGATTGCGAATATGATCACTTTCACATGTTATATAAAATTAGAAAAACATTTTTATATAAATATAAAAACAAACATTTTTATATAAATATAAACACACTTATTTATACATATTTTTATAATGCCTTTACAGTTTTTTTTATATAGATACGATAGAACGTAATATAGAACGTAGATCTATCTATTCGATCTACGTTTTGGCCACCAACTCGCGTGATGGTAAGTGACAGTGCGGCCGATGTTGATCTAGAAGAAATCTATTTACTCTAGCCTTGAAGATGTCTAGATTATAGTAAATTGACAATAGTATGTTTGTTTCTGTGTATTATGATAGTTTTGTATTTTTTTTAAACACTACCGTATCTGGCCAGATATAGGCTTACCGTACGGTACCTAGCCAGATACCAGATTTCTGTATCATCTCTAGTTAAACAATAATGGGGGTGACCTGCCGGTAAATGAAAACATTGTAAGGAAACCTTAGTTAGCGTGGTGGTAGGGAACTTTTTAATGCACGGTTGGCTAGCTATCACCCTCAAGTTGACAATCTGTCGCCAAACACCTAATGGTGTAGTCTGGCAGCCTCACTCAAGTGTCTCTAAAGAGCCTGTTCCCATACCAGGCGAGGCGTGTTTAGCATCTTCGACAACAGTCATTAACATTAGGATAGCTGAGGTCAAACACTATATTAAAATATATGCTAGTATGTAAGAGAAAGACAGAGATAAATTAAAGCTCTTACAAAATTTGGTTTTGTTAATATATGACAGCTGTCCAAGCAAAAAAAAATAAACTTTGACTAGGTATTGGTAGAGGTTGAAATGATATAAATGCTTATGTAGTTTTATACACTTAATGAGAAGAAAATTTGAAGAACGACAAACACTTATGGTAGTAAGTACTTAATCGCAGAACTAAGATGATAAGTTTCTCGTTAATTTTTATATCAGCTGATAGTGTGCACGAAGTAAATGAAAACAGAAGCGGAGTATTTAATCAAAATCTATGCTATGCTATGGAATGAAAAGGGAAAGTTATAAGCAAATAGTAAAAATAATAAATCTACCTGTGAGCAGGTAAAGCGTACTTACATAAAAATACGATAGTAACAGCGGTCAATGTCTTTCGGAACTTTTTAAAATGTCTTATCATTGCTAGGGCCTTATCGTCTGTTTCGTTCACATTGCTATGTGATGTGATGTGATGCGTTATGATAGTTATTAAATTTATTATATTTTCCTTGATCTTGATTATAAAATTAGCAGATCTTAAACTTTTAAAAGACAAGCGCAAGGAGTGACTGTGACACTGTGACACACTGTGACAGTCGGCTGATGGACTGCTAAGTCACTGTCATTTATACTTGGTTGATGTAAAAAAAAAAACGCCCATAGCTGAGCAGGCTAAAGCCGTAGCGCCTCTTCTTCGTCATTTTACTGATTTTAATATTCAAAACTGTTTTAATGATGAATTTCTAGTGTAATTCCGCTTCTACGTCGCTTCAAGTACAATAAGGAACTTGTGATAAATATTTGTTGATAATGTTAATTTTATTGAGTTTAATTTTTTCCTAAACTGATATAAAACATTAACATATTAACATTATCAACAAATATTTATCACAAGTTCCTTATTGTACTTGAAGCGACGTAGAAGCGGAATTACACTAGAAATTCATCATTAAAACAGTTTTGAAAATGGATTTCCGCAAAGTAACGCCTGATTCAATCAACTGATTTTTATATAATGAGTGTGCCGTAAAGTAATGTAGACGTAAATATAGCAAGCAGAATTTAATAAAGGCTCGGAGTTTAAGCATCGAATAAAAATCATTATATCACTTGTTCACACTAAAGGTTACTATGTAGTTTTGGAATCAACATAAAAATACACGTTGCACCATGTAAAACGTGTATTTTAATAAACACTTATTATTAATTCTCCGTTATTACATTAGCCCTCGAAAATACACAAGTTTAGGCAAATAATTACAATGAGACAACATGCAAATATAATAAAAATAAATATGAAAATGCATTTTCCGTGTCTCAGCGCAAAAAAAAGTAAAAAAATATGTTTTTTTTAATTTTTTCCTCAATGAGATTTTGGCATCGCACTACTTGTACATTTGCCAGTGTTATGTATTGAAATAATCATCAATCAATCAATCAAATACAAAATATCGTCAAACCAGTCATAATCTCAGTCAAGCAAAGTAAATCACGGTAGGTAGTAGATCTGTGCGGCCAAGACAGTTATGCCCTAGTAAGGAGGCTGTAAAGAGTAGGCTTCTTATCATAGAATTTTGGAAACAACACGAAAATACATGTTTCACTGCGTTATATTTCAACCTACACTCGAGCATGTCCACAAACACTTAATAAATAATAATCCACCATTATTACACATTAACACTCGAAAATACACAAGTATACGAAAATAAAACAAATAGGGCGACATGTTTTTTTAGGTTGGCGCCAAAACTCCCCAAATGACTTAGACAAAGGATTCCTTTGTCTAATCTAAGCCATGAACCTGTAGGTTCATGGTGTAAGCTAAGCCAGTGTTTTTCAACCTTTTTCATGTCGGGCGCCCTACGTCAAATTTCGCGTCCCCCTTTCCTCCACTGTCTGAACTACATTATAATAGAAATATCAATAGACGTACAACATTAACATATTTAAGTTAAACTTACAAAAATGCACTTTAATTTTTATTCTCTTAAGAAAATAACATTTTTAAACTTTGTTTTTTTTTTCTACTGATGGTTTGCGACCCCCCGCTACCCTCTTATAGAGACTTTGCGACCCCCTAAAGGGTCGCGACCCACATTGAAAAACACTGGTTTAAGCTTGGTCTAAGATGTTTGTACCTATGTATGCAACGTTATAGATATTTGATTGTTTTTTTATCCACTAGGGAAGCTAAAGCTATTGGCCATACCGCCCAGTTGTGTGCATTTTAGAGACATCTAATATGAATATGCTCCAGTAGAGTAGTGAATACTTTACTAGATATGTACCTACTTCTTTGGAGTTTAGGAAACAATATAAAAATGCACATTGTATTTATATGACACAGGAATTACTCACTTATAGATTCTTACTATGACTATAGTGTTAAGCGCATTCGACGGGTAAATGAGGGCGTGCAGCTCCGTCTCGTTTTGCACCAAAATTAAAATGAAATGTTTGAAAACAACGTCAGTCTCCATAACAAAATAAAAAAACACGTTACCGCGCCCGCGGTTATAGTTAGGCGTAAGGCTCACGTAGTCACTATTATAGGCACCGATGCTACCGTAGCTAGTTTTGGCACTCACTATCAAACAGACGACCCGCTCGCAGAGTCGCGTTACATCGGGCACTTACGCACAATCTGCTTACGATAGTTACATCCAGTGATCGGTATCAATGGGCGAATATTTGCTATCTACTTAGGTATAGTATAGGTAAATACACGGTATCGAATTTCATACAAATTTTTAATTATGAAATTGGTAAGGAATTCGATACGTACTTACTTATTTTACGTAGCAAAAATTTGTACTTCGACCACTGGTAGGACCGACCTGCTTTTGTAGTTAGATAGTCCTAGGTACTTAGATCTACACTAATATTATAAAGAGGAAAGATTTGTACCTATTTTTGTATGTTTGTATGTTTGTAATGAATAGGCTCCGAAACTACTGAACCGATTTGAAAAATTCTTTCACTGTTGGGAAGCTACACTATCCCCGGGTGACATAGGCTATATTATATTTTGTAGCGAGGCCGAAGGCCGAGTTTACACTCGTGCGAAGCCGGGGCGGACGGCTAGTATTTTATAGTTTTATAATTTGTTGTTTACATTTTGATAAATCGTGCATTAGATCAAACATATATTATAGGTAAAGGCTAAGATACATCTTAGTACTATAGTAGGATGGTAGGTACCTACAAATACCAGACCATTAAACTCGGTCCAAGTATTTATTGGCTCTGACAGCTGCAATAACATGTAAAATGCCGAATGAAAACCACAAATTCAGATCACTATCACAGGTTTTTGAACGTAAGACTGTACCAGGTACCTGATATACCTACTGCAGTGAAATACTTATTAAAAGAAAATGTTTATATTCAGCTTTTTACAATGTTATTGCAGCTGTCAGTTTTTTTATAGACTCAAAATATCTATATACCTACTTAGCAAAATTTGAAAAGAACAACTTCCTACCTATTGCATAGGTACCTAAGTATATAGGTACCTACTAATTAATATATGCTTCGTGACTCCTGTATCTCGTAGCGCATTTCAATAAATTTTAACATATACAATTATTAAAAATAAATAAAATAAGTACCCCGATTCCATGGGGCTAAATGAGACCTCTGACCCCTGGCTTGCCTTAACCGGCCGTCTGGGGGTGGAAACCGCAAGAGCTAAGAACCTAAGCTCCAGGGTGGAAGTGTTAAAGGGCATAACGCCGCGAGTAGCTCTTAGTGAAAGTGCAGCACACCTCTCTACACCCTAAGCTACCCACGCCAATGTTGCTCATCCGGTGCCAAGATACGGCAGCCTTTATGGGGGGCCCATTCAGTGGGTGGCAAGTCATCACCTGCCAAATATATTTTGAGATGAGACAGGATAAGGCAGGTGCCGTTTCTCATTCTATGGATCTGTTATTCCATCCACAAGTTGTTCACCTCAATAGCCCAGACTTTTTTAATCCTATACTGTACAATAGTTTCATATTCCTTTTTATAAATATTTCATAGTTGCATGTATTTTATATTCAACAAAAAAAAAAAAAAGCCTCTTGGGGCTTCGGCTCCACCAATGCCCACCAAATGTCCGGGCAAGACCCGAGAATTGTTTGAAATAAAATAAAATGTTTTATTTCAGGCATTAAAAACCCATATGTTACACATGAAACAATAAAACATTATTAAAATTAAAATCTTGAAAAGTAGTCACTATGTCAAAATTTTAATTATATTAAAAAATATTTCTGTCATTTTCGGTGCGCACCCAGATGCAGTGTCGGTCCACGTCACAGAAAAGAGAAGGAAAAAAATTCTCACTTCAGTGGTCCACGTCAAGGAGTTCGTCCCGTATCTTCCCAATTTCCTTATATCAAATGGGGTTTGCTACCAAGATAATCCTATCATAGGCGTTATTGAATGGGCAGAGTTAAACATAAGAAAGTCTCCAGTTATTTTATTATCTATAAACGGGATATTTACCGTGATAAGAAGAATGCGGGAGGTTGGTCGAAATAAGTTAAATTTAGGTTACAAAATGATTCGACCAACCACTCACAATTCACATATTTCAGTCTTCCCGTGACTTGGTGCATAATAACTGCGACGAAATATCGGGAGCTCCATCCACAACCCTATACAGTTTATCACGGTAAATATCCCGTTAATAACAGTGAAGGTTAACACCTGCTCATATAACTGCTGTGAACAACCGTGATAGTTTAAAACAGTGATAAGAATTTTATTTTTTTAATCTGTAGCTTTTGTACACATAATTATATCAAGCACTACAGAAAACTTAATCAGAAAGCGATTGGCATTGTCCTCGAACACGGATCGCAATATCAGGTTGGTCGGAAAATAATCCATCGATTCCAGCTTCAAAATACGCTCGCAATTCACTTGCCAAGTCACCAATAGCGGAAGGTGAAGGGTCTTCGCTCTGGAACTCCGATGGTAAGAAAAAGTTTTCAGCACGGAACGTGTACGGATGTACTTTTAAGCCAGCAGCGTGACAGTCTGCCACGAAACTTGTGGGGGCACCCAGCCGGTTATTCTCATCTCTAGGTATAATGAAGCTTTTGTCAGGCCCCACCGCCGCTGCATATTTCGCTATCTCTTGAAGTCCTTCAGGTGACGCCATTTCACCATAAGTCAGTCCAGTGCCACGTTCTGCTTGATCAGCAGGTTGCAGAGACTTGTCACTCTCCATTAATTGAATCAGTTTGAGTTTAGTTATTTTACTCAGATATTGTAAGTTACTTACTTCGAATGATTGAATGTAAACAGGAGAATGTGAACTCCAATACCCGTTCTTGTGAAAAGTTCGAACTAATGACAGCTCCATCTGCAATCCGAGACGCTGGAAGTGCGTGGCGTGTTTTATTTCAGGGTAGATGCCTATGACTCGTTTTTGACTGCGTTGTAAGCTTCGAACGAGGTCGATGATTTCTTCGAAGGTGGGTATTGTGAACGAGCCGTCCATTCGAGCGTTTCCGGGTCTTATGTCCGGGATGCGCTCAACGGCGCGCAAGGTTTTTAACTCTGCCAGAGTGAAATCCTCAGTGAACCAGCCGTCCATTTGGACGCCATCGATGGTTTGGTTGCGTCGTCGCGAAGCGAATTCAGGATGGTGGGCAACGTCGGTTGTCATGCCGAGCTCGTTGTCGTGTCGTGCGACGAGGTGTCCGTCTTGTGTCATGACGAGGTCGGGCTCGACGTAGTCGGCGCCCATCGTCACCGCGAGTGCGTACGCGCCGAGGGTGTGCTCTGGCACGTACCCGCTGGCGCCACGGTGCGCGATGATAACTTTACTGCAGAAGTCGTCATCACTACCGGTGACCAGATATTCGAGATCTTCCAATATATCTACCGGGCTGGATGACACCAATCCTATGATGGTGATGGCCAGTCCAAGCACATGAACTGTATTATCCATTTTCATTTGTTGTTTCTAAAATAAAACGTACGCTAGGTAAATCAAGTGTAGATAACATTATTTGTACTGAAGATACTTTTAATATTTAGGTATTAACAACCACATTTGATGGTATAGATTTTAAAAAGAAATTAGTAAAAAAAAAAGAAAAATCTGATGTTGTAATAACTGTACAGATTACATAAATCAATAAATTTCTACTCACCACAAAGTTATCATCACAAAAGCGACTTCCACCACTCGTAGTTATCACTCACTCTACCTCTTGTTACGGTTTGATATGGGTGTGATCAAAATTCATCTACTATAGGTACAATCACAGAGGAAATCTCTATTTGGCGCTCCAAGCAAGGCCATGTCACGGTCATTGATAACGTGATATACCTACCATATCAGTCAAAATCTTAATTAGGTGTCTAAGTACGTATTATCTAAGTAGGTAGTTAACCTGGGACCTTCATTATGATGTTTGTTCCTCAAAGTTGGAACCTTGGTTAATTTCTGTGAGTTTCGTGCTAGAAAAATAGAAATTTGTTAGTACCTACCTAAGATCAGAAAAACAAGGGAGATGTGTCCTAGTACAATATTTATAGTTTATGTTCAAATGTCTTCATGTGCTACATTTTTTCACTATATCGCTAAACCACTTATCGCAAAAACTGTAGGTGTGACTCACTTACTCATTATCACACACTAAGCGAAAGAGAAATTCAAATAAGAATTTCAATTAGAAATTTGTAGCGACCTGTGACACCAATAAGTTAATTAATAGTTCACATACAATAATTATCAATATAAAAAAACCGACTTCATCATAACTAGACCAAATTGAAATAGGACCAAACGGGAAGCACCAGCTTTCAAATAAAAAAAGAATCATCAAAATCGGTTCACCCAGTCAAAAGTTCTGAGGTAACAAACAAACAAAAAAATACAGTCGAATCGATAACCTCCTCCTTTTTGGAAGTCGGTTAAAAAAGGGTGACAAGGTCGTCTGCTGGTTGAATTTGAATAAAGGCATTAAGCCTGATTTAGGCCAGATGCGTTCATCCGCCACGCCACCTTACTATATATCCCTTGTTTGTCTGATCTGAGGTAGGCTATGATGTGGTAGATAGGATAGGGGTTATAGCTTAGAAAATAGTTTGTTACTGTTTACGTTTATTTATTTTTCTACACCACAGTACTTTACACAAAGATATAACGTTAGAACACCTTGACATGATTATCATTTCGACTTGAGATAAGTAGGTAATTCAGATAAATAAGTAGGTACATATTTCAAAATGTCATTCAACATTTTATCAATACAAATCTATTTCAAGGTTCAAAAATTCACCAAGCAGGTCTCACGAAGATTAAGTTAAAGGTACCGAAATCAAATTTAATACATGAGGTCATAACAGCAAGTCATGAATTCAGCTTCGATCAGTTTCCTATTTATTGATAGAACAATAATCCATAATACCATAAGGGACCGCGTTCGCTGCTGTATGTGCATTGTGTATATACATATATGCTATTATTAATTTCTTAATTTCACATTAACATGATCCTCGAACACGGACAGATAAATCAGGATGTTCAGAAAATACTCCATCGATTCCCGTAGCTAAGTATCTCCTCATTTCACCGCCAAAATCGCCAAGAGCTGCCGGAGAACTATCTTTAGCCTGGAACTCCTCAGGCAAAAAAAAGTTCTCTGCTCGAAACGTATACGGGTGCACTTTCAGACCAGCGTTGTGCGCGTCTGCCACGAAGCTGGTCACTTCACCTAGTCTGTTGTTCTCGTCCCGGGGTATTATGTAGTTCTTATCTGGTCCAACTGCTGATGCGTACTTTGCAACTTCTAGAAGTCCTTCCGCTGATGCCATAGCGCTATATGTCAGCCCCGTATCCAATATTTTCTGATCATATGGCTGTAAAGATTTCTCACCATACAGTTGGAGTAGCCGAAGTTCAGTGTAATTTTTAAGCTGTTTCAAGTTGGTCACTTCAAAGGACTGGATGTAAACGGGATCTGAGGACTTTGAGTAGCCCTTCTTCTGAAACGTGTCCACTACAGCACGTTCCATCGGTAGCATGAGGCGTTGGAAATGAGTACTGTGCTTAATTTCGGGATAAATTCCGATGATACGTTTTTGACTAAGTTCTAAACTCTTGACTAGGTCAATTATTTCTTCGAAGGTGGGTATTATGAATGTGCCGTCCATTCTGGCGTTTCCGGGACGCACGTCAGGGATTCTTTCAATAGCGCGTAGAGTCTGTATCTCCGCTAGAGTAAAGTCTTCTGAGAACCAGCCGTCTATTTCGGTTCCATCGATGGTTTGGTTGCGTCGCCGCGATGCAAACTCAGGGTGGAGAGCAACATCGGTTGTAATGCCGAGCTCGTTGTCGTGTCGCGCGACGAGATGTCCGTCTTGTGTCATGACGAGGTCGGGCTCGATGTAGTCGGCGCCCATCGTCACGGCAAGTGCGTACGCGCCGAGGGTGTGCTCCGGTACGTACCCGCTGGCGCCACGATGCGCGATCACCAGCATCTTACAATGGTCGGGATGTCTACCTTCCGTAGTCGTCTCATACATTACGACAGCCGTAGGCGCCGGTGACGTAGTATTCAAGAGAGCCAATAAAGTAATCCACAAAACGTAATAATACATTTTCACATATAATGGTCTATTTAAATTATTAGTTACACATAGACACTACTCACAGGTATGAGTATTTTATTGTATTTAAAATAGTAACAAGAGTTTACATTACTATTTATAGGTACCTAATACCGCCTTTACATCACAAACACATGGGTTGAACAGATACATACATAAATGTATGGGTATAAGTGAAAACAAAAGTACTTATCATTGGCATATTGTTAATTTCCGTAGGTATGTTTATATAATATGTAACAAAAAATAAATTACCTAGTTAATGTAACGTACAAGGGAGTTTTATTAAACCTCGTGTGGTAGTTGCGAAAAACGTTTAGGCCTAATATTTCTTCTGTGGTTTATTCAGGTACCGTGGTTTGAGATTTATGTTCATTATAACCAGCCCACCATGGTCCACTGTTGAACAATGCTACTGCATAGGCCTCTCCCAAGGCTCGCTACTCAGCCCAATTTTCGGCTATTCGCTTTCAGTCACTGTCTACTGCCATAGGTAAGCAAATATATCATCACTCCATCAAATCTGGTATCCAACTGACTGATTCGTGATATAAAACGCGTCTACTTCTGCAGTTATCAACGAGTTAAGTAATGGTTGGAGATTAATAATTCTCGTTTTACTTTTGAATTTTCTACGCATTTATACGTCCAAGATAATAAATCAATATTTTTATTAGTGTAATTGGGTTATCAATTACAGTCCATGGCGACCTAGCTTGATTTGATTACTATTGAGCTAATGTAACACGAATTATGATAATAAATACAAATGTAAATTTGTTACAGCTATAAATTTACATGTACTAACCAGGTCGCATTGCCACTGTCTTACAATCCTTAAAGCATGGGTGCAGGCACGTTGGAGCTCCACTGATAGAGAAGTTCTCCAGGGAGAGAACTAGCGCCACTGGGGCCACGGACGACTGCGCAAGCGTACCCTTGCCCTGGTAGAGTATAGGTAAATGTTTTATTAACAGTACTTACCTATTGATTACATTAATATTTTTTTATTAATTTTCGCATTGTAAACGTACTTATCATACTTATAATTATAAAAATACATAATTCTGATAAAAATATGTTTATAGGTACAGTCTCACGAAAACTTTATGAGTTTTAAGTTTACAAATTGGCCTAACGTCCGTGTACTAAAACCGATAAATAGAACTACCGACACGTCCCTCTAACCCGCACTGACACATCTGGTTGATCTGAGAACAAGCCATCAATCCCTGCGTCATAAAACGTACGGATCTCTCCAGCAAAATCTCCTATGGCTGCCTGTGAAGGATCATCATTCTGGAACTCTGCTGGCAAGTAGACGTTCTCTGCACGAAACGTGTAAGGATGTACCTTCAGGCCGACTGCGTGCGCGTCCGCCACGAAACTGGTGGCAGAGCCAAGTCTGTTGTTCTCATCCCGTGGTATGACGTAGCTTTTATCTGGGCCCACAGCATAAGCGTAAGTCGCAATCTCCTCCAATCCTTCTGGTGTGGCCATATCTCCGTAAGTAACATCAGTACCCAAAGCCGATTGATCCACTGGCTGCCACTGGGGTCTGCTCGAGAGCAACTGTATCAAACGAAGATCAGTCATAGTTTTGAGTTCCTTTAAATTACTTATTTCAAAAGACTGTATGTAAATTGGTGATTCAGGCCCAATATATCCGTTGCGATGTAGAATTTCTACTAGAGGCTGTTCTATTCCCAGTCCGATACGTTGGAAGTGAGTAGCATGTTTGATCTCTATATAAATACCGATGCGTCGGTTTTGGCCAACTTCCATGCCCTTAGCTAAGTCGATTATCTCTTGCAGTGTGGGGACATCAAATGCGTCATCCATACGAGTGTTGCCTGGTCTTATGAGAGGAATACGCTCAATAGAACGTAATGTTTTTATTTCCTCTAGTGTAAAGTCTTCAGTGAACCACCCAGAAACCTGAAAGCCGTCAACTATTTGGGTTCGGTAACGTGAAGCGAATTCAGGGTGCTGTGCGACATCTGTGGTGAGTCCGAGCTCGTTGTCGTGTCTGGCGATGATTTGTCCATCTTTGGTCATTACTATGTCAGGTTCTATGTAATCGGTGCCCATGGTGACTGCGAGGGCGTAGGCTCCGAGCGTGTGCTCTGGGACGTACCCGCTGGCGCCTCTGTGCGCGATCACTAGTGGGTAGCAGAAGTCTGCGTCGTAGTCTACGGTGGAGGAGCCACCCGAGTCCCGCATGACTGCGAAGGCTATGACTGCGCTGAGGCCGCCCGCACACGCCAGCCCGAACAGCACCCATAATCCTATGCACGAGTTCCTCATAGTGCCATTTGATCACCTGAAATGACATATAACTATTGTTAAACTCGATACTTCAAAACTTTTTTATTATAACGTCAACAATTGTTTTTAAAATTAGTAGGTAGGTACATCCTAGAATGTTTCAATGTATACCTACCGACTTACCTTCAACTTTTGTATCTTAGTGTCTATGTTAGTGTGTTTTTATGTCTTTTGTATCTGATTTAATAGTTTTTTTATTTAAATAAATAATAGCTTTCGATATTTGGGATGTTAAAAGATTTCTTTACTCAAGAACACTTCCATTGCTTTACAATATCAGACTACCATGTTCCTGCTGAGACAGAGGCCCATCTTCTCTCAGAGAGACAGGATGCGCCTTCCACCATGCTCGTTCAGTGTATGTTGTTGAATGTCATTTTGAACTTTTGAGGTTCATAAACATACCGGTTTCGATGTTTACGTTAAACGTTTTTTGAGCAAAACACATGCACATAATTTATGTACTAAATTAGTCATTAGTTAAATAGCTCCTACCATCGTTTGGTTTTAAAATTATCTCATTACTAGCTGCGCCCCGCGGTTCCACCCGCGTTATATATACCTCCTTGAAGCAACCTCCTTGGTAGCGACAGCAACCTCCTTTCACTTAGATGACAATTTCTTTTTTTCTATGATATAATAATTATGTCAATGTACAAGACTTCAATGGAATCTTGCCATTATAGATTAGATATCTGTGATTAGAGTATATATCGTGAAACTTGCCATTTTGTACAAAATATATGGAACGGCAGTCGAATTTTCTTAATTTACAAAAAACCTGTTTTTTTCCGGTTATTTTTATACTTGATCTGCTATTCGGGGCGGAGAGAAATCCATCGAATCAAAGATCCTGATAATCGGTCTTGCCGTTCTCGAGTCATGGTGTAACCTAAGATTATCTATGATGAAGTATAAGTATGAAATCTTTGGGTGTAACTAACCCGACTTTGTTTTATAATTATTACTAGCGACCCGCCCCGGCTTCGCACGGGTATATTTTTAATGAGTATATGGGTAACCTTCCGTGAAAAATTATCCAACTGATTGTGAAAACCGCATCAAAATCCGTTGCGTAGTTTTAAAGGTTTAAGCATATATAGGGACGGACAGACAGAGGATAGCGACTTTGTTTTATACTGTGTAGTGAAGTACATATATAGATGTGTTTGTTATATCAAATATACTGCATATATTAAATAATATCATATTATGTAATTTTTTTTATTTAGTAAGAAGTTTATATTTACACGAAAAAATATTTTGTACAAGGAAAAATAAAACTCACCCACTTAAAATAAAACTACTAATGTAATCTAATATAAGTACTGCTACCAGCATGCATCGTTCTATAAGCTGGTAGAGTTGCCACGTTGAAATGGTAATTCTTTGGGCAAGGTACATGGTACCATAAAAAATAAAATTGGGATTAGTAATATTCAATACTTACTTATTATTTTGGAAACTACTACAATGTATTGGTTTTGCCTCCCAAGATATTTACTCCACGAAATTAAAAACAATACTGTTTAAAAATCTATAGAGAGCACGAATTGCAATCGCTAAAGTCAATAAATTAATTCCTAGGATTAATTATCTACGATAACACGTACCTATTTACAGGAATGTTATATAATTTTATTGTAGGAACTCTGTATCAATTCACAGTCAACAGTCATTGGCTGCTAAAAGAATGCTTATAAAAATAATTATGACTAGATTAACCTGGAAATAGTAGGTATGTAAATATTATAGAAATTTAGTATTATTATAGCACATTAATTTTTGAGGGGGTAAAGTAAACAAACAGTTTTTCTAACGAGGTTGGCATTTAAAGCACAATTACGTAGTACCTCCTTAGAGGAAACTTTCTAAAAAGGTTGGCATGGCATGAATGACGTTTTATCTAATTTTCGGTTCTGCATGGCTTGTAAATTTGTCGTGACAAAAATATAATAAATAATACGAGTATTTGTTTCACGCAACTATTGGCGCTCCAAAAATATTATAAAATTAAAAAAAAAGAAAACTATAATATATTTTTCATTCTGTCTATATATAAGTATTTTTTCTTTTATTTTGATAAAGTTGATGTACCTCGTCTTAGAGTTTTGCGGCTCAGTTGGTAGTGAACCCTGTGCTTGGGCGTGGGTTCGATTCCCACCTAGGCCAAACATTCAAGGGATGAACATTTGTGTTTGTTCTATGTGTGGTTGTTAATATATATTTAAGTTTGTATTTAAAAATATATATGTAAGTATATCAGTCTATGGCAGACATATTAAAAGCTTTGCTTAGTTTGGTTTCAGATGACCATGTGTGCACTAAAGTCACAGATATTTTATTTATTTTATAGTGAGCATTAAAACACCTATTGAAATAGAAATACTTTTTTCTGTACGTACCATCTGTCCAAACTTCACAGTAATTCTCCATATTTAACTATTTGGATACGTATGTATGTATAAATATACCTGCCAACTTTCAAAACTTAACGTACCTATCTCTTTATTTTTGGAAAGGATTTTGCCATCAGTCAGACATAGGTACTTTTTCTTAACTACCTTGTTATATTTACGTAATTAGGATGGAGTATATTTTTGAAACTAAATATATTAAGTCTCAAATATTATCTGGATGAGTCTCCTGATATCACACCATTAAAATAATATGTTCTGTAAAATGATATTTAATGTTTTTACATTTTGAAGAACTCTATTCTTCGAAAATTTTACTTCAAGGCCTCGACCGATAGCAACATAACTTTTTTTTCTTCTGATTATCTTGTACGTGAGCACCACAGAGTTAATAAAAGTCTGTGGTGCGCACATTATTTAAATGTGCAAAGAGGTTTGATCACGTTTTTCCACTAAAAACAGGATGCATAGTTTATTTTAGAATTTACACCAATTAATAATTAACATTTCCAGGTGGTATTCTAAGATTGGCTCATAGGTATAAGTACAAGCCATCTGTTTTTTTTGCCTGCTTTTTTCAAATATGCCTTGATGGCAACTGAGCATTCATGAAGGTATGTTGGATTCGGCTATACTTCGGTCCTAATTTTCACATTTGTCCTTAAAATTTTCTGTAGTAGGCCGTTGCAATAATGTACCATTATTTATTATTAGGCTTCTCAGGATATGGTTTTGTGGCCTGAATAGCCATACAATATGCAAAAGTAAATTTTATTTTTTAAATGTACTTAAATTGTTTCCACGCTGTGAACAGGCCGTGAAAAAAATGGTCTACTATATCCACTTATGCTAGTTGTAGGTTAAAAATAATAAAGAAAATACTTATTTTTCGCTTTGATTTACAACTTTACCAATAAAAGTCATGATTAAAAAACATTTAATTGATCGTATTGTATTTTGTAAGTAAAAAGATTTAATAAAAACAAACGCATCCCTCGGCGCATGGCACGCGTCCCCTTTTGTTGACATACCTAACGCTTAGTATAACAGGGTTGCCAATGCCAACTTGCCACATTTAATCTGGGGCTCGATTTTTGAATCACTCGTATGATTTCCAAGTAAAATAGTGATGGAAATTCGAATGGTTCAAATCACTCGAACCACTGTACAGTTACACTCTCACCCAGAGTGCCTGAGAGCGTGAATCTACTCGTATGTAGGTACGGGTATTATCGCTCTCGGAAGATTTCGCTAGCTTGTACCTCGCCTTGCGCAGTCTGTATTTTGTGCCTTGCCTGAATCAAAGAGACTCGTTCGTTCTCTCACGAGGAGTACAACAGGGTGCCTCGGCGATACTATGTACCTATAGGAATAGCCGGCATAAAACGTAACAATAATGCCAGTTAAGTCCTGCAAATGCTATACGACTTCATTAATCAAAGTATGTATAACTTTTAATAATCGTTTTATCTTTCATGTTGAATGTTTTTTTTTTAGTTCGATGTAGACAGTCAACATCATGTTTTTCTAACGGCGGTATCTATAAAATGACTAGCCAAGAGCGTGAATCACGCATATGCGGTAGTGTTCCAATTGTCAAAGCAATATTAATTGTACTCATATTTATAGTTCAGAAATTTTACCGAAGACTACCGAATTTCAGAGATGTATTATTCCGACATAGCATAATATATAATTTTGATGCTTTAGTAAAAATATAAACTACTAATACTAATAACTTAGTAACTATAAAAGTTAGAAGTCTCTAGAAACTAGGACGGACGGACGGACGAATAGACGAACAGACGAACAGAGGGACAAACGGACAGACAGATGGATGGACGGAGTACTACAAGGATTTCCCTGTAGTACTACGGATCCCTATAACTAGCCGTGACAATACTATATGTGCTATAGGTGTTTACGACCCTTATCACGGTCGTAAACACCTATAGGATAACCTTATCAGCTAGATACTTGACATGTGGTAGTGACATCACGACATCTAGCACTGGTATTGCATGACTACGCCTGTTCTGTCCTCGAGAACACGTGCAGCGGGTGTGTGAATAATATCTGAAAGATAGCTGAAATTATATGTGAATAATGTGAATTGGACGTATAAGTATTTAATGGTATTACTGACCCTTGTGTTTTGGTTTACACAAGTCTTTACTTAACTACGAAGAAAGGAGGAGGGTCTCTAGTCGCCGTGTATTTTTTATGTACCTAGTGACCCATCCTGGCTTCGCACGGGTGTAAGATTTATTATATTATTCTAGAATAATATAACAGCCTGTGAGTATGCCTGTGAGTGGTCATAGCTAAGCATATTCATGAAAACAATTTTAAACTAACCTTGTCCTGATAATAAGGAACACAAAAAAAATAATTTAGTTCATTCGTTCAGAAGTTATGCGCGTACATACATTTCGGCGATTCATTTTTATTTATACAGAAGATAGATAGAAGAGAAGCTTGATATATAGATATATTATATGTATACATACCATATGTATTATTTTATACATTGTTGTTTGTCCTATTTAAATTTGGTTATTTATACCAGTTCCTATACTTACTAGGACTGCAACAACTTATCATTAGTTTAAGTTTAAGTTTAAGTCATGGCATGTGTCACCTAGCTCGGAGCATTCACATTCAATTTCTGCCGCGGCCACTTTCGACCGCTCTGTCGTCTTTCCACCTGGCTGACTGGCTTTTATTAAGGAGGAAAATTATTTTTTATTTGATAGGATATACTTTTAGATTAGTCTCAAAGAAATTTCATCAAAATCGGTTCTACTGAACCAAACTACTGTTTGGTTCTAAAATCAAAATAACTGGAAAAAATTGTTTACTTGGCAATGGATGACATAATATTGTCACATGTCAAATTTTTGAAGTCGGTTTTTTTTAATTGATAAGTATTTTGTCTTAGTATTGATCTCAACCTTGACAACCCTAGCTACTAACAGGGTTTGAGCCAAGCATATCCCTTGCAGAATCCGTTTGTTTTTTCGTACCCTCCGCCGCAGTGGCTCGTCTAATCCCTGCAGATCGAATTAATACAGTGTCGTTAATCATTATCGTAAGCTGTGAATACGGCATTAGACACTGATTACAGCAAGGGTGGATGGTAAGCCGACTTTATTAGGTTTGAAGATTTCGGTGCTGGTTCCGCGCGGCTAGCGGTGTGATTTTTATAGCATTTCTCTACCTACTACGTTTTTAGTTTTCGTATTTTATTTGTGGTAAACAAAATTGCGTACAATAGCTTGTAAACTGTATACCCAATAGTTTTTTTTTTACTCTCGAAATTAAGCTGATAATTTTCAAGAGGCAGAACCGATTTTCATGAATCATAGCAACGAACACAGATGATCAATTCGCCTTTTAAAAAAAAGCGTCTGATCCGTTTTGGAGCTACGACACCACAGACAGACACATAGATACATCGACACATAGATATACAGACACACACGTAAAACTTTAAGACCCCTCTTTTTGCGTTGGTAGTTAAAAACGTACTGTACACGCACTGTAATGTGAGGAAACAATTAACCCAGTCTCTTACTTAAACATAAATAGGATGTGGGTAATTATTTAGTTTATCGAGTATTTAGTTCGAAATGTGCCACAAAGATTTGACTTGCTCCTACAGACTTCTCTGGTTGAAACCCCTCCAAACAACCCACGACAAAACTTTATGCATTGTAAGTTCCCATGAAATAGAAGCTCCCTAGAGAAAGCTTCACTGCACTGACTTCTATTTCATACGAATCTCGATGAATCCCATAGGGCTATAAAATAATTATAGTGACAACTTGTATCATTTAACATTAAATAATTACTTAGTATTTATTTATAACAAGCTGTTTTAGCGCAAAGTTTGTTTGCGATTGTAGCGTCCCCATTTTTTTAAGTCTTGGCTACTGCTACCCAGGTTATTGGGCCATTTTTCTTTTTTACAGTGACAATGAGATCATTGATAATAATTTGCCAAGCTATATCTAAACGTCAAGCTTGCTACACGTTCATTCATCTACGAACGTTCCATAATTTAAATAAAAAGATTTAATCCGGCGGATTATGTATCCGAATGGCAGTTGACAGTTTTAAATTTTCAATGGCAATGTCAATAACATTCTCTTTACGTTGGACGTAGAGCGATTTTTTACTCTTTTCTGTGGACGTAGCAATCCTAAAGGGAATTCATATAAATAAATAAATAAAATAAATAAATATCTGGGACATTATTGCACACATGGTCATCTGACCCCAAACTAAGCAAAGCTTGTAATATGGCTGCCAGAGACTGATATACATACATATATATTTTTAAATACATACTTAAATAGATATTAACACCCAGACATAGAACAAACACAAATGTTCATTAACGTCCTTGCTTTGGGCTTCTTTGCTTGAGGCTATGTGATGATCCTCATTATTATTACTTTTGTTTCGTGTCAAGATGAAAATAATTATTATAAATTCTTTTATTTAATCTATATCTATACATATAATAAAAACGTAGAGATAAAAAAATCTGTAATCGCGAGATAACAAAAAAAAAAACAAACAGGGCGTCTTAAAATAAGCAGCCGAACACGATAGGACAGTTTTTAGAATTTTTGTCTGTTTGTTTGTTTGTTTGTCCGCGCACATCTCCTAAACCACTGGACAGATTTAAATGCGGTTTTCACGAATATGCTTAGAAATTACCAGATTAAAACGTAGGCTATGTTATATCATTTATTTTAATTCTTTATTATTACATGAAATAAATTAAAAATCAATGATTTATTTCTTCGTTACCCGAAACGTAATATGAGGATCTTCACATAGCCTCAAGCAAGGAGATCTAAAGTAAAGAGAATGTTTTTTTTGACATCGTTATTAAAATTTTGAAACTGTCAACTGTCATTCAGATAATTAGCCAGATTAAAACTTTTTATTTAAATTAAGGAACCTTCTTAGTCATCTAAGTGAATGAACGTGTAGATTCTTCTATTGTATTCTCTTTGGTGTAGATCAAGGATGTAAGGCCTTACAACCTCTTTGGTTGAATCATCAATGTATTGCACAGATATATCTGTGATGTATTGTATTCCCAAGAGAATATAATACTCATACGGAGATTTTATTCTATGTTAGCATTTAAAACACAAAATATACCGCAACCTATTTTAATTCAGTCCCGCGAATAGAAATATTTAAAAAAGGCCATTTGTTTGACAATAAATCTATACAGCAAAATTCCGGACGCAATAAAGAAATAATAGCACTTTTCCAGAACCAACTTCGTAAGTTGCTAACCCAAAAATGTTATTACGAGATAAAATATTTTTTCGACGATAAAATTTAGAAAACTATAATTAGAAAATAAATATCGATCTATAAATAGTTAAGAAAGTAGCGGCGCCATAAGTTTTGTATGATCTCATATATAATTAAGTAACCTATCACACTAAGTATGTTTTTTTTTGGTAACATTACTTCTGTCTGTAGTGTGGTTTTGTGACCAGCCACTACATAAGTCATTGCTGCACCCTTTATGCAGGGTATATAAACTTAGCTTCTAGAAGAAGAAAGTGTATATTTGTATGTTTGCAATAAGAATAAAGAATGAATTTTACTGTGATGAAATGAAATGGAACTACGCTATTTATCTGTTAAAGATAAATAGCGTAGTTCCATTTCATGGCTTTTTAATCAAGGTATACATACAGATGCACGCGAAATAAGAAATAACTAGCCAAGAGCGTGTCAAGACAAGCATATGTCAGGGTTCCGTGGCCAAAGCCATATACTTGCGGTCGTATTCATAGTTCAAAAATTGGATGGTCATAGAAAAATTCGAACGAGCGACTTTTATGGTTTTTATGGACTTTTTATGGTTTAGACAAAAAGAATCTTCAAAACATGCTCTGCACTGTGGTCACATTATCTTTTTGATTTGAAAACTGTTGACGGTGTTTTTACTTTTATGCTTCTATCAATACTTCACACAGGACGACATAAAATAAGCAGCTGAACATGTTAAGGCAGTTTTTAGAATTTTTGTTTGTTTGTTCACGCACATCGCCTAACCCCTGGAAGAAAATGCAATATGATGAATGCATATTCGTGAAAACAGCAGCAGACGGATTTTAAATCCGTCTGCTGCTGTTTTCACGAATATGCTTAGCTATGACCAGATTGAAGTATAGGCTATGTTATTTTGCGCAAGGGTCGGATTAAGGGAAGAAAAAAGGATTGAAGGTTTATATAAAAATCTACGCGTACGATGACACGGGCAAAAAATCTAGTAATAAATAAAAATAAATGATATAACATAGCCTGTGAGTAAACTTGGTCGTAGCTAAGCATATTAGTGAAAACCACATTTAAATCAGTTCAGTGGTTTAGAAGATGAGCGTGCACAAATAAAAAAACAGACAAACAAACAAACAGAGTTTTAAAAAAAAAACTATGTTAACGTGTTCGGTTGCTTAATTTAAGCTTTAATTATGTATACCGATACGATTTTACTAAAGGTATTTATATGTATAGATATAGATTGAATAGTAAAGCATTACATAATGAATTAAGTATACTAATAATTAAATTTTAGAAAAAAAAGTGTGAATTATATCTACTCCATTTGTAAAGATCTTGCCCCTATTTAAATATTAGTACCAAAACGCTCATTAGCATTAAGTGATATGTACATTGTACGTACACACTTTATGTTACATGCCATACATATTTTCAATTTTCACTCATAGATCGATTATTGGCATTAAAAAACCTGCTTCAGCCGCTGAACCACTGGTGCGTCATACCAAAACAAACAGAATTTCACAAAATGAGTCAGGCGCCTAGTCGCCGGAGACAAGATATTTTAACACAGAAGTGATATGGGTAAGTGGATAATAAGTGGGTTGGCGATCCGAGGCGGGGCTGCTCCGCCCACGGACGACCACACTTTTTGTACCATAAAATATACATAGAGATTATTAGCATTTTTTAAATTCTTACAAGTATTTTGTTGATCAAATAGAGATTCATTTCACGTCATGTCTTAAATTTTTTGAACTTATATAGACTTGAGTTCTCTAGCTGGAAGAATAACGGTTTATAGCTATACTACTACTTAGGTATTTACTTTAACCTATGTACCTAGAATAATGAGAGCTTAACAGCTTAAAGTTACTTTAATCTACAAAGACTTGCAAGAGCTCTACTGCTGAAATTTACTTCAATCTAAGAAAACCCGTGAGTGCTCTACTACAAATGCTTAGGTTTCAATCTTCGAAGACTCGTGAGCCCACAAATCTTAGATAAAAAAATGCGAGGTCTGTGCGTGAGCCTTTCGTGCGTGAGGATTGACTTTCCGTAAGAGAATACAGTTTTCGATCCCTACTCCTCTCCCAATATTTGAAAAGAATTTGTGCTTGATAGTACAATTTCTGACGAATCAAAAATCTAACCAAATTAAAATCTGATGAAATGAAAACAAAGGCTTCAATCTACGAAGACTTATGAGAGCTCTACTTCTGGAACTTACTGAAATTTTCGAAGCCTTGTGAGAGCTTGACTCCTGAAAATTACACCAATCTACGAAGACTCATGAGAGTTCTACTACTGAAACTTACTTCAATCTATGAAGATTCATGAGAGCTCTAGGTACTACTGAAACTTACTTCAATCTATGAAGATTCATGAGAGCTCTACTACTGAAAGTTACCTCAATCTATGAAGATTCATGAGAGCTCTACTACTGAAAGTTACCTCAATCTATGAAGATTCATGAGAGCTCTACTACTGAAAGATTCATGAGAGCTCTACTACTGAAAGTTACTTTAATATATGAAGATTCATGAGAGCTCTACTACTGAAAGTTACTTCAATCTATGAAGATTCATGAGAGCTCTACTACTGAAAGTTACTTCAATCTATGAAGATTCATGATAATCTATAAAGTGTCCCCCAACCCTCTTTCTTCATGTACGTATAAGAAAATTTATCTAGTGTGCACTCATACATTTAGTGTGTATCGATGGGAATAAAATATTACTTAAGAAACATATTATTGCACACTGCTGTTTAAAGCACGGCTTTTCGCTTCTGGCAACTACCGCTGCTTTACCACAGCTTTATGTGGATCAGGCTGATGTCTAGCAGTAGACTAAGATAGATGATGATGAAGACTGGTTCCCATTAGGGCCGTCTCTGTCAGTCCAATCCGCGCAACTCGGCCTCAAGAAGCCATGCGACACTAATCATGACATGACAAAAAAAACATGATATGCCATGACAGAAATTAAAGCAAGACTTGTTTTCATGCTCTGAAACTATCAGCTTTCGTCAGTCTGTAGTAAAGTTTTCGTAAGATACTATGGATATGCCAACTATAGATGTGAAAGAAAATATTGCTCTCGCCATAGTGGCATCAATTCTTTGACGACTACAAACTTATTTATAAGTGCGGACGCTTACACAAAAACAGGTTTCACCAGTCCCAGCACATTAGGTCAAAAGTCATGGTCTTATTAAATTTCAATCTAAAGATATTATCGGTCATCACTTCGACAGATAGAGGATCGGCGCCATGAAAACGCTGACCGAATTGATTGAACAAAATATCACCGATGGGGCGATGTCTATCGAACTTTCACTGGACGACGCGATGACAACGATAGAGATGAGCTTAGTGTCGATCATGAATGTGGTTTACCCATGTAATAATGTAATCTTCAACGGTCCATGATTTTTGATTGAACTGATTTTTACCCCCGCAGCAAAAAGAGGGGTGTTATAAGTTTAACGTGTATATCTATGTGTCAGGGTAGGTATCTGTCTAACTAGGTATGAATTTATACATATTTATATAATGTTTGTGGCATCGTAGCTTCCGAACGGCCGAACCGATTTTGATTTAGTTTATTTTTGTTTGAAAGGTGACTGGATCGAGTGTGTTCTTTGAAAATCAGTTCAGCCCCTCGAAGATTGTTAGCTCTTTTATCGGGGGCTTATATTATAGGTAGGTTACTGGCAAAATATAAAATATGTCTGGCGCCCTCTAGAGCCAAAATGTCTTTGTCAGTGATGTCATGTCGATAAAATGTCATGATTTTTTCAAATGTGTGGATTATCTACAGTCACATCCCTACTTACAATTATGGCTATTGACGAAACACTAATAAACAGAAAAACATCGACATGAGCGTATCAGACAAAATTAAAATGATATACAAGGTATTGTAACCGTGAATTATTAATTTGTGCGGCATTGTGCCGGCATAGGTATCTCATTGTGATTGAATAAAAGCTGATTGTATCGTAATTAGGCAACTATCAGAAATCGTTCAATAGTCTATCTAAACTATTGTTAGTAACAATTTGACCTTTTGATTGGTGTTAGTAGAGACTAGAAAAAGTAAATTCTAGTCTCTGGTGTTAGGTAGGCAATTAAGCATAGCCCTGGATCTACGATTTTTCCGAGCAGGGGCAAAAACTTGACATTGGCGTCCCTCAGTTCAAGCATTAGAGATAAATGATTTAAAAAAGTGAAATTTGGCGCCCCCTTAAGCTGCCGCCTGAGGCACGTGCCCTTGTTTGCCCCCTCCTAGATCCAGGCCTGTAGGTATATGTATACATAGACCAACGTATAAGTAAACGTTTATTTTTACACTTTTAGGTAATATACTATTATTCATTATGGGCTTTATAAAAAAGCTTCATTGACCAATGATGTTACATATAAACTGAGGTAGAAACGTTTTACCGAGGTGTGTGCAGCGATACAAACACAAGACTCAGTCCGTCCTGTGTCTGGCAACGACGCAAACGTACGATGCGGGATTTTGGAGTATGAATAATTAATCAATATAAAAAACCAACTTCATAAAAATGACAGAACTGGACCAAATGAAATAGAACCACACGGGAAGCACCAGCTTTCAAATAAAAAAAGAATCATCAAAATCTGAGGTAACTCAGTTCTGAGGTAACAAAAAAAAAACAGTAGAATTGAGAACCTCCTCCTTTTTGGAAGTCGGTTAAAATGATCAAATATGCCATGTTTTATTTATTTATGACATAAGTTACAAACTTTTAATTTGCTTGCTAAATGCTATCACTAACAAACCTCGCCGAGGTTGTGTGTTTGGAAAGTGAAATACGGGACGGCTATATACAAAGCTGTAAGGCTGTAAAGTTCTACGCTTATGTAGGTAGCTACTTACAGTAAAATATCGCCGTGTTTTTAGTGCTATGTTAATGATTATGATGTCTCTATTGGTGAAACCTCATTGTCCTTGACACCATAATGTTGATTGCGCTTAGACATGTTTGAAATTAGTTTACAATTTAATTTTGTTCTCAAACAGTCAACAAGTCCTCTATTTCAATATTAACTAAAATGTAGACTCAAATCATTGTAACGAATAAAGCTTAAAATTGTATCTTTACAAAACACTTCATTATCCGTGACAATCGACTATCAATCATCCAAAAGCTCGCAAAACAATAATCACATTATCATTCTCCCATAATAACAAATGTAGGCCCGAAATGCATAAAGAACCCGCTTTGTAAGTTTTTTTGTTAAAATAATTTTAAGAAATATCGACGTAAGGTTGCCTCTCGACCAAAATCGAACAATGTAAACTTATGAGCAAACGTATTATTTATTGAAAATGAGAAAAAAAGAAATGCGAAGCGGCTTGACATATTGTTAAGGGTCCTTATAAAATTATTTGCTATCACGCCATCCGAGACGTCGCTACGAAGAAGCAATCTTTAAGCGATACGAGAGTTAAGTTCTGGTTACATTAAGACTGGTTCCGAAATAAAACAATAACTCATTGAATTTGTTTTCGAAACATCGGTTGATCGCACGTAGAGGATTTTGTCTAAGGATAAGTGCTGTCTTCTCATTTTAATAATCAAGGAGAGACCCGCTTCAAGAACGCCATTAATAATGCTTTGAATGAATTTTTCGAATACTCAAATGTCATCCAGCTTATTAACCGGCTTCATTTTTTGTTTAAGTTTTATTTGTTTTGGACAAGCATTTTGGTTTTGGCGCGGTCATTCCGACCTTTCGTTTTTTGTCTCGCGCAATCTCGGAAGATGAAATATTGTTTAGAGTTAATTACTTATACACTGCGATATTGTATTCTATGAACAGTTAGACAGCTCCGTTTATAAGTGTTAAAGTATATCTAATAATGTTCATTAACTCTATGCTCATATACTATGTCTTTAGGTCTATGTAAATCAATTGACATCGTCAATTACTGTTTCAAGTGAAACGCTAGGGCGATGACAACGGGTGCATGTGAAATTGTGAATAAATCAAAAGCCGGAAATGTTTTTTTCTTGATCAAATTTTTTTCAAAATGCGAAAAAATGCGTGTAAAAATTCGAATATTCCGGGACAATTTTTTACAGTAACGGAAAAATTAAGGTGTTTCAAATAAATGGAGTTGAGTTTTAGAAACCCTCAGTTAAATTTGAAAACGCCATATTTTTATATATTTACACCAGATGATTTTAAAATTAAAAAATTTGCAAGTTAATTATGGCTTCTACTTCTGTAAACAATATTTTAATACTTCAAGTGTTGCTTCGCACTTTAGGATTAACTATTTAAATGTTATAAATAAACAATTAATTTAATTTTACTGTTACACCCCCCCACATTTTACCGTTTTGGTAAAAAAACACACCATACCACATGTGTATTCAACTCTATTTTATAGGTATAAAACTGCTACGGAAGTACGTACTTAAAATTGAAAATAAACAGATAAGTACGGACATATTTAACTTTTTGCCTTAGTTCCCCGTAACCACCTAAATAAAATAATTAGACACGCTGATTAAAACTACAATTCAAAATTTAAGCACGAACTATTTATCAAAAGGTCCATACGTCAAACACGGTCTGCAAAAAGATGCCACTAAATGAATAAATTTAGATTCCTATGCGCGTGATCGATAGACTCGTAGATCAGATCTATAGATCATATCGACTTCAAAAATGGAATGCGTGAGTAAGACAAAAATATAATTAATGATCGTCCTTCGAAATTCGAATCGGTCTGGTGCAGACAAGTTGGCGTCGACGCATAAACAAAAGGCGAAAAGTTTTGTTTAATTTTTTTATGCATTTTTTATACATTTAAATGCTAGTAGATATAGATCATTAATCACGGACTGGCAGCATTGTTGCATCTGTCGAGGCAGCTTATAGTTGTAGAGTAGCTGGGTATTGTTTGACCACTCTGCTTTTGATAACTGCAAAAAATTCAGCGCCACCTGTGCCTGGACTTCATGTTAGATATTCCTATAAAGCCAAAATAAAATTCAATTTGCCGTTTAATGTTAAATAATCTTTACTTAACAGTCTATAAATTGTTCTCACTCTTATAACTACGTTTTTTTTATTATTAATCATCCATTCACTTTTCAATAATAAGGCGTTACGAATTTTGCTGATATTCGTCATCAACAAATTTATGCGTACAAGAATATCTATAGTTTATAAATTATACAATAACTTATAATAATAATTTTCCTTGTCACAATATTTAATTGGAATGTACTGTTTATTTAAAACTAGCTGCGCCCCGCGGTTTCACCCACGTGGTGATGAAAATCGGTGATGATGATGAAAAGTAGCCTATGTATCCAGGACATAAGCCATGTATATTCTGAATTTCATCCAAATCCATCCTGCCGCTTCTGCGTTATTGAGTAACACACATCCATCCATCCATCCATCCAAACTTTCACATATATGATATTAGTGTGATAACTAAAAAAACATACAGAGAAAATCAAATTAAATCCTAACTACGAAAAAAACTAATTTATTAAATCGCTACTAGTGGAAATTATTCCCAAAATGCTGGCCCCATTGCCATAACAGCTGTTCAATTTTACTCTTTCAGCAAAGTGGAGGGCAGCATTTTGATCTCGTGTTGCATCGGCCAGAAGTAATGACAAAAAATTTCAATTTACGGAAATGTTATCATATAAATTAAACCTGCTCTGGTGTTGCAGGTATCCATAGGCGACGGTGATCGCTTACCATCAGGCGAACAGTCAGCATGTTTGCTACTCGTACCTATGGCATAAAAAAATAAAAACACTAGAATTCTTTTAAAATCCAGATTTACTTCCTAATTTCCCTAAATAGAATTTTATATTGTGAGAGTGGGTGCTGAGTGCCTAGTGCGAGTTTTTTCACCTATTCGATCGCGTTAACGTTAACTACAATTTGTATGGCATCAAAACCGCGCCACCTAGTGTCCGTAATTTGAATCACAATCTGTGAGTGCGAAATTTTTACGCGGTCGTTATCGAGAATCGAATATCGACTAGCATTCGAAAGTGAAAACGTTAGCGCGTATGATTGGCTAATTCAAGCATCTTGCGAGTGCGAGTGACAATTTTGACAGTTTCGAGACGTTAACGTGAGTAAACTTTACTCTAACGCGATCGAAAAGTTTTCACGTTGATTTTCACAGTGAAAGTGGAGTGAAGTGGAGTGAGGACATCTATTTTAATTAATAAATCATGGCAGGACGGTTTTTTTTCGCTTGGAGGATGTTTGCGGCCGCTAAGGCACAAGATGACCGCAATTACAACGCCACTGTTGATGCAAGAGCTCGCGCATCTTTCGATCCGTTGCAGCAACTCACGGAGAGGCAATTTAAAGATAGATATCGGTTTTCCAAGAAAATTTACAAGACGTTATGCAAAGAGCTGAGGCAATTAACAGATCTTAGATCCTCTCAACGCGTTTCCTTGGAACATAAGGTATGTACAGTAAATAAGTAAGTACAATAAATAGGTACAAATACATCAACATTTACTAACAGTCATAATAAAAAAAGGATATATTTTTTAAAGTTTATTCCTTTTTTTGCAGGTACAATTGGGTTAGCTCCTCCCAACGCTTAATACACGCCACCCTACCCTTTGCGTTAGAAGATGGTTTGCTGAGGTCTCCATGCCTGAAAAGCAATAAATTGTAGTCGGTAAAACGTATAAAATGTACTTACAATATTTAAAAACAAATCACCAAAACCACACTAAATTCACTTGACCACAAATAAAGTTCTACTTACTGCTCCATAAATGTCACCATCAAATCAAATTGGGATGAACTAGTCTTCATTTTATTATTTTTATCCACAGAATTCTCCTTATAAATAAGTTTTTATCACATAAAATTCAATTTAATAGGAATAAGCAAAAAAAACAAAGCATCCAAACATAAACAAAGATGGCTATAATTATCCCAATTTGGATAGACAGCTGCTTATATTACGACTACTTATTAGAAATGTCATCCTAGATTTGGTTGGTTTATCTCACGACGCTTACTTGCTACCAACATTAAAAAATGAATTAACGCCATTCACGGTGAGTAAACGCGAATCGAGTGGTTTTCTTTGATTGTAACTGGCACTCGCATGTTTACGATTTTCGATGCGTTTGACGTTTACTCGATTAACGAGATGGTGAAGTCATTCGAGTAATTTTGTGAAACTCGCACTAGGCACTCTATAGCAGGCTGTCATTCAGTGTCAATATTTTAAAAGATAAAAATTTGCTAACTAAGAAAAAAAAAAAGATTGGGAATTCACACAGACCTACTACCTATAGATTTTCAATGAGCGTGGCTAGCTCAGTGCCTCTCGCTTCAACAAGGTGTGTTGCCACATTAAAATTATTTGCTTTAAGTTAGGGTAATTTACCTACTATGACGAGTAGTGAATCTCTTCAATGAGTAATTTTGGAAACTTTGGAAAATCTTGTGAGATGGAAGGATATCTGAAAAATACTTATGAACAAAAGAAATTAATATTAAGATCCAAATCCATCCGTTTAAAGATAAGACAGCTTTAAACGGCTGTATCTTTCGCGCCGTAATATCGTCAGTTGAAACTTACACAGAATATGTAATGTTACGACGGATTAACTAAGAAATATAATTAAATCAAAACTAAAGAGGGTACACATCCACACATACAACAAACGTTTTTGTTAAGGTATTATTGTATTTGCTCTGGTGTAAAAACCAAACGGTACGTAACGGTAATCGGTACAAGCGTCAAACTTGGCGGATTATAGTGCACACCCTAAAGTAAAACAACAAATAATAAATACTGGCCGCTTGCGAGTCGGTCACACATTTCTGTTTCCCACAAGTTAAGCAACGTCGGGCGCGGTTGATACTTGGATGGATGACAGCCTGGGCGTGATGTTGTGTATTTGCACTACTTTTTGTATTTTTTGACGGTACAGAACCCTCAGTGCACGAGCCCGACTCGCACTTGGCCAGTTTATTTATTTTCATGGATGGAATTATGGATAACATCCCAATTAATGAGATACTTAGATAAAACTCTTTATTATTTACAGTACTCATATCACACACGATAAATCAGACTTCAAAAAAAGATTATTTTGTTTTATTTGAACAAAATCACGCTGATGATGATTTATGATGATATATTTTCTTTGATTTAAGTACATTTAAGTGTGTTTATTAGACCCTGAGCAGCTGCAGTTGCTCAAAAATATAATTTTTCCCTTTCTGATATTGGATTCGGCATTGAAATGACTGGAACAAATTCTACTATGTTTTCCTGGCACCCAATTTTCACAACCAGTAGCACTGATCCATTTTATTCGTAAGCCAGGATCAGTTGGAAACCTGCAGAACGAATAATTTATGTTAATTGTGGTGGTTAATTTCATTTATAAACTGGCAACATTGATTGTTATTCTTCTCAGTTAATATTTTGATAAAACTCATAGGAAATACCACAAATCGACCAAAAAACGGACTAATTATGAATAAAATATTTACGCATTGATATCCTGAATTTATTTAGGTGATCATTACAAGCTCTATATGTTTACTTACGTGTGAAATGATATTTCATAGTTTTTTCTCTCACTGCGGTACTTGCAGCCCAAAATGATACAACCAACCATTGTAAATGTTTGTTTTACAATTATTTCTAAGACGAAACACGCATTTATCACATAAAATCACCAAAAAAATGCAATAAACAATATTCAGACCCGTTTTGTTTGT
This sequence comes from Agriopis leucophaearia, assembly GCA_949125355.1. Taxonomy (NCBI): domain Eukaryota; kingdom Metazoa; phylum Arthropoda; class Insecta; order Lepidoptera; family Geometridae; genus Agriopis; species Agriopis leucophaearia. Next base: position 10,988,832 of record OX421264.1, read on the forward strand.
CGCAGAACCGTCAGATTTTGACATTTCTGATCCAAAAAACAGGCCACGCCGATAAGGACAAAAAAGTCTTGTTATGTCCTTTTTGTACTTGTGGTGAGCCATATCAATGTGTCTCTTTCACTTGCTTTCACTGAAATATATTGCCGGGCCCTGGGAATTCATCATTTTTAAGTAATTTTTATGTTGACTTGTTTTATTTTGGCGGAAGAGAACGAAAAAAGTTATTTTGAACTCCTCCGTCATTGTAAAAAAATATCAACAGGAAAATGCTCTTTACTATTTTCAATATTAAAGACTAGCCGTCCGCCCCGGCTTCGCACGAGTGTAAGCTCGGCCTTCGGCCTCGCTACAAAATATAATATAGCCTATGTCACCCGGGGATAGTGTAGCTTCCCAACAGTGAAAGAATTTTTCAAATCGGTTCAGTAGTTTCGGAGCCTATTCATTACAAACATACAAAAATAGGTACAAATCTTTCCTCTTTATAATATTGGTGTAGATAATGCGCAATTAGTTTGTTTTTATTTCTCATGCACTCAGTGTTTTTTTATCTTCAATAATGTGTAAAATGTGCGAAAGACAAACTTCTAGCTGGTGAGCGCGGCCCTAAAAATATTGGTTCCTGTAGGCATCAAATTCGTGTGACACCGAAGGGCGCTGCTAAAAGGTATCGAAATCAGATTTTAGTTATATTGCAGACCAGGGTTTCGGAATTTAAAGTGATTGCTTGAAGCTGCACTGTGCGTCATCGTGTACCTGCAAACGATCAGTCCCGCCTGACGGATGGTCCGCCTGTCGCGCGCCGATCCGTCACGGCACGGACGGCGCGGGCGCAAGCCGCGTGGGAAAACCGCACAGGGTACAAACCGACCAACTTAACAGTAAAGTTGAATGGGGGAGCGATTATCGTATTTTCTGAATAAAACTGACTGACGATGATATTTTTTAGTTTCATCATTTGGTCAACTCTTTGGATAAGTTGGTGACACTGCATAGAGTCTTTCATTCTAAATGTGCACGCCCCTCCACCACGCTCTGCATTCAAAATACATACTACAAAACAAGTGGATCACATTAAAAACCGACTTCAAAAATATATGAAAAACTTAATAAGTGCCTATAAAATTTGAGGGTTGCCCTCGATTTCCCTGGGATCCCATCATCAGATCCTGACTTGGTGACAATGGTACCAAGTTGGAAGTATACGACAAAATATTTTTGAAGTGAAAACACCTTTAGGCGCGTTGAGCACTTTTTGGGTGAACACAAATCATGGAACTCGCGTCATCGTCACGCTGTACCATGTATTTTAAATTTCTTTTTAGAATTGGTGAATTACTACTTAAGTTTTCACTTCTGACGTCCTATGACTGTGTTTTTTTTTATAAATCGGTAAACAGTTGACAGAAAATAGGTTAAAATACATTTAAAAACACAAAAAAAATACAGTGGAACATAAAACTGTCCTCCTTTTTTGAAGTCGGTTAAATACGGTGAAGGTGCGTGAACATTTAGAATGAAATATCTCTACAAGGGTTTTTATGATGCAAGGGCTTTTGTGGAACTTCATGAATCCCTATGTATTAATTTACACTTAGGTAAGTAGGACTGATAAGTTCGTAGAGTCTGGCTAATGAAAGTAGAGACTAAAAATGCAAAGCTAATTAGATAAATATCAGCACTGTAACCCTAAAATTAGTATGAAATACAAACATTGCTGTGATCCAACAATAGTAATAATTTACGAATATCAAGTCAGGGTACGAACTCCAAGTGTTACTTTTTTTGGGTTATGCTGTGGGCAAAGTATGAATTTTTGCTACGTAAAATACGTATCGAATTCCATACAAATTTTAGAATATCGAAAATGAAATTTCTATGGAATTCGATGCATATTTTTTTACGTATCGAATAATCGTACTTCGCCCATTGTTCATTTTTCAATTTGCTGCGCTTTTCAGTCACTACTTTCATTAGCCAGGTTCTAGTGGCTATAGGTATACTTAAATGTTACCTAAAGTATCATTTCTGCAAGTTACTACAGTTCAGCCATCGCCAATTTATTGTCTTATGCAATATGTAGGTAAGAAGTTTCTGTCGTTCGGATGCAAATTTTGATTTTATGGTGTCCGTTATTTACACGAGTAGGTGGTATATTGAAAATACTCTAAAATGTGGAAGGTACGGTACACATAGATATAAAGGTTTGCTATACCTGCATACTTACATCCCAATTTTTTGATTTAGTTAAATTGAACCAATTTCATTAACAATAATTTCATTATCTATGAAATATGTAACTATGTAAATCTATCACCGACGAATAGGTAAGCATTATGAATTATGGATATTTGTTCTCCGAAAACACACCATTTTTCTATTCGAGCCACTAAACTACGGGTTAACATGTCAAAAAAAGAAACAAACGAATGTGCGACCGTTTTTTTCACCTGACAACACCCATCGTTAGTTTTTATGGACATTTCTAAAATTAAATTATAGGTTATAATTTTAATATGATAGGTGTGTAATATATTTCAAGGAACCAGAGATTTTTATCAGATTAAAGTATTTATAGTATTCTAAACTATTTTACTCTATTAATTCGTTTCTGTTTTTGTTTGTTTAAATTAAAAATTTGAAGGACCATATCGGTCGAATTGTGAGGTGGCTTTAAGCTGTAAACAAAATTAATTAATAATAATGTTTGAGTATTGGATACCGAAATATTGTGCCTAATAAGCCTTGTTGCTTGGTCAAACAATAAATTAAAAGATGAAATTAACAATTCCAATATGTACAGACGTAAAGACGAACGAAAAAAGAGGAGAAAAACAAAAATATAAACGGAAGCAGATTCGCATGTTTTTACTAAGAAACTTGGTTTTAACAAAATGTTACCGGTAGAAAGCAAAAGATGATCACAGCATGTATCTTTATAGACCATAAAGATTAACATCTACGAAATCAGCAAAGATCAGCAGCTAAACGATCTGGTTAAACTATCTAACTGTAGGATGTAGCATCTATGTTTTTTGGCTATAAAAAACTGCCGGCGACGACAAAGATAGTCGCAGAGATTGCCCTTGTAGATAAAAGTGGATATGGAATAAAAAATCATGTCGATGTAGATAAAGGAACAATAAATAACACCATTGTTTTTTCTTTATTTCGAATTATTGACAAAACTGTTATAATGAAAAAATTCTCAATAGGTTAGGTTCAATAAAGTTTTCAATAAGTACAATCTAGATTGTAGTCAAAGTATTTTTGTAGTGGTAGGACTCTTTTGCAGGGGTCCGCCTGGGGAAGTACCACACTTTTGCCAGTTATTCAACCGCCAAGCAGTAGTGTGCAAACACTACTGTGTTCCGGATTGAAGGGCAATGTTTCCAGCGAAATCACAGGGCACACAGAGATTTGCCATCTTATATCTTGGGATGATGAGCGCAGTGCATTGCCATCCAGGGTTTTGAACTGTTGAAGATCAAAATTCTGAGTGGCGTTGAGCTGTTGTGGGCAAGCGTGAAGAGCCATCAGGCGAGCGGATTCGCACGTCTCGTCACCCAGTATCATAAAAAAAGTTTTATATTTATAGTACCTACTGGAAACAATGACAACCATGAAAATGCCGTAGATAAAAATTAGATAAAGTTAATCAATATATAATATCAGTATAACAAGATAAACAACTAATGAAAATAAAGTTTATCTGTTATTATTGGATAGGGGTGAAAAAGTGTTAGAGTTGTGGTAGTTGCATACCTACCCCTATGACGAAGAGCTCCCACAGCGCAAGTTTATTAAATCTTCCTCAGAATTCATTACGGGCTGTTTCTAAATTAAGTTTCTCGCCCCACGCTTCACTTTAGCCTGCTAGCCTTGTTTTCGCAGAGTTGATTTAATTTTAAAGATTCTTATAAGATTTATTACCTACTAAGCGGTAGTGCGACTGAAACTCAATATACGCTGTTGGTTTTGGGGTAGCCGATTCTTGTAATATAATTCAAAAGTAATGAAAACTCGTCTAATAAACACAGATACAAACTGAAAAATTAACATATATTAGGCTGAGGCTGCTGCTGTCTTGTCTGTATTTTTTGTTCTTTCTGAGAGGAATTTTGGCATCGCACTTGCCAAATGAAAGGGTATAATGTAGTCTTCAAGTAAGCAGACGGGCATCAAATGGTTTTTGAATGCCATTATATCCTTTTTTGTATAATTTTCTTATTAAATGATAAATAATCGAAGAAAAAAAAAAGGCCGAGTAAAATAAAAATAAAAAATAAAAATATCTGGGACATTATTGCACACATGGTCATATGACCCCAAACTAAGCAAAGCTTATAATATGGCTGCCAGAGGCTGATATACATACATATTTATATATTTTTAAATACATACTTAAATAAATACTAACACCCAGACATAGAATAGACATAGTCATTTCAGGTATTTAAGTTAACACAATAACATTATGCTTAGTTGAAGAACTAATTAAGTACCTTCATAGTTGTAATATTTACGTTTTTTCGCCATTACACTCGCTTACGTATGATTGTTTCCCAAAGAAAGAACGTCAGCTCTATAAATACTGTTATTATAATCGGACATTATAAAAAAATACTAAATTTTTTAAGGTTCCGTACCCAAAGGATCCCAATAGAGCTATGTCATAATGTGTAAAGCCTCAGATGGTGCGGGTGTCAAGAATGTTCGCAGTGGCACTCTTTGGGGGCCATGTATGTAGTGGGCTTCTTCATTCAGGCATGCTTTTAAGATACTTCGTGAAAACATTTTTACTGTAGAATTTGACACCCAGTTTGATTTCGAAATCTAAGGCTTTACACATAATGACATTGAAGATTTGTATTCAGAGCATCTTGTCATGATTAAAAAATATCCCGACATAGGAACTTAATATCCATGGCATTATGTACATTTTGACACTCGTGGTAACTGAGACTTTACACATTATGACATGTGGACGGTTTGTACCCGAAGTCTGTTCACAGAATATGTGATGTTATTAACTTAAAAATTAAGGCTGGTCCCCATACAACAAATGTATTTTTGTTTTTGCTCTTGTATAAAATTACGTACAAGCTCAGACTAGGTATAGGTACTAGAAAGTCTTTGTGTATAAGCGTCATAAACTTGATATAATTATAGTACCTACACATTCTAAGTAAACGAAAAATAATAAACATTGGCCAATTACGATTCCGGTGCGCGTTCAAGATCCCGAACTGTAGGCGAAGTACGAGTATACGAATTTCATACATTTTCAATTTCGAATTTTATATGAAATTTGATACGAATTTTACGAAAATTCATACTTCGCCCACTGAATGAAAGAAAGTCGGTTTTTGGGTGCGGAACGCTCGGTGCACGCGTCCGAATCGCACTTGGCCGGTATTTATTTATAATATTTATTTATTTATCAATCACCTTACCTGAAAGAACACATTTTCTCCTCTCCAGATCAGCACGGAAACGAAAATACGAGATGTTTTCCTGGTAGGCGGGCGCGGCGTCCCGTTGCCAGGCGACAGTGGGCGGGCGGATCGATCCTTCATTACGTAGTAGCTATAATTTAATCTATGTCTTTGGGAGATGTGGTCTTCATGTCTTTACCCAGTGACTGATATGTAATCTGTGGTCCCGGAACCTCTTCACGTGCCGGACGTCTGTCTTGTGAGATTGTGTTCGAATGAAAAGCTATTTGTTTGAATCAGTGCATTTTGGATAAAATAAAAGAATAGATAAAAGTAAGTTCAAGTTAGCTGAGCCAGTGTTAAGAGTGAGGCCTTAGTGTCATAGTTCACAGGCCGCCCGAGGGCTCTTACATGGCTAAGCAGTACCTTACTACTTGTTCTAGAATATGTTACATACAGGGTGGTAAGTTGTTTTTTCTAAGACAAGGAAATCACTCGCCTATATTTTGAACTACAACCAAGCGTGGGCGCTGTAGTGCTTTCATAATTTTCACACTAGGTGTTATAATATAACTGTTAGATTTATGTGTAGGTATGTATTTCCCCTCGATTTTCGAGACAAACCCGGTCCTTTATACGGCCATATCAATGGGGCCAAAGACACTGAGAGAGCTTTTTGTGTTAAAAATACATTAAACTATGTGTATTGGGATGATGTTGGTAAATGGAAAATTGATGCTACGGGGTTATAAATAAACTGAGATATTGAGGTGAACAACTTGTAAATAGGATAATATATTATCTGTAGGCAGAGAAACGGCATCTGCCTTATCCTGTCTCATCTCAAAATTTAGGAGGTATTATTTTTATAGAATGTACGGTTATATATCAGATTTTCACTATTGCACTCCCCGACTTTTACCTCCTGTAGAAATCCTCGCCATCCTAAGGTTGTTTGAAAGAGATTGCTCTTATCGATAAGGCTGCCGATTGTTGCACTAGTTTTTAAGGTGTTTTGTCTTGTGTACGTAATTTGTGGTATGAACAATAAAAAGTTCTATCTATATCTAAATCTATCTATTTATCTAGATCTTTAAGTCTGCATTCACTGATACTGCCCTTCAATATGCAAATTTCTGCTTGGCGATTGAAGACCTGACAAAGGTATGGCCATGTTAGGTGCTTAGAACCTACTTACATTGTAATTTGATAGTACATCATTTTGCAGCGGAGGCCACAGAAGTATTTCATGGACGAACGTAAAAATCTGGGCCGAACCATAGCTGAGGCCAGCTTGAGTCAAAAAATGCTCATATAGAGGCCTAAAGTTCCGTTTTTGTAGAAACGTGTTCAAAAAACGTATTAAGTGCCCATAAAATTTGAGGGTCGCCCTCGATTTCCCTGGGATCCCATCATGGCAGATCTTGAGTTGATGACAACGGGAGCAAATTGAAAGTACCTACATGCTACCATTTTTTTTATCGGTCTACAGTTGGCTGAGGAATCTGTGAACATACATTTTAAAAAATACAGTGGAACATAGTCCTCCTTTTTTAGAGGCGGTTTAAAAAAGTATTATCCATGTACTTGGTTTTTGATCAAGTTTTGCAGAGGGGTTCGAAATTAATAATCACTTGTTACAATCGTCTTTTCCTATCTGGGATCTCATAATGTCGCTGTCAAAAAGAAATTGCGTTTCCTTCCTAAGAGAGTGTTTGGGACAGGTTCCATCATCCCGTCCCATCCTCTCACTCTTCATGCTTATTGCAACGGAGTAAGGTTGAAAATTGATGGGTATATAAGTAGAGAATGTAGTTATTAGTGCACAAAGGTTGTCGGAAACATCCATCGAGGGGTGCGAATTATGCCCTGCCACCAACATGCGGCACTGTGGCTTCCTGTATGATTATACCTGTGGGACTAATTTTTAAGCAGTGTTAAGTACCTAGGTCCTATGTTGTTATCTACCTACATACCTATCATATTATGGTTTTTAACTAACAAAAAAAAATTAGATTGTATAGTCAACGCGTTTTTTAATGGATGTTTTTAACCACCGACGTAAAAAGAGAGGCGCTATAAGTTTAACTCGTGTATCTGTGCGTCTGTTAGTAGCATCGTATCTACCAAACGGCTTAATTAATTTTAAATTAAAACGTGACTTGATCGAGTTTTCTTAGCTATGATGGCCGTTTGGATTATCGGGGGATTAAAAATATTTAAATTTAAAACACTGTTTTAAACTATCATGGTTTTTCACTACAGTTAGTTTTCAACTCGCTAGTGCGTAGAATCGGTTGCCATAAAAATAAAAGTGCACGGTCAAAATGTGTTCAAAATACTATACACAGTGATACAGTGAGAGTGTTTTGTCGGGACTTAGGTTTGAGTTCGAGTTCCAGTGATAACTGTAACAAAAGACTGAAAAAGAGGGTAGATCGTTTTGTCTGCACCTAATTTTGAACTGTTCAATCAACCACCCGCATCTTCAGTCTTTCCGTGAACATGGTGCATGTAACTCTAGGAGTAATAGTGTTCCGTGATGTAATTGCGCCGAAATATCGGGAATTCCTTCCACAACCTCACCACGGTAAATATCCCGTAAATAATCATATAACTGTATTTAAATTTATATGAATTATGATTATCGTCATTATCAGCCTATAATTTTCCCACGGCTGGGATTCAGGCCTTCTCTCAGAGAGAGCATGGGCCATACTCCACCACGCTCGCACAATGCATTTCACCGTTTTTGAGCGATGGCATCGAAACTGATGCATATAATTTATTAGGTACTAAATAAGTCATTGGTGCAGCGCCGAGGATCGAACCGGGTGCCGTCAAATTGTAAAGCGCACATACTACTACTCGGCCACCACCACCTCAGGAATCCATTTATACTCAGAACGAAAAAAAACTCTAATGTTTAATGAACTGTCTTTCGAGTGATGGCGTTCAAAAACATTAAAAATTGATGATGACCAATTTTATAAACAAACAAAACTTTTAATTATATTTTGGGAACAAATTATATCTTCCCGTCACAGCAATTAATATTAATAGTTTCGTCCTCAGAGGACCATCGGCCATCTAGAATGACGATCCATCCAACCAAATATATGGTCCATAAAACCACGATTACGTTTTATAAACACTACATAACTACTTCATGATTGTATTATTTATTTTAAGTAATATATTATCTTGTGGTGGAGATTTCGATTTTTTCTAAACTGTGCTTTCAAATATTTAAAATTCTCTGGCGCAGTACCTACACTCCATTAATTTATAGTATTCCGTCAAGATGGGTTGGTGTGGAAGAGGTTCTTTCTGAATTACATTTAAAAATAATGATTTTGTGAAGTAGGCAAGTAACAGCGCTTTATAAATCATCACATAAAATATCCTGATAAAGATGATTTTTATAAGCAGATTTTTTTAAAGTTGAACGTTGGAATATACCTAACTCACCAACGTTCTTCGTCTAAGTTACCTACAAGTAGTACAATATAAAGTCAAAGATAATGGGCGGTTTTCTGACAGCTGAAGAAATATAGTTCTGCAACCATCTATAGATGGCTCTGACGAAACATGATTCAAATGTTTTCAAGGTCTCTGTTTTCACAAAAACCTATACAATACAAGGAAGAGGATACATTTAATAACACCGCTAGGCAAGGCACACTTATGTACCTACTAATTTGTGTTTTGTTATGTAAAAACAAGTACATTGTTAGCAAACAATAACCACAAAACCTATTTAAAATAACACAAATCAAGCATGACAGACAGTGTCAGACAGAAAGATAGATATTGTCTGTCTATGAGAATAAACAAGTTTTTTATATTGACCTTTCTTCGTCTGTAGTTTTGAAAAATCTTCAGATTCAAGTTTCAGCAACGCCATCTATAGCATTTTTATAAACTATATTTTGTTATGGCCTTTCGGAAAACCCCCATTATAAATAGTTATCGCTACACAGAGTACCTTTATCGAGTCTGTGTTCCTACATGTCAACGATGGAAATCTGTCACTGACTTAGGTCATTTTTTAATACGTAGGTGTAGGCGTAAGTAGGTAGGTACTTACCACAACCTTAAAAACATTCTTATGTCGATCTTAAATTATGCTGTCTCGCTCTCTCCTCTCAGCTAATGAGAGGGCAAAGACAATTATAAATTCTTGTTTTTTCATTTTTTGTGGTCATAATAATTATTACAACCAAAATATGTCTAAAATATTTTGAAATATTAACTTCCCAAAATGACTAAATCAAATTTTTCAAAAGTAAACAGTTATTTTATATTTGAATCGCTAAATTAACATGTCATATGAAGCCAAAAAAATTCAGGAGACACTAAAAATAGGTTTGGACTTTTTCCGTTTCTACCTAGATGCAGTGCCGGATTTATATTTTTTACGAGTGTAGGCCAGTTTATTTCCGCCGCCCCATGTAACTTTCTAAAATAGTACATTTGAGCTTCCTCTAAAATCTGCCGCCCCTAGGACGCTGCCGCCCCTAGGCCCCGGCTTTTATGGCCTATTGACAAAACCAGGACTGCCTAGATGATAGCTTCCTTATAAATTAAACGAATGTACCTACTTACTAACATATTCCGTTTCTTAACTGGGGCCTTACGGCTACCTGTTATAAGCGATTCAGTTTAAGTGATAGCAAAAAGTTGCGTTCGCGTGATTTTGCAAACTGCGCGTATTCGAGCCCGCAGCACCTGCGGTTAGAGTTAGCCGTAATGGTTATGGGTGCTTCGTTGGATTTGCCATAAAAATCGAATTCCATTAAAATTGCCATATGTGAAAAAACCTGACTTGTTAATTAATTAACCGATTCATTTAAAAAAAACTTCAACTGTGCAAGTGAGATAGCAGCGCGGGCCATATTTTGGGCCCTAAAGTTAACCTTCACGTAATTTTCCGCAATCAACTAAATTGCGGTAGGTATACGGGCCCGGTTATGATTTTGACCGTAATTATAAAAAAAATATGACTATAATATTTGACCGAGCTGATTTGCTGACAGATCTGCTGGCAAAGCCGAAACCCGAAACAATCTGCTAGCAGAAGCGGTCAGGTACACAACCTTACATTGAATTTTGTCTTGCTCTCTCATTTGAGCTTTGTCTCGCTCACTCGGCTAATGAGAGAGCAAGACAAAATTCAATGTAAGGTAATTATAAAAATGTTTTTGAGATTATTGTAACCCAACAGTTGTGATAGGTCGCTGACCTTACGTTGCGTCATTGTAGCTGTCATTTGCGCGCGGGCTCGCGTATGTAAGTACATATATGACTAAATTTGACTAGGTATCTAAGTATGTCACGCACAAAACTTTAATTACCTACGATAAAATTTGGTTTATCAGTAAACATTATACATTTTTCGTAACACAGTTTTTCGTATCATGGAAAAAGTCAAAGTAGAATCATTTATTGCACATACTGCTAAATAGTTGAAACTTATTTTAACATAATTACCCAATCAGGGTATGGTAATTTTGTAAGGAGGGGGGGGGGGGGGGGGGGGGGGGCGATCTATTTTTATAATGTTTAATCAGTTTAGATTTTTTTACTGAATAATAGCACTTTTTAATAAATAAGTAAGTACGAGTAGGTACATACATATTTTTTGCAAGTCTGCGTTATCATTATTTAAATGTTATACCTACTTACAAAATTTAACGGTTCTAGCTGAGTAGTTACTAACAGGTAGCAAAAATTGTAGATGGCGCCACCAACGCTTAAATTGGCAAATACCTTTCAAGAAAGGCAATAAGGGCGTTTACTGTGATTGCGCAGGTTCAAACTCTGCCGGTCGTATTTTTTTGAATTGTCATGAACATTTAAATAGTAAATCCTTAATGTAGAACACTGCTACATAAATATTATTAAATTATCATATCCTCGTTTTTTTTTGTCATTAGTACGGCTTAAAACCAATTACATTAATTACACATTATTAAGGCTAAATAAAGGATACAATTAATTAAAATTAAATTAAAAATTAACTAATACAAACAATCAATTAAATGTCAAAAAAATTATATACATATATAAAAAGTAAATAAATAATAATATTGTCATAGGTTGAAATTCAAAAAGTCAAATTTGATAGTGTCATTCATGCATTCATCTCACAAAACTTCAAACATTCAGACAATATCACCTTCCATTCATCGGTAAACACATCACAGTTCGGGTTGGCGTTCTGAAGGGCATTGAGTGCGCTGAGGGTACGTGGAATGGAGGATCTCGCGCGAGCAACGGTTCGATTAACTGAGGTTGCAAACAGCTTGTGATGTCTACATCGGTTGTAGTTATCGGGAACATACAGACGACATAGTACTGTACTTAGATCAGGATTGCCTCGCAAGATCTTGAACATTGTCACTAGCTGGTCGTATGATCTTCTAACCTCTAATGAGTTATACCCCAGGCTCCCTAAAAGAAAATTGGTCGGGTACTTAAATGGATAATATCCATATATGCGCTTATATAAGTACCTAAGGAAAGCTTTCTGGACCTTTTCTAGAAGAAGCGTATATGTGCTTTCATGCGGGTGCCACACACATGCACTGGCTTCTAACTTAGTGCGGACAAGGGTACTGTAAATTAGCTTAATAACTCCAATACTTTGAAAGTCACGAGAGTTGCGAAGAACAAAACCTAATCGTCGGAAGGACTCCTTAGCCAATGCCGTAAAATGGTCATGGAAGGTAAGCCTTTGGTCAAATGCGACGCCCAAGTCTTTAATGGTGGTAGATTTGGAGATTAGCTCACAACCAAGTCTATAAGAAAATTCAATTGGACGTCGCCTTCGGCCAAAAGTCATAGCAGAACATTTCGAGACGTTAAACTCCATCTTATTTTTTACACTCCATTGGTATACCGCGTCGATATCCCGCTGTAGAAGCAAACAGTCTCCCGGTGTCTTGATCTCCATATATAACTTCAAGTCATCAGCGTACAGAAGGCATTTTGCGTGTTTGATAACTGTCGGAAGATCGTTGATCATTGATAATGAACAGAAGTGGACCCAAAATTGATCCTTGACTCACCCCGGAAGGCGTAAGATAGGGTAGAAAATCGTACAAACCGAGTCGCACAAACTGCTGGCAATCACGAAGATAGTCAGCGATGAAACAGAGCAAACCAGGTGAGAAACCCAAAGCACTTAGCTTTTCCAGCAGTATGTTGTTATCGACCCTATCAAAGGCCTTCCGGAAATCAAAGTAAAGAACGTCCACTTGTTCCCCACGATCAAGACTAGAAGAAATGAAGTCGGATAGTCGAAGAAGATGAATATGTACGGCGCTCGTCGACTTTGTGTACATATTGTGTTCTTTTTTAACATTGTGCATATTTTCGTAGTCAATGATTTCGTAAAAATTCGTAAAACATAGCTTCGAGCGAATAAAAAAATACTTGTCCAAAAACGCCACAAGTTTAATTATTTTTGTGAAAAAATAAATAAACAGTCGACTAATATTGATTAGTAAAAAAAGTTGAAAATAGGTTAATACTAAAAATTCCAATGATGATGCATATTAAAAATCTAAGTGGCTGAGCTGACAGCAATTACTGAGTGCCCCACTCAGTATACGAGTACGTAGCTAATTCCAGTCGGCCACTTTAAATAAAATATCTGGGACATTATTGCACACACTGTCATCTGACCCCAAACTAAGCAAAGCTTGTAATATGGCTGCCAGAGACTGATATATTTACATATATATTTTTAAATACATATTTAAATATATATTAACACCCAGATGTAGAACAAACACCAATGTTCATCGCATGAATGTTTGTCCTAGGTGAGAATCGAACCCACGCCCCCAAGCGCAGAAGGCAAGTTCACTAACAACTAAGCTAACGCGTGTGATAGATTTTAACTGTAATATCAAATGAGTATTAAATATAAATATCCGAATTCTGTCAGTTAAGTTACTTCTATTACGATAGGTACAATGCAGCATTTTGGAAATTAAATATATAATCAAAATGTTGAATATTATGTGAGTCATTTCCAATATTTGTATTCGTCCACTTAGTATTTCAGTATGTCATATTTAGTATTGTTGACACCTTTAATTTGAATTCATATTCGCTCGTTTAAATACTACCCGTAAAATATTTAATCCTTCTCCACTCTAAGCGAGCTTCCCGGAGGATCGCGAGGCTGCGCGCAGGACAGGCGCGATCGGGACGCGCCCGCACTAAATTTAAATATTTTAATCCTTAATTTAAATTTTTGACATTTTTATTTTATGTTGGTATTCGTGTAGTTTCATTTTTAATGTTATTTGTCATATTCAGGAGACGGGAACTCATGACTGGCGCCTCGATCTTGGAAAATTATCGTCAATAATGCTAATAAAAGATGTTTAGGGATAACAGAGGTATTTTTCTGGAGTGAAGATAACTTCTATTGTAGTAATGTAACGGCTTGATGGGCGATATAAAACTGGTTTTTATTCAAATAAGTAGATAAGTAATTACAGTACCCTAGTAGTAATAAGTGTGAGTGTGTGTATTGGTATTATAGATAGGTAAGTTGGTTGAATTAGAGGTGATAACAATTTGAAAGAGGCTATCGCTGTAATACAATGGAGTTGGCAACTGTCAGTGGTGCTAGCATTAGCTTGTCCACCTATAGAGACTTGTACACTTATATTATTGCCAATGGTTACCTGGAAGAGAGCTTTTAGCGATAAGGCCGCCACTTGTGGCACTAGCTCGTAAGTGTTTTCTATCTGTATGTAATTTTTATTTCTGGTGTACACAATAAAGAGTTTCTATCTACCTATTTATTATTTCGAATAAGTGTAACCAAGAACGATCATATTGAATCCTTGGTGTAACTAATGTTAGGATTTTGTTCCATATGTCAATAAATAATTCTGATTCAAGTCCCACGGCAAACAGTGGATCTAAATTTCCATGTTGTAGTTGTCAGGTGTTTTTACTGTGTTAGAAAGCTAGAGGGATTTTTATCAATTTGTCATCGTTAAAGAGTCGTGTACGATGTCTCAAGTTGTTAGAAATGCTGCTCGAGATATGATACTGATAGTGATTGATAAGCGATAACACCTCCGCGTCTGGGACACTTCTTTCTTGAAAAGTCCTCTACCTATAATAATAATAATCATTTATTTCCAAGTAACATAGACTCATACAAAACACCATATAATAATAGAAAAGAAAATAATAATAGTAGCTGAACACATTACATTAGTAATAGTAATTACCAATTGAAATTTAAAATAATCAAACTAAAAATGTTAACATTATACAATAAATTAAATTATGTCAAAGTAATAGTCATGTCATGGGACCCGGGTATGTCCTAAAACTGCGACCAGAACCACCGGAGGATGGGCAGCAGCGTCCTAATAGTACACGGTGAACGTACTGCGATCCCCAAGCCGCCTGCCAAGCGTGGGGATTATGGCAACACCCCTCTATGAGGGAGGCCTTGTCCAACAGTGGACGTTAATTGGCTGATGATGTGACGTGTGTGTGTGAATAGTCATGCATATCAGTACGTACCCTTACATTAATTAATTAGGTCATACCTGTGTGCAGTGTGCAATGTGTAGACTGCAACAATGATTTATGTAAGGGCAATCTAGCATACCTGCTATCGCTGCCAGCATGCTGTTGTAGCTCCCCCGCACACGGCGCACCAGTGACGTCGCTCGCTTGCGCATTGTGGTGTAGAAGCAATCCACGCGTACCTATGTTAGGGAAATTTTGTTATATAATAAGACATTTCATATTTGTCTCTACGATATTTGACATTTTCTAAATAAATTAAAAATGCCTTTAAGACAGTCAAGCTATACTAGCGCCATCTATAAAAAGTTTTATATCGGAGGTTGGCAACTATCAAAGTGACACTAGGATAGCTTGTATTGTACCTATATACTTACAGATCTTCTGTGTATATACCTAATCGGAACTTTTTCATTATGTACCATTCTCCAAATAGGTACAAGAAAAAAGGTAAAAGGTTTATGCTTAGGTTTAACGGGACCTAGGTAGCGTTTTTAAATACCTAAATATCTCTAAAAGAATGCTATCAGACAACTCCATTCCAGTAGAAATATATTGTAATAATCTTTATTGTTGTTCGATGAATAGTTCTCTGACGTGACTACAACTTCACTAATAAAGTTAGCAAACAAGTATGTTTAAGCATATGATATGATATTTCGGCCCGGTTTCGCAAGACGAGGTGGCCGAGTGGTTAAGGCGTTGGACTGCTAATCCAATGTGCTCTGCACGCGTGGGTTCGAATCCCATCCTCGTCGTATCTTTTTGGAGGTCAAACGATGTTTTTTATTATATTGATGACTTATTACAGTTATGAAACATACTTGTTTAATTTGTTTTTATACTTACCTTATTAAAGTTATTTTCGAACAATATTGTAAATAGTATTTTTTTAAGATAGGTTAAATACCTACGGATTTAGCTTTAGTTGTTTTTGTTAAGCCTGTCTCGTCCCACTGCTGGGCAGATGCCTCCGCCTCTTTTCCTTCCACGCATCTCTATCCGTCCAAAGCCAAGTTTTAAATATTATTGTTTAGAAAATATTTTTATCAGAAAATTTAAAAAGTCCAAAATACTAAATATTATGTGCGTATTGCGTCCACTATTTGTCAAGGTGCTCTCTGAGTTCAGTGTTGATACAAGGCGTTTCTGTAACTATTATACCTATTTACTTGCCACGTTAAAAGCATATCCACACGACTGACCCAATAAATATAAGCCGTAATAAGGATATACTCATTAGGTACAACCTACTTATGAAACCTACGAACCTACTTACCTACAGACCTACTTATGAAATGGCAAAGTCAGAAAAACAAATACTCCAATTAAATTACATTTGAATTTGGAATTCCAAATAGAACGCAACAAATTTGAATTCAAACTAACCTAGAACAAAAGCGGCAATTTCGTAATCACCTAATATCCTAACTTCAACACAAGTCATATTTTAATGCAACTTTGTATTGTAACCCACAAGCTCATGAATACAGTGTGGTCGTCAATGAGTGCAAATAATTAGATGTGGCATCTACAGCCGTAGCACGCGGCAGACCACAGAACAAGAGTTAGTTAGTATACGAGAGTATATCCCCGGTTTTTCCGCCACGTGGCGTCACAATACACATTGTTATCCATGTTATTTATGAATATTGTTTCTCGCCTAGAAGATCGAGGCCACGTGTTACACCCGCGGTAACGTATTAAACTTTTCAAGGGGTAGGCACAACTACCAATGTGCCACTACAAAAATAAGAAAATATATCATAATATTATATGGAGTGGTGTAGTTTTTTTTTTTAATAATGGGATAATGGGAGTGTAACTTAATTAGTCTCTAATCCAATTTTTGTCTTTGTTCCTCATGGGAGGATTGACGTCGAGACATGGAACTGAAGATTTTGCAAAACCACAAACGAAGCAAGGTCAATAAAAAAACTTGCTTATTCTCATAGACATACAATATCTATCTGTCTGACACAATCTGTCATGCTTGTTTTTGTGTCAGCCCAAAGTGAATATCCACGTAATGTTTGAGAAAACTATTTACAAGCCTGGTGACAACTGAGCATTAATGGACTCACGTATGTTGACCTCAGCTACGCTTCAGCTCGTATTTTCCATAATTCGTCCATTGCCTCTGTAGCAGGCGCTGTAGTTTGTAAAAACCTTGAAAGAATTGATGACCCCGGCTGTCAAAACCATCTCCAAATGGATCAACAAGATCGAGAAATAAATTATTTTTAACAACAAAAACCGACTTCAAAACCACAAATAGGCACTCAAAAGCGATAAATAAATTAATATAATTATTATAGGCACTACTCACTCATCTATTTGATGTCGGTGCCAGCCAGCAAGTGTCCACGTTTCAGCACCGTAAGTCTTGACAGGTTTCTACCTGTCATGACTTACGGTTTACGGTTACGCACTGGTTATAGACTTTCGTCTTAAGACTTTGCGGGAACGGGCTAGAACAGGCTATTCCAATTACAAAATTATGTGTCTGTACTATTCACAGTTGAGGAGCTCCCTCGCCGGAAGTCAACCCTGGGTGCGGCAGCCATGTCATGATGGAGTTTAAAATAGACAATTTCATAGTTAAATCGATTTAAAAAAAATTGTCTTTGCTGTTCGCCATTTAGGAGTTCCACTATCCACCTCCTGGCTCCATCATCAGATCAGCTCAATAGTACCAGATTATTGCATTGTTACTAAACTTATATAGTGTGCAAAATTTCAGCTCAATCGGAAACCGGGAAGTAGGTCAAGCATTGTATGCTAGTTAGTTTTTCCTCGATTTCCTTGAGATTCCATCATCAGATCCTGACCTTATATATTTTTTTAAATCGGTTCACAATTCACGAAAATATCGATGATCATACAAAAAAAATACATACAGTCGAACATAGTAGGTACCTCCTCCTTTTTGAAAGTCGGTAAAAACTGAGGAAACGGTGGAAGGATTGTTTCGAGAGAGATCTGCGAAGTATAGCGTCTTGTCAAAGACCAGAGAGAGCGAAATGGAAGAAAACCATTCAGAAGGCCATGCAAGACCGACAAATTGTTGTAGCACCGAAGTAAATAAAAAAAAAAAAAAATATGGGACGAACATGATTGCCATGTTTAACACCAGTCGGGCGATATTCCCTTAAATTTCATCAAACGCCGTTTCTTTGTATGGTCGCAAGCGCCGATAAACTTTCTCCGAATGGTTGTATTGTCGAATATTCATGTGGTCAACTGGTTGTTTCTTCGAATGGTCACATAAAATCGAAAGGATGGTCTGCATGATCTATATCCCTCCTGCCCATTTTTCTGTCGGACTGCCAGAGTGGGCACGAAAAATCCACACCGTTTCATGGTTGATATTCCGAAAATCCGTACGAAGCGCTTTGATTCCACTTTTATTGTGCAAACTGCTAGTCCGTGGAATGCACTGCCTGAATGGGTGCTCGCAGATAGTTATAATATGGGTGTTTTCAAATCATGAGTGAATCGGTTTCGTCTAGGCAAGCGTGCTCCATCGTAGACCGCATCATCGCTTACCTAACATTAGGCGAGCTGGAGGTCAAATCCAAGTCTATAAATGAAAAAAATATACACGTAATGATGACAAATTTAATTTTATTGATACAGGGTTACGCATATCGTTTGTACTAAGCCGAAAGGAGAGCATTTGTACCTACTAATCATTATGAACAACTTTTATTATGGGACCAACCCTGAAATTGCGAAAAAAATATCTGCTGTTCCATGGAAAAATGTCATTGACACTCTACAATATGAACAGATGATTTTTTTAACGAGATTTCAGGGTTGTTCCCATTGTAAAAGTTGTTCTTAATGATGAGTACAATGGCCTCCTTTCGGCTTAATACAGTCTGTATGTGTAACCCTGTATTATACGGTAGACGGATATTTCAACAGATAATAGCCGTAACAGACGTATCGAACTTGGCTGACGAACCGCCGTCTGACCAACGGAAGAGAAAGAGTGAGAATATAATTTCCGTTTCTTTTTCTCTCGTTGGGTGACGTGGTTGACTTCAGCCAAGTTGACGTGTCTGTTACGGCTCTAAGACTTAAGACTAAATGACAGACACAAATATCGTGACGAAAGGACAGGGTGACAGGAATGCAGTAGGTGAGAATGACACAGGACCGGAACAAAATGCCGGAGAAAAAAGAAGAATCCGCTAGTAGATACCTACTCGTCGTTCTCCTGAATGCATTGCGCTATTTTTGGGGAAAAAACGATCATCATTATTATTCTTAGAGCTCTCGAAAACGAATCAAGATCGTCAATAAATTATGAAATACTTTCTCAAAGCCGTCTATTGGTATCGGAAGCTAGGGCGGGCGGAGGGCTCGCTTCCGTATCCGGATGCCAGCGTCGCCAGTAACTCATCATAGCCGCCCAGCGGGAGGGCACCCCTCTCAGCTCTCTTACAAAAAACACAGAGGTTTGTGCGAATTGTACCCATACTGTTGCCTGCCCCTTCTGAAGGGAGAGAAAAATTATTGACAGCGGTTTAAAATTTATGGCTGTCTTGGTAAAAAAAAACTAATTACTAATATTAATTTATAATCCTAAGTAGTTAGCCTACTATAAAGGGTTATTTTAATTTACCAAAAATCTAGTGCAGGCAGCTTTCCTACATCATACGTATACAACCACAAAACTTAAAAAAAAAACAGCCAAGGGCGAGTCAGGCTCGGGCACTGAGAGTTCCGAACAAAATTAATAAATTTGTCGTAGACATACCCTCGAAAAACATTACCCTTCAGCTGTCGACAGAAACGATTGAAATATTGAAGGAAAACTGACTCCCGGATTTTTTCCTTCTTATTCTTATTCGAGATGGGGGCGATAAGTCCTGCACTGACGTCCCGCTTGGGGTGTATTGTGCATTTCCCCCTACCAGAACCTACCCGAGCCAACCCAACTCCTTGAAATATCGGAGTGAGGCTCTGGGGCGCTGGCACAGTTGCCCCAGTGGCTTAGATGGAATTTTGCATAATGATGATGAAAAGCAGTCTAGCTGGTGATGTGGTGACGTGGATGATGAAGGTAGCGAAGCCTCACGCAACCCGGTAGCGATTCTAGTTTCCTCTGTGGCTTCACAATGCCACAGCACATGCTCTACAGTTTCTTTCTCCTTCATGCAGTCACGACACAGTGGACTGTCCGTGGATCCCAGTTTATACAAGTGGCTATTCAAGTTGCAATGACCGGTTATGAGGCCTACAATCAGGCGAAGGTCCTGTCGTTGCAACTTCAATAGATTGTTCGTGAATCTGAACTTCCTGTCAAGAATTGGGAAAGCGTTTCCTTCACATGTGCTGTAAGACATTGCTTCTTGCCAAATTTCATTATTCTAAGTTATCTAGGTCAACGGGAAATATACCCTATATAACTATGTGACATAATTGGCCGTATCATTTGATTTCGTTGACGAACCTTGATTTTTACATTACCAACGGACTTTGTACCTTAGTATTTGATATTAATTTCAACTTGATTCCTGTACACATTTCTGAGATACAGGATCTTGCTTGACATATAGACAGACGGACAGATGAACAACAAAGTAAACGATAAGGGTAATTCGATTCTTTTTCTTTTGAGGCACGGGAACCCTAAAAACACCAGAAATATTTAAAGTGTGTAAAAAGAAAGAAAGAAAGAAAGAAAGAAAGAAAGAAAGAAAGAAAGAAAGAAAGAAAGAAAGAAAATCAATTTATTCGACATTAAATAAATAAAAAACACGTTATATGTATCTAATGAACATAAGTTATTGTAGAATGGGTGTGTATGATTTTTTTGCCATACAATATTATTAGTGATCATAAAAATTATCACATAAGCTTCATTTGGGCGTGTTCCCCGTGTTCCTTCTCATTTCAAACAGCTTAGTTTTTGCCATTTAGAGCAATAATTAAAATATTTTTGTCTCTGTATGGAAGAAAGAAAAAGATGAACTATTAAAAGTTATGGAACACAAGATAAAGGAAGCGGCTTCCAAGAGGTTCTGAACCGACTACAAAAAGTTTTCTCAATTTGACTGTTTTTTATGTATATTTATGATAGATAGATAGATAGAAAACTCTTTATTGTTCACACCAAAAATTATAAACGTACATAAAAAACTAGTGAAACAATTGGCGGCCTTATCGCTATAAGCGATCTCTTCCAGGCAACCTTCCTTTTACCTTTTATGTTACTTGATATATTCGCCAATTGTAAACCGATTTTTAAAATCGAATCATTTATATATATTTTTTATTGGTGGTCCCATATACATTTGAAGCAAATATTTCACCTCTGAGAGGAGGAAGGAAAATTAGGGAACATTCTGTAAAGTAGTTTTTTTTTTTTTGTAAAATTGTATTTGTTAGTACGTCTCTATGAAAAACATAGATCGTTGCAAATGCCCACTGCCACTTGCGAAATGTTCTTATCAGCTTGAATAATCTTATAAGAATTGCGTATCTTTTAAACTGTATTATTAAAAGAATACGACAGTTAACATTAAGTACCTACATAACATGATTAATAGGTTCGTATAGACGTTTAGTCGTATATCGTAATTAAATTTAGTGTCTCGTGTATGTATATTTAATTGTCCGAACCGAAAATAAATTACTTAATTACGTATTATAGTGCAAGCGTATTCTGCAAACATTAATAAATGTATATAGACAAAAAAATAATTGTATGTAAGTATTCCAATTATCTGAAGACCTTTAATCAAGGCATGCTGGTAGAAAACAGCCTCTACCAGTTAGATGATAAGCCTCTTACCTTAACAACTTTCTACCTAAACGATTATGCAAATCTATTGTCACCAAATGTGTTTCTATATTGAGTTTTCGTGTCTGAGAGCGCAATAGGCGGTCGTCAGAACATTTGTCCGATAACCGAACAATGCCAGCATGTTGCATGCTTCCGCCAACCGTTCATTTGAATTCAGAACACGGATTGAGATGTTTTGTTTTTAAATTACAAATTGAGGTTATATCCATCTGAGGGTAACAAAAGAGCGCGGTAAAGTTTTCATTTACTTTTTGTAGAGTGTATCCGGTATACGGGTTAAAAAGAGGATATTATGCTGATCGATATATCGATAGATAGAGAAAAACCAAATTATCTTCAAGAAAATCCAATACATTTTTAATGTTGATTCAAGCTCCCAAGACTCCACTTAAACTACTGAGTTATCTAACAAAAAATTAATAAGGTGCTTAATTATAAATAATTGTATTGCCTAACCCTAATAGGTAGTTCCATTCGGGGGTAGTTTTTATCTCCCGTCAATAACAATACGACGGATTTAAAATACGTTTTAATAATTTACTGATTCTAATAAATAAAGATTTTAGTCCATAAAGACGGCTGGAGAATGTAGAAAAACGACCGCCGGAGTCGCATGTATTAGAATCCAAACTCTATTGTATTTATAATAAATTCTTTTTTGCACCTTGCATGCATTTGCAAGAACGATTTTGAGTGTAGTTATTAGTAATGTTTATTTTTACCCTACTACGGCAAATGGAGGGTTATAAGTTTGAGTCTATGTAATTATATATGTACTAGCGAGCCATCCTGGCTTTGCACGGGTGTAAGTTTTATTATATATTATGTATATGAACTTTCCTTGTTTTTTTTCTTTCTAATATCTGATGGTGAAAACCGCAACAAAATCGTGTTGCGTGGTTTAGGAGGAGTTAGCGGATATGTAGACAGACAGACGCGGAAAGCGACTTTATTTTATACTATGTAGAGACTTTGTAGAGATGTGTTTTCTAGTTATATCATAGATAAATAAAATTGTCATTAAAGTCAAAGGAGGTTGCTGTCGCTACCAAGGAGGTTGCTTCAAGAAGGTATATAACGCGGGTGAAACCGCGGAGTGCAGCTAGTATTAATATAATTAAACTTACTACACGTCCACACCTACAAGTAACGTCGAAGTCCATTCGCGGTACTCGATACTTTGTAGTACCTAATCACATACGAGTACGTACCAATTCCCCTGCTAGATGAGGGATGCAGGGGCTGCTGTCAGGGGCGGAGCCAGGTGTCACTCGCAGCAGATCTTATCTCTTATTCAGTCGGGGACACGGCGCCGGGAGGCTTCCCTTCAATTATTATGTACTATACACGCTGACCCGTACGGCTTGATAGGATTTTATTCAGTTAAATTTTTTGGGTTATACAAATACTTACAGTATTTCCATTCATTTATTTGTTCTGACTGTTGCAATAACATTGTAAAAAGCACATTTTATTTTTATATTTCATTAAAGCACTAAAGACGGGTTACTTACATCTTACGCTCTCAAAACCCCAGCAAAAGTGATCAGAATTCTAGGTTTTTATTAAACTTTTACAATGTTAATAGTGTACCTGTTTCAATATAAATATCTGTGTTCCCTATGGACTCCAAATCGAGTGGACTGATTTTGACGGGACTTTCACTGGCAGATCGCTGATGTTATAATAATCCACTCGGGTGAAATGGGACACAGCTTAGTATCTTATAAACAAGTTTTTATACTGATTACAATAAAAAAATGCTTTTTTTGTGATACTGAGTGAGGAGACGAGCCAAGTCGCTCGCCTGATGGCTCTTCACGCTTGCCCATAACAGCACAACGTCACTCAGAATTTTTTACTTCAACAGTTCAAAACCCTGGATGGCAATGCACTGCGCTCGACATCCCGAGATATAAGATGTCAAATCACTGTGTGCCCTGTAATTTCGCAGGAAACATTGCCCTTCAATCCGGAACACAGTAGTGTTTGCACACTACTGCTTGGCGGTTGAATAACTGGCAAAGTTGTGGTACTTCCCCAGGCGGACCCCTGCAAAAGAGTCCTACCACTACAAAATAACTACTTAATTTAATTAGATGTATTTTTTTACTCTAATTAATATTATCTTAAAAGTCTTAAAGTACCTCTATTTACAAATTAAAATATACCTGTTTTAATTTGTAAATAGAGGTACTTTAAGACTTTTAACATAATATTAACGAGAGTAAAAAATACATCTAATTAAATTAAGTAGTTATTTTGTAGTGGCATGTTCTTGTGTAGAGTACAACCAAAATTTATTGTTTTAAATTTATTTTTCTTACAACCCCAGACTGGGAAATAAGACGAACGAATCATTATTCTGTGACTTTATTTTTAGGAATAAACCTTTTAAAGCCTGATGAGGCATAAGCATGTGAATGTGAAAGTGAGGCATAAGCATCTTACACCTTTTTGCAATCTATTTTATATCTTAATGTTAATTATATACCTTTATTTACATATAAGTATTATATAATATATCTCTGACGACTGAATTATATTATAAAAAAATATTATCAAAATCGGACAGCTCTGAAAAAGTTTAGCGCTGTCATACATAAAAAGTATATGCGTCGCCTAGACAGCCTCCTCCTTTTTATCGTTGGCTAAAGAGAGCAGTGAGATATGAATGCCGCAATCAATTGATGAAATGTAAAAGCAACATAATGCGCGGTAGAGCATCTACAAGTTCCGTGCGCAGGCGCATTAACTTAGCCAATTACCTGCTATGTTCTCCGTCGACGCTGACCGGCCATTCATCTGCTCGAGCAATATGTTAACATATTTTTTAATTTCTTCTTTAGACAGTTAAAGAGGCAATCGCTAGTGCATACTCGGGAGTGAGGATTTATAATAAGAAAACGCTCCTACCGCGCATGCGCCATAAGGATCTATAAATCTTGAAGTACTGCATCGGCCAATCCCTGTTGAGAAACGATAAATCATCCCCCAGGACAGTACAGTCGATCGAGCAGCTTTGTCTCGCTCCCACTCGCTCATCCCATACCCTATTGATCATTTATCATTTCTTTCTCTCGTTTCTTCTCAATGATAAATTCAATTCTCTTTTGGAATATTATTGTTCCTCGTTTTGTTATTGTGGTGTTTTATTGTGGGCATCGTCACGGAGCTCGGTTTTTTGATCGGAATCCGATCGAAATGATCGCGAGAATTGGATTTCCATTTTAGATTTGTTGTCTGGAGTGATCAATCTTTTGGCTTCGATTTTGAGAGGCTGAATATTGTTTACAACTTCGAAGCAAAGAAATGGCTCATTATTAGGTATTCCTTTTCAGGGTTCCATATCCCGACAAGAAACCCTTTATAAATTCATTCTGTCCGTCTGTCTGTATGTCTGTCTGACCGTCCGTCCAAATTTTTTAGAACAGAAGGTTCTAAAAAATTTAAAAAAAATCTACTTCTATAATTGTTAAAATAAGTGCATGAAACTTTGCACAATTACAGTTGTAATTATAGGTCTCAATATTAAAAGTATGAAAAAGGTATAATATTGCATTTTAGGGGTGACTCAGGTACATGTAAAATGGGAACGAAAAACTTTTTTCCCTGCTCCTCCTCGTGTACATGTCGTGTACGTGTTGGGGTAAACTTGAAAAGATCTTTAAAAGTGAAGGTCAGGATTTATACATAAATTCTATACTTTGCGAAATATGGCCTGCAAAAATGGCAAAGTTGGTCCTCCCTTGCATTTCTAAACTATAAGACATAGAAACTTGTAATTTACAATACGGATAG
This sequence comes from Agriopis leucophaearia, assembly GCA_949125355.1. NCBI lineage: Eukaryota > Metazoa > Arthropoda > Insecta > Lepidoptera > Geometridae > Agriopis > Agriopis leucophaearia. The sequence continues at coordinate 11,014,464 of OX421264.1, forward strand.
GTTATATTTAAAACCTTAATTCAAAATTATTTCGAACATTATCTGATTATGAATTTTTGAGTAACAGCGATAAAACTGTAATAAATTCAAGACGTTCTAGCTCAAAGGTCTTTGAACTTTTAGAAAAAAAAATCTTAACAATGTTTCCTCTAAGTCCGTTAAGTCCACAGAGCTTCGTTCGTTCGTATTTTTCTATAACCATCAATTTCTGAACTACGACTACATTTATATGGCTTTGGTTACGGAACCCGACCATATGCGTGTTTCGACACGCTCTTGGCTAGTTATTGATATATTTGATTGATTTCTTGGAGGATTTATTTCTAGGTAAGTCTTTGGGAAATAAATGTCCATAATACGAACGGCTTTCTATTAACATTAGTACTTACTAAGTATGTATATTTATGTGTGTAGGTACCGGAAAATATCATGAAACGTTATCTTGATTGCATATTAGTAGATGTTTATGTCTCTAAAGGGATACGAGGAGATTTCAACTGCGCAAGTCCCGTGACTGATTGTAGTGTGTCAAGCATGCATTGCATGCTTTTCCCCACTGAAGTGAGATTTTTTGTGCTTTTCCCCTTCTGCGCCACTTTTTGCTCAAGTCTTTTTCCGGTCACTAATCTATATCTATCCGTATTCTTACAAAAACTACTAAATATTAATTTACCAATTAATTATTGGGTTAATTTATTAATTGAAAAAGTACTTTTACTCGAGTAAAGGTACTTGTGGGTAGGTACAGTACTGATACTAGGATATTGCTTAAAAAACCTCGCTGCATCTTTTGCCAAATAAAAATATGGGATTATGGTATTGAAATATTTTTATTTTCTGCTATTTACAGGGCTGTAGAAAAGACAACAATTTTCATCTTAAAATAACTTAAAATATCAATCATGCTCTTACGTTCTCTCAGTCGTTTAGAAGTAATATTTAACAGGTAAGTAGGTACAATTTAGTTCTTTTCATCTATCTACAATGTCGGTTCATGAAAAAATAACGCTATTTTCATAATATAAATACATTTACTTAGAAATTGATAGCACAATAATTCAAGTAGCGACGTGTAGGTTTACATAGAATAAAATTAAACTTATATCTACTATCACTGGGCATTTCACTTATATACTATGCTAGATTAAACTTAGCTAACTTCTAAAAAATAATTACATTACAACCTAAATCGTAGCATAAACTTCGGTGCTTTGGCCATTTTAATGAGATTTCAGGTAAATCTTTGTGCTGAAATGCCAAGTAATTGATTTACAATCTTTTCACAATTTTAATTACATCAAAAGTAAGAATCTTCAACGCAGTAACTTAGGAAATTGTATTAAGAAATCTTACAATGGATTCGTTTGTATGCAGTTTTACTATAAGGCTGTAATAAATCATTGTCAACAATGAAGTTGACAAAATTCTCTCTAAAGGCCTTGACAAAACGCTAACGGACAATACTGTAGAAAAAAAAAACAAAATAAAGGAAAAGTTCCTGTTTACAGAAAATATACGACACGTTGTAAAGCATTCAACTAGTGGTTATTGTTTACAACTTGCGTTGTTTATACTCGTAGATATTTCGTTGGACTCTTTGTCAACAGATACATTGTCTTTATTCTCTCACAATTTACTTACAGTAGGGCTCTACAAATTTTCGGACGGTTATTACAGCTAACACTGGCTTTTTCGAAATGGTCGGACTGGTTATGGACTAATTAGAATATTAATAAGCGTAACACACTTAACATTAATCTGAAGCGCTTTAGCGAACTTTTCATTCCACGTGAACTTTGGTGTTACCATTTTAGTAAAGATCGTCGAAGCAAGTCATTAAACTTTAAATCATCAAATCTGAAGGCATTTGGCTACCTACGAAGTGTATCGCCAACTTTGTTATGTAAGCCATGTGCATTCTAAAACATCTGACGCTGGAGTTGGCTAATGCAAGTTAGATAATATGAACTAACATGGTTACAAAAGTTTCAAAACTACTTCAGTCGTCGAATGAAGAGTTTGCTAAGCGCGATGCGGTCAGTAAGCGGCGGCTGCACCCGAGTGGTGCATCAAATGGTGGTGATGGTAGGACTCCTGTGTCGGACACCACCAGTCAGGCACTCCGTGAGGCATGGCCGGCGTCGGCTGCTGGAACTGCGTCCAGTGTCCACCGAACCCAATCTTATTATCCATCATTCCATTACCGCCGATATTCGTCAAATGCGGCGGTTGATTATGATGAGGCGGCGCCGGCGGTCGATCGTAAGGTTTTTCATACGGTTTTTGGTCATGCGGGTTGAGGTATTTGTCGTTGAGGCTCTCTAGTTTGTCCGTTATGGACGGGTGGTGGTGTGGGTGATGCGGGTGGATGGGTGGAGGCGGCGGTGGGAGAGGTGCGGCCGGGCTCGCGGCGCCGGCTGTCACGCTGACGCTTCCCGCTGATGAGGTGTCGTCGCCTTCTCCGTCGCTGTCGTACCTCGGCGAGGCCTCGCCCGCGGCGCCGTGCACCTTCATATGCTTGCGGAGAGACGACGGGTGCGTGTACGACTTGTCACAGCCGTGCACGCGACAGTTGTAAGGCTTGTCCGACGTATGGACATGAGAGTGTTTCTTCCTGTCCGATGAGTTCGCGAACCGGCGATCGCAACCGGCGTACTCACACTTGAACGGCTTTTCACCTGAAAAAGGAAATACTTATTAGGAATTAAGCTACTGCCTAAGACGGAGGGTATTTTTTTCGGGCTTATCTTTTTTTTTAAATGTATATATCTTCCTATACCTAGCTCAAACGGCTTGACTGAGTTTGATGTGTGAGGTGTCGTTAGATTCATCTTCGTGCCCAGAGTGTCCATAGGCTACGATATGCAGATAGATGTTTTGTTTTTCTTTTAATAATTTACTTGTTAACATTGTTACAAAGGAACAGTCTTCAATAAAACTTAGGTGTTTTTACCCGTCTGCTTAATGGCTATACGAGTAGAAATCATAAATCTCCAAACCCCACTTTTTTTTTTATGATGAAATGGGCTAGCGTTTGACCACAACTCACCTGATGGTAAGCGACGATGCGGTCTAAGATGGGGCTCGCTTGCCCATGAGGTGCCTATTCACTCATCTTGTCTTGAAGAGACCCAGGTTGTGATTTATAGGGAACACCGAGGCAGGGAGCGCATTCCATTCCTGTGCAGTTCGAATTAAGTAGGAATTTTGAAAACGCTGCGTACGGACTTTACCAAAGTTCACGATGTAAGGATGAAATGACCGCCTCGATGATCTATGGCGGAAATTGGATGACGGGATCAACCTGAACAGCTCTTGTGCACATTATCCATGATGAAGGCGGTAGAAAATTGACAGACAAGCTACCCTGATACTTTCATAGTTCGATTCCAATAATGCATGCACGAATGATTATTCTATCTATTCAATATTGAACATAAACTCATCTCATTCTTGGAATGTCTATTCCCTGACAATAACCCTGATCAAGTTCAATGTAGGCAGAAGCTCTACATCTCCCGTTTCCAATCTTGGAATAAAAAGCCCAGTCTCGGTACGCGAATGTCCAATCACGCCATAAATAACCAGATTTGCTCGTTGTTTATAGTTTACGAGTATAAATAAATATTCACAACAATTGCACGGGATACTTAACACGGCTATAAATCATATTTATAAGACGACTTTGTCACATCGCCGTAACAAAGCGCAGGGCAACAATACTCGAGGGATATTCAACTCTAAATACTTGACAAATGATACATTTTCGTCCTGATTATTCAATGAGGATTGAGGATCTGTAACAAAAACCTAGTGCTTCTGATACGAGCTTGACGATTTAAGAGAACAATGATGTTTATTACCAAAGCTGGTGTTAGAGCTGCTTATTTATTTGGTTTACCAAACTATAATTTGAAAAAGAGTGTTTTAATAGATAGATCAACATAATTCTATTGATTACAGATTTCTTGTCGATAATTAAATAAGATAACTATCAATCTCTCGCGGCCATAGTACAAGCTTTGCTAAGTTTGGGATCAGATGACCGTGTGTGCAAAAAATGTCCCGAAATGTCCCGAATAAGCAGAAATTAGTTTTTTTAATCCCCGACCAATTCGAAATAATGTAAAAAAAAATAACGGCTGAACTGATTTTAATCAAAAATATCTAAGAACCACCGCGTTGAAACCTGATTTGAAAAAAAACGTATGCAAATAAGTTCGCATCTCCGTTTCGTCGTAGGTAAAAATAAAGTAGGCCGAGTATGGGTGATAGTATCTAATGTCTACACTGGATACCTATAAAATGATAGCTCTACACACATAGATACATATATATGTAGAAAGTATGACGCTATTTTTATTATAGAATATTTAAAAACGTTTATCCGATATAGTAGAATATTCAACCAATATTTTTTTGTCATATTCATAGCCACCCCAATTTTTTGCAACGCGATACATTTCTCGCATCATCGACAGCTACCCACCATGTATTGATAAATTCCTCACGAGTTCACCGAATCGTGTGTGATGGGAATAACATTCAATAAGAGGTATTACGAGTGGCACTACCTTTGGGTAGTGTGACCGCAGCTCGACAATGTGCCTTTCATAGCCGTGTTTACAAATAAACTTCTTCGGTTGTAATCTCGTATTGTGTTCGAAAGAAGATCTCGTTGAGGGCGCACAGATGCTAATCTCAAGTGTCTGTTAACGCACCGATAATAAAGCTTTTTACGTTAGGCGTGTACACCGCAAGTTTTGTTACTGTGTCGAGTACTCAATTCACGGCTTACTGTCAATACGTGATACTTCCTTTCTCATTCATTGCTTCATCATAAGCATGCTTATTATCCGCTATCATTCGTTTTTCTTTACAAACCTTGTGAGCATAGCAAGACAGTCGAAGGACTCCTCTTTTAAAACTTTATATATTGTCGTTAAAACTTGTAAAAAAGGTAAAAAAACTTTATCGTGATTGAACTTGGTGTGGTATAACAATAAAGATGTCTCGGTCTTAAAGATTCGTTTAAACTGAGATAAAAGATTCCAGAACATGTGTCGCCCGTCTAATTACTAATCGGTGGTCTCATCTTTTTGGATGTAACAAAAAAAGGATCGACAAGGACAAACTCTGTTAGAGAGTTATACGTTTTATTGCGCACGCGCTTCTCTTCCCATACTTAGGCCTAATGAATTTAGACTAAATAAAATACTTTAGTTAATAAATATGCAAACATAAATTCCAACGTTGTAGTTGTTGGATAACTGTTTCTATAGATTTATAGTTGAATAAATAATGCTAATTATGGTGTTACGTAAACTTTGCCCAATCTTTATAGTTAATATTAATCAACAGAAAAGTTTAATAAGGCAATCAAAAATACACAGTTAAACTGTTATAATATTGAAACACGAGCACATCATATTTTCATTCAGTTAGTAGGTAATGGTACGCAAAATAATTTTTGAAATAATGTGCTACGACATAATTTAAACGCTAAATATTTAGAAAACAACTCAAAGCTTATATACTGCAGTAGCCTAGGTACACTGATACGCGAGTCCATGGCCTAAAGCTAGGTTTTAGAGAGATACCTAGAGATAGTAATTTTTTTACGCCGTACATTGCAATGACATTTTAACCAAATCTTAAATTGCGGCTATATACTAACCCAATGATAAATTATTACATAAATTACTAATAAAAAAAAATTATATCGAATACTGACCAAGAGCTTTTCGACGCACGTGGTAGAGTTCCTTAGTGAAAGCATATTTGTGATCACATTCATAGTTCAGAACGAACTTATAAGGGTTCCTTGTAGTACTACGGAAACCTTAAAACGAACACATTAGCCACATTTGTTCCTATATCAATGTGATGATGATGACACTTAGTTTTGATAAAGCGAAGGAATGAACTTGGCTAATGTGTTTGTTTAGTAATTTAAAATATAAGTAATTTATATCATTACTTTAGTATTAAAATTTGATTGCAATTTACGGTGTAAAATATATATTACTAAAAATAACGATTAAGGGACACAGTAATTTTTTGCCATATGGGTTTTGAGGTTTTACGGTCGTTTTATCATTATAGATAATGATAAAACGAAATAATGAGCGTGATACACCGTAGGCTGCATTATTGCTTAACATCAGGCGAGTTGGCGGTCAAGCGCAAGCCTATTTCACAATAAAAAATAAAATGGATGTTACGTTATAAAGAGAATATCAAATGTAAGGAATTTATGGGAAACCAACCAAATTGAACTAATATGTCTACGTCATAGGGAGTTTACGTTGTAACGAAGAACGCCATGAAGAGACTTCACTATTTTACTTTGCAATATCAACGAGGACAAATGTCATATTGACAAACTCCCAAAAAAATCCCCATAAAAATCATGCTATGCCAGCACTCAGCCAGCACTATGACAGTTGCCAAGCCAACCCCATTTATTGTAGGTCCATTAATATTGTATTCTCTTTTTGAGCCCCTGTTTCTTTGCACGCTGTCTATTTTCAACACTACATTTATTATGATGTTTTTCCAGGTGATAAATGCTGCTCTACCAGCAAACTGCATCCAACAAAGTCCTCGCATTTGACAAAGTCCAAAGAGAAGAAAATAAGCGAAGAATGCGCCTCGTGGATTCGCTGCGTGCCTCGCCGGCCACGGGCGGGGTCAGATGGTTATCTTAAACGCCTGTATCACCCGCAGGAGACACTTTTTTGTCACGTTATTATCGATGAGAGACTTTATCTCTAACTTGTTTAACACGTTTAGATGGATACTGTGTGTTGGTTGTATTTAGATTGATTTTTTGCTAGCGTGGATTTGCGATGATAGGCTCTTTCAGTCTAGGTTGTGGTCAAGGTATAAATAATTCAGTTCATGATGCTTCCACCTTTTAATCACGCAGTGTCTATCATCATCAACCAGAAGACGTCCACTGCTGAATATAGGCCTGCCCCTATAACCTCCACAATGAACTACACCCTGCCATCTGTATCCACTAGATGCCCGCGACTCCCACGCAGTGCCTACTTTTCATAATTATAACGTTGATTTAACTGAACCCTTTTTAACAAGCTGCTGGTCTATTCTGCAACCTCAGTGAACGCGCAAGTGAAGTGATAAGCTAAGTGAATGTGATTTTTTGTTGCCTATTTCTGCAGATAAATGTCAAAATATCAAATTATAAGGGTAAGGGACTACAGTCAAGGGTGATCACTCGACATTTTCACATTTCTCTATAGTAATCGAAAAGAAAAATACACGTTAACTTAGCTTATCACTTCACATGCGCATTCACATAGCTTGCAGAATAGAGTCTCTGATTTGGTACACTGGCGCTGATAGCACATAGGTACAGGTGCCAGTCAGTCCCAGACACAAACAATTTTTTTTTTTTTTTAATGTACTAAGGCGTCTAGTTATAAGTTTGTAAACAAATATAGTTTGTAATAAAAAAAATTGGGTAAATAAAATATTGACTTATACATTACTTTTAACTATGTAAGCAAATCTTGAGCCATTTGGGTCGAGACATTGGGCCCTAGGGGATCTGGAGCTCATCTGTTATTCAAAAATGTTTCAGAGCGCCTGGTTAACGCGACGCGTGACCAAAATGCTGGCGTGTTTCTGGATCAACGCATAAGCATTGCCATTCAGCGTGGTAATGCCGGTACGCTGCCAACTAATAGTGGGCTTGAGCATTTTGATTGTATTTGAACTTTCAACAGTATATGGGCAGTCTGTTTTTGTAGTGTTAGGTTTAAAGACATTTATTCTCACATAAGATATATTACATCACTTCCGTGAGAACACTGCTAACAATACATTTATAAGTACAGTTCCTCGTCGCAAGATTAGGCTTACTTTTTTAAATTTAATAAACATCACAACAAAACATATTAGAATAAAATAATATAATATGCAACACATATCCATCTCATTTCCCACCCAACACATTTTACTAGCATTTTTACGTTGTGAGAACATACTCGGCAACAACCTACTTCTAATCGATGGGAACTTTCCAAGTATGTGTAAGTATGTGTAATCTGGATGACAATCCAATAATTTGGTACCATCAAACTGATCTGATGATGGTGCCGGGTGGGTAGTGGAAACCTTCAATTCAAGCTACCTGAAAACCCCTCGCGTTTGGGGAGTTTAGGATCCTTTGATTCCAAGTCCTTTTGATTTAGTTTTTTGTTTGAAATGGCTTGATCGAGAATGTTAGCTATGATTCAAGAAAATCTGTTTAGCCGTTGGAATAATCATCCGCTCTTTTATCGGTTTAAAAAAAACTGCTCTTTTAATTTGTTATACTATTCAGTTTCAAATTGAAAAGCACTTCCTTGAAACTAAAATGGATAAAACGTTAACGAGAAAACTGTTTTGTGAAACTTAGTCAGCGCATGTTTTCCACTGCAGCAGTAGCTTTCAGCTGTATAGTGTATTTCGCAACGACTTCAAACATGGAGGTTTTCAATTCGATCCGCATTTATCTTTTTTCTCTAACACCTGCGTATTTTAAAATAGTTGATATCTCACATCTTTTAAATTAGACCATAATATGCACAGAGGTAGGTAAATGAACAGTTGGCACATCGCCCAGACGGAATTACAGCTCAGTATTGGATTACCAATCGCTACTTAAGTGCGCTCTGCTGAGAAAACAAGCTTTTTAGAAATAGCACGCTCGATGTAACCTGAGAGATTCCGCCTTTGCACCCAAATTGTGTTAAATGGCTTTAGGTGAGTTTTTAGAGAAAACAAACGCGGCAGGAGGTTAAAAGTTTCTCCCGAAATTATTCTTCATTGAAATTATTTTCAGTAAAGAATTCTATTTATTACCTACTTACGTCCAGCGCTAGACAGTTAATAAGTAATCGAATATCTTAATTACATATTTAAGTCGTCTGAGGTCGAGATATTGGGTCCTTTTGGGACCTAGCTCTCTTTATTTTCAAAAATCTTTTCTGGGACGCGTTACCGAAATGCCTTTTTTTGGCCTAACGCATAAGCCATTCACCGTAGTAATACCGCCAGCATGTTAGGTACGATGCCAACTGGTGAGTTTGAGGATTGAGCATTTGGATAGTCTCTAGACCTTCAAAGGTCTAGAGACTATCAAGTCACTACTAGTCAATCCAACTATTTTTGTAATAAAGGTCATTTAGGTATTTATCATTAGTTAGTTTCTATCTTGTTTAGTTAATAAACTTTGCAGGAAAGGGACAGAGCATCTCTATTGAATCCGACCATACACGTTAACGCTTATGTCTAAGAACTTTATAAGCCGAGCAGTCTTCCCGTGAACATGGTGCATGTAACTGCACCGAAATGCCGGGAACTTCTTTCACAACCTTACCACGGTAAATATCCCGTAAATAATCATATAACTGTTTGTAAGCCGATTTTAATATTTTCTTTAGTATAGATATTAAATAATATAATTTATTACTAAGCTTGTTATTTTCAACGAATATCGGAACTTGCTGATGGTAACCACTAACCATAACCATCAATATTTACTTGATTAGATAAATCTATCATCAGAAGATCTGTCAATATAGTATTTAATTCATTGGGTATATAAGCCTACTGTTATTTTTTAAGACAAGTCTTTAAGTGCTCCGTTAAAAAGGTACTTGTCCAAATATATTTTCTAATTTTATGGATATAAAGCAAATGGTAAATTATACTTATTTTTCACCAGCGGTCTAGATAAATAAGTGATCACCTTGAGACTATAATTGGCTGACACCTGATATCTGCGCACCTGCTTCGTCAAGAGAACTTCGCTATTTCATTATGAACTTACCTAATATTTTCTAGTGACATCAGTTTTCTATATAAAAATAAATTCTATAGTATACGTAGATATCAATGCTACTAGGTAATTATTTCGAACTACTTTTTGTATATTTTTTTGTAAGGTTTTGCGCATTTATAATGGGATAGTGTTTGTATGTTATGTAAGGTAGGTTGAGTTGATATTAAAGTTCCGGCAGGCCTGGCGCACTCCGCACATGGTATGAATCTACAAGTAGTCGCAAGTCGGACGATATTTTATTAAAAAACCAAGAGAATACATTTTTTTCCCATAATTTAATTAAAAATACCATAGCGGCCTCATTTTGATTGGCACCCTGGTTGATATATATTCTCCTAATCATAAATATGCGTTAAAATTTTGGTTTTAAGCAAAAACTCGATGACCCAAGTAATTCTGCAGCCGGATCTTAGACTATTATTATAAAAGAACTTTACCTACAACTTGTGACTCGATATTTTTCTAAAACTATAAATATTCAAACAATTTAATTGATGGTCTATTGGTTTACTTTCAATTGTAATACGAGTAAGTAAATGAAAAAATAAGTCACAACATAATCTAAGCTAATTCAATCTACAGCGGCGAGGTCGGTTAATAAGCGGCGAATGACTTGTTATTTGCTACGACCGACCATTATGGCAGACATGACCACAGACCATGTTCTGTCCGATCCACAAAACTGATAGTCAACTCTACATCTGCCTATTACGAAATTTATGTTACAATGGTCCAGAGAAAAAGAACATTCAACTATATGTAATAGGAAGGCAATTGCAGATAACCAATTTGCCATTCTGCGAATTTAAATGGAAGTTTAAATTTTCTTAGTTATAAAATCAAAAGTGAAAACGATTGAAGCCAAGAGAAGAATGCTAGACAAACTATTAAAATTCTCTTAACGAGCCTCTCAAATCTGTCAATACAATGGCTGATTGACGACAACGGCGACTCTTCCCCGAAAACCGATTTTCTCTCGGATATTTAAAAGATGTTCCACGCAGCCGTACAATGATTTATGATGTACCTTTTATCCGTAACGTATTTCGAATTAGAAAGATATATTAATATCTCAATTTTTTCCACTTCTCAGAGAATACAGGCCCTCGACACAAAAAGAACAAGCGCGGGGTCGAGCGAGCGTATTCGGCGCCCAACAACCGTGTGACAAGGTGCTTTATGCGGACGATTATGAGCACACCGAATAATGTTCTGATACCCGATAAATATCTGCCAACTCATACAAAAGCATCCCAATAAATATATAATAGTAAACGTAGCAACAACACTGGCCACGGACTGCACAGTCATATCTCGCTGATAAATTTAAATTAAAACAGAGTATGCGAGAGCATGGGCGACGGAGTGGCTTGTAAACGAAAACAAATTAAAACCGGTATTATATGTGCAGTGCACATACAAGTTAGGATGTAGAAAATAAAATATACAGGGAAGAGTTATGGAAGCTTCTTTGTCGCGATGGAGTTCATAAAGTCTATGGTTGACAGTGCGTCTGCTGGTGATTTATGGGCAATGGAAGAGCTTGGTGGAAATGCTCTTATTTTTATAGTTTTTTATCGGGTTGTATCGAAATTTAGCGGTTCCGAAATTATAATTCCAGTCATGGAGTCATCGAGATACAATGCCTATAGAGTCACAATCGTGCCAAAAAAATGTCCGAACCAAAGCTCGGCGCACGATTCGCATTGCGCATACTTTTTGGCTAGTTGTAAGGCAACCGCGATCCGACTACAACACTGCGCGATGCCAGTGCTACGATGCCCTATCAGACAAGGGACGTCGAAGCCAACACCAAGAAGTTCTTTTGAATATAAAAAATACTATTATGGAATATGTATAACATGGAATATGAAACTGTTGTACAGTGTAGGATAAAAAAAATTAGGTGAACAACTTCTGTATAAGAGATCAGATCTATGGGATGAGAAACGGCACCTGCCTTACTCTATCTCATTCCAAAATATATTTAGGTGATGACTTGCCACCTACTAAATGGGCCCACTATAAAGGCTGCCGTATCTTGGCACCGGAGGGGCAACATTGGCGTGGGTGGCTTACGGTGTAGAGAGGTGTGCTGCACTTTCACTAGGAGCTACTCGCGGCGTTATGCCCTTTAACACTTCCACCCTGTAGTTTAGGGTCTTAGCTCTTGCGGTTTCCACCACCGGACGGCCGGTTAAGGCAAGCCAGGGGTCGGGTTCTGGGGTTTTAGTCACCTGGAATCGGGGTACGCGGCGTCGCCACTCACCGACAGCTCGTCATAAAGCCGCACCTGCATTTAATATTAATAAGCTTGCGTTTGAGCGCCAACTCGCCTGATGGTAAGCGATGATGTGGTCTACAATGGAGCACGCTTGCCGACAAGAAACCGATTCACTCGTGATTTGAAGTTTGTAACTATCAGGGAACATCCATTCAGGCAGCGCATTCCACAGACTAGCAGTTCACACAATAAAAGTGGAATCAAAGAGCTCCTGTGAAGTGGCAACATATTACTTGCAAGGTATTGTTTGCTAGCCAACGATTTACAACTGAAGCTACCGTGGATCAGATAGGTGACACGTTTTATAATAACAATTAAACACCGCCTATCAGAGCCCATGTCAGAGGCCTGAGGGCCTAAACACTAAGAGTTTAGGGCTTAGCCACTCGGCCACTATGGTACAACTGTACCATAGAAAACGGTCGTGGACACTCGACTATGTAAGTATGGAACAGCAGATTTTTTTCGCGATTTCAGGGTCTGTCCCATAGTTAAAGTTGTTCATAATGTACAATGACCTCCTTTCGGCTTAGTACAGTACACAGAGCTAATCCTGGATGTGGACGAATCGAAAGACCTAAAAGTCATGCTTACCATAACAATGCATTTTCATCGGAACTGAACCAACATGTAAAAATTCAACTTCATAGATAAAAGGAAGTTGTTCTAATTCACCTTGCAAAAATTGACCTAAACAAACAATCTTTAAAACATTGCAAGTTAAAAATAAAAGCTTGTAAAAATTCTGTAAGCATTTAAAAGAAAAAAAAAAAATATAGAAAAGTTTGAAGTGTGTGTGAAAACAAATCAATGACAGTGTTAATTGAATGAAAGCCTGACAAACGATTTTACTTCCCCTAGGGGCGGAGTGAAGAAATGGCGCATTTTCCTGTCTAGCCAAACCCAAGAAACTATCACTCTTTCGATCCCATGACAAAAAATTGTCTGCAAACCGTTCTAACGGTCGTTACGTGCTACAAACTGAAAATATGATTAAAAAAAAGATTGTTTAAATGACTAAAGTATTTATTAATTTTCAGTTGTCAGCATAGGTATGTCTGTATGTATGTATTTGATAGAAAAAAGCATAGATTGTAAATCAAATATAAACTCAAAGGAAATTGCGGGATGCCTCAGGTAGTATATACAATGGTATTGAAACGTCTTCAAGAAAACGTTGTGCAATTGAAATGCTCTGCTTATTTTCTTTGCGGAACATTGGTTCCGGTCGATTAATCTTGTGAAGCGTTAAAAGTTACTCAGTGAAGTTGTAAAGTGAGAAGCAGGTGCTATTGGTACTTCATACTTCATTATAGTTAAAGAACAGAGAAAAGCTGATTTTCGAACTCGGTAATCAAATCAACTAATACACCAACATGCACTGGGCTAGCATGGTGGACTGTGGCTCATCCTCTCTCTCTGAGAGAAGACCTGACAGGTTGCTATTGAATAAACTCAGTACGAATATTTATATATTTATTGCAAATGGTGACGAGTAGGGCAAGTCTTTCGCCTGATCGCAAATCGTTTGCCCAGTACCCTTAGTATGTATTGATAGTTTTAGAAAACTTTTTTTCGTTTTCGTTTTGTTTCATACATTTCTGGGCTGAAAGCTATTTGAAACCTTTTCTCGTATTTGAGTGAAGCAACCTATACCGCCGATTAGTACCGATTTTAGTTCCACCGCGTTTCCGCTGGAGGCGCTTTGCTAAAATGTATGGAACAATATAAAAACGAAAAAAGTTTTCGAAAACTATCAAATCTTTTACTAAGAGCTCGATTTTTGAAATCTTTAGCGATGAATTTCGTTTACGTATTCAAATTATTAGAATTTTGGGAAAAAAAATTTTTTTTTCAAAAAAAATAAACTTCTAATCACTGATTATGCACAGCAACCGGTAATCTTTCGCAACGTTGAAAGGAACGTCAATTAAAAATAAAATAGACGAATATTAATTTGTAGTCTGTGTATTAGTTTTTTTTAAGTACTTAACACAAGCTTATCTTTCAGATTTTCAATTGATAGAAGACAAAATAGGTTTTGGCGCCAACGTGAAAATAACCTGTCCTCGTTGTATTATTTTCCTAAACTTGTGTATTTTCGAGTGTTAATGTATAATAATGACGAAAATCCGTTTTACTATGCGTGTGTGCGTGATTATCGTTCATTCAAGTTAGACGCTTTTAAACGATGCTTAAATAAGTTGGATAATTTTAGGTACCTATCAGGTACCTACTAAAAGTTGGCTCGCAAAAGTGAAGCTAGGGGTAAGGCCCCTGGAGTTTTATTTTGTGTCATGTACCTACGGATCCAGTCCGTTCCCAGACAATTTAGATAAACAATATTGTACAAGACAGGTGGTTGTAAGAAAAGGTACAAAACGACGCGTACCCAGGCAGGGCACGCTCGTCAATCCTAACGTCAAGCGTTTTGACAGCCCTAACCGGCATCATCGTATACTACAAAAAGTATAAGATATTAAATTGTGTCTAATTTTTAATGTCTGAAAATATAAACTTTGAAACGATTTTGGGTTCAAATATAGTCCCAATGAAGACGCAGTGCTTCTTAGGTTTTTCTACATATTATTTTTATTTAATTGTTGACCCGGTAAGTGCTTTTATTAACAAAAAATAATACAAGCCAACTAACACTAAATAACAAAACTACTTAGCATAAATGTAAACAATACAATGAAATACATGATTGGATTGTCTATTAGAGACCGGAGAAAGTCTACGACGTATCAAAATTCGCGAAAAAATATATCTTATGAAAAATATAAATAATGTATGTATGTATGTGTAACATTTTATTTATATTTTTGTCGGGTGTGAACAGCGAATTTCCAATTCGATGGGTGTGTATTATTTTATTGTATGGCTAAGCTGTGGCACGGCTGTGGATTGTTTTTTCCGCGTATTTCGATAAGTCTTAGAATCTCTTTGTTTGTTTTGAAAAACTGAGGCCGCCTTTAAGATAATGCTAACTGATTACCAGTAGCCCTGTACAATTATTAGTAGGTATCCTAAACCTTATTCTTAACTGACTTCCTAAAAGGAGGAGGTTTTCAATTCGACTGTTTTTTTAAATGTTTTTTAGAACTTTCGTTTGGGTGAACCAATTTTGATGATTCTTTTTTTATTTACGAGCTGGTACTTCCCGTGTGGTCCCATTGCAATTTGGTCCAGTTCTGGCATTTTTATGAAGTCGGTTTTTATATTGATAATTATTAACAACAATAGTAAATTGCTACTCATAGATCTAGTTTGAACTTTAGTAGTATATCGATACTTATATTTAGAATATACTTTTTATGAATTGTCCATGTCTGTATCACATTTCTTGGTATTCGGGTTCACGACGAGAAGATACGATGCTGAATATTATCCAAGAATATGTTACGAATACTATGGATACGTCTGAATATTTAACTTACCTATAAATAAATAATCACCCCGGCCTTTGTCTATAGTTATGATTATTGGAAGTAAATCTATAACAGGGATATACGGAGCGTATCTCTAGACGACGGATATATTCTTTGTTTATAAACATACTTTAGGACCAACAATGAAACCACGAAAAAAAGTCAGCTGCTCCATGATTTTCGACACATAATGCCAAAAACACAAAATGACAAAATCAGCGAAATACAGATTGACTGAGTCAACACGAAATCTACTTGACCTACGACGCTGAGGCAATTAGATTTCTTATGTGGTGTAGAGATCCGCTAATGGATTTTGCAAATCCCATGTCAAACGTAATTACTCGTATTAGCTAAATGTTAAAGTTAGCAAAATCAACACGTAGTTCAAGCTTAAATTAATAACCACATTTTACAAGACCCAAGTTAAATTATCACCTCGCGAAATTGAAATTATATTGCTCTCCAATGAATATTAATATATCATAAACATTATAATTTTGCGGCTTGTTGTACTTAAGTCGGGTCATAAATTGTTAATGTTATGTATCCATAACAAGCGTGTCCACTCTACGCCCACGTTGTATCACATTTCAGCCCCTGGGCACATTTTTGGGACAAACCAATATTTCTAACGAATATTAATAGCTTGTTTTGCTTTTATTTTATCGTGTTTAATTTTTGTTGGGATGCGCCCACATTTTACGCGTGCCAAACATTCTTTGTAGAAGCACAGAATAACTAAGAGTACAAAGTAGAAGTTAGCTCAGTTTATCCATTTGGAATAGGTATCAGGAACTTGCAATCGATACGGATTTAGTTTAGAAATTACTTAAAGTTAGTAAACGTGTACGTAAGTAAACCTGTTCGTCCACCCATGCCAATGAATTATAATTTTGTCGTCATGAAACAGCTTTAGAATATGCATGAGAACTTGCACCCTCCTAAATTATGAAAATTAAAAAGCAAAAACATTTCGAGCTCATAAAATTGTCGTCCAAAGGGTTAAAATTATTATGAACAAAATTTGGTACCCAGCCAAGTATCTCGTTCTTGCGAACGTGTTAAAATTTCGATTGTTCTCTGATTCTGGATTCTTTCTATCGATCGGGATTTTTTGGGAGCTGGTGTTAAATGTGGAGAATGCTGATTTCGAATGCTGTTAACATAAAGTTTATAAGCGATGGGTGTTTTTATTCAATTCATTCTTTGACTGTCCCGATGGCTCAGTTGGTAGTAAACCTACTTTCTGCGCTTGCGAGCGTGGGTTCGATTCCCATCTAGGACAAACATTTGTGTGATGAACATTTGTGTTTATTCTATGTCTGGGTGTTAATATCTATTAATTATGTATTTAAAAATATATATGTACCTATGTATATCAGTCTCTGGCTGCCATATTACAAGCTTTGCTTAGTTTGGGGTCAGATGACCATTTGTGCAATAATGTCCCAGATATTTATTTATTTATATTAACTCTGTTTGGGTATTGCATAATTTTACTGGACACGTAATCTTTAGAGTTACATGTAACCAATTATAAAACTTATCTAACTGATGGATTTCAAAAATATCCTATGTACTTGGCTAATTAAGGAGTAACGTCTAGGCTGTTTTAATGGAAAAAAGTTCACTTTAATTGCCTTATCCAATCAGTATTACCTATGCACTTGATGTCATATGGAATAGTTCCATAGGAGGCTAATGAATGCCTTAAGCATTGAGAAGCCACCGCCCTAAGAACGTCGGCAATATCACACAAATCCATAAATATTGATACCGACAAGGTGTCCGCTAAAAACCCATGAATGATGCAGTGAGACCTCCACCATCGCCCTACATGACGAAGGAATTTCGCACAGTTAAAAACCTCAAAGCGCAAACAGTTTTTCTTGACGCATTGAAAACTTCTGATAGCTCATTTAATTTAATGAGGCATCTATTCGACGCGGAAGTACAGGAGTAATTGTTTTTGTAGTGGTAGGACTCTTTTGCAGGGGTCCGCCTGGGGATGTACCACACCTTTGCCAGATATTCAACCGCCAAGCAGTAGTGTGAAAACACTACTGTGTTCCGGATTGAAAGGCAATGTTTCCAGCGAAATTACAGGGCATACAGAGATTTGACATCTTATATCTCAAGGTGACGAGCGCAGTGCATTGCCATCCAGGGTTTTGAACGGTTGTTCAAAAAGTTCAAAATTCTGAGTGGCGTTGAGGTGTTATGGGCAAGCGTGAAGAGCCATCAGTCGAGCGACTTTACTCGTCTCGTCACCCAGTATCATAAAAAAAAGTATACTGTATCTACTAAACAGTGAGTCCAACTTACCCGTAGAAGTGGCTGATGAGGACACAACCTTTTCCCATTGATAATAGGCATTATGACAGTAAAAAACAATCACTGAAATTATGATGATAAATTTAAAAAAAAGTTGAAATATTAGAATTTAGAACTATAAACTTAGAACTGTATATATATATATTTACTAGCGAGATTAATATACATTTTAATATTATAGCAATCTACTATTATAAGTTACTCGCCAATCAGAGAGAACTACACAACAAAAAACTGAAACTATATTACTGTGATTTTAGACTTTGTATGAAAGTTCGCAGATCATAAGCAAACGTCATCGCCTGCGAGTGTTTATTGAGTGAACTCAAAACAATAATAAAATGTTGCTTATACTTTAATATTACAAATTTTCTGAAAACATAAGTTAGAACAATTCTTTGAAAGTTAATATTCATCATGCCTATTCCCTCAATAAGTTTACAAGTACCTAAATAACTTTGTCGTACTGTACGTAGCTGTGAATTTAAGGGGACGTACCCAAACTACGTGAACCGTTCAGGGGGGGTCTTCAAAACGCCACACTTGGCCACAGGGCCGGGAGGGGTGGGCTTAGGTTTTCGTCACGTAGTCAATATCCTTTAGGGAAAACTCGCGCTTTTTCGAGCTATATTCAAACAATGCACGCACTCTTGGCTTCAAGCGGCAAGCGCTGTATTAATAAAGAAAAATATAAGCCAAATATATTTATCTATTACTACGTGAAAACTAAAGGAGGAAGGGGGGTCTTGGTATATACTACGAATGGTCACTAAGGGGGGGGCGTAAAATTTGTAACAAAAAAATGGTTCACGTAATGGGTCACATGAGTACGTTCCTTAATGAGGTAAACAACATTCGCAGACACAGTTCCCACACTCATCAAAGTTATTGCAAAACTTTAAACGCCAACAATAAATAGATTGATCCCTAAGGCTCTCAGTCACGCTAATAGGTATATTAACTTACCCCTTATTTTACAGCTAACAAAAACGACTGTCATTATAAAATACTGGCATAGATAGTAAAGTGTCAGAAGAAACGATGGTCATAAGATAGGAAGGCGAGGCGTAGGTAGAGCCTCACTGGCGCGTCCTGTGCTTTTTATACTATTGTTACTCGTATAGTGCAACTGTATGCAATTTATGTTCAACCAGAGACTTGTAGCTTGTAGAGAAACATGCGTTGTTAAAGTTGTATAAAATTGCTAAGACTAAACAGAAATCACTTGTAGGGTTCAAATATCAAAAGATAATTATATAAAAAATTTACATCTGTCAAATTGTCAGGACCGGAAGGATCTAATAGTAGATTTTGCACTAAGGGAATAAAGCAGTGTCTTACGTCGCGGGCGGCATATTAAACCCGGTTTCACTGAAAATCACAGCACCAAACACCGTCTTTTGTCTCACATTCTGTGTAAAAGCACCTTTTTAGGGTTCCGTAGCCCGACAAGGAACCCTTATAAATTCGTTCTGTCCGTCCGTCCGTCTGTCTGTCTGTCTGTCTGTCTGTCCGTCCATCCAATTTTTTCAAAACGTTCTAACTTCTATAGTTATTAAGATAAATAGAATGAAATTTTGCATAATAACAGTAATAATATAGATCTCAATTTTAAAAGTATAAAAAATATATTATATTGCATTTTAGGGGTGGCACTCGTACATGTGAAATGGGTATGATTTTTTTTTCACTCCACTTACTCGTGTGGGGTATTGTTGAAAAGGTCTTTTAAAATAAAGGTTAGCTTTCGTACATTACTTTCTTATAAAGTCTATACTTTGCGAAATATGGCCCGCCAAAGTGGCAAAAAGTTGGTCCCCCCCCCTGCATTTCTAAACTATTAGACATATAAACTTAGTCTTACAATACAGATAGGTCATATTTAAAACCTTCATTCAAAATTATTTCAAACATTATCTAATGATGACTTTTTGAGAAACAGCGATAAAACTGTAATAAATTCAAAGCGTTCTACCTCAAAGGTCATTGACCTTTTTGTGAAATGGTCTTAACAAATAATGTTTCTCAATCAGTTTTCTCTATGTTTATACCATAAAAAGTATATGCTATGTCGGGATAGTACCCGGGTATGTCCTAAAACTGCGACCAGAACCACCGGAGGATGGGCAGCAGCGTCCTAATAGTACACAGTGAACGTACTGCGATCCCCAAGCCGCCTGCCAAGCATGGGGATTATGGCAACACCCCTCTCTATGAGGGAGGCCTTGTCCAACAGTGGACGTAAATTGGCTGATGATGTGATGTGTGTGTGATGTCGGGACAGTACATCTCTGAAATTTGGCTAAGTCCACAGAGCTTCGTTCGTTCGAATTTTTCTATAACTATCAATTTCTGAACTATGACTACAATTATATGGCTTTAGTTACGGAACCCTACCATATGCGTGTCTCGACACGCTCTTGGCCATATTTTTTTTTGAGTTCTGCTTATGGTGGCCAGTTTGAATTTCGATCTTTACAATGTCATATGGGCATTATTTTAATTAGAGTTTCCACGAGTTTTCACACAGATTTAACGTTCCAAATTCCAATTCCAAATTCCAAAATCACTTTATTCCTTTGGGAGTTTCATACGACTTTATATCCCTTAAGAGATAATGCTTTTCTTTACGTTGAGATTGCATGATATGTGATTGGACATTGTCGAGCAGGTGGTGTTATAATTTTTTTAAACACCTTCATATGTTTACAGTTGGCTTGGGAAAAAGGGAAATTTAGATATCAGGACATAGTTGTTAACTAGACATTCAGATTGGCCGTTGTGAACTTGAATCATCAAAATGAGTGGGTCCATTTTATTTTTACAATTGTTGAAACTTTCTTTTTGTTTGAGCAAAATTTCACACCATGTAATTTTCTTTAGTAACTTCTCGGAAATTTCATTTGCGAATGCTGCTTCGAGTCAATCTACGAAATAAAGATGTTGCTAATGTCTATTTTTTATGTAACACTGCAAGCAATATACGTTAAGAATGTTGTCAAGATCATGATTAAACAATTTAAAATAACCATGACGAATGGTTTATTAGTTAAAGTAGGGATGTGTTCTCGATTAGCCGGTCGATCGACCAAACCAGGTGGGAAGGCTGAACATAATTTACTTGATTGATTGAACGCTTCGATCTTTATCTGTAGGTACTCGGAACAAAACATCTCTTGATTGAATTCATCATTTTCTTTCATTGGAATAATTACAATTTCCGATTGTTGGAATAATTTTAATTATGCTGAAGAAAAAATCTAAGATGTCCTGTCTATAAGTCCAATGATAATTAATGATTCATAGAACACAGCGCGCGACGCGGGTGGCAGATCATAGACTCATGGACCGTGTGAGCCAAGGAAAAAATTAACCATTTACGGGTTTATTAAACCTAGATTTGTTTAATAGTTTCACATTACGCAATTTATTCTAACCGGGATTCATGAATCATTGCAACCGTACAACTTGTAATTAACTAATTGATCGGCCCTATCGGTTGATACCGATCCGTATCGAGGCATTTGATTCTAGAAGATACAGATTCGAAACATATAGCCATGTTTCAAGCCTTTTGAAATATCGTTCTCAATTCTGGTTTGGTTTTTGTGCGCACTCCTCTATCCTGTTCGTACCGCCACTTTAACGTTTATAGAAATACCTTGTTTGTGGCAAAAAGCATTTTCACGTTTCCTTCGCGGGAATACTTTAGCCTTCCCGCGGACGTGTCTTTGTCTCCTCGGCGGTGGAATATTTTGTGCACGTGCAAACACCAAGGTTTTGGTCAATGGACTGCGTTTTAATTTTATTTGCATTAGTTTTTAATACTTATAGAAGTGGCATATGCGCGATGAGCATAGAATATCGTCAACTCGACGCCTTATCGGAGGGGACTGACAAAGAATACAAAAAACTAAAGCGCTTAGCGTTCGTTGTCTATGTTTGCGACAATATCACTGGGTGTGCGTTGTTTGGGGTGGCCAGTAAGAGTGTGTTGGTGCGATTATCGGGAAACGTGTGCGTTTTAGAGACGGTGTGTGCGTGCCGAGGGTTGCAATGTTGCTACTGACGGGTGAAGGTTCGACCACGCCCTCTCAATAATCGTTTGATTTTACACGGAAATATAATTAATTTTGCTAAAGTCTATCAAAGAAACACTGATTCTCTAATGCATGTCATCTAATAAACTTAATAATTTTTAAGCAAATGCTTTTATTAACTAAACCAAATACAAGCTAACTAATACAAAAATACTTAAACTATTTAATTAACCTTTTATACAAATACAGTTGGATTGCCAACAGACCATTCTAAATAATAAACTGATGTGATGATGTATTCTGTTTATGACCCTTTAGATAAAGCTGATGTAAACCGTACTTATGTACGGTACTACCTAACTTTAATTTGGAAACGACAATTTCTTATCTCCTCCGATAAAATAGAATAAGTATTATTGCATTCAACTGGTCTGGTACACACTGGGTTAGAGCCCTTGAATTTCAGGCCAACTTCCTCCACCTAATTTATATATTAGCCCATTTTCCATATAGGTATAAATGCTAGACTAAAATATATGTCTGTATCAGATATTATGACATTTTACTTTTGAAATGCCTCACAAAATCCCCTCACACGCACACATTGGCACTATTCCATTGAATATGTTTTTATACATTTTACCAATTCAGGCAGATGGTCCCTGGTTCACATAAACACCTTTTGAAATACACCCGACTATTATAGGGTTACAACATTATCATATGCGATGCGAGATAAAATGGCGGATCATGACAAATAATTGTGCTTGATGGTCGCTTAATTAAATAAGATAATTACCCGCCAACAAATAAAAATTTTGGCTAAGAAGATGCAGAAAAATGTGTCTGACTGAACTGAATTGTACCGAATAAGTTCTATTTCAAATAATAAAGGCAAGTGCCTTTTTTAAACATTGTCTATTATAAAACCGACTTCAAAATTAGTAAAATATGCAATTTCGATTCCGTGAAAGACATAATAAGGTCGTCCAAATAACCGAATTTTCCAGTTATTTTCATTTAAAAGCTAAACTACGCAACCGATTTTAATGAAATATCTATAGGACCAATCAGAAAGTATATAATTTCAAACAAAATATAATTTTTAAAATTGGTTCTTACATGACAGAGTTCTAAGGAAACAAACATTTAAAAAAACCGTGTTGAGAACCCCTCCTCATTTTTTATTTCGGTTAAAAATACAAGCTAATACAAGAAAAACAGTTAGACTGTCCATAGACCGTTGAAAATCTAAAGACATAAGTAATTAACCATTTAAGTACCCTACATTTTCGTTTTTTTTAAGTTCCTTCGTCGATATTGTACATACTTAGAATGAAATTATACTGTGAACACGTGACATGGGGACAGAACACTATAACCACATATTCGTTTCGTAAAGCTCGGAGAAGGAAACTCAAATCTTAACAAGGATAAAGAAAATTTGGTTTGCTGGCGAACTAACAACCGAAATAATTTATTACCTCTTTTATTTAGTAATAGGTTTTCGTTTGACCGCCGATAAAACGATGATGCGGTCTACGATAGAACACGCTTGACTAGAATAAACCAATTCACTCGCAACTTGAAGACACCCAGATTGTAATTATCATGGACCACCCATTCAGGCAGCGCATACTAAAGTCTAGCAGTTCACACAATAAAAATGGAAGCAGAGCGTTTCCTACTGGGAAATATAAACCAAGTAACAGGGTCACCTTTGCGTTTACCTTAACAAACGACTCGTAAGTCTGTTTGGTTTTAGAAAATGCAACATGTTGATTGTTCCAAAGTCGACACAGTGCACATTACCAATGCCCTGCTAGTGCGATAATGAACAAAGCTGTACTGCACTCGACAGTCCTGTACAATGCAGGGGACGCGGATGCCAAGAAGGGTTCCATATTGTTTGCACAATATTTTGAAAGCTCCATTCCGTACGGTATATTAGCTTGGCTCTGCGTTTGATGGCCGGGGTCGTCTTCAACGAATCATATCATCATTAGGGCTTTGTGATTCACCCTCGGGGGATAGTTCGCCGCGCTGACGGTGTTTACAATGAAACCACTGAATATTTGAGTGGGACTGGTGAAGCGTTTTATAAAGCTTTATTATTATTTTCAGCTTAGGATTACACATTTAGAAAGGGATGGGACCAGCTAGCTTTGTGTTGCAACATCAAGGTTTCTAGAGTTCCTGCTACTATACGAAATAATAAGCTTGTTTGGTTCGTCTGTCCGTCCGTTCGACCTAGTTTATGGTTAGTAAAAAATATCGCAATAAAATTGGCATTTGTATTTCTTTCCGGCCTCTGCAGGGCTGAATTCTTTCGCCGTGTTATTTTATTTAGCTCTTCATACTTAGTCGAGCGTTTCATATGTATGTTATAGCATTGGGTTAATTTCGGCCTTGAACTTAATTTTTTTGAAGTACTTACCTAATACATTTGGTAATACATATATTACTTTGTAATTACCTATGATTATTTCAGTAACTGCCTTGTACCTTGACACGCTCACAGGCTTAGTAAATTGAATTTGAATTTCAGTGTTTCTGTTTTATTCTATGGTAATGAAATTATGTAGTAACCAATGAAGACGCGATGCGACGCCTGAAGGATGGGCCATGTAAACAAGGAATGCTTATACTCTTACGAATTCAGTTATTTCAACATTCCAGCAGAATTCCATATTTCAACAGAAAATACGAGTGCAAATAAAAAACCGGTACTATTTTAATAACCAAGTTCAAAGATATTCAAAATTATGAATATGGTCAGTATTCAAAAAAGGTCCGGGCCAAAAGTAGACTAAAGCCATACTAACTATTTAGGCAATCTGTGATTTTCTCAGCGAACTTTAGGATTTTCTCTTTCTTTTGTTGTAAGCTGAATTAGAGATTAACACAACGACATAGAGTCTAAATTAGTTGGTCGGTATTTCTAAAACGTATTTAAATTTTAAGTAAAGTTATGAAATTTTTTTTGTGAATATAAATTCATCTATGTCTTTATATACCAATATCCAAGTCCAATTAATTACTCTACAGGAGAGTTCATAAATAACTTGCAAATGTGTCATGTTTTTATAAGTTCATAAGTGGAAATAAAGTAATTGTGAAGTTGTGGGCGGATTTGCCCCGGGCACTTTGACGCATCCCGCGTTATACTCTGTGTTAATGACATCCCTCAGGGTGTTTGGATATTGTCTTGATCATTTCGCGATTTGTTCAAAGGCTAATAAAAATGACCGCGACATTATTTTTGATTTAGAGGACATTTAAGCGAGGTTATTTAGGTTTATTGAGTGCGCCTCAGGCATTTTACTTTAGGCTGGGCGGTGTCATCGAATAACGCGCGGTAAGATAATAAAATGATATCACCATGCTCAAACTTTTCGGAGTATTAGTGAAAACGCAATTTAGGACTTTTGAAGATTTTTTGGGATCAAATGCACATACCACAAGTATTTATAATTTCAGGTGAGTTGACGAGACAGTCCAAACGCAAGCCTATTCCAAAAAAAAAACTACACCCCATACCGATAATTTTATTTACACATAAGTATGTGTAGATACATATATAAAGAGAGTCGCGGGCATCCAGTGGATGTAGATGGCAGGTTGTCGTTCAGTGTGGAGGTTGAAGGGGGAGGCCTATGTTCAGCAATGGACGTCATATGGCTGATGATGATGACATATATAAAGCAAAATCCCACTCACTCTTCACGAAATGTCGAAACTACTAGACCTACAAAACCCAAATTTAGCAGATAGATTCCTTACGGGGTGCAGACGTCTTAAGGATTTTATGCCAGGGACAAATTAAAGGGGTTAAAGGGGTGACAGTTTATATGAAAGTCCACGCGTACGAAGTGGCTGGCAATAGGTTTACAAATTTGCTGAAAGCTATAAAACCGATTCTACAAAAAAAAGTCTTAGTCGAATTTTAGTAACATTTGGCAACAACTTTCAATAAATATATATCAAACGATTTTAACACCACGAGTAATTGCAAACCTAATCCAGACTCGATTTATAACCTAATAAGTTTTAACATGACATATCTTAAAAGAGCTATAAACAAAAGTAAAGCTTGCTACCGACGCAAAAAGTATCAGTTTACACGTCCCTACTTATAATAATATCCATTTCATATCAAATATTATGGGTTATAAATTGGTGATGCATATTAAATCTCAGTTCTAGACGACCAAAAGGAACTCGTAAAAGATCCAAGTGATTGGTTAATATCTGTAAAACAATATTTGTATAGCATTCCATTTTAATCGTAACCCTATTTTTATAGTTTTTTAGGATATTTGTGTTTCGACATAAACAAGTTGGGTGGGCGCAATACGCCTTATTACAATAAAATGTTTTTACAGCTAATAAGATGTTTGCAATTGGCCAATTAAAACAATTATGTACCACAAAAGCTTTCAGCTTACTGTATCGTCAAAAACCTTTGAAGTTAATTTATAGCCAACCATAAAACAATTCTTTAAAATCCCGCAAAAAGGTTTCTTCTATTCAAAGACCCGTATGAGATAATAGCGGACGGGGGCACAGGACAAAAGTCCCAACGCAACACTATTCTGTGCCAGAAAAAAAGAATAAAACCATCTGCCTATGCTCTCTGGCGACCATACAAATTCCAGGATCGTTTCCTCAAAATCGATATTTAAAGTTAAGTACCAATAGTTTACCGGTAACAATGGTCCAGCGTCCAGCGTGCGAGACAGACTCGAGGAACCGAGACGGAACTGAACATTTTAATTTACGATCTATTTTTTCTAACCTACACGTTTAAGATGAATCTTTCGACTTTTGTAATGAATTGAAAAATGGAACTCGGACTCGTTTTTGTCCTTCGCTACCAAGAAACGGACTTCACAAGTCGACATGGACATTTATAGGGCGCCCGTTAACTCCGTTGTTTGTGCTGGATAGAGTTACAGGGATGTGCTTCGATAACAGTTTGTTGTCTCGTGTCATTGTGTCGGTGGGGTATTGTGAAGGCGTGCTCGGATATATTGCAACAGTGGCCATCCGTGGCCATACGAGACCGCGGGGGGTGGTTCATTATACATTAATGAGAATCCAAATGTTTCGTCATATCAACAGTTTGAATGAATGTGACAAGCATTCGAACACGAAACACCTTGACTTTGAAACTCGTGTCAAACGATACTAATAATAACTAATATAAAATATCATGATTCTGGTTACATACCTGTATGTGTTCTTTTGTGAATCTTGAGGTTTTCCGATCTTGCAAATACTTTCCCGCAACCAGGAAAGGGGCAAGGGAAAGGCTTCTCTCCGGTGTGCACGCGGATATGATTCACTAATTTGTATTTCGCCTTGAAGGGTCGTCCGTTCCGCGAACAGCTCTGCCAGAAGCATGCGTGCGTGGTGCACTCGGGGCCACCGACGTGCTCCACCGTGAGGTGGGTTACGATCTCGTGCATACTGGAGAACAGCTTGTTGCAGAGCTTTCTGGGCGGGGGTTGTTCGGGGTCGAGCCACTGGCAGCGCATGTCGCGGCGTGGCGTCGCGCGCACGTAACGCAGGAAGGCGTGCGGCGCATGCGGCGCGTGCGGCACCAGGGGTGCTCCACCCTGGTAGTGCATGTCCCCGCGCCACTCCCAGCCAGGCTGCTCGAGAGGCTGCTGCGGGAATAGCTCGCCACAGCCTCCATACTCGCGCAGGTACCCAGCTTGGTACGAGTGCAGCGGGTACGGCTGGTAGTGCGGCGGGTGGTGGTGCGGCGGCGGGTGTGGCGCGGCGGCACGGTGCTGGGGCCCCACGCCACACCCCGGCTGCGGAGACATCTTCAGCCCATAGGAGGCGAGGTGTGCGTGGTTTGTCTCGAGGAAGGCATTCATGGCGGGGGTGGCCGACGCCGGCGCATAGCCCCATTCGCCCGCCACCATCCACGCGGCGGGCGCGGCCCGCGTGTCACGGCGGCGCGGGCGGGGACGGCGTCGTCTCCGACGCTACACGAGGCCGTTTCTGGCTCCTCTAGCCTTCCACCTTCTTATTCCGCCAAAAGCTTAAGTTTTCTTCATAAGTTATTTAGGTTTGACGCATGAAGGTTGACCACCTGCAAAAAAATGTTACAATTATTGATTTGCTTCGAAACTAATAAATGTTTGTAAGCAACATACCAGATATTTGTCTTACAAAAAGCGAACCCTTAGCTGAGATATTTTGAAACAAATTTAAAGCCATTTCTCAAAATAATAACATGCATTCGTGCAGCCATAACCGACGACGAACATTTATTTATAATAAAAAAATATGAGCCAGGTACATTTGGACATTAAATTAAAGTGTGGGTAAATTTATAGGACACTTTTATACGGCTGAGACAAAAATTTCGATTGTAGTCGTGTATATTTAATTTTAGTTTATTTGTTAGGCTGGCTCCAATCTCTTTTACGGCCGTGGTTTAGCATCGATAATTTATTAAAATAGTTTTATGAATGATAAAACCTGTTCTTTCGTAGAGAGCATGCGACAGGACCTCGGACACTTTATTGCCTACTTCGCGTCCTTTTATAATTATTGGGCCGGAGCCAGTCTACCTGGCAAAATATACTGAAAACGGGTACTTCATAAATTATATTAAAACTGGAAATTCAGACACGTGAATTTATTCCAATATGAAAGTTTTTACGAAGGTTGCTACTTCTATTTTCATAAAGAAAACTTAAAAAGTTGCAGAGGCAATTTCTTCAATGTTACTTTATATCGTGGTAGGCAGATAAAATGGTTACTAGTAAATAAGTAAATGTATGATGAGGTAAAAACCTAAAAGGTAGACTACATTTAGACTTACATCTTATTTTTATGTTTTGAAACTTGATGGAAAACAAAACAAAACAATAGTTATTTTTCCTAGTTCTGATTGTTTTAAGACAATAACATAAAAAGCTTGTTACTCAAGGCACAGGCATACGACCAGCGAAATAATAACGACTAAGAACTTAGGACAGAGATGAGTTCCACTGCACTCGAAAAAAATATCCAAATTGATTATATAAAATACAAAGGTAAACAAAACAAAACAAGGTAAGGCATACAGAAATTACTTTTACCTCTAAGTATCGATACAAACATCTTAGTTTTTTCGATACTTATTGTTCAAACTATTATGTATACATATGAAATAAATAAATTAAAAAAACCTTTAATAGCTTTTTATTATTATTCGATGAAGAAATATTTTTTTTTTGAACTAAAAGCGAGCAATATAGTCCGAAAATTGACTTTTTTGTTATGCGGGTTGAAACTATGGTATACATTCTACGGGTCTGTATCAAAGTAAGTTCGTATAACTGGGCAGACCTAATATTAAAGTTTTAGACCACCTGGATACTTCTGACATAAATCATAATCCATTGAAAAGTGCACCTAATAAATAGCTGAGTCCCACATCACACCCAGTGCAAATCTAACTGTCAATCAAGACAACAGTACTTTTTGTGGGCGTCTCATAATCGCATTATTTTCAAATAATGTTGTTTACATATTGTTTGAAACACTTCATCGTGCAGTTCCTTCTACCTGAGCTAAACGGTTAAACAATGTCGTTCGTTTGAGATTCCCATCTAATCTGGTATTATATGCGATGCCCCGCGGCGCGCGCGCCTAGTCACAAAGCAACGGGTTGACAGATCTCTACAGACACTCATCCTCCAATGGGATTTCAAAAATCTGTCATTAATATCGTTCAGACATGACACAGCGATATATCCCTTATTTCTTTAGAGTGACAACAAACTTCTATATAAAAAGAGCAAAACTAAATTTGTTGTGATATTTGCAGCTGCTTTGCAAACATTTTCTATGGATTTTAGAGAATTAGCTGTAATCTCATTAACTATCTATTGATACACAGGATTTTTATAAATTCTGCATATTTTCTGGCTGACTTATACATATAACAGAAGAAATAAGTTATAACAATTTCGTAACTAAACAAAAAAATTACATATCTTGTTTTTTAATGGATCGCCTTCCCGCATGATATTTAGTTAGTTCATTAGGAT
Organism: Agriopis leucophaearia; assembly: GCA_949125355.1. NCBI lineage: Eukaryota > Metazoa > Arthropoda > Insecta > Lepidoptera > Geometridae > Agriopis > Agriopis leucophaearia. Next base: position 11,044,469 of record OX421264.1, read on the forward strand.
TATACTAAATTGTGAAATTATAAAAATAAAGAGTGTATATGATACTTTTTATCCCGGAAAAAAAATTACCTACGGTTCTTGAAGGAAATTCCACGCGGGTAAAACTGTGGGCTCTGCTAGTGGTATACATAAATTCTCAAAAACTATATAGATATTTTTAATACCATAGGTGGCAAATAAGCAGACGGGCTGCATGATGGTTCGCGATCACCGTCGCCTATGGATACCTGTAATGCCAGGGGCATCACAGATATGTTGCCGACCATTAAATACTATTAACAGCCCTTTTGAAGAACCCCATATTAAAGCTACTCGGAAATGCCGCAGGAGAGCTCATTCCACAAATGTCAAAAAGGAACGCGTAAAACGCACACCGTGCGATTTCCACCGATCTATATGATATGTGAGTGAACTTTCAGGCGGTGGCTGCTGGTGCGATGAAAAAACCGCGATGCTGGCATCAGATCGAACAGTTCTTCAGAACATTCCCCGTTGTAAATGAGATAAAAGACACAAAGAGACCCAACGTCTCTGCGCATGCTGAGCGGCTCTAGGTGTTCAGTGAGCTTGGGATCTCTACACTGTAATGCATCAAGTGGCTCAAGCTGATATTGGGGTGCTCCGTTACAAAGATTGGAGCAGTACTCCATGTAAGGTCGGATTTGCGGTTTGTAAAACAAAAGTCTTTGATAAATAATTATCTAAAAGGTACGTTAGGATTTGCGAGAGGAATGATTGTATCAAGTAGTGATCGTCCGCCCCCAGATCCATTGGCCCAGTATATCTAAAAAATTAGTGACCGAGCAATGGAGAAGTCTCAGATTCTAATAGGATATGTCATCGTTTCTATGTAGTTTTTAATATATTTATAATTTTTTTCATGCTGATCCGATCGTCGTGAAATTTGTATGTAGATATTTTATGCCGTAGGTGGCAAACAAGCTAACGGCCCACCTTATAGTACAGGATAGTGGATCGGGTAGGGAGTAGATCGTTTCAATACAATTATTAAGTTCGAATATGAGCGAAATCGGAGAGATATATACGGGGTTGCAAAATATCAGTTCAGGGCGAGCAACTAAACTTGGTCCTAGCATTTATTATCTCTGACAGCTGCAATAACATTATAAAAATCAGAATTAAAACCACTGATCACTTTCGCTAGGTTTTTGGACGTAAACTGTATAAGAGTTACCCTATAGGTGTACTTCAGAAATATATTAAAAAAAAATATTTTAATAAAAAAATACAATGTTATTGCAGCTGTGAGCGCATATAAATGAATATTAATTATTGTAGTATTTATTTGTGATTTTAGCGTAATAATATGTGACCATAAAATAATATGATTAAAAAACTATGCATGATGAGATGTCATCCGTACCGATAACGCAATAGGTACGTGCAATGGATGTTTTTTTAAATCTTTACCAACATTTAAGATCATATATTTTATTTTTATATATCCTAAAATGAAAAACCTGTGTAAAGCCTAATTTATTAGAATAAAAGTGGCAACTCAAGCTTCATGAGCGAGTTTTGTCACAAACGTGTCTTCTAAAATGATCGAACTCGGTTCCGTCGGCTTTAGGTTCGGACAACATTTTGCTTGGATGTTATTGAAACTTTCTGTGTAAATTATTTTCTTGTTCTGTTTTAGAATATACCTAGGTTATTATATAACTAGGTTATTCACTGACTTAGTATAAATTACTCTGCATTTCGATAATATCTAAATATATTTTGTGACTTGTATTTTGCTATACCTTCTAGCAAGGCTCTACATTTTATGTCTATCGGCTTTTTGTTAAATGTGTTATTGTATTAAAAGTAATTATTTTAATTCCTGACGTTTCAAACACTTTGCAGTGTCCATGGTAACATATTAATTAGTTTCAATATGTAATATTCTAGAAAAACATTTGAAATTAAATGTAGGTGAGTAAATATCTTTATTTTCGTTGCCTAGACTCATTAGAACAGGTATAATTTTTGTTTTAATTTTATTTTTATTTGAAAGTACATAGTAACTTTTTTTGCACCTGAATGACGAGACGATCGAGTATCTTGCGTAATGGTAAGCGACATTAAGTTGTTACAAGTCCAAGATTGTTTCATTTCAATTATACCTTCTGCCAAATCTATAAGTTCTTGAATACCGTCGAATAACCTATCAGTTGCATAAAAAGTAAACATAGATGATAAACTCTTTCTCCTTTTTTGATAGGATATTCTTTATTTTCTTTGTTTTAAGTAATGGCGAAAACGGCATATAATTCTATACCTACTTTATGAGGGGTCTTCTATGCATAAACACGAATACAGTCTCATTGCAAAAACAGGTTAATCAAGGTTTCAACATTGTTTTAGCTAGACAGCGTCTAAAAATTAAATAATTTTATTAATTCCTGTAAATTTGTCGCTAGACAAATGATAAAACACGAATTTCATGTTATTTTTTTTACTAGCACATTTTTAACCGAGTTCAAAAAAAGAGGCTTCGCAGTCAAATAAGTTTGTTTAGTTGTTTCCTCAGAAATCCGTCATTGATAAACTGATTAAAAAAAATTAAAATAAAGGATATGTACTTTCAAATTCATCATAATCAAAATTTCTGCCATAGGACGCCCAATGCTGGGCATATGCCTCCCTCATATTTCAGATTGGTGCATAGATAATTTTATCAAAATTATGATTTGAGGTTTGAAAAAAAATGCTGTTTTTTAAATAGATAATTATCAAAGCTGTGTTTTGCTATTGGAGTGATTCGGATATAATCAAGAAGAAATTATTTTAATTTTGTAGGTACTATTGTAGGTATACATAAAAACGTATAGAATATGGTGAGTATAGTATCAATCTATAAACGTACTCTATACTTTATGATGGTAGAACATATCTTTCCTATTCCATCATATATTTTGCTTTGCAACGAATTGCTCATTGCTCATATTATCGTTCACGATTAGGTAAATATTTTTTTTTACATATATTCGAGTTCATTAATTGCATACTTTGGTTATGAATAAAGTTCAAATCTAGGTATAGTTCTGTTAGAGTATTAAGTAGAATATCTTCACTTATAACGATAATCAATCCAAACGACCGCCCGACCAAAATTATCACAATTATTTAAATATTTAAAAGCTCTAATAGTTAAAGCTCCTTAATTTAGCTTACGTTCTGGTCCCTAAGTAAAGCTGTAATCATAAAAAATAAAAACGAAGCATATCTACTTAATTTGATTAAGGAAAAAGTTGATTTTTCAGTCACGGTAAAATCTTAACATTAATGAGCTCTAAGTTAAAATCTAAGTTAGTTATTACTGTGACAATTCTCTCTTGAACTTTTAAATCTTTTACAGTGCTTCGGATGGCAACGTAGGTGCCGGTTTATTTGCCCTTGGCCTAAATACTTCGACACCACTCAGTGCCGCAAGTTAGAATTTACTTGATTTTAGAGTTATTTCTAACTGAAGATAAAAATATATTTATTTACAATAACAGAAAAAGTATATGAAAAGAGAAATATCAAATCCTAACTACCAAATAAAAAAAGCTAATCTATTAAATCGAATCTACCAATGGGAATTATTCCCTGTTGAAAATGCTTGACCCATTATCACGTTGTATGGCAGTTCTCACCATTTATTTGAGCAAAGTAGAGCCCAGCATTATAGTCACGTGTTGCATCTCCCAGATGTGATGACCAATCTTTAAACCTGTTTTAGCTCCCAATTCCCATTGGCCCCTTGTTTCGACTCAAAAAGGCACAAAATCCACGGTTGTACCCACTGTCCAGGGTATTATAAAAAATAAATAGATATCTAATATATTGTGTACATAGCTAGAATTTTCTTTTAAACATACCTAATAACAGTATTAATCCAGTCTTCAACGTGCCAAGCCTGACAATTTAACACACAGTTGCACAGTTCTAACTAGCACAGAAATACTATATCAAAACACATCACACAACGTATAGGTAAGTATGTATCTAAAATATATTTCAGTATCCTCATGAAACTAGAACAATCATTATCACAGTTGTAGGCGCGTCGTTATAATCTCGTTATTGATTCACAGCCTTCAGCGATCGGGCAGTTTTTCAGTGGCCACATAAGTGTTTTGAACGAAATGTCACGAAAGGATTTTTTTTCGAAATGAAAGGCTTCGCGACGTGTGTCCTCTAGCTCCGCTGAGACTCTCAGCATGACTGCGGTGTCCCGCGTCGCCGCCCCTCGCTACAGCCGACATACTGCTTCTTAGAAAATATTTCGGGCCGGGGCGAAGGCGCGAACGCAGCCCTACCGACAAGGGCGGGACGCACACAACTTTTTCATCCAATCGTGTCATCCTCGCCACCAAATTAACAATACATAGCCGTCTCGCTCTAACTTATACCAGTGGCACTAGAGCAAAAGAGAGAGATGAATTTTGTTAAGAGAATATCGAAGAAAACTTCTTTGTGTTGGTGTCGTAATGTGTTCGCTTTATCAGATTTACGTTGAAAGCTCGCTGTTAGCTTCGAGGGCGCCACATTGCGCCTCCTTGTCTGGTGAAAGGCTCGATGTAGAAGTGGGAAAGGGACGGAGGAGGCCGGGAAATGTTTCGGCTAATGTATTTTCCTGTGGGAAGGAAAACACATGTCGTCGCTTTTAATTTAATACGCGTCATGCTGTGTGCCGTGTCGCTATACACGTTCGACTTGGAAATATTTCCCGATAGCTATTACGAGATCATAGTTGAGATGAAAGAACGAAATAATTCAATGTTATGGAAGTTATAGTACCTACCTACCAATATTGCCATATAGCACGAATAACAATAAAATGCACTTTTACGATTCCACACATTTTATTTTACACAAATAATTTCAGTTTTATTACCTACGTCCTTATTATTTCCAGAATGTTAACTATATAACTAGGCCTCCAATTTGATTAATGAGTTTTGTTATATTTTTTTATTACTTTTATATCGCCTAATTAAGTGCTTATCTATATTGCCCAACCTTTTATTACCGGCCCCATATAGTTTTAGTTTCATACCAGGCATCCTTGCCTCCAATTAGGATTCAGAAGGTCTACCGGAGCGAACCAGGCGCGTTTGATATAATTAAGTTAATTAATTTTACATTCCAATCTGACTTTGTAATTATTTGTGTAAAAAGTGTAAAGGTAAGCACGCGTGCCGCAAGAGCTACAACGCGGCACACGGCACGCCCCGGCGTGCGTGCGGCGCGCGATTGGTCGCCGCAGAGGCTTCAAGCGTCGCGGGGCGGGGGGCGCGCGGGCGCACGCTCCCGCGCACTTTAAAGTGGTTTATTTTTACAAATAGTATTTTCATCTTCAGCACGAACGTTCGTGATTAATTTAATATATTTTATCGAAGCACGCAATGTGGTTTTTGCGTTTCCGTTTGTCGACGTCGAGTTGCGACAATAGCTTTTTCTCGCACGTTATTTTTTGTTTTGTTAACATTTTATTGCAAGAGTTAAGTTTGTTAAGTGCTTGAGTACATGAATGCTTCCTTGTCACGGGACATTACTCTTTTCTTGGTACAAAACTTGTAACCTTGCTTGTAACTTACAATACAGATAGGTCATATTTTAAACCTTCATTCAAAATTATTTCGTACATTATCTGATTAGGACTTTTTGAGACCTAACAGCAATAAAACTGTAATAAATTCAAGGCGTTCTAGCTCAAAGGCTCATTAGCATTTTGTAAAATGATCTTAACAAAGAATGTTTTTCAATCAGTTTTCTCTATGGTGAAACCATAAAAAGTATATGTTATGTCGGGATAAATGCATCTCTGAAATATGGCTAAGAAAACAGAGCTTCGTTCGTTCGAATTTTTCTATAACTATCAATTTCTGAACTATGACTACAATTATAATAATATGGCTTTGGTTATGGTAGGGCCATATCCGTGTCTCAACATGGTCTTGGCCAGTTATTAGTAATTTTATTGCACATTGTCATTGTCGTTGCTCAATATTAAGTATGTATAGGTACCCAAAATGTCGATATTTTTCTCGCAGAGGCTGTACACAAAATAGTGTTTTTTTGGTCTTAACAATAAACACAAAAAAATTTAGTACCTGCTCATGGCATCTTCTTGTGCCTATATGGTACCTATTATAAATGTTTTTTATAATAAAATAAATGATTACAAATAAAATTGCTTTGACTACATATAACTTTTGAATAGTTATATTTCTAATAAATACCTAAGCGTCAATTATATACTAACACACAGTAAAAACCACCACTATAAATTACCACCTGCACTATATAACTTTTACCACACCTTTTCCAGTTATTCAACCGCCAAGCAGTAGTGTGCAAACACTACAGTGTTCCGGATTGAAGGGCAATGTTTCCAGCAAAATTACAGGGCACACAGATTCGACATCTTATATCTCGGGGTGACGAGCGCAGAGCATTGCCATCCAGGGTTTTGAACTGTTGGAAGTTAAAAATTCTAAAAGGCTTTGAGTTGTTATGGGCAAGCGTGAAGAGCCATCAGGCGAGCGACTTCGCTCGTCTCGTAATTCAGTATTAAGCAAAAAAAACCACAAAGATACAAAAAGATGCATCCGGTTGGCGCTTAAAATGTCCGAGCCATAAGTAAATATGTAGTAGTAATCTGTACAACAGACTACATTTATTGCAAGCTAAAATTAGACACGATTTAGAGCTACCTACATATTGTTAAGAACCTACCTAGGTATAGGATCAAAATTACACAAAAAATGACCATGGACAATTAAACAAAAAAAAATTGGCATCACGGAACGCCCCTCAAATGTTAAACATGACGACATAAGCAAGCATAATAATGTTGCCGTCACGGCATACTAGTCGGTTTTACTGCCAAGGTGCGCCAATAGATGTTTTACATCAAAAGGAAGCATTGGTGTTAAATATAATTGCTAACATGTATAAAATCTGCAAAACACAGTGATTACAATCCTACAGCATGTAGTAAATAACGTCTGCATGGTAATCTATCAGCTATACAATAAATGAAATGCACAGTAGGCATTCAGGTTAAACTGCGCTCTCAATGGGACCCCCATCAGGTTGCGGGGTCGGTAGGTATTTCATTAAAATAAATAACGTTATTATTTATACCCGTGTTTTTCGGGAGTGATGCTAGCTACAAATTATCACGGACAATGCCCCTGCGGGACACCGGCCTTATTGAGTGCAGCCCGGACAGATGGCGGGTTGAAAGCCCCTGCTAACGTAAACAATATTAAATTAAAATTATTTGTAATTACGCTTAGATTACTTATAACTAAGAATGAGAGGAGCGCCGGTAGCTGAGCGGTATAGCATGTGCACTTTACAATCTCACGGCACTCGGTTCAATTCACGGCTCTGCACCAATGAGTTCTTTAGTACTTAGATAAACTATGTGCAGTTTCTGCTATCACTAAAAAACGGTGAAGGTAAACATCGTGAGGAAATAGTTTTATCCAAGAACATCAAAAATGTTTCAAAGACATATGACATGCACCAATATGAACTGGGTGAGCATGGTGGATTAAGGACCATCCTATGAGAGAAGGCCTGTTTCCCGACAGTGGGAACATGAAAGGCTGATACTGAGAAGTGCTTTAAAACTAATCTGCCTAAATTTTTTAGCATTAATTTTGATCTCCTACAATCTAAATTATAAATTTAAAATAATTGTCTACAATATCAATTCTATAATGCAAAGAAAAAGCTGTTTTCATACTAAAATTTACATTGAAAGGAAAAAAACAATAGAAAAAACGCACCAAAAATAAATATATGTGCAGAAGTAGGCACTTAAAAATTTGCCATGCTAGCTTACAAAAAACTAGGGCTGCTCTAGCGTCAAAAAACTTTTAAATTTCTTTTTATTTTATTTTCATAGAGTTGGTGGTCAAACGTGGGCTTACAGGCAATAAAATAAATAAATAAATATCTGGGACATTATTGCACACATGGTCATCTGACCCCAAACTAAGCAAAGCTTGTAATATGGCAGCCAGAGACTGATATACATACATATATATTTTTATATACATATATACTATTTAAATAGATATTAACACCCAGAAATAGAACAAACACAAATGCTCATCACACAAATGTTTGTCCTAGATGGGAATCGAACCCACGCCCCCAAGCGCAGGAAGTAGGTTCACTACCAACTGCGCCACCGGGGCAGTCAGCAAATAGAAGAAAACATTTATAAAATATCGTGTTACGTACTGACCTACATTTGTATATATAAACAAAGGTGAATATTATTTGTATGCATAATTAATTATATGTCAAACTATGAAAACTTAAATCGACAAAGTCAGCAGTGGGTGAAGGTTCGTTGATGTCTATTGTTTAGAAATTTGCATGTACATTCTACGTCTACGCGTCTCGTAGCAATCCGTAGCACTACAATTTGTGTCTATTACTATTTTATTATTTTGGATCCTAAGTAAATTTGGTTGCTATTACTATACTTGATAAAAAATATGACAAAATAAACTCGGTCCATGCATTTATTTGCTCTAACAGCTGAAATAAAATTTGAAAAAAAGTTGAATAATTTCGCGGCGGATTTGGTTCGTCTGACTAACGAGAGAGAAAAAGAGAGAACGTACTTCCCTCTCCTATTCTCTCCTTGGTCTGCAGCAGTTCAACCGGACCAAATCCACACGTCGAACTTAACGATATAACGTAGAACGTAAATAAATTATTACATATAGATGTAGATCCTTCGATCATAGGATCGAAGAATGATTGTTGATGTCTAATGTATGACTTTTTCACGACTTAGCCATATACACACATCTCGTAGAAATATTTTGCTATCTAATCTTATTTATTTTGAATTAAGTTTGATAATTTGTCATAGTTATAAGGTAACGTCAAAGAAATAAATAGATTTCACATATATAATACGTGCATGTTCTTAATTTTATTAATATTTTGTGTTTTTCGATGCAATATTTTAAAGTATTTTTTTATCTGTATATAAATGATAAATGTTTTCTTTATTCTAAAAAAAAAACATTTATATTGAGAGCAAATTGTTGGGGAATCTTGTTTTTTTTTTCGCTTGAAGATATTTCGCTCGATCGAAAAATATTTCGAAATGTCAATCAGTGACTATCGTTACCCGTGTTAGCCGTTACCAGTCTTACTATCCCTATTTCATTTTCTATAATTAGCGACTAAAAGCAAAAGCACAAGACGTGGGACGTCAAAATCTCTAGTCTAGAAGATCATAGAAGAAGTAAGTATTGTTTAAATAATGTAATTTTTAGTTTTTTATAAGTTTCGCCTTTATTACAGACTTTTAACCGGAAGAGAGAAAGTATATGCGTTAACGATTAATGATTGTGTGCTCGTGTGTTTGTTACCACGTCTGTTAATTTTTTTTTCACAAAAATGGAATGAAAATGGAAATCGGTCATTCTTACCTATGTTTGAAAATCTATCTAGTCATTTTCAAAGTTGATGAGTTCTTTTCTGATTGATCTGGGGTTTTTGTACTATTTAATAGAGCAGACAATAACTATGTTGATTATCTAGTAACATTATCTAAACTAAACTTAATTTTTTAACATCATTTTCTTACATATTTAAATCGAAAAGAAACGCTGATAATTTTATTCCTGTCAAATTAGTTTAGTTTCGAGAATGGCACAACAGAATTGATGCCAATATCGTTGCAGCAATATAATACTCGTATGAGTCCTTTTATATGTCAGGGTTTAAAAAACATATGTAAAAGTAATAGTTAATGATAATGTCTTACTGCAAAGATCCAACTAACCCCAACTATCAAAAGCCAGTTCCAAAGGTTGTTATTATACAATAACATAACAAAATCAGAAGTATTACCTCACACTTCATTAGAATAAAAAACTCACCTGTTCACCTCTTGGTCCTAACAGTACTAGTAATTAATTCGATTCGAATCCGTCATTCGATGACTATTGATATCGTGCTTTTGCTTTGCCGTGCCGACACAATTGAAGGCGATCGACTTTTTGCTGGCATCATTCGGTGAGGATTCGATTCGGATTCGAAACGTTTTCCTTGGCTTGAACATCTTATATTGTAGTTTGTACTATGAGGAAAACCTCGCAAGGTATTTTTTTTCTTGGCCTACTGCCCTCATGACGTCGAACAATTTTGCAAAAAAAAAGAGCATCAAAGAAGATCTAAAGCTTATGGTGCAAGGAGTGTTTAATGTTTTTGTTCAGAAACTATTCAAGAGCAGAAAGGAAGTGAGTGAAGTAGAGCAAAACTAGTGTGGCTTCAGATGGAAAATTTTTATTGTACAAATACAATCGATAGATCGATTATTCTATTTTAGTTTTACTTGCACTCTGCAAGGAATCAAATTGGACCAATTATTACAAAACAGTAGGAATTTATTTGTGAACTGATCCGCAATAGAGGCTTTTAAATATCTTTCGGTAGGAAGATATTTATTCACCTGCCAAAACACTTGAGCGGTCTTGTAGTTAAGTTTTAATAAATTAATTGCGTACGTGCATCATATCTATGCATCCCCGCCGCGCTTCCATAAAAGCGTATGAAGGAAGCTGCAACATATACACGTAAATACATACAGTACAAGATATGTAATAATAATTTAATATGCCATTCGCTCTGAACCAAATTGAGCAATTTATATACGTCGCCGTGCGCATGATTCGTCTGATCGTGCGTGCACGCAAATAGGCTGGGAGCAAAATTATATTTTTATTGGAGGTTATAGTTGGATTTATGCTGCTATAAACTGCAAGTATTAAAATTATAATTGGTGTTTGTACTATTATTATTATTCATAAAATTAGCCCATAAAATCAAATATAAGGGACATTAAATATTTATAAGAATATATTTCTATACATCACCATCATCATACTAATTTTGTAAATGCGAAAGTGTGTTTATCTTTCACGCAGCAACAGAGCACAGTATTGACGTAGTTTTTTGCATAGAGATAGACAGAGAGCCGTGGAGTAACATAAAAAAATATCCTAGAAAAATTTACGGTTCCTGAGAGTCCCGCTAGGTGCAGCTAGTAAGTAGATAATATAATGAATGTAAAAAAAAAAAAATATAGCCAAAGAACCAGAGTCACCGACATAGCTATTAAAATCTGCAAGTTGAAGTGGCAATGGGCAGGCCACATCGCTCGAAGAACTGATAACCGATGGGGAAGAAAGGTTCTTGAGTGGAGACCGCGAACCGGAAGACGCAGCGTAGGTAGGCCTCCCACTAGATGGACCGACGACATTGTGAGAGTCGCGGGCATCCAGTGGATGCAGATGGCAGGATGTCGTTCAGTGTGGAGGTTAAAGGGGGAGGCCTATGTTCAGCAGTGGACGCTGATGATGATGATGATGAAAAAAAAACTAAGTTACATACCTCATAGTTTCTGAACGCGTGTGGATCTAGAGATTTTCAAGGCTAGAGTAAATAGATTTCTTCTAGATTAGCGTGTTCCATCCTCGACCACACCTTCGCTTACCATCAGGCGAGTTGGTAGCCAAACGTAGGTCTTTTCTATTATATAATTCTATTTTTAAAAAGCCTTTATATTTCAAGAAAGTGTAGCCCTTAGTAAATTTAAAAAAACCTTGTCACGTGTGGAGAGTTCCCTAATCAAAATGACTATTGTCTCCTGACCTAGCTGCAGGTATGAACCAAATATAAACATGCTTTATTAACTGAATACTTACCAGGTAGTGCTCGAGTTATTAACATTATTAAATAGTTCTTTTTTGCTTTTGAGAAAGTTTATTTTGAATCTCTCGACGCTTTATGAACAAGTAGCTAAAGGATACAGATGAATCAAACCACGGCTCAATTTCACACGGGAGTTCGGGTCATATTCATACTTTTCATACAAACGTCATAAAGAGGATATTTATTTGCTTTTTTACTTTTTTGAAAACTGCACCTCGTATTATGATAAAACTTGAACAGTTTACTTAACAGTAACAATATGAATATGATTGAATTTAAACACTTTTAACATTATTTTATATGTTTTTTACATCATTTTAATTCCTAACGTTTCGAACACTTTGCAGTGTCTGTGGTCACAGGTAGACAATATGGCGAATGTCTATAGAAAATTGAACAACCTATGAAATCAATATGTAAGTACATATATAATTAAATATAAAATATTACTTTAGTTAGTTTACTTATTAATTCAGTATATATTTCAAAAAAACACCCACTAAAAAGTATTTTTTATCAGTATTTTTTTTAATCACATCGTATTACTATACCTAGCGCATTAAAATATTCTACCTAAAAGTAAGAAAATGACCCGAACCCCATGGTCACGGCTAAAAACTTACATTTAGGTATAAGTATTCTTTAGAACGCTCGGGGCGTATATCCGATGATTGCTCAGGATTTAAATCTTGCAGGTTGTCGTATTTTTGAATTGTCTGTATCAATTAAATTACATATATGAATACATGATAATTAAATTTGGCATATAATAACTATAAAGTTATATGATTATTTACGGGATATTTACCGTGGTAAGGTTTTGGAAGGAGCTCCCGATATTTCGGCGCAGTTATATCCCGTAAATAATCATATAACTTTAGTGAACAACCGTGATAGTTTAAAAAAGAAATATAGGTCGCAAAAATAACATAAATAACATGCGTTTGTATTGTTGGAAAGTCAACCTTTCTGTTGTGGCTATGTAGATAAATATACTTACTTATACTTAGTCATGGTAAGGAGAATACTTATTATAATTGTTGGTCATGCTCTTACCTACATGTATCTGTACCCAGAAATATGTCATAACATATGCACAAAATAAATCATTACAGATGTTGGCTCCACTTACCTCAACTCGATATCAGTCATTAAGTCCGTCTATTATTTAGATATTTTAATCAAGACGATGGATTGTTACACGTAGCCATAAAGGAAGGTAATTAATAATAACAGATCGACCGAACGCGCCCACGCTGGTGTTGCCACATGCCGCAGAAAAAACACCATTTGAAATGGAACGATTTGAAACGGACTCCGATGTAAAACGATGACTTTTGTCCAACTCAGCCCTTTTTGCCACAAATTCGGCGTGTATTTCTGTTGATTCGCGGCATCAGGACCAAACACAGCAAAAAACAATATTAACAAGTCAAAATATCTTCAAAATAAGTTTTTGGTTCACGATCCATCAATAAGCAACGATTGACATAAACATATCGAATTAACTTAATTTATTGGAAATGTTTTCTGTTGGCAGTCTCATTAGGTATAATAACAACAGCCGATGGTATTTGCATTGTAGCAAAAACTCTACCTCTGAAACTTTGCTTAATATTATTATAGTCGGTATAGTAGCTGAATCAAACTTGTCTTTTCGTGTTGGTTCTAAAACTCCGTATCATAATCTAGTAAAGTCTCCACCGCTATACCTACTACAGTATGATAAGACCAAGAATGTTATAAAACATAATGACATACAACCACAGACCTACTACCTATAGATTTTCAATGAGCGTGGCTAGCTCAGTGCCTCTCGCTTCAACAAGGTGTGTTGCCACATTAAAATTATTTGCTTTAAGTTAGGGTAATTTACCTACTATGACGAGTAGTGAATCTCTTCAATGAGTAATTTTGGAAACTTTGGAAAATCTTGTGAGATGGAAGGATATCTGAAAAATACTTATGAACAAAAGAAATTAATATTAAGATCCAAATCCATCCGTTTAAAGGTAAGACAGCTTTAAACGGCTGTATCTTTCGCGCCGTAATATCGTCAGTTGAAACTTACACAGAATATGTAATGTTACGACGGATTAACTAAGAAATATAATTAAGTCAAAACTAAAGAGGGTACACATCCACACATACAACAAACGTTTTTGTTAAGGTATTATTGTATTTGCTCTGGTGTAAAAACCAAACGGTACGTAACGGTAATCGGTACAAGCGTCAAACTTGGCGGATTATAGTGCACACCCTAAAGTAAAACAACAAATAATAAATACTGGCCGCTTGCGAGTCGGTCACACATTTCTGTTTCCCACAAGTTAAGCAACGTCGGGCGCGGTTGATACTTGGATGGATGACAGCCTGGGCGTGATGTTGTGTATTTGCACTACTTTTTGTATTTTTTGACGGTACAGAACCCTCAGTGCACGAGCCCGACTCGCACTTGGCCAGTTTATTTATTTTCATGGATGGAATTATGGATAACATCCCAATTAATGAGATACTTAGATAAAACTCTTTATTATTTACAGTACTCATATCACACACGATAAATCAGACTTCAAAAAAAGATTATTTTGTTTTATTTGAACAAAATCACGCTGATGATGATTTATGATGATATATTTTCTTTGATTTAAGTACATTTAAGTGTGTTTATTAGACCCTGAGCAGCTGCAGTTGCTCAAAAATATAATTTTTCCCTTTCTGATATTGGATTCGGCATTGAAATGACTGGAACAAATTCTACTATGTTTTCCTGGCACCCAATTTTCACAACCAGTAGCACTGATCCATTTTATTCGTAAGCCAGGATCAGTTGGAAACCTGCAGAACGAATAATTTATGTTAATTGTGGTGGGTAATTTCATTTATAAACTGGCAACATTGATTGTTATTCTTCTCAGTTAATATTTTGATAAAACTCATAGGAAATACCACAAATCGACCAAAAAACGGACTAATTATGAATAAAATATTTACGCATTGATATCCTGAATTTATTTAGGTGATCATTACAAGCTCTATATGTTTACTTACGTGTGAAATGATATTTCATCGTTTTTTCTCTCACTGCGGTACTTGCAGCCCAAAATGATACAACCAACCATTGTAAATGTTTGTTTTACAATTATTTCTAAGACGAAACACGCATTTATCACATAAAATCACCAAAAAAATGCAATAAACAATATTCAGACCCGTTTTGTTTGTCGCAGAACCGTCAGATTTTGACATTTCTGATCCAAAAAACAGGCCACGCCGATAAGGACAAAAAAGTCTTGTTATGTCCTTTTTGTACTTGTGCTGAGCCATATCAATTTGTCTCTTTCACTTGCTTTCACTGAAATATATTGCCGGGCCCTGCATACAACCCTTGGATTAGACTTAAACACAGAAGAGAATATTATTCTTTGTTTTACTTCTCTTTTCTGTGGACTAAACCGTGACAATGACATAACTACTTTGCTTGACTGTGACATATTTGATAATATTTAATTAAACATGAAAATATTCAAATATTTTTTCACTGGCAAATGCACTTGACGTGGAATGCCAAAATCATCTTAGCGGAAAAAAAGCTAGGCAGTCGAACTACTCCACCAGCGCTACTGTACAGGTGTTATGAAATCTTTCATTTATTAATAGATAATTATGTATAACGGTAGGAACCATGATATCATTAGTGAGAAAATTAGATATGTTAACCATTAGAGGTGTCGATGGACTCATTAGCAGCTACATATCGATAAGTTTTCTCGGGCGAGCGGTCGAAGGTACCATCATCAAAGAGTACAAAGGGCTGGTAATTCAACTAGCGCGGTAGATACCGCGACCGCGCCCAATCGCGCCGCCGCGGCCGCCCACAAAAACCGATCAAAGTAACCGCACCACCACGAATCGAACGCGACAAATTGACTCCATTCTCGAAATAGACCAATCGCTCAAAAAAGAAAACATCGAGATCGCATCACGAGAAAGCAATCCACAACTAATTGTTCTTTTTAAAACGTTTTCTCGGCTAAATGCACTCGACGGAAATAACTTCGAAGCGATAAATGTAAAACATAGAGGTGCTATTTACATAATCAACAGACGCCGTTACTACTCCCAATTTATGGACCATATTATGCTCTATGATTATGCATACGAAGTTAAGAACTTTTAAAATAATTTTATTTAACTTTTAATGCCGGACCGTAAAATTATAACTACGATAGATAAAGAATGAAAAAAAAATTTGAATGATCCATGAAAATCATAATGTATTTGTTTTATTGTGATAAAAAACATTTACGAGTTGCCATCGAGCACCAAGGGTTCCGAACCACCACACAATATAAGTATTTTTGATGTGTATTTTTTTCTTTCTTTTCGGATTGTTAGAGCAAGTTTAGACTCACATAAGCCAATTAACGTCCACTGTAGGACAATGCCTCCCTCATAGAGAGGGGTGTTGCCATAATCCCCACGCTTTGCAGGCGGCTTGGGGATCGCAGTATGTTCACCGTGTACTTTTAGGACGCTGCTGCCCATCCTCCGGTGGTTCTGGTCGCAGTTTTAGGACATACCCGGGTCCCGGGTTAAGTTAAGTTTGACTCACACTAGCTCAATATTATTATTTGTGCTTACTTTAAAGTATGCACAATAATCACCATCAAGTATCGCGTTTGTTTGTATTACCGTTTCTACGATAGATTAAAAACATAAATACGTTGACTTGAAACTAACTTATTATTTAACTGTAATAACAAATTAACGTATTTCTTGTAAAGGAATCTAATCGCTATTAATTTTTATTTGTTATGATATCCGCCACTCGAGAGTAAATAGAAGTAGTATCTACTTACTCTAAGATCCGACAGAATAAGTGTTATATTCTGGCAGATCTTAGAGTAAATAGATACTACTTCTATTTACTCTGAGTGAACGCTCTGAGTTTACGCCAGAATATAACACATATTCTGTGAAAGTACATTACGGTTCAAACAACTCTTTAAAGGTAAGACGGACAGGCGAACATATACCTACGACGCGACGACGTATACTTAGTAGGAAAGTTCCGTTGACACCCATTGGGCACGGAACCCTAAAAAGCATACTTTTAATTTTACAGTTAATTGTCATATGACACATAACTTGCGCCTATTTCCTAGCTACTTTCCTGTAATTTGATAAGTAGGTAGGTTAATGATAATCGTCTAAGCTATATTTAGGTTAGGGTTAGTCATATTCAAAAGAAAAATGCTACGTATTTGTCAATACTGTGGTGAATCAAAGTGTACATATTTGCAATAAATAAAGAAAGAAAGAAAGAAAGAATCTATGAAAACAAGACGCGTAATCATGCACAAAGGTAAAGTAACCAAAATACAGTATGGACATCATGGATCATTTACCTAACCAACCAACGAAACTAACCAACGAAATATATATTTTGCCGACGAAATAAATAAGGCACACAAAATTTTAGAATACTATATAGCAACGCCCAGTTTAGCCGCTATGATACAGGAACAGGAACCATGTTTTTTTCGGGATAACACAAACTTTCGCATTTATAAAATATTACTCTTATTTCGATTCGTTTATTTGCTCTGACATCTGCAATAACATTGTAAAAAGCTGATTATAAGTTATCGGTACCTATAGGTACTTTGAGTTTCCTATTTCATACTTTTTTATTGATACCAGGAAGGCACATGTCGAATATCCAAGTAAAAAATTAACTTTATACTATGCTTAGTTAAAATAATTAATTTGGTATCATCATAATAATTCTATGAAACAAAATAAAATATTAATAAAAATAATGTCAAAATGTCATACAAAACTAATTATAATAATGTACCTACTAATGTTTATAGCATTTCTCATCCTATAGATCTGTTCTCCTATCCACTAATTGTTCACCACAATAGCCTGATTCTGTTGAAGGAAGGTTATCCTATACTCGTACTGTACAATAGTTGTGAGAGAGTGTGTGGTCTTACCGTCCCATGCTTCGCATCAGTTGGACGGATAAAGTTATCAATGTAGAGGTCTTAAACCGAATTGGGAAGAAACTGGAACTTATCCGGACAATTAAACAGCGAAAGGTCGACTACCTCAGACATGTACTGCGGCATGACCGGCATTTTCTCCTGCAAACCATCATGATGGGAAAAATACCAGGGAAGCGTAAGGTGACGCAAGATGTCGTGGTTCCGTAATATCACGGAGTGAACGGGGATAAAGACGTTACAACAACTGTTCAGACTTGCGCTGGATAAGGAAAATTTTAAGAAGCTGACTGCCGACCTGCATTTATGGAGAGGCACTGAGAGAAAGTACAACAGTTCATATTCCATTTTATACTCATTCTTCTATTCATCATCATCATCAGCCAGAAGACGTCCACTGCTGAACATAGGCCTCCCCCTTTAACCTCCACACTGAACGACATCCTGCCATCTGCATCCACTGGATGCCCGCGACTCTCAAGATATCGTCGGTCCATATAGTGGGAGGCCTAGCTACCTACGCTGCGTCTTCCGATTCGTGGTCTCCACTCAAGAACCTTTCTTCCCCGTCGATCATCAGTTCTTCGGGCGATGTGGCCTGTCCATTGCCACTTCAACATTCTTCTATTCTCCATTTTATAATTCTATTTTTGTATTTCACAGGCTTCTTGGTGTTGGTTTCGATCCAATGCATTTGAAAAGTCTGGGCTAGACCCGTGTATGAATTGAAATAAATAGTTATAATAATGTTATATCTACCGGTAGTGTCCATACTGTTTATCTTTAAGTCAACCGTAATTGATTGCAAATCAGCTGGGGTGCGGGGTATTCTTATCTAGATCTCCCTAATCAGCGCTATTGAGGTAACTTCGGCTTCCAGATATATATCAGATTGTTTATTAAGTAACGCGAATAATGATTCTTGATTTTGTATCGGAGGTGGGTCATTAACGCTATTGACAAATTTTGCGGCTGTATTTTTTGTTGTGATGGAGAGATAACTGGCCTTTTGAGTTTGATTGCTTATTTTGTATGATTTTGGATACTCACGATATTTTTTTCATGACGAATTAGCGTCATTTTGATGCTTGGAGTCAACAGTAGCATTTTCAAAGCTTATTATAGTGTCTAGCTAGATCTCAAATAGCTATTAATGTATGTCAGGTTTTGTCCGTTAACATATATATTCAAATTAATTAAGCAGATTGTTAACTGAATTAAGTTGTGAAATTATTGCCATATGCTAGTATTAAATACGAAGACAAATAAATTTGCAGACAATAATGATGTTTATCGAGAAAAATATGTTTTTGATTACCGTGGATCATCAAAATTAGGGGCGGCCACGACTGCGCACGCCCACGCACGCCTTTGAGCTTCAGAATGTATACTTTTAAAAATATACCAAAAAAAAACACATTTTAACCGTTTCTATAGGATGACGTGCTACAAATGTACTCATAATTTCTGTAGACAAATAAAGTTCTTAATTTATCAATATGTTTAAGTTTGTTAACATTTTGATGTCAATGTCAAAAACCGGCCAAATGCGAGTCGGGCTCGCGTATTAAGAGATCCGTACCAATTTTAAAAATATTGAAGGATAAACTACGTTCTGTGGAAAAAATGTTGTCCCATACATCGGTCTATATCGCTGTCTATGTTCCAATTTCAAAATGCCATGTCAGTTTGTTATTAGGATAATATTTTTATGGTACCTATATAACTACATATGAACTACATAAGTACTTTTGGGTTTTTCTCTATACATGTTCTGTAAGACCCTGCATCTTGCCAAATTTCATTATTCTTGGTCAACGGAAAATACCATATTAAAATAATAGGGTTTGATTTGTGAGTTTGCGATCAAAATATGTGACATAAATGGCTGTATATTTCGATTGCGTTAACTTAGAGCCTTAAATTTTGTACACTTCCAAGGAACCGTAGAATTTAGTATTTGATATAAAATTCATCATGATACCTGTACGCGTCCCTGAGAAAGAGAGTCTTATCACACGGACAGACAGAGGGATAACAAAGTGAGTTTTTTACTTTTGATGTACGGAACCCTAAACATGATATTGTTATCACTTTTACTAACCCTCACAGCCTAACACGAAATCCCAGAGGTGATTTTTAAATTGGTTTAAGTGGATACAAACACAATAACCAGATTTTAAGTCATAATTAGTTCGCAAAATACCATCACTTCACGGGTTACGAGCTGGGCAATATAGCCTCGGCGGTGTTGTAGAAAGGCACTTATGGCTCCAGCGTTTTTCCTGGCGTTATGGGAGCTCCCGCGGGGCCCGGCGGGGCTCCACCCGCCCCCACTTAACACAATTTATTACGCGACCCTTTAATAAATAAATAAGGAAAATTCAATGATATACAACCGCGGCGCGTGCTGCGTTCTACCGACAGTTTTCCCATCGTGTCCTATAGTGAAAAATTGCCTTAATTTTGGAAAATATAACGATGTTGCTTAACAGCAGGTAGGTAATGCAGAATTTACTGGTATAAATAACATCTATTACGTAATTTATAAACTAGATGACGCACTTAATAAGTAGAGGTAAAGTAATTCCTAATCGGGAGATGATGGCCTAGCGATAGCATGCGCGCTTCACAATCTATCAGCACCTGGTTCGATTCTCGGCCCTGCTCCAATGACTTATTTGGTTCTTTAATATATTATGTACTTAAACAAATATATCATATCACTCGAAAATAGTGCAGGAAAACATCACGAGGTAACAATGACAAAGTTCAAAATGTAAAAGACATTCATGATGAATTCCTCATGATCACATATTTAATAGAACAACACGCCAGAGACAAATGCCTTTATTAAATTAACAAAATACTAGCTAAAACTAACACTAAATAAACAGTTAGACTGTCCATAGACCGTTGAAGATCTAAAGACAATCCAAATGCTCAAACCCACTATCAGTTGGCAGCGTACCCAGCATGCTGGCGGCATTACCACGCTGAATGGCAATGCTTATACGTTGAGCCAGATACACGCCAGCATTGCCATTCAGCGTGGTAATGCCGCCAGCATGCTGGGTACGCTGCCAGAGACAAATAATGTTATAAATATTAAATATATGTTTATTCAATTATCTAGTTTTAGTGTCTAACCACTTATATGGTGAATGTTATATACGCCTATAAAAGGTGTTCATATCAGACGCATGTCTAAAAAATGTTAAATAAATGCTAAATAAATAAATAAACACGCTTTTAGTTATAATTAATTTCATTACCTATTTTCCATGTCCTCCTTTTTATCTCATTGGGGTAGATCATGTCGGTGTTCTGAAATTAAGAAACGGACGATCCAATCAGTCTTCAGATGCAACTGAGCGGGTCGGATGACATGATACATTTGTAGTTAATGTCAGAGGCCTCCAGGCGGCTTGATAATTCTAACATTAGGGCTATTCAGCCTAAAGTATAACTTTATTTTATCCTACTACGATTTTCCGCTGAGGCTGACGAACATTTTGTCCCTACAACGGAGCCGACACAAAAAGTACAAACTCATTAGTAAGGCGACCGGGAGCGCAGGAATTAATGAAGGTGAACAATAATTTAGGGTTTAATTAAAAGTGCACCCCCCGCAGGGCACGCCCCCGCATCCCCCGCTACTACGGCCCGAGTCTCGCCTAAATTATTATTTAAACATAATTTGTGAAAGCAGTAATTTAATAAAACTAGACCCTGGAGGTGTTTACAATGAGTTTCGGAAGAGGCACTCAAAATAAACAACCGCTAGCAGTTTTGCTGCATTTTGAAAGGAAATCATTTGATCAATGATAATGATCATTTTAGATAAACCCATAGATTTAGTGCCATATCCATGATTGACTATATAGTTTCTTAATTTTTCCTTGATACAAGCGATACATTATCTGCTTTATCAATTGTGCAAAAACACCGAATTAATCCGGAAAAATAACTTTAAACGACTCAACATATTTAGATCAAACATAGTTATATAAATAACACCGAAATTAATCACATCCAATGAAAAAAATGCTTCCAAATTGGTTCTTTAGTGAACAAGTGTATATTTTTTTTACCTCCGACAATAATCTTCAAACGGCTGTACAGAGATTATCATGAATCATAGCTAAGAACACTCTCAATCAAGTCACCTTACAAACAAAACAAAAAACTAAATCAAAACCTTACGCCCAACTCTAACCGCGGGCCCGAATGGGTGCAGTGTGCAAAATCACGCGACCGCAAACCGTATCTCGGCGCGTTAAGGTTCGCGTTCACGTGTTTTTGCAAACTGCACTTATTCGGGCCCGCGTTTAGAGTTGGGCGTAAGGCCTCAGGTCAGCCGTAGCATACGGCTGACCTGAGCCTCCCATACGGCCCGTATGAGAGCTACGATGCCACAAACAGACACTGATACATAGAGATACAAACGTAATTTATAACACCCCTCTTTTTGCGTCGGGTTTAACAGTAACAGACATGCAAACATACACACAAGCTTACTAACGTACAACAAAATGTGTTTGGGAAAACCAAAAAACAGGCTTTATCGTGTCCATTCTCATGATACACCGACTCACACTTACACCAAATCCTGCATGTCATCAAAATCAATTCTATCAAAAATTCTTGAAAAATATCATTACCTACAAATTTACTTTCAACTTTGAGTTTAAAGTTTCGTATATTGTACAACAATTCCCCAACGGTAAGTGCGAAACACTTGTGCGTCAACGTCTTTTCTCACAGGTATCGGGTTCGAACCATGTTGACCCCAAGCGCTAAGAGAATGGCGATCATTCCAAAACACTGTTATTACGGATACAATGGGACTGATGAAGGGGACCACATAATGCACGCTGAGCTTAATGCAGATCGCGGAGATAAAAGAAATTGCGCTTTATGAAACAAATTCAAAGTTTGATACCTATAGGTATTGCTAGTAGATATTAAATAATTATCAATTAAGAAAACCGACTTCAAAATTAATAAAATACGCAATATCGATACCGATTTTAACGATTTTCATGAAATTTATATAGGACCAATCTGAAAATAATTATATCCTTTCAAATAAAAAAAATACTTTCCAAATAAACATAAACATAATTTTATTGATAAATACTTGGGTACAAAAAAAATCGGTTTATAAATTATGGTGTTAACACCCCTCCTTTTTAAAGGCGGTTATAAAAGTATACGTATAAACAAGGTAAATTTATCCAGACCGTTAAGAACTCTTAAGACCCTGTTACCGCTGCAGCAGTCTCGGTCGCACATTTTTTACATTTTTGAAAATAAAAATCTTGATTTTGACGAATTCGGTGTGGTTGTAGAGGTTCTAGTTCATAATGAAAGAATTTTGGGAAAAGCTGAATCAAACAAATGGAGGTCGAAAGTTTACGTAAAAGTATAATACTATGTTTTGAATGTTAGGGAAATGAAATTTGGTGAACATCAGGCGAGTTGGCCGACAAAAGCAAGCTATAATTATAACTATAATTTAAAAAAAGGATAGAGTGGAATTATGGGGTTTGAATGTTGAAAATTTTATAACTTTGAAGCTGCAATTTGACAGGAAGATTCGATACAGTGTTCCAGAGTTTTTGTAGTGGTAGGACTCTTTTGCAGGGGTCCGCCTGGGGAAGTACCACATCTTTGCCAGTTATTCAACCGCCAAGCAGTAGTGTGCAAACACTACTGTGTTCCGGATTGAAGGGCAATGTTTCCAGGCAAATTACAGGGCACACAGAGATTTGACATCTTATATCTCGGGGTGACGAGCGCAGTGCATTGCCATCCAGGGTTTTGAACTGTTGAAGTTCAAAATTCTGAGTGGCGTTGAGCTGTTATGGGCAAGCGTGAAGAGCCATCAGGCGAGCGACTTCGCTCGTCTCGTCACGCAGTATCATAAAAAAACAGTGTGTAGAGGTCTGCTAAGAGAAGATTTCGCGAAAGGGCCGACTTAATAGAGGGAAAAGGGAGTTTAGAGAAACATATTAAAGTCTACGTGGACGAGGTCGCGGGGATCCGCTAGTTAAGTATGACAATGAATAATAATTAAATTTATATCAAAAATAGGATGCCGATGGTCACCAAACTACCTGCAATTCCAAATTTTCTATTAAATTTTATTTGGCGAATATCGTTTCCAATCAAGTTTTTTAGCAGAAATTGTAATGGGTGAAAAACAACAAGTAATGCCACATGTGTTAGGTCTCGTTTGTCGCATTTATAGCGCCATGCCACCACCCTTGGAGCCCAGGACAATAGCGCAGCACCGAAACACGAAACCGAGCGGAAGTGCGCAGACCCCCGGGATGCGACGATTTTCTTGCGCTCGCGTCTCTACACTTTAAAACATTCTACTGCGAAGAGGGCTAATGGGCACCAATGGAATTTTTGTTATCGGTTGCGCATTGAAGTCACTCGCGGCTCATTGTTCAACCGTATAATTATCCGCATTGTTGCGCGTAAAATCAAAGAATATGTTATATTCATTTCCCCTGACTTTTGACTTGGAACGTATTGAGTAAAGTCAATGGAAGACGGTTAAATCTTCTCACGAGCTGTTGCTTCTATGAGTATTATTGCGACTAACGATTATTTTATGTATTGATCGGTAGATAAGCATTTCTATGATAAAAATTTGGTAGATATTAAAAAGAAAGAAAGAAAATCAATTTATTCGACATACATAAAAAAACAACCTTATAACTGAAAAACACAAATTATTGTCGAATGGGTTAATGGGTAATATTTAGTAAAATATATTCCAATATAACATATTTTAGAAACATGCTATTATTGAAGTAATGCAAATATGCAAATAACCGGTTGGTAGAAACGTTAAATATGCAAAGCTATATTTAAACTACCGTGTTTTGATACAAGAAAACGGTGTTTTTTTTATAAGACAGTTTAGGTAGTAAAACCATTTTGACGTTCAACTTGGTTTGTTTGTAACAAAATGTAATAATTTTATAATATAACAGACCGAACCAACCCTACTGTAAAAATCTTTCACGAAAGATTTTATCTTAATCATCCACAGCCTTCTTATAAATGCAATGCTCGGTATATGCTTCCCTCTTGATGTGCCAATGCCCTTGGTCTTTTCCTAATCAAATTGGTCAACCTGTGACGAGCTTTAGATAAATCTTATTTTATTTTATTTTATTTTACATGGAAAACAAACAGCTGCTAATTAACACAGTAGATACGAGGTAAACAGTTACACAAAAGCCAAAAATATGTTTTCACTAATACAAACAAAAATAATGTAAAAGCGCCGTTGCAACACCAACTTGGGCCTGAATAGACAAATAAGTAGTATTCGAAAAACAAACATTCGAAGTCTTTAACATAAGAGATAATACGTTAGTTGCCAAAGAAAAGAAAAAATAAACAAATAATACAATCATGTTGTCTCCATACTTTTCGGACGTTTGGAGAATGGATTGTCTTCTTCAAATCGAGGATTATGAACAAACTTTGCCTTGAAGCCTGCTATTTCT
The DNA here is from genome assembly GCA_949125355.1 of Agriopis leucophaearia. Classification (NCBI taxonomy): domain Eukaryota; kingdom Metazoa; phylum Arthropoda; class Insecta; order Lepidoptera; family Geometridae; genus Agriopis; species Agriopis leucophaearia. The sequence continues at coordinate 11,069,772 of OX421264.1, forward strand.
GTCTTTTAATTCTCATTAGGAATCGATCAGTGCCTCTTGAAAATTCAAGTTCCATATGCTTCGAAAACCATTGAGATCAAGTACTAGCACTTATTACAACAGTACTTAGGATACTAAGTGCTCGTACTTGGGACCCTCCATAGTCCATAGTGACAATCGGCGTCACGTGTGCCGAGTCAACGGTACGTAGGTAATGATCATTTTACCTCCCGTGATCATTTTGCCTATTGTTCGTTATTCTTCGACATTGGTGAGGTTTTCAAGTAGGTATTGGTGTTAGTTCGTTTGAACGATAAGATCCTATTGACGCGTGCGCAATGATTTTTGAAGATGTCGCCCAGCAGGTGATGCATTTTCTGATTCAGTTGATTCGCAAGTTGTCAGTGCATCAAATCTATAGTAATTGAATCGTTCAAAACTAATATAGTACAAAACGGGGTAACTCTGGATTGTTCATACAAGTCTGACTCGTTATTAAAACTTGTAAAGTAGGTATACCTTTTTATCCTGCTTAGTTAAAACTTTAGATAATTAAGGACATCTCGGTAATTGAAGTTTCAACAAATTTTAAAACGATGAGATGGGTTTAAAAAAAATACTGAATGTCTTTGAAAATGGGAAACTATACTAAACCTAAATAAAACAAAAAGATGTCCTTTTAATTTTTTAATGTTTTATTTAAGTATCCAAATTTTCTTCATCAACGTATCTAAATAAGAACGAGATAAGTAGGTAATATGGTACAAAATTTATTAGAAACACACCGTCTCTAATATATAAAACTCTATTTTAACAGCCTTCTTAAAATTATATCCCATACAAAATCATAAAAACCGAAAAAAAAAAAACACATTTTGTGCAGTAAATTATCTCTTCAATATTTTTTGTATAAATTAATGTCATTACCCGCCAACCCATAACGACTTCTCGACCGACAAATTTAGTAGTCAACTTTTTTCAACAAATATAATTTGTTTGATTTGTAAAGAGTGAATAGTTTGGTGTGCGCTTGCGCCGCGTTTGTATGTCACTCGGCGAGCCATTGTTTGGTCTTCGCGGGTGATCACGGAACCCCGCGATTTTCTCCGCAGGGCTCCGTTAAAGACCCACCATGGGTCTGGAGTCAACGAATGTGCCGTTCAACTGTCACCAGAGAATAGACTCATGCCCTTTGAACGCTGTTATTATTAGGGCTTGACAATGTTGTGCCGAATGAAAGCAATATGAAATGGACCAAAATTAATAAGCATGTGTTTATTTTATGAAATTTTTACAGTATAAAAAAAATGATTATTTTGGAAGTTATCATTACTGATGTTAATGCACTGGCAAGTTATGATTAAGATATACCTACCTAAGAAAGATATTATTTTGATAAAGCCACCTAATGTGCTACCGAATGTTATATTTTTGTTATTTGTTTATTTATTTATTTAATATCTACTTTATTACAAATTAAGTACAAATTGACGCGACTTGTGTAGACACCTTTGCGCCGTCACATCTTCCCAGAACGCTGAGTAGGGCTGGCGCGGCGGCTGATTTCGCAGAAGAGCTCAAAAGGCGCAAATATAGTACCTTGGACAGTGGGTACCTTTTGGGCCTTTTGGGGTCGAAACCATGGGCCCGTGGGGATCAGAAGCCAAAAAAAATTTCAAAGATTTATCATCACGTCTGGTTGATGCAACTCGTGACCAGAATGCTGGCCTCTACTTTGCTCAAAGAGTGAGCATTGCCATACAACGTGGTAATGGGGCCAGCATTTTGGGGACGATTCCCACTGGTAGCGGTTTAATAGGTTAGTTTAGTAGTTAGGTAATAACATATAGTTTTTTTATAATTTTTTATTATTGGAATGTTGTTTAAGTTATTGTAATAAAATATCTTGACATAATATATTTTCAAACTAGAGCAAATACTAAACTACAAATGCACAAATGTAGGACTTAATGCTAAACAATGCATTCGTTTATGCAATGGTATGGCCTCAATTTACGTAGATTGTCTTGACAAGGCATTCTCTATTTTCCAATGTTTTGCTACTGGTCAGCATTACGAAAATCAAAACTACAACACCGGATGTTTTTGCGTCCCATGACCAATCGTTGTGGACGTGTCACAGTGGGCGACCAGCTCCCAAAAACTTTTAGCGGAAACTCAGATCAGTGCCCCCAGCATGTCTCTTTTGTTTGAGAATAAAAAGATAGAGTCAGTTATGATTGTGATTCCGTGAAATTGAGATCAACTGTACAATTTCTTGTCACTATTGGATGCTTTGGAGTTAAAGAAATACCTAGCTGTTTTTATTCTGAATAAAAAACACAGACTAGTACAGATCAGTAAAAATTCAATCATACGTAAGAAAAATCAAAACCCATGTTTACCATGTCTGCATTTTTCAAAATCGGTATTTTGTTTAAGATATCGGGATATACTTATGTGAAGAATATATAGGTCAGTTTCCCTTCCACTGCGTCTTTTCTTTTTCATTCTTTAGCAAACCTGTACAACACACCGCGAACCCAATTGCGATGCGAGCGAGCGAGATGGTGGGCCAGAGTTAGTATGTGCGCTTTACAATCTGATGGCACCCGGTACGATACTCGGCCCTGCACCAATTATTTATATAGGACCTAAATAAATGGTCTGAAGTTTTTATGCCATTGCTCAAAAACGGTGAAGGAAAGGAAAACAGTGAAGAAACCGGTATGTCCAAGAAACTTAAAAGATCATACATATTTCACATTCACCTCAACATAGGGCTATTAGGGCCCATCATCCTCTCTCTCTCTCTGAAGAAGGCCTGTGTCTTGGCAGTGGCACACGACAGGCTGAAATGATTATAAAGTAAATATACTAGACACTAGAGGGACACTACTTTGAGATTTCCTCTTAGTAATGCACAACTTCTCCTATTCTGTTGGATTGAAAGGAGCGTTTTGTATTATAAGTTTTATGTTAACATAAAATTAGGTAAAAATTGTAATTTTTTTTTTTGTTTACGAACTGTCTCCAACTAAATCGCGTTTGTTGTAAATTATTTTAGTTTTTAGATGGATATAAAAGTGGTCCCGACAAATGCGCGAGCGCAGCGGGCATCAGCGGGGTGCCGCCAACGGTCCGGCCCATTGCATGTAAATACAACTACAAACAGGCATATTTTTGGTTACAATATTTTTTATTAACTAAAATTAATTTATTCATTCAAGTTCATTCTAAATCTTAAATTCATTACCAAATTGCTTCTCTATACGCATGCGAAGGTTATAAACTAGTATGTAAAGAATACATGCATCTACCATAACTAAAGTCGTAGTCTATTGGCATTACTTAGGTAGGTACATTATAGAATGAACTTATAATCCAACACCATGATTATATTTTACATAATATTTTCTTAGAATTGCAGAGTAAATGTTGAGTACCTAACCAGGACAAACCTACTGTGATTTTTGGTACGACTATAGCTTAGAGAATATTATAACATTTGTTTAGTAACCTTTTTTTAATATGTATTCTATCCTATGAAGATTGATTCTATCGGATACGTTTCCGGTGAGTGTGCATCAAATCTGCATGACCTCATTCCTTACTGCCCATGACTGCACATCAAGTAAAAACTTAAGTAGTCATTCACCTATTCTACAAGAGATGTGCGCTGTTTTAAAATACACGGTACGGTTGGATCGAAATTCATGAAATAAAATGGAAAATAATATTCAGTTTCCATCGTTACTCAGGGACAAATCGACGATTAATCGAGGTTTATTGTCGCTTTTATCACTTGTTATTGAGGGTGAGAACTGTACCTAATGTCTTTGTTACGACTTTGTTAAAGGTTTCCATAAGAAATGTATCCTCTATGGTTCTTACAGGATACGTTTTTTTCTAAGCGCATATTACCTAGTACCTAGTACAGATGGAATTTTAGTTTACTCGCGAATACTTACCTTACGATTTTGTGAATGGTTACATCGATTCTGCATCGTGAAAAACAAACCAATTTATGTTCAAATTAGTGCAGAAAGCGCGTTAGTTTTTTTAAAATTTATAATTGAGAAATGAGCAACGGTGATGTTATCATGTGCGCTTTACAATTTGTGGGCGCCTGGTTCGATCATCGGCCCTGCACCAATGACTTATTTAGTAGGTATACTTAAATAAATCTTGTGCAGTTCACTAGCCTCTCTTTCTCTCTCTCTCTCTCAGAGAAGGCTTGTCAGTTCAGTCAGAAATAATGAAAGTCTGATCATTATGATTTAAAATTAATAAATTGGAAGAAAAAAATACGAACATTGCATGGACGTTATGGCCCAGAGCGCCATGCACAGACAAGATACCTAGTAGCAGTTCAATTGTTTTCTGATCTTGTGGTTCGCTGGGCCTGAAATAGATCGACACTGTTCTAGTTAAGGCATTTTTTTCATATCAAAGTTAAATTTTTATTTTAAATTGTGAGTAAGAAACTTAATAACCTTGTTGTTAATAGATGAAACAATTTCTCGACCGCAGAGCCTGTTGAAAAGCAGACCATAAAATAAATAATTGCAACAATAAATAACGCGCCTTCACCATTTATAATCCGCCATTGCTCATCTATTAGCAACGGCGTCAGTACCCTATTTATATTTTACCTTTGTTGGTAAGTAATATACCTTTATAAGATAGAAGGTACTCTTATACATACCGACACTAGCTGTTGCCCTCAACTTCGTACCCTTAGACTTTCATATAACTTTTCAACCAATCTCCATTTGCCCTTAATTCACTCTTTGCGCTAAACTTCTTCTTTCTCGGACTTCTACTTTCCATAATGGAAATTACTTGCTCTTTTGATTCAGGTGCATTTTTACACAGCATAATCACAGATATATCAGGAAACAGAAATATTCATATTACTACAAGGGAATTTTCTTCTGTTTTTTTTTTTTTGTTTACTTGTGATTTTAACCCTATAGAAAAGTCGATACACAAGGTATTAAACAATGTTATGTACTTTCCTTTCTCCACATTATTATCAGTGGGCGGTGCACAAGGCGTGGCTATCGAAATCCCTCCCACTTCGACACTCCCAGTTCAAACTGGTTTGCAATTATGCTTACCTACTTACATAAGTTTACTTACTTACGAGGGTTAAGGCATTTCTTATGTTATGTTTGTGATGTTTTGGTCAAAGATATTATAAGTATGTTTTGAATAATATACGAAAATCATGAAGACATTATTCATTCATCAAATGACGAGTTACTTCATGTCATCAAATTGGTAAGTAATTTTAATGCACATTTTCCCAAAGAGATTCTAATCATTTTTTTTTTTTTTTTCTAATGTGACTTTTTGCTGTTGGCCTTGCGGCCTCTACAGCTTGACCGGACTAGTTGGTGAACGCAGAGGGCGTTGGGCCAACATGGTTTAGATTTTGGGCGACAAGCGCAAGGGCACCTCGGAGGTACGAGCCTCGGCTTGGACCGTCGCCGGGAGTGGGAGATTAGACTTGCCCTGGCACCCCAGAAGGGGTGTGCCCTGTGGCCCTAGTAGGTTGTTGAACTGAATGATTATTTGGAGAGAATCTAACCGATCTTCTAACAGATCCTGGGGGTCTCCGATCCCGCCGGCGGGATCGTTGTGTGTGTGTGTGCCTGTGGTAACCGGCGCCTATACCAAAAACTGAATATTTCCTGTTGCCAGGAGTAGTCGGATCGGACGAGCCCAACGCCGCCGAGGTGACGACGGCGATGGGGTCGTCCGGGTCGCCTAAGATATTTCTGGGGCGTCTACGGAGGGGTGGAGTGTTTGTCGTGTCTGTCGAGTAGTTCGAGGCCTGGACTACGAGAGGGTTGGGATGGTGGGGCGCCGCTTCAAAGTAGCGGCGGGAAGTGTGCTTCATATATTGAAGAATGGACGGGAGTTCGAGATCGCAGTGCAAATCGGCGTTTCGCATGTACCAGCTAGCGCCGACCGCTCTGCGTATGAAACGGTTTTGGATGACCTGAAGCTTGTCCAGGTCAACGCGGGATGCGTGGGCGAACGCCGCGGAGGCATAAGTCATGACGGGACGGATGCAAGTTTTGTAAATTGTCAGCTTATTCCTAAGTGACAATTTACTACGCTCGCCAAGGATGGGGCTGAGACGGCCTAGGAAGAAAGCCGCTCGGTTGCGGACTATCTGGATATGTTTTGAGAAAGTGAGGCGACGATCGAGGGTCACGCCGAGATATTTGGTGGAGTGTGTCCAAGGGATGGGCTTCCCGTGAAGCGTGATGGGTTTAGCGGGGGGATTTTTGGATGGGTGGAAGTACATTGCTGCACTTTTGTCAGGATTGACCGTGATGGCCCACTTCTTGAACCAGTCACCTAGGTGAGTGAGGGCTCGTTGAAGGTGGGCCCGCTGGATGATCTTGTTCCACCCTCTGGTGTAGAGGGCGGTGTCGTCAGCGAAGAGAGCTATGTTCACGTTGGGAGATCGGGGAATATCGCTTGTGAAAATCGTGAAGAGAACAGGTGCCATGACGGAGCCTTGAGGGACACCGCCACCAATGGAGTGAGGTGAGGAGCGAACTCCCTCGACGCGATAGCGAAAGCTTCGAGCCGTGAGGTAGTCTTGTATGATGAGTACAAGACGGTCTGGCATTCCGAATTGATATAGCTTGTATATCAACCCGTTATGCCAGACTTTGTCGAACGCTTTTGCGACGTCGAGGAAGACCGCAACTGTGCCCTGATAGATGGGCTTGTGGGTGAAGCCGTGGGATGGTTTCTTATTGAAACCTTCAAGGATGTACTCCGTGATGCGGTGCACTTGTTGGACGCAGGAGTGTTTGGCTCTAAAGCCAAACTGCTCGTCGGGGAGGAGGTTGTTGTCCCTGATGTGGGACCAGATGCGCTTCAGAAGGATGCGCTCATAAATCTTCCCCAGAGTACTGAGGAGACTAATGGGACGGTAGCTGGAGGGCTCAGAAGCCTTTTTACCTGGTTTGTGAATGCCGATTACGTCGGCAGACTTCCAGGCATCGGGAAAGATAGAATTGTTGATGGCCGCATTGAAGATGCTGACTAGAAGGTACACAAGCGAGACTGAGAAGTGCTTGAGCACTTTATTTGAGATGCCATCGGCACCAGGGGCTTTCCTGACTTGGAGGCCCTTGATGATCGACTCGACCTCAGAAGCCGTGACTGGCTCGAGGGTATCAACGGGCGGGGTGGAGGATTTGTGTTCGACTTCGCTGTCCACCGCTTCGCGGTGGGCAGGGTCGACCTGAGCTAAAGAGGGGCAGCATTGCTGCTCGAGGCTTTCGGCCAGACATTCGGCCTTTTCCTCGTCTTCGAAAGCGGGGGGGAGATCAGGTCAGGTGAGGGGGGGCATGGCAGTCACGGTGTCAGATTTCAGAGATCTAGCCAACCGCCAGTATGCCTGGTGGGTTGGCTGAATCCCTGAAAGTAGGTCATCCCACCTCTGATAACGGAGCTCACTGATGCGGTTTTTTACGGCACGCTCGTAATACCGCAGAGCGGCTCTGTTATCTTCGGTGCGATACCAGTCAAAGGCCCTAGCGGCAGCGTGTTTCGCTCTCAGAAGCTCCTTCACGTCCTCCGGCAGGACCCAGCGTTGGTCTTCCTCGGCTGGGACCTGCTTGGAGGATGTACCTATAGCGGTGCGAAGATGGCTAGTGAGAGCGTCGATTGAGGTGGTGACGTCGTCAGGGGTCACGATGTCATCGGGGATTTTGTCCAAGTCTGGAGAATTGATCGCCTTTAGGGCTTCGCCTAATTGCTTCCAATTCACCACGGTCTTGGTTTCAGGAGGTCTGTCAGTCGGGTCGGGGCCTAGTCGCATAAGGACGGGTCGGTGGTCAGATTCGAGTTCGTGTAGCACCTCTAACGAGCAGATTCTAATCATATTTGATGAAAGGAAAATATACTTAAAATCATTGTCTGTCGGTTTCTTTTGTTACGCATTATAAAAGTCTGAACTTTAACCTTGTAAATGAATCTTAGTGTCTCCGATCTGCCATGATGCTACCTTTTGCCAAAAGTTACACGCACGCCGCATTAGGTACTTACCTAAGTATACCTATTGGTACTTAGTACCTACGCTGAGTTGCACCATAGTTTATAGATATAACTAGTAGACTGATAGGTAATCTGCCGTAAAATAAACATGTGCGTGTCGTGATCATGTGTAAGGTTCAGGTAGCCATATTAATAATGTTAGAAATAAATAAAAAATATTATAGGCTAAAGTATTAGGTATAGCGCAATTCGAGCATTTTTGTTTTCTTCATAATAGTTGATTGTATCCAAAATATGCAGTAACTTGGTGACTATTTCTCATAAACAGTCCATTTGATTTCAGCCTAACATTTATTGTAACATAATAGGCCTGTGTCCTTATTTTTCTATTAGCTCATAAAAAACTGATCACAAATAGAGCCCCGCAATGAAAACAAAATTAAAATTAGTTCAAAAATAATGGAAGTAGTTATAAGTATTTTAATTTCATGCTAGACAGAGAGCGGACTATAGCACGTTATGACGTCAAGCCGTGCGCGCGTCATAAAAATGCTATACACACCCTTTGTGGGAAAGGGACAAAGTATCCGCTGTCTATCCCCATCAAAAAATTTAATGGCTTATTTCTGAAATTATTACTACCCAATTTAAAATATTATTTCAGTATGTGTAATGTATTATTATATCATTCGCCAAGCTTGGTATTTGTAATATATACATTAGGACACAGGCTTATATTGTATGAAAATTTAACGTTTTCCCCTTCTTGTTTTTCGTTATTAAACAGTCGGAAAATGTGTTTTCATATAAGTAAATTTATTACAAAGTTTTCTTTTCGCTTTGAACTTCCATCCAATAGCTAAATCTAGAGTCGCATGCATTGTGTATGAAGTTGCGATTTCCATTTTCGCATAGCGACTGAATGAAAGCACGGCAGCCTGCGGGGAGCCGCGGCGTGTGGTCGCGGACCGCAGACCACCGCAGCGATCATTACCAACTACATAGACTGTTAGACCATGAACAAGGATCACTCATAGCCCATAGCCCATGATCGCGTCGCAATGAACCACTGCCACGCGAGGTGTTGATGTCGACAGCTGCGAATACAGCATGATTTGAGCACTGTGTATTAGCAATCCAGCTGCGAGATGGTTTAACGATATATCGATATTATCATTATCGCGAGTCGATTCTGGATTTGATTAACACAGGGCTGAGGCAAATAACATTGTAAGAAACTGGCATTAAAATAAAGAAAACCAGTATAAGAGTGAAAAAAGAGAAAAATTGAATAATATGATGCTGGTGTCCACGATGAGATTTTTGTACTTAAATACCACAATATTTTTATTTTAATGTAAGTCAGGCTTGCTACATTTTAAGCAAAAATGCAGAGTAGGATGAGGCACGCTTGCCAAGAAGCTATTTGAAGACTATATTACCTAACTTGTCGGGCAACACTGACTCCGGCAGACAGTAGAGCAGAATTCCTTATTTGGATATGTACGCATATAGAAATATTACGAATTAATTCGATCACCTAAACATTGAAGTTATTTATTAGGATTTGTGTTACCTACGTAGGTCTAGCTACTATCTTACCTTATCTAAATACAGTACCTACCTACCTGTATTTAGGTTATGGTGTATTGTATTTATCTACAGAATAAAATAGTGACATAGTTATTGTAGCCGTTGGCCCTTACTAAAAACGTTACTCAAGTTGATCTATGTTTAAAATTGCTCTCTCAACTTCTCTCTGATGGCAATCGTCACACGCGAAAACGAGACAGAGCAATTTTAAACATAGATCAACTTGAGTGACGTTTTTAAGTAAGAGCCCTTAATGTACTTATCTACATCAAAATTTTGGTTATGGTGTATTGGTATGTATCTACTAAATAAAATGGTGACTTTGTTTTTGTAGCCTTTATGTACTTATCTACATCAAAATTTTGGTTATGGTGCATTGGTATTTAACTACTGAATATAATAGTGACTTCATTTTTGTTGCCTGCTCTCAGGGCTAAATGTTTGCGTTGGATTATGGTCCGTGACTTTGGACGTTCGTAGTTCGTACACAAGGCATCGGCGAGTAGTGGCACTTGTAAGTAAGCTTGTATCAGCTCAATTCTCTTCCATATTTGTGACGGCTTTATAAGTTATTGTTTAGTTACGATTTTTTTCATTCCATTATTTCGGCTCCCAGATATCTTGAATTGATCGTTAACAAAGAGCAATCACCTAACTCGACACAGACTTTAAATTGGTTTGCCACGGATGTCAATTGACTTCATGACTGAATATTGTCGATGACTTGTACGCAGTCCAATCCCGTGCCATGTTGAAAATACTACCTACTGTTAATTCTGTGAAGATAAAACGAGACTTATTTGAAGAAAAATGTGTGATAATAAAGTTATTAAATGCAAATGGGATAATTGCTACGGAATACGTAAGTGTTCATACTCAGTACCATTAATAACGAAGGTTCTTGTTGTACGTCTTCTTTTATCCTCGTAAGTAAATAAAAAAAGTTGTTTTAAACTAAAATTTTCAAAATTAAGGGCGTAACTCGGCTTTTAATTTTCAGACAACTTTGTCCCGCTAACACTTGAAAAGTAGGTACACCTTTTATTGTTCTAGAAATTTCTCATAAATGAGAACAAGACGTTAAATAAGAAAAGAAAAATCTGTGTTATTTATAGGTTTTTATTTATTTATTACTAGCGACCAGCCCTGATTTCGCACGGGTATATGTTTTATTATATATATTAACCTTCCGTGATTATTTTTTTCTAACCGATAGTGAAAACGGCATCAAAATCCGTTGCGTAGTTTTAAAGATCTAAGCATATACTTATAGGGACAGACAGAGGGAAGCGACGTAGTGATATGTATTTTATTGTCAGCTAACGACATGGGCTTTTTTAAATTATTTCTTCCTTAAAGGATTTTGCTGGCGTCGCACGTCTAGTGCATTCGCCAATGTTAAGTATTGAAATATTTTCTGGTTTTATTATATATCTTCAAACAAATCATAGTCAAAGTCAAGCAAAGTGTGTCACGGCAAATTCAAAGTCAATTAATTCTCTAGTGGTGAAGGATTTACTACAAAGACTTCTACGGAGTTATGGAAACATTAGAGAAGCACATGTTTTACTTCGCTTTATCACTTTCCCATAATCGAACATGTTCTCGGACACTTGAAAAAAATCCATCAATTAACACTCGACAATACACAAGTTTTGCAAAATAATACAATGAGGCGACATGTTGTTTTCGTTAAATATCTAAATAAGTACCTACTCGTACCTACGTATAAAAAGTCTTTAAAACAAACTGGACAAGTAAAACGCGTAACGAGCGAAATTTATATATCTCGTAATGAAAAACAAAACAATTCTATAAAAACACTGTCTGTCATGTCACTCAAAAATTATTCACGCTGAAGTAAAACGTAACAAATACTCTTTTGTGAAATATATTTTAAGAAACGACAATAGTGGAATAGGTACAATGCGTGCACCGCGTGCACCCAACGTCTTGTTTAGAAAACATGACTTTGTTAAAATTAAAATGGAAGTGAAACCATAGAATTAGCCCACACCGTGACTGGTTTCTTTTACTGTATATATAACTGTAGTTTTGAAATTGAATAGTGGTCGAAAATCTGCTCACCCAAGTATAATGAATTGAGTGTTGGTATTGATTTGCCCTTTAGATTTGGGATTGTAATTATACCTAGGTAGGTACTTATAATTTCTAACAAGCTAGGTCTCTGTCTTGTGCACTAAATGAATATTTTGTTTAATTGGCCCATAATCCACTTTTTTTTTTTATTGTAGAGAAACTAATGGCTATAACAGAGTCTGAAACTAATAGATAATAACACAAGGAACAGAAGAAAACATGTCTAAGTGGGCGAAGAACGCAATAGTAATATTTTAGTAATATTTCCTACGTAAAATAAGTAAATAATCGAACTTCATAACAAATTATGAATATCAAAATTAAAATTTATTTATTTATTATTACGAAAACCAACTGCTTTACACTAAGATATACAATGAAAAAACTAGAAAGCCAATTATAGGTTCTCACGCACACACACACATCAGCCAAATATCGTCCACTGTTGGACAAGGCCATCCTCATAGAGAAGGGTGTTGCCATAATCCCCACGCTTGGCAGGCGGCTTGGGATCGCAGTACGTTCACCGTGTACTATTAGGATGCTGCTGCCCATCCCCCGGTGATTCTCAGGTTCTCACGAAAAGGAGGAATTTGATACGTATTTTACCTAGCGAATATTCGTACTTCGTCCACAGGACGCTATCAGATTAACAACATTGTTTTTCTGATCTGAGTGATATCATCATCATCATCATCAGCCAGAAGACGTCCACTGCTGAACATAGGCCTCCCCTTTTAACCTCCACACTGAACGACATCCTGCCATCTGCACCCACTGGATGCCCGCGACTCTCACAATGTCGTCGGTCCATCTAGTGGGAGGCCTACCTACACTGCGTCTTCCGGTTCGCGGTCTCCACTCAAGAACCTTTCTTCCCCATCGGTTCTTCGAGCGATGTGGCCTGCCCATTGCCACTTCAACTTGCAGATTTTAATAGCCATAGCTATTAAAATCGGTGACCCTGGTTCTTTGGCGAATATCTATGTTCCGAATTTTATCGCGTAAAGAAACTCCGAGCATAGCTCTCTCCATTGCCCGTTGTGTGACTCTGAGTTTTTCCAAAAGACCAAACTAAAGTTCTGAGTGATATACACACCTACATTGAGCTTTGTCACGTCCTCTCGGCTAATGAGAGATCAAGACAAAATTCACTGTGAGGTTATTAAAAGAATGTTTTTGAGATTATGGTTTACAAAAGAAAAATAAAGAAAATAATAAGTTTTTTTTTTGTTAAAGACAAAAACATTTATAGCTAAGATCTAGAAAAAAAAAGCTCGATAGACTAGCAACTTTGCGCCGATGCTCAAGGCTAAGGAGATTAGTTGTCACTTTTACTCTATAGACATTTTTAACGAGAGACAGGTACAGTAACGGAGATAATTTTGAGAGCAATACGACAATAGGCCCCTGAGGTGCTAACTATGGATGATAAAGAGATTCGATTCCGATCCGAAAAGTCGGAACTTCTGATTGATATTAGGTACACCTCCAATTTGGACTTCAGCTCCGACATTTTTAATCGGAGGTGCGAAACGGCGGCGGCGGCGGCCTCCGCCTCTGATTTTGACTCCGACTCCGATTTCGATTCTGACTCCAATTTCGATTCCGATAAAATCATCTCCATATCCATAACATCCCTTGTGCTAACATTACCTTTACAAAACTTCTGCAGAGCATTAAGATCCAGGAGTTTTGCTACTAAGAGCGTTGAGCGTTATTTTACTTAGAGTTTATGTCTATTTAGTAACTATAGCATTGATCAAGACGTCTGGGAGACGTCTGGGAAATTTTGTAATTTAGGTAATGTAAGTATTGTAGGTATTCTGTTAAAGACCCTATAGAAATAGTAACATATCCGCCCTCTGCCGAGTGCGAGCCGAACTATACGGTAGGTAAGAAAGCGATTACATAGGTGGCGGTAGTGGTCATCAAGCCATCGATCTATTGTCCAATAAAATAATTTTACTAATGAGAGTTTGGAAATTATTATTTTAGCACGGACGTCTTTATCACCAGCATTTCAATAACTTCCTCGGTTTCACTATTAAGTAGATACATTTATAAATATAATCATATATTTACATATGTACTTACTTATTATATTTTAACGATATTTTTTCTTGACAAGGGATCCTGATGGTTACCATAATTTCAAAAGCATTCTTATAATATCCTTACATTCACTTTTGCCTTGCTCTCTCATATGCAGAGAGAGTGTGACAAAATTGAATGTAAAGTTATTATAATAATGTTTTTGAGATAATGGTAACCCATCAGATGGTTCTATAAATGTGGAGAAATTATTTACCTCCCATTTAGAGTAAAGTGACTTTAAGGTAGAGTGTATAAGTACAACCCATAAAAAACATTCATCGTATACTTAAATCTACACAATGTCAAGGTCAATTATCATCGTTGTGTGAAAAAGCAGGCCAAACGTCAGCTTTTACGTCATGATTATATACCTGTATTAAATATTTAGTTCGTGTTACCTCAAATTCATAGAAACAAAAATGGAAAGGCCTATATTTTGATCCGTTTCCGGCATGTCTGTAAATGGGCAAAAATCGGCAATTCTCGGAAGCGGATCTCGGACAGAGTTCAATATCTTTACTATAATATATCAATGACAGTTGTGACAGTGTTGAAGCGTTGACAGTTTGAACTTGTCATCTAGTGTGCGTAGTATTTTAGCACAAGATACTCTTTGACAAGCACTCTTAAACATACTGAGATTCACACAGATGTTTTGGGCATTCGTTTCATCACACAACGCTATTTGAACGTACTAATTCGCTTCTACATAGTTATTTTCGTTAAAAAAATGCTAAAGTATTGAATCATCAGGAATAAATATAGAAATCATAGAAACGTCTTTACCAAAGATTTATCTTTACAATTCAATTACCTAGTAGGTACGTAGCGGAAACGAAACAAAAAAAAATGTTACCATGTAAAATGGTTTAATGACTGGGTGAAACTTTCGGCGCCTTGTGCTGACACGGACCAATTGCGAACCATGCTGAAAATTAAAGGTCCTGTGAATTCAGTGAAGAAAAGACGAGATTTCGTTGAAGATCAACATGCATTGACGAAGTTGATAAATGAAAATGGGATTGCTGTTATGGATTCTGTAAGTGTTCATGTATAGGTACCTACTCACTTGATGGTAATTGCCCCACACCCACTTTCAATTATTTTAACTAATCGCTCTCTTTTTTATTATTTATTGGGTGTTCCCCCTATAGTCACAATCTGGATATCTTCAATCTAGTAGACAAGCGTGCTCCATCTTAAATCACATCATCGCGGTGGCTGTCAAACGCAAGTCAATATAATTAAAAAATATTTACCGGTGCATTATTTCAATTTAATTAATTAAACTATTATTTTATTGATTACGACTTACTGAAACATTATGAAACTTAGACCATTATATCAAGAGATTTAAAAAATTATAATATTGGAATTATATATTAATATTGTAAATACTTAGGTATCGATTATTTATTTTAAAGCGTGTACCTACCTATATAAGTATACAAATTATCTTTCGTAATGTAAAGGAAAATAATTCAATAAAATGTCTTTCAAGAACGCTTTTCAACACATGTCCCCTCGCCTCTCCTAATGTTATTAACCGACTTAAAAAAAGGAGGATGGTTCTATGTTTCACTGTATTTTTTTTATGTATGTTCACCGATTTCTCCGCCAACTGAAGATCGATAAAAAAAAAGCTTTTGTTCGGTAGAGTATACTTCCAATTTGGTCCCATTGTTACCAAGGCAGGATCTGATGATGGGATCCCAGGGAAATCGAGGGTAACCCTCAAATTTTATAGGCACTTATTACGTTTTTCATATATTTTTGAAGTTAGTTTTAAATCTGATCCACTCCATCCATCTGATGTCATAAAAGTTCTAAGTAAATTTTAATTTCGATTTGAATAACCATAATATCTATAATTAAAAATGTCATAAATGTTTTAAGGAAATTTTAATTTCGATTTGAATATCCATAATATCTATAATTAAAAATGTCATAAATATTTTAAGTAAATTTTAATTTCGATTTGAATATCCATAATATCTATAATTAAAATTTTCATAAATGTGTTAAGTAAATTTTAATTTCGGTTTGAATATCTATAATCTCTATACTATGCAAAAAAACAGTTAAATAAATTTAAAATGGTATGGATCCATGCGACTAAGTGTAATCTACACTATAATATTATAAATTGGAATGATTTGTATGTTTGTAACGAAATAACACAAAAACTACATGACCAATTTAAAAAA
This sequence comes from Agriopis leucophaearia, assembly GCA_949125355.1. NCBI lineage: Eukaryota > Metazoa > Arthropoda > Insecta > Lepidoptera > Geometridae > Agriopis > Agriopis leucophaearia. Next base: position 11,085,779 of record OX421264.1, read on the forward strand.
TTCTTCCACCATTAGAATGCTACATTAACCCTGAGTAACATAGGCTATATTTATTACTAGAATGTTTAAAAGAAAAATCTCCACCCGTGCAAAGCCGGGACCGGCAGCTAGTGTTTTAATAAAATTCATTATTGCAAACATTCATTTTTCTGGTCCTTGATAAGTTAGACCCGTAACAGACATATCGATTCCTTCTCTTTTTCTGTAGTTGGTTGATGTGGTTGACGTCAGCCATGTTGACGTGTCTGTTACGGCTCTTAGGTGCAAATCACCACAATTTTTAGTTTCAATCGTTTGGGACAAAAATATACATTAATAATTAATATTGTCAAGTTATATGAGTAAGTAGGTATAAGTAATATTAAAAAACCAAACATTATTACGTGATAGGACAAATAAAAACTACGCAATACCTGCTGAAGTCCTGCTGAATAATTTATTGCAACATTAGAAAATTCCCATACAGATCCTGCATGTTTAACGTAGGTACCTATTTACATAATGGCCCTGATTTTGATTAGGTATGGCAATAATGTGAAATCATCCGTGACGGTTTCTTGTACACATACAATGAATGAGTGTCCTTGAACTTGGATGATAAATACAGTTATCAAGGTTGCTGCTGAGTTATCGGCTTCGATCGGAACAAAATGTGGATTCTTTTAACATGTTTCAAATAGTGTGCCTGTGCATCGGATTTGAATGATATCACTCCCAGTATGCGAATTAGGCGCAAGAAAAGGCGATGCCATTTCATGGATCATATTTGAAAACTTGTACGAAACACTTTGGTTCTACTATAATGAAGGGATCAAAAAGTTGAGGAAACGTTGGATGAACTACAGTTATATGATTATTTACGGGATATTTAAAACAGTGTTTTACGTTAGATGAAGTGTACCTATTGAGGTAGAGCGAGATTATGTAGAAAAATTAATAATTGACAAGGTATACATTTCTTGTTTATTTATTACTAGACTTATCGCTCTGGCATCACAACTTCTCCGTTCCATAGCGAGAAAAAAAAATTGGAACGCCCTTTCTAAATGCATTGTAATTACATATATAGGTTCTTATTGTCGTTATCGTAGACGCGATTGAATAGGTGAACTCAAATGGAAAACCTACCATTAGACACTTGCTGTTACAGAGTTGGGATTAGACTAGCATACATACTTAGATTGACACGCAAATTTTCCTATTTATAATATGAGTTTGAAAATGATAGTAGTTAAGTAGTATCTACTCTGGCATATTACAGTAAAGTGTTCACCAAGGGGATAAAGAAGTGTCTTAAGTCACGGGCGTCATATTGAATCTCGAGTGTAATGAAGGATTCGAGAGTTATTCTACTTATAACTTTAGGATATTTAGCTCTAGAATCCTTCATTATACGCTTGGGATTTAAGCACGCCCAAGACGAAGACACCTTTATCCCCGAAGAGAATACTCTTATTTTCACACTTTCTACGAGACAATTAAAATATATACTACTAGAAACAAAGTATATTTATCATACTCTTTAAAAAAAAACTCTACTTCTACGAGAAGTAGAGTAATCATGAAAGCGAATCGGTTTCTTCTAAGCAAGCGTGATCCATCGTAGGCCGCATCATCGCTTAACATCAGGCGAGTTGGCGGCCAAGCGCAAGCTTATTTTACAATAAAAAAAGAAGAGTTTTTTTTAAAAATAATGTTATAGTAAATTAATATATAATTATATGAAAATTTATGTTTCATACATTAGATGGTGGTGTGAAAATGAAATAAATTAACTTAATTGCAAGTTCAGAAACGAATATTATTATTACAACAAGATTACTCGGTACTTACGTTACGTACATCTGTGGGTAATACTCTGGATTTGCAATTCCAAATGTAATCAGATAATGGATATGTAATTATTCAATTGTTGATATCACGTGAATGTAAATTATGTGACATTTCATAATAATTCTTGCCTTAATACACGTGACTCATAAACTATTTTTGACTAACGAACATTTTGATGGAGAGTTATAAATACCGAATGATTAATTTGTCATAATAATGATAATGTTTTTTTGTACATATTAAGGTTCTTTTAAATAGACTTTGCTAAAGAAATATTCCAGTGAGCTTATGATTTCCTGGTCCTAAATTGAATTATTCAATGGATAATGTATTATTTTCGGAATGAAGTGTTAATTGTGTCAAAATTATCGCCATAGGATTTGTATTGAGATAAAAAAACTGTTTCCATATTTCTTGTGTTGTACGACTATATTTGATTTTACCTAACATATTTAGAACCCAGCCAAGTTAACTTCGCAGTTAGAACTTGAATTATTTAAAATTTGTGTGTGAGTAGGTATGTATGTTTGTCTGAGCTCAACTCTGTAAAAGCTAGTGCCTAGTGCGAGTTTATCTAATTGCGTTTACGTATTCCATCGCCTCAACGTTAACTACGTTTTGTATGAATAAGAGCAACGCCATCTACCCCAATCTAAATGGCACCTCAATTAGGTTAAATATACTTGAATGCAAAAGGGAATAAGGTATTTGCTTGTTATTACGAAACCGTCTCAAACTGTCTATAAAGTTATAATAAAGCAATTTTGTGATTTAGGCATATTTATTTTATAATTATTGGTATTTGCATTAGAAATCGACAATTAACTTCAAATTATTGTAGGTACTACCGCGTAAACGCAACAAAACGTAACAACGTAGCAGACACGTTCTCCCTCGCAACACCACCGCCGCCTGCGCCTCTATTACTTGCCTGTGACGCCACTAAGACATTCGCATCACGTGATCAATGAAAAAATTATTTTATTTTGTATTTTTCCGAAAAATTAAGACATTATATTGTATTCTAAATAATGAAAGATTCTTTCGTTCATAGAAAAAATCTTTCAAGATTACACCCACCCTATGAATCATATTTTAATACAGTATAATATAATATTGAAAATCTTTCAAACTCTAAAAAAAATCTATTTGATGACCGTTTTCTATGGTCTTGCTCATACTTTTTCGCTATTTCAGGGTTGGTCCCATAGTAAAAGTTATTCATAATGATGAGTGGGTACAATGACACTTTTCAGCTTAGTAGATACATATGAGGTATAAGCTGCGTAACCCTGAATAAATTAAAATTTGTTCAGGTAAAACAAAACCTAAAAATACTTCTACATTGCTATTAGCGCTTCTCAGATAAAAATAGTTCAGTGTAACAGAAACAGTAGCGTCCGATCATTCATAATCCTACTAGAAGTAATCGATTTTGCACTGTTCATGTACAAATCTCTCGTTTTTGTTTATCAGTTTGACAAATTGATAACATGTATGATATCAGATAGGTGTTTACCGTCACTCGCATCAGTTGCTTTCATATTATTTTGTTTATTATTACATAGCAAAATGCGTTTTTGATTTTCAAGTGAACTTATGTGATAAAAAACATATATTTTTTTCAAAATGAAGGAGGACAATAAATGGAGTGCGTCGTTTCGAGGGAAGAATCGATATGATGTTACCGACGTTGTCAATGGAAACAATAAGAATAACAAAAAGACTTCTGAAAGGTGAGCAATTTTTTCTTCAGTATCGATTTATTTATTAACAAAAAAGGGGGAAAGCAGTCAAATAATAAAATGCTAAAATATATCTTTTTAAGATAGTTTTGTGATAAACATATGTGCAATTAATGGGTTACTTAGATAGGTAGGTATAAATTAATGCTTCTAATTTGATTAAGAATATATATTTATTACAATTGAAGTGTTGTCCCGTACCGTAGGATTTACTATTTAAATGTATATAGTCAATTCATATACTATTTACTCACTTTCGCGTAAGTAAGGAGACAAGGTAAGCAAGTAGGTTAGTCGGACTTGCGTGACCTCCAAGTCTTCGACTGGCGAGATACAGCTCGAGACCGATGGCGATCTATTATGTCTGAGGCCAAGACCCACTTCGGGTCGCTGTGCCAGTGAAGTAACCAGTAATAAGAAAGCGTCATCTTCCAGTCAGCTTCGGGGCCTGTAAAGGTTCTAGCTGAGGAGCTGAGTAGTTACTTGCAGGTAGCAAGAATAACAGATGGCGTCACGAACGCTTAGATGGGTTGTAATGACAGCTCAAAAATTTGGAGGCTGACAGGAAAGCTATCGTAGCTTAGCGGACAGAGCGCTCGAGACGTAAATCTGGATGGTGCAGGTTCTAATCCCGCCGGTCGTCAAATTTTTGATTAAGTATTGGTATGCTCTATATAATATAAAAATCTATGTATGTTCACTATGGTCTCCAAAACGGCTAGACCGTTTTTGACGGAACTTTTACTGGCAGATAGCTGATGTTATAATGACTAACTTAGGCTTCTTTTATCCTGGATATAACGCGGGAGAAACCGCGGTGTGCAGTTAGTATATAATAGAGCAGACTTTCGTCGAGTGGACATTATAAATAAAAAAATAAATAATAATATTTTTTAAGCAAAGTTATAAAGATTTATAATTTTCTAGAACCTGCTAGAGTAAATACAATATAAATATTATGCTTACAGTAGTTCTGAGGCAGAATCAGTGCAAGATGAAATACCCAGCATATCTTTCTTTACATTGGTAAGTAATCATAAACTATGGGTGGATGTATATAGTAAGTAGATTGAATAATCTTAGAAACCCTCTATAATCTGTAATAAGAATGTACTTACGATTTATCTTAGACAACTTTTTTATTATTCTGAGGAATAGATCATTATGTTCAAGTGATCTAATTCTATTTCTATTCCATATTTATCTATTCTATAAAACAAATATAGAGTAGGACCAAAGAGGATTTGTTTCAGTCAGTTATCGATTATGAAAAGTTTTCTCACCATATCGATAGATAGAATAACTCTTTATTGTTCACACCATAAATTACATACATAAGACAATAAAAAACTTGAGTTATCTATACTTGCAAGTTTTTTGGCACTAACAGCTATATTAAATTGTGAAAAATCAAAGAAAACATTCCATTTTCATATTTATCTGAAGAATATCGGTTACTAGCTCTTACGGTCCAAACTCCAGCAAAAATGATCAGGATTCTCAATTTTCATTTAGGATTTCATATTTGCTGCTGTTAGAGCTAAAAAACCTTGGGCAGAGTACAGATACGTTATTTAATAAATAATGCTTTACACTTATAGCTCCCCGCTAAGATACCCTGGGGTCTTACGGCTATCTCTTAACGCGGGCTCGAAACAGTGCCGATGTTTCAGCGCAGTGAGGAAAATCCGCGAACGTGAAACTTAGCGCGTTGAGATACGGTTTGCGGTCGCGCAACTTTGCGCTTCACTTACAGACATAATCACAAACAGGTAGCCGTAAGTCCAGGGGCCTTACGCCTAACTGTAAACGCGGGCCCGAATAGGTGTAGTTTGAAAAATCACGCGAACGCGAACCTTAACCCGCCGAGATACGGTTTGCGGTCGCGTGATTTTGCAAACTGCACATATTCGGGTCTGCATGTAGAGTTGGGCGTAAGGCCCCTGTATCGGAAATACCATGGATCACGCAAAAAGACGGATAACTAACACCAAGACCCAGAGCAAAAAAAAAAATACAACTTCAAAATTTTTAATTTTTAAGGTAGGTATTAACCACCACATTTCTATCCACAGTTCCGCTTCGCCACAGGCTGGGACAAGTTCTTCATATTCACAGGCATATTATGCTCTTGCACTGCAGCCGTCTCCACTCCTCTCAATACCCTACTCATAGCTTCTTTACTACAAAGCATGGTCAACTACGGCATTTCCATAGTCATAGGAAACCCTGATGGAGACGCTTTCATGGAGGCTATGCTCTGGTTCGCCATTTACAACAGCATCATTGGTGCACTGCTGGTTATTCTGTCGTATGCAGCGACCGTACTCATGAATATCGCGGCTTATAATCAGGTGAGAATGATTTTTAGATCTCTAATTGGATTTTTCAGAAACACTTTGGAATAATACACTTTAGACGGTTTTTATATCGCGTGTATTTTACATTATTTTAATTCCTGGCGTTTCGAACACATTGTATTGTCCGTGATGACAGGTAGTAGTTTTTTTTTTTTTTAATAACTATCTGGGACATTATTTCTGGGGCTGGGGTCACATTTTCTGGGGGATTAGATGACGGATGTTGACACTTCTAATGTTATGAAATTATTTATAAGTACCGCCAAAGATTCCAGAAATTTACCTTTTAGAGGCTCCTCTTATCTGGACCTTATTTTCACACAACTTTCTTCAGTCAAAACTTGTAAAATACTTAAATTTTGTTATAGGTACTGTTACGTTTACAGTTTTTATTTTTATTTTCTTTGGTTAGGTACATTGATATAATCTACCACTAATGAAAACGATTTAAAACTGAAACTACACTACGAATAAAGCTTTGCCATTTAGCAAAATAAAACAGAAGATCTTCGATCATATATTTCTGTAGATGCACAGTCCCATGCAAAATCGAACATAAATTGTCCCCAGTAAAATTATATGACTTTTAGAAAAATCAGAAATGAAACAACACTAGCCGAAAAAATGTGTATTGAAAAATGAAGCCCAATGAAATACAACAAAGCACAAGTTTGTTAGAGCGAATGAGAGCGAAACAAGGCATATGCCTTGTTTTGCCGGTGCCATTTTTTAAGCGGCAAAGCAGTTTATATGATCACTGAAATATATGATCGAAGCAGAAGATTTAAAATACTTTTGACAGATCAATAAGTCTATTTTCAAACCGACTTCAAAAAGAGATTCTCCATTCAATTGTTTTTCGTGTGTACTTGTTACTTTACTGAATAGGCTTTTTATTAAATAGGATTTTTATGTCGAAGGAAATCCCAATTAAATTTGAAGTAAAATTTTACCTCTAATAATGAAAACTTGGGATGACATCCCTCATCTCCATATCGAAGGTGTTTTTTTAAAAATGTATTTATCATGTCTCATCAATAGTTGTCATGTTTAATTGAAAGAACATTAATAATAAAATAATAATAATAATAAATATGTGGGACATTATTGCACACATGGTCATCTGACCCCAAACTAAGCAAAGCTTGTAATATGGCTGCCAGAGACTGATATACATACATATATATATTTTAAATACATACTTAAATAGATATTAACACCCAGACATAGAACAAACACTAATATTCATCACACAAATGTTTGTCCTAGAAGGGAATCGAACCCACGCCCCCAAGCGCAGAAAGTAGGTTCACTACCAACTGAGCCACCGGGGCAGTCAAATGCCACCGGGGCATTATGAGTTGAAGTTGTTAAATTTACTTACAGGTATACATCATAAGACAAGAATATTTGAGAGCAGCATTAAACCAAGATTTTGGATATTTCGATATTCACAAAAACTCAGACATTGCGAGTAAAATTAACAGGTAACTAATCAATCAATCATTGAAATACCTATACACTAAACTTATTTTAGGCACCTTAATTTGAATAGTAGGTCAGAAGGGAAATTGATCTAAATTGTATCTACTTATCAATATTATGAATTAGGTATATGTATCGGAAGATAAAATTATAAACTTTAGTTACCTATATCATTATTTACGGTAAATTTACCGTGGTAAGGTTGTGGAAGGAGCTCCCTAATATTTCCCGTAAATAATCATATAACTAAAGTGAACAACCGTGATAGTTTAAAACAAATATAAACTTTGTTGTGTCAGGAATTCATTGTTGCTGAATTCTTGAAGAATAAATATATATTACGAAGCACATAATATTAAAGAAGTACAAATATCACCAACGTGCACTGGGCCAGCATGGTGGATTACGGCCCGTCCTCTTTCTCTCTCTCTCTGAGAGAACAATGTGTCCTAGCAGTTGGAACATGGTAGGCTGAAATGACGATGATGACAAATAGAAGTACCTAAATACAACAAAAAATATGAAGCACATCTAATAATAAAAATTATAATTAATTTGTAAAGTTACTCATAATAAACTTTTAAATATTTTATTTCAGCGACGTAATAAAACTAGAGGACGGTATCGGCGAAAAACTCGGCACGTTCATATTCTACCAAGCTTCCTTCTTCAGTTCCATCATAATGGCTCTGATCAAGGGCTGGAAGCTGGCCTTGCTGTGCTTGATATCCTTCCCGGTCACCTTGACGCTGGTCGGAGTCTCCGGATTGGTATGTAATTTTTAACCGACTTCAAATAAGAACGGTTCTATGTTCTACTGTATATATATATTTATCTATGTTCACCAATTTCTCCACCAACTGTTGACCGATTTAAAAAAAGAAATTAAAAAAAAAACTACTTACAATTTAATCCCATTGTCACCAAGTCAGGATCTGATGATAGGCTCCCAAGGAAATCGGGGGCGACCCTCAAATTTTATACGCATTTATTATGTTTTTCGTTGATTTTGTTCTTGAGTCGACTTCTAAGGTTCCAATAATTGAGTTCACTTTTTACTGCTACCTATGTGTGATTCTGATGTCGTACCATTGAGCCGATCTGATATAGGGTTACACATATAAACTGTACTAAGGCAAAGAGGTCATTTTATACTCATCATTATGAACAACTTTTACTAAGACTCCAACAGTGAAATCGCGCAAAAATATCAGCTGTTCCATAAGAAACGGTCATTGAGTCTCGACACAATGTATGGAACAGCTAATTTACAGTATAAGGTACGTACTATCTCCTATACAGTATAGCCGGAACAGGAGCGCTCGAATTTCCTAATGGGAAATGATTAACATAATATATGGAGCGCAGCGTGATTGGTATTAAAAGAATAGACAGAGTTCGCAATAGCACACTGCGCTCCATAACTGGTGTGTTCGACGTGGGCCAAAAAGCTGCCAGATTGAAATGGGATTGGGCGGGACATGTGGCGCGTATGAACCCCGACCGATGGGCCAGGATCGTCACACAGTGGGTGCCTAATGGACGACGCAGTCAAGGAAGGCCTAGGAAACGCTGGCGTGACGATCTTGACTCATTCCGGAGAGGTTGGCAAGAGGCGGCGGAGGACCGAGATTTATGGAAGGAAATGGGGAAGACCTTTGCCAAGCAGTGGGACAGTATAGGTTAAGAAAAAAAATATATAAAGTAGGTACTTTAAAAAACACACTATGTAATACACATCACAAAGAGAGTTTGATGATGAAGTCTGAAAGAGGCCACTGGAGCTTTCTGATGGCAAACAGTAGACTCGTCGATATCATGAGCTCTTTTCTTTACAAATGAGGCAAGTATTAAAGCCAGTTTTTAAGTAGTTTTTCACTGCGATAATTATTAACTTTTTTTATTTACTCTTTTCCGACTTTTAGAAATTTTTGGTCAGTCTAGATTAAGTTCGTCTACTTCCATGGTTAGCTTAAAATTATAAAAATGGTGTCATATCAAAATTGAATGTTTTATCTAGGAAACCCAAACACGAGCCATTTCGCTCGATAAAAAAAAAATTAACACTGATTAGACCAGATGCGCCACCCGCCGCCTTAACATATCTCCCGTATTTGTCTGGTCTAATGTGATAGCTATCGTACGTACCAACTCGCAAGGTATCTACGTACGCTTTATCATAGATATCATATCGTCTTATTATAAACTTGTTACAATGATAAAAATAAAATATTCCTTATTTGTATGATAACCTGGTTTACAAAGTTATTGGTAAAGTTTGTCAAATGTACCTTATCGAGACAAGACATTATACATAACACTTGTTACCAATTTTTTATGTTTTAGGCAATTTAAAAATTTGACAACTGGAAGGATTCGAAATTTCGCCATCCGGGTTTACGCCCCGAGCGCTCTATCCGCTAAGCTACGGCAGGCGCGGATCCACCGTTGTGGGCACGATGGGCATGCCCACAACCCTAGTACGTGACTTGTGACGTCCCACAGCTTTACCCGCGTGAAACTACGATACACTGTACAAAATCTTGGTCAGGCCGTCATATAATTTATTATAAACATTACCTTTGTAGGAATGCACTATATCGATCATGCACGAGCAAGGTTCATACGCTGACTCGCACTTGCCAGATTTTCGGGTGGCTGTGACCACAACCTTTTATGAGGGCTGGATCCGCGCCTGAGCTACGGTCACTTTCCTGTTGCCCTCCACATTCTTGAGCTGCCTTGCAAACAATCTAAGCATCGGTGACGACATTTATAACTCTTGCTACCTGTTGCAAGTAATTACTCAGCTAGAGCCTTTCCAGGCCCCCAAAGCTGACTTAGAGATGACGCCTGTTAACTCGGTCCTTTGGGATAAAACATCAGATCTCAGAATATCATAACATGTTTATTAATTTATCCATTCAGGTTGCGTCGAGACTGTCTAAAAAAGAAGCTGTAGCCTCAGGAAAGGCCGGAGCTATAGCTGAAGAAGTTCTGTCCGCCATACGAACAGTCTACGCTTTCAGCGGACAACAGAAAGAAATCGAAAGATACCAAGAGCATTTGAAGGATGCAAGAAAAATTAATATCAAAAAAGGTAGAAATCTTTAATATTACTTAGTTCTAACTACATTTTAACAGATTTCAAAAAAGGACGGGGTTTCTCAATGCGGTTGTATTTTATTTTTTAATGTTTGTTACCTCAGAATTGCGTCATTTATGAACCTATACGGAAAAATATTTTTTTGATTGAAAGTATATACTTACTTTCACATTAGTCTCATAGAAATTTCATCAAAATCAGTTCAACAGTTTGGTTTTTAAGTCAAATAACTAGAAAATTTTGTTACTTGGATGACAAAATGATCATCCAAGTAACCGAACTCGCCCGTTTAGTACATCGATTTATTTTGAAAATGTTATTGGTTTTATACAAATTTTGTGAAGTCAACTAAGTGTACTTGCAGTAGCAGATACTTGTGTCTATACTCTGTTAAATTAACTGACGGCTGCAATAGGTTGCCGCTAAATATAAAAAAACATAGCCATATAATGTTCTCACTAGTATGTTAAAGACTTCGAATGTTAATTTTCCGAACACTATTTGTCTATCCAGGCCCAAGTTGGTTTTGCAACGGGGCTTTTACATTATTCTTGTTTGTGTTCGTGAAAACATATTTTTGGCTTTATCTCTTATCTGCTGTCTTATGCGAGTAAGTTGCTTATTTTTGATCAGATTTTCATTTATGGGCTACATTTTAATAGGACAATTAAAAAAACAGTCACCTGGCCTATAAGCAGCTGTTTTTTTGCAATAAAAATATAAATAAGACTATAACTGTAAACTGTATTAAGAATATCAATTTTACGGTTTTGATTCTACCTTTTTACATCCCATTTCAGGTTCAATCGTGCAACCTAAAAATACTCGGTCAGAAATACTAGGGGCTGTTAAATAGTTATCAAGATTAATACGAGAAAATTAGGGGCGTCAGGAAAATATTGGCACAGCTGGGTAGGGCAATTTGGTCTTCTTTCAGCTTTGTGGTTATTGGGAAGCGCAAAATTGGCATTGGTGATTCTGATTGCGCTGTTTTTAAGCGTGCATGGTAAATGAACTACTTTACCATATATTCAACCATACTGAAAAGAAAGAATAAACAGTTATTCGACAATGCTACAAAAAACTTATATCTAAAAGATAATCCGCAAATCAAATGGGTCCGCCTGCATGAAGGACTACCAGTGCCGGTTTTCAAATGAACCCTTGAGTTTTCAGCTAACTCATATCAGTAACAAAAACTAAAGTAAAAAAAAACTTTAAGGTTTAAGGAATAAATAGGTACATAATAAGACGAAATAAATAATTACTGCCACTCAAAGTGAGGTGAAATGTGGTTAACAAAAAAAACTGCAGCTGATGTCAGAGTTGCACCATAGATTAAGGATGTCAAAAAAAAAATTTGGTCTATGAGCTGCACAGTGCACACGCTCACTCAAAACTAGGCTCACATATAGTTTAGTGAATAGCTTTTATAGTCACGGCGTTGTAATTTATTAAATTAATTTGTCACTCATTCATCAATATCTTTTCAGGATTATTCAACGGGCTGGCCATGGGTCTACTGTTCTTCTGTATTTTCTGCGCATACGCTCTTTCGTTTTGGTTCGGATACAGGCTGATGGTTGACGAACCAGAAAATTATGATGTGTCTACGATGATTGCTGTAAGTTCTAGTACAACTCTGCCAGCACCAATGATGATACTCATTGAGTAGCATCATGAAACGAAATCTACAATAATATGTATGAAAGCGAAACAACCAAGTGGTTATATTATCTTTGGGATTAAGTTTAAGAAAAGTTACTAAAACAAAAGCTGTAAATTATACTCAGTAATATAAGTAGGTCTCTGGTACATTTAAGAATAACCCTAAATATTTTTCTGAGGCCACAAACACTAAGCATTCTTGCTTGATCGCATATCACTTATTTTATTTTCTAAACTTTTCTTAACTGGTATACCGTATAAAGCTAGATACTATGAGTTATTCTATGAATATCAACATTTCTCTAGGTATTCTTTGGTGTGATGACTGGATCAGCCAACTTTGGCATATCGTCAACTCTCATGGAGGTGTTCGGCACCGCGCGAGGAGCAGGAGCCCAGATCTTCTACCTCATCGACAATGTCCCCACCATCAACCCGCTCTTGAACCGGGGAACCGTGCCTAAGGCCATCGATGGAAACATCGAGCTCAAGAACGTTCGATTCCATTACCCATCGAGGGCAGATGTTCCGGTAAGTCACGCCTTGGCCGTAGCGTAGTTTATATCTGCGTAGAGTCGTAGCATAGGTATTAGTGGGTTGTAGCGTAGTAGGCATATCGACGTAGCCAGTCGTAGCGCAGTAGCAAGTAGTGGGTCGTAGCGTAGCTACTCTAGGAAATAAAAAAATAAGCAAGACATTGCAACGTAACGTATCTTAGTACGTATAACAATACAAAATATATCAGCCAATTCTCAAAAAAAAAAAATATTGGCGACATGATGTAATAACAAATGGATTATGTAAAATATGTAGGATGAGAAAATAACTATGCTATAAGAGAAAATTAGGCACAAGTTTCTCATGTCCTCAATATTGCAGATGTTTAATCATATATGACTCAGTCGTTTGGATGATAGTCACGACATTCGTCATTGATTTTTCGTATCGTAAATAATTACGTACATACCAATCGGCTATTAAGGAATTTACTCACTATCTAATCTAAACTAAATTCCAAAGTCATACTGTGTTATTATTTTATGGCAATTTATACTAAATTAAATGTAATGAGATAGTTACATGCACTCAAACACATGCACATATGTTACAAAGTTACGTTTTACGGACATTACCTAGGTATACACAAAACACAAGTTGACTAACAACTAAATACGAGTAATTACAAATTGAAACAAATTTATATTACAAATTTAAATATTTTATGCACAAGTGCATAAAAAGTATGTTTAGTCTGTTTACAATGGGCATAAACAAGAACTTTTTACGTGCATGAGAAGTGATAAGGATTTTTAGTCACAATCCGGCACTCACCTCAGCACGATGCCGCTTGTAATAGAAACGTCGCTGGTCTTCCTGTGGCGTGGAATTACAGTTCATGGGATTATGTTATGTTGTCAGGTACTGAGAGGCGTGAGTCTGACGGTGAAGCGAGGACAGTCTGCGGCGCTAGTCGGCCACTCCGGCTGTGGAAAATCTACCATCATACAGCTCATATCCAGATATTACGACGTCATTGACGGAACGGTAAGTATTATATGATTACAAATTTCACAGCCATACTAATAGGTACTTATTATACCACTTGATTTAATAATATTCACGGGTCTAGTCCGGATTTCCACTTCTCTAGTATTATTAAAATAATAATACAATGACTTTATGGGTCTGTGAAACTAGGTACCTAATTAAAATGGTACCTACATAGGTGTCAAAATAGTTGTGTGCGCTCTACTTTCTACCTAGAAATGGTATACAGACATCATGATGACTATGACTAGAAAAAAAAATTATAACAATATTGCTATTTGTCTTAACTTAATATTAGGCAGCCCCAAACATTTCCGAATACACTATACTTAACATAAATCTAAAAAATAAATCCAAATACGAATTTCAAATTCTTACCTGCCTACAAAAAAGGCTTGTAACGCTGGTCATAGTTGATTTTCTGTAGAAGCTATAAAATAAATAATTGGGACATTTTTACACACTGTCATCTGACCCCAAACATAGCAAAGCTTGTACTATGGTTTTCAGAGACTGATATACGAGTATATATATTTATGCATACTCACCCAGATATAGAACAAACACAAATGTTTATCACATGAATGTTTGTCCTAGATGAGAATCAAACCCACGCAACCCCCAAGCGCAGAAGGCAGGTTCACTATTAACTGGGCTACCGGGGCACTCTGTCTGTGGAATCTCCGTACCTAGACATAGGAGGTAGTACTACGTACCTGTGAAAGGCAATCAATCTTTCTGATATCTATTATTGGATGTAGATATTAATGTACCTACTTTGTCTGTATTATTAATTCGATTGTTTCATTATCTATCCACTCGTTAAACAAACAAAAACGTAGACGCGTAAGTACGATAATGTGTATTGTATATATGGCGCTTCTAACCTGCGCAACTAAGAAAAAGATGCACATATGCACGCATGCATGCCCTTTTTATAAGTTAAGCAGATTAGTTGCACCGTGTGCAAGACGCATACCAAATAGAAAAAAAACTTATATAAAAAAACACAACAATAGATTAAACAAATTTTAAACAAAAACAATAACACATACATTAAAAAAAAGTATTTCAATAACATAGAATTTATTTAAGTTCAATGAACGGGATACATCCCCCCCTACTTATCCACCCCTAGAGCGTAATATTTTATCAAATCTGAAAGGGACCACCCTTAAATTATAGCCTATTAAATAACAAAAGTTGACAATCGGCAAAGATAAACACATAGATATAGCGTAACATACACACAAAAAAAAACCCAGAAAAGGTTAAATAAAAATAAATACATATTCAGGTAATTTTTGCACTCCTCATCTGACTCCAAACGAAGCAAAGCTTGTAATACGGCTGCCAGAGACTGATATACAATATACATACATATAGTTTTTTTTAAACATGTTTAAATTAAATAGAACACCCAGATATAGAACAAACACAAATGTTCATCACATGAATGTTTGTCCTAGGGAGGAATCGAACCCACGCCCCAAGCGCACAAGGCAGGTTCACGACAAACATTTGTGTGATGAACATTTGTATTTGTTCTATGTCTAGGTCTATGTTATCTATTTAACTATGTATAAAAAAATATATATGTATGTATTATATCAGTCTCTAGCAGCCATATTACAAGCTTTGCTTAGTTTGAGGTCAGATGACCATGTGTGCAATAATGTCCCAGATATTAATAATATATAAATGACCCTGTATTATATACGTCTTTAGCGCCATCTTATCAACCTAGCTTTGGTCCACCACCATACCTTTGTATCTTCTCCAGGTATCCATTGACGGGAACAACGTACAAGAGCTATCAGTGCGATGGCTCCGAGCTCAGATCGGCCTCGTCGGCCAGGAGCCGGTGCTCTTCAACACCACAGTAAGAGAGAACATCCGTTACGGGCGAGAGGGCGCCACAGACGAGGAAATAGAAGCCGCTGCAAAGGAAGCCAACGCCCATCAGTTCGTCATGAAACTACCTAGTGTAAGTGCCGTGGCTGCCCACACCCTCATCCAAATGTTTCTATAGGTACTTACATGTTTTGATGCTGTCAAACTTAATAATGTAATTTTTGGGTTCACATAATGTTACTATTCGATACAGGGTTACGACACTCTCGTAGGAGAGCGAGGAGCTTCATTGTCTGGAGGTCAGAAGCAACGTATTGCCATCGCTCGTGCGCTTGTCCGCAACCCTCACATCTTGCTATTGGACGAAGCCACGAGCGCTTTGGACACCTCATCAGAAGCTAAAGTGCAGCGAGCACTTGATAAGGTATCGTCAAACTATACTCAAACATATAAAAGTTTCCAAGTCACATCAATTGGTCCAATTTAATTACCTACATTGCATGCTTCTTTTAATAAATATTTTAATAAATATCTGGGACATTATTACACACATGGTCATCTGACCCCAAACTAAGCAAATCTTGTAATATGGCTGCCAGAGACTGATATACATACATATATATTTTTAAATACATACTTAAATAGATATTAACACCCAGACATAGAACAAACACAAATGTTCATCACACAAATGTTTGTCCTAGATGGGAATCGAACCCACGCCCCCAAGCACAGAAAGTAGGATCACTACCAACTGAGCCACCGAGGCAGTCTTAACTTCTATAACTTCTTATTCCTTTTTAGTTGACAGAACTAATAGAAGAACTAGAGTATTGGTGTCTTTATTTGACTTGTCTGTTAAAAAGGGACTTTTTTATTCTGTGAATTAAATGTCGTCAAAATTAACTACATTGCATGCTTTTATGGACTATAATTTATAATTACCCACATTGCAGGCTGCACAAGGGCGTACCACCATTATCGTTGCCCACAGACTGTCCACAATCAGAAATGTCGACGTCATTTATGTGTTCAAAGACGGCGTTGTCGTGGAATCTGGCGGCCACGACGAGTTGATGAAGAAAAAGGGACACTTTTACGATATGGTCATGCTGCAATCCTTCCCGGGCGGTGATGAAATCGGAGGTACCCACCCAAGTAGCTAAAATAGAGTTTGTTTTGAAGTCATAGTTTAGGAGGACGTTGATTTACAGGGTTAGGGTCTTATAGTCTGGATACAAACACATGGAATGTTAGGTCTTGTAAAAAAATAATCGAGAAGTTAAAGTTTAATTTAAATACGTTTTAAAAACAACACCAATTAATTGATATCCTATTTCGTTATAACAATGTCTTATTGAGCTTGAAATTATTTAACAGATGACACAAAAGGTCTTACCAGAGAAATATCTGTAAGGAGCGAACAAGATGAAGATGAAGACTGGGATCTGCAACAATATGTAAGTTTTTGCAAGAAATTAGTACAGCTATCTTTTACTTTTTCGTGTTATTGTAATCTTTGTTTTTAGAAACCGGACACAGAAGCCAAGCTAGAATACGAAGATGTGTCGTTCTTCCGGGTGATACGGCTGAATAAGCCGGAGTGGAAGTCCGTGACGATAGCAAGTATATGTGCGTTCATCAGTGGATTCGCCATGCCGATGCTCGCTGTCATATTTGGCAACTTTATCGACGTAAGTATTTTTTCCTTACGATTACTACCCGTTATTTCATGCACAAATTCGCATCAGTGGTCCAAGAACGTCTCGTATCTAGATACACGACTTGAAAAAAGGCCTTGAATGTGGACCCCCTAACACCCCCCTCCCCTGACCAGGCGTATATACGCCTGGTCAGGTCATATTGAAATGGAAGCATGAGTGACTTATGTAGAACTATGCACCATATTTTAAATGAGAAAGGGATTTATTCCTTGTTTCCTGAGGCTTTCTATTTAGGCATCTTCAAGGCTGAAGTTAATAGATTTCTTCTGGATCAACGTGCTTCAACCTCTGCTACACCGTCGCTTACCAACAGGTGAGTTGGTAGCCAAAACGGATCCCTAATATATAAAAAAAATATTGAAAGGTCCAGTCACCATAAATCTTGCTGGGTTTGTGATCGAGAGGATAATTATCCTGGATTTATAGAATACTAGCTGACCCGACAGATGTTGTCCTGTCCTACTTCGTCATTAAGTTTACTGAAATTTTCTAGTTTTCTTAATTTTTCTTCCTGTAAGAACATTCTACAAAGTATTAGGAAACTTAAAAAAAACAATAGATTCGGTAAAGTCGTTCTCGAGTTATGGCGTGACCAAGGTAAAATATATATAGGGATTCATATTATTTATATATATTTTTTGTTTCATTTCAGGTCCTCTCCAATCCAAATGAAGAAGAAGTATTAGCAGAAATACGAAGATACGCTTTGATTTTTGTCGGTATTGGAATATTTTCTGGAGTATCAAACTTTATAATGGTAAGTGAGTTCACCGGTTGATGCAACCTAACATGTATTTGTTGAAAATAACACTTTAAAAATCTACTTAAGTACAGACTGAAGTACCTTCTTAAGGAACTTTTTAACAGGCTTTTTATTAAGTAAACAAAATACAAGCTAATACCTACTTAATAGTTAGCCTAATCAAGAAAATTGCCCAAAGACCGTTGAAAGTCTATTTATATAGACAATCCAAATGTTCAAGCCCATTAATTACCAGTTGACTGGGTTAACACACTGAAGACCTTTTTACTATACCAACTTTTTTTAAACATACCAATTAATATGATTCATGTACCATACCTTTGTATCTCGTACTGACTTGTACTTACGATATGATATAGTTAGCTACTAATTACCCTTGCCTATAGGTATTCTTCTACGGCATAGCTGGAGAACACTTAACAGAGAGATTGAGAAAACTCCTATTTGAGAAGCTTCTTCAGCAAGAAATCGGTTTCTTCGATGACAAAGACAACTCGACTGGTGCGCTTTGTGCTAAACTTTCCGGTGAAGCTGCTTCTGTTCAAGGAGTGAGTCACAAAATCTTGTTTACTTTAACATATTGGGATCTAATTGTACTTTAAACGTCCACACACATTAACTGGCGAATCTTGAATATTGCGTTACTAAGCAGATTGCTCTGGAACTTTTATTAGTTTTCTTACAAGCAATATTGAAATATGAAATTGTACTGTGACCTTAGTGCGAGCAATTGCGAAAAAGTTATAATTACGTAAACGATAGCAATATGTATGAAAAATTCAGTTTCCTTTCACGTTCGATAGAGGTGCTGTTCAATTTTTCATATATTTTGCTATTTTTTACGTAACGATAACTTTTTCGCAAGTGCTTGTACTAACAAAATGCACTTTCAGGCATCAGTTTTGTCTAACTTGCTCCATATATAGGTACTTATATCAATTTAAATTTTGTATGCAGGGGAATCAGAAAATATACTCGCTATGCTTAAGAAAAGTGCGAAAAGAAATGTACTTTTCTTAAACATAGTTAAAAAGTGTTACATGTGCCTCTACTTTATCTTGGTGCATATTTTTTACGTATGTTTATCAACATTATTAGGAAAAGGTTTCGCAAAATGATACAATCAGGCATTTATAGAATCGGAAAAACAATATGACAATCAAACGATCAAATATGAAAATAAATCTTTAAGGAACTGATTATTATTATAAGTACCTATTACCACCTGTCTATAATTTTGAACTAGCTGACGAGAATGACAAAAAACACCTGTAGGTATACCTGTTTGATCAATTATGTCATTACAGGCTACTGGACAGAGGATCGGTTCAGTCCTCCAAGCGGTAGGCACTTTCGGTTTCGCGCTCACTCTATCTCTAATATACGAGTGGCGAGTGGGTCTGGTGGCGCTGACATTTGTCCCTTTACTGATGGTAGTGCTGTACAAACAAGGAAGAATGGCCGTGGCTGAATCATTCGGAACAGCTAAGACAATGGAGTCTAGTTCAAAGGTAAGACCTAAAGGATGTTGGATTAGTAACATTTATAAGATAAAGGTCTACGTATCATGATTGTATTTGTATATTGTCCGGCGGAGGGTATTGTTACGCCATAACACAGGTTAATTCCTAGCTTGGGTAACAAGGCTCTTCATCATGGAGTATTGTTTTTGTAAAAACAAACTTTTGTAAAATTATGACCGACAACGTTTGTAGACACCAAATATATTTTCATTTTCATTTTTTTCATTTTCATTTCATCTACTTAAACCGAAAGCCCGACGCTCACTGAAGAGGCTAGGTACTTAGAATAAGCAGTCATGGAAAAGTCAAGGCACAGCCGCGCCACGTCACCACCACTAAAGTGATCTTAATAAATAAGGTAGGACAATTTCGGACTTTGCGTAAACAGTTGCCTCTTTCACGGTCACTTGTACAATTTGTACATACCTACCCACACCGCGACGAAGCCGCTTCGGCTTTCCTATTGGAGTCAGTGTTTCATCTACTGGAACTATATATCATGAGCACCTAGGTAATGTGGTAGATAGAATTGATTTTTAATCAAAACGACTAGAAATTACAAGAAATTGAGCACAGTCCAGAACGTACAAAGAGAATCTATTCTAACACCATCAAACATTTTCAGATTGCTGTAGAGGCAGTAGCTAACGTTCGAACTGTAGCGTCTCTTGGCCGAGAAGACACATTCACTAAAGAATACTCTGTGCAACTGGGCCCTGGTTTGATGCTCGCTAAAAAGGCCTGTCACTGGCGAGGCCTCGTGTTCGGCCTGTCGCGTGGTCTATTTAACTTCATCATTGCCGCTTCTTTGTACTACGGTGGAACTCTTATTATAAGCGAAGATCACTCAACTGGATACGCAGAGGTTTTCAAGTAAGTTCATATTAGGTAGCAAATTTGGGAAATTCTGTGATATACACCTACTTAATTCACTTCAATTCACAAATACGTATAATACAGAGAAATACTGCTCCAGGTGGATAGTAGCTAGGTTCTTAAGTTTTTTTTTTCCATCGTCAGGTCTGCTCAAGCTCTCTTAATCGGCTCATCATCAGCTGCACAAGCGTTTGCATTTGCGCCCAACTTCCAGAAAGGAATTAAGGCAGCAGGGCGCGTCATAACACTGCTCGGCCGGCAATCCAAAATCACTGATCCTGCAAAACCAGCCGTAGAGAACTTCGTAAGATAAGACTTGTTAACTACTTCATATTATTTTTTCTGAGCATGATGCGTGATGCGTGAGCTAGTGATAGCACATGTCTTGTTCATCTATTCACATAATAATATGACAATAATATTTCAGAGAGGAACAGGCGAGGCGAGCCTGCAAGCGGTAGAGTTTCGGTACCCGACGCGGCCCAATATCCGCGTGCTGAACAGATTAGACCTGGAGATCGAGTGCGGAAAGACGGTCGCTCTTGTCGGAGCCAGCGGCTGCGGCAAGAGTACCGTCATACAGCTGCTCGAACGATACTACGACCCGGACCAGGGCATCGTAGTGAGTACTAATGACCAGGCGGAAGGCAGGTGTACCTACGTACTGTGCTTCTGACTGCATACTGATCAAGCTAAATATTTACAGGCTCAAGATGGCATACCCCTCACCAAGCTGCGGCTCGCCGACGCTCGCCAGGCGATCGGCTTCGTGCAACAGGAGCCAATTCTCTTCGACCGTACTATCGGCGAGAACATCGCATACGGAAACAACTCTCGCACTTCCAATATGGACGAGATCATAAACGCAGCCAAACAGGCGAATATACATAACTTCATCACGTCTTTGCCATTGGTGAGTAACCCTTTGCAATACAAACTTTTTTCAAAAAGGTAGTTACTAAGTTTTCTTATGGGCATGCACGGGAGATGGATGGCTTTGACGAAGTTATCTTGATGAAATTTGACGGCCAGCAGTATGGCGGAGTTGAAAACTAAATCAGTCAAGACATATTCTGTATACTTGTTTCGGTGAGGTGCGTACTTACCTAAGTTAAATAACAATAAAACCATATTCCAGGGCTACGAGACGAACATAGGCTCGAAAGGCACCCAGCTGTCTGGCGGTCAGAAGCAACGGGTCGCCATTGCTCGAGCCCTAATCAGGCGGCCCAAGATGCTACTGCTTGATGAGGCCACAAGCGCTCTGGACACCGAGAGTGAGAAGGTATGTATACCAATAGGAAGTACCACGGTGGTATCCTTCATCATGTCATATAGTGTTCCTGTAGGTCAGAGGGTTGTGACTATGCCATCACTGATAAAAATTATCTCTGATGATTTTATGCCATCGTCTTCAATCTTCGACGACATGGGTTGGGTCGTAGACTGAGGTGGCGAGTGTTGCGTATCTGATTGGACTAAGAGCCGTATAACAGACATGTCTGTTACGGCTATAACCTATCGAAGTGTGACCTCATGATCTTTAACCGTTAACTTTCCTTGTCACCACCAACCGATAGAGGTTGTCGCCTTATTTCCAGGCAATATTATGTGGACAAAGTACTCGAGAACACGTTTGAAACAAATGGTAGTCTAGTCTTTACCTTTATTTGTTAGAGTACCTACCTATAGATAGATAGGTACTACGTTGGCCCAATAGTATGCAGTTGTTCTATCCAGAAATGGGTTAGCCCATCTCACCGGTTCTGTGGCCGCAGGTGGTGCAAGAGGCGCTGGACGCGGCCAAGGCGGGGCGCACGTGCGTGATGATCGCTCACCGGCTGAGCACGGTGCGCGATGCTGACGTCATCTGCGTCATCAGCGACGGCCGCGTCGCGGAGCAGGGCACGCACCCCGACCTCATCGAGCGCAAGGGTCTCTACTACAACCTCAACCGGAGAGGGTATTCATAACATCTAAATGTCAAATTTCAACACAACACAGGAGTACCTACTACTTATCAAAAATATACCTAGGTTTTCTTTTTGAACCGATTTCAAAAAAGACGGTTCTTAATTCGCTTGATTTTTTTAATGTCAACCTCAGAACTCCGTCATTTAAAAACTGATTTGGAAAATTATTATTTTATTTGATAGGATATATTTTCCTACTTTCATATTGGTCCCATAGAAATTTCATAAAAATCGTTTTAGTAGTTTGGTTTGTGTATGAAATTGATATATAAATAAAATTGCGTAGGTACCTATTTACTCATTTTAAAGTCGGTGTTTTAAATTGATAATTATTTCCTACCTACTTACGGGTAAAAGCAACAACGTTCAACGTCTAAAACGGAGGTTTTAGTAAAACAAAAATCTACTTTCAAAATTATTGCTTTTGAAATATCCAATAACATTCCAAGTCAGCAAAGCGCCGTGGAAAATTTATGTTTATTCGTTTAGTTCCTGCTAAAAAAAGTTCAGCTAATTTAGTTTTCAAGGTTTCGTGCCTCCGATATACGTATAGTCTTGGTTGTAACGTAAACCTCAGTTAAATCCGGGATTTTGGTAGTCGTGACTACCAAATACTAGGTACTTATTTTACAGCAACTTTTTTTTTTCTTGTTAGGTATTTAAGTTTTTGTTTTTAATTTTACATCACTCAAAACCAATAAATACAAGTTGTATTGGTGTTGATTTCAATTTAGTTTAAATCGGTATCTCGCTATAATACTACCTACTTAGGTATGATATCATACCTAAGTAGGTAGGTACTAGGTACCTACTAACCTATTTTGGTCAATATTATTTAATATCGATTTAGTGATTATTTTGCTTGTCTCTACTCTCTACCGACGCTGTACGTAGGTATCTAAGGGGCTGTCCTTTGATTACATACAAGGATTTCTTTTTTTTCTTCTTCATTAAATCTACAAAATATAATCCTACATTTTTCGTATAGTTAAAAATTTACAGAATGGTCTTACGTAATAATAGAACAGCCCCTTAACATAACCGTAAATTTCTTTGCGGGATGAATTAATAACTGGATTAGATATTCGGATTTATAATAAGTAACTCTGTACTTACATACGTCTACCTACCGAAGTATTTTGTTACCTATATATAAGTAAAAGTATTTTTTATCTTTAAGATCCAGGTATCAGCACCACTCTTAATTGTAATCAGTATGGACACAACGTGATGAATTGTGATTTTAATTTTATATAAAAAAATAAATGATTATAAATCAAACCTTTTCGTAATTTTTTTACTGTGTGTAGGTGTTACCCATTTATCTTTTTGCTCTATAGAAATTAACAAAAGTCAGTCGTTTATGGCTTTCCATAAATGCTTACACCCAGAGTTTAAACCTAAAACAATATACATAAATGGAATAGTGTTGTAAATTAAGTTCCACTTTTACGCAGTTGACTTCCTCATTGATTTATAGCCTTTTTTTTAAAGTGAACACAAAAGCATATTGTTCCAACCCAGAACAATGTCTTTCAAATTCTATTATTTCCGGAATATGGCATGTGGTCGACGTGGGTCGAATAAAGCATTGAATGACATCTTGTGCTTATTTTGTACAAATTACCAACACATTTGCTTTTCCACTAAGTCAGGCGCAAACATAAAATTTGAAGTTTTTTTAGCAACATTATTTCATTTGTGAAAATCCATAGTTTAGTCATTATAGATGTTTTTTCTTTTGAACAAAGAGATAAAAATTGTTGCGGTTAAGCTATATATTTATAGCTAATAGCATCGGCACGTAGAAGAGTAGTAATGGTAGATCCCGCATGGGAAAGTAATTACTACATCGCCGTTCATCAGCTCCATCAAATGCCAATTAATAAAAATTACTTCTTACATAAAACTATTAACGTCCCGCCGCGCGCCACAGATATAAACTGATCGAAATCATCTCCCAGAACCATAATAAATTAATTGTTTTATTATGTCACGAGCAAGACGCTATAAAAACCCGACAAATGACCAAGGAATTGAGACATCCCGCTATCTCCCTTATTAGACACGTGGAGCCCTTTTACAAATATCTGCCGTCATAAGATAAAATATCTATCTATCGAAAAATCAAAATGGCTGCGCCTTAACTTTTTTTGGTGCCCCAGCGTGAGCCTTATGCTAATGAGACCCAAAAACAAACATTGTTACAAGGCAAATGTGTAACATACTATAAAAATAAATTAAATAATAAAGGGAATCGTTAAAATGGATGAAATGTCCGTAATTTATCCACGAGTCACCTTTTAGGCATTCCGTGGATGCCTTCTCGGCGGGGTCTCGGCCGCTCTAGACGCGATCTCAGAATAAAAAGGCGCCACAAAAAGACGCATTCAATAAGCCATTGGCCATTACCGGACGTAATCGATGAGATAAATTAATAATAATGAAAACTATATAGACGTAGCGGACGGACGCAGGCGCCAGTCATGTTTGACATTCACTATGATACCGTGACAGACTGGCGCTTGGGCAGCCAGCCGACCTTTGGCTTTCTTTTGAACTCTTACGTTTGAAATTCACACAGTACGTCAGCGACTTTTTGACCGAGGTCACTTTTGACACAGCTTCTAAGCACTAGTAAAGCTATGTCTGGCGCAAAAAAAATAAAAACATATAAAGCAAAAATAATATATAAAGCATATCCGCCACACTACCTTACAAGTAAATTATGGCTTGCGCTGTGCTACTTAATATTACATACTTACATAAGTATTTGCATTCTGCGGAGGCCGCGCCCGCAATCGCTGTGGGTGCGGATGAGAACCGCTCTGCGAGTTCTGAGCCAAAGCGCATCAACGCGCGTTGAATACGCGTGCGCTTCTTCTGCGTAGCAGAGTGCCAAAGGAGGGCCAATTTAATAGATCGCAATTTTGACACTTTATCAAAATTCAATAACGATATTATTTATTTTTAGA
Source organism: Agriopis leucophaearia (assembly GCA_949125355.1). NCBI lineage: Eukaryota > Metazoa > Arthropoda > Insecta > Lepidoptera > Geometridae > Agriopis > Agriopis leucophaearia. The sequence continues at coordinate 11,111,212 of OX421264.1, forward strand.
ACTGCACAGTTGCTTTACTTTTTTCAGTTGAAAATACATATTTACTGTATGTAATAATATAGATAACAAAAGAATGCGATTTACTTTAGCTAAGGGCCGATTTTCAATCCGCAGTTAAACGGTCACATAGTTAACAAATCAATAAATTTATCTGTCCATTAAATTTACAGGTTTTACTCCGCAGATAACCTCAGACTATTGAAAAATACGAAATCATGCTATCAATAGATTAAATCCTATCTGATTCTTTAACTGAGGTTTAAAAAATCGGCCCTAATAAACAATAGACAGATATCATCAACACTTATTTATTGCGACATATGCATGCAGCTATCAAATATGAAGTTTAGTAAGGGCCGATTTTTCAATCCTTAGTTAAATAATCAGAAGGATTTATTCTATTGATAGCATGATTTCGAATTTTTCAATAGTCAGAGGTTATCTGTGGAGTAAATTCTGTAAATTTATTGGACAGATAAATTTATTGATTTGTTAACCATCTGACCGTTTAACTCCGGATTGAAAAATCGGCCATAAGCAGCCCTAAGAGTTTCTCCGATTGGTATGATATAAGAACAGCGCCATCTAGCGCCACCTCGATGGAATTGTTCTTACAAATCCACTGGCCTTAGTACGAGCACTTGCGAAAAAGTTATCGTTACCTAAACGATAGGAAAATGTATGAAAAATTCAGTTTCCTTTCACGTCCGATAGAGGCGCTGTTAAATTTTTTCATACATTTTGCTATTGTTTAGGTAACGATAACTTTTTCGCAAGTGCTCGTACTAAGGCCACAGTTAATTTCACATGTCGCATACTCACGCCTGCGGCGGACTAGTCTCATCTGCACAGACTATTAAAGTAACGTAACTACTTGATTCTTGACTAAATGTGTAAGGATGACCTACGCTTTGTTTTAGACTTCGTAATTAATCTAAAATTTCAAGATGATTCGTATTAGAACTTAATTATTTACGATATAATATAAAGGCACAGGAATTCACTAATTGAAAGATCTATTCTTAGTGTTTAATTTTTTTTATTGGTAAATTCACATTAAAATTATAGACCACGTTGATGACACAGATGGGATTTCTACAGACAAAATTTAGGTTATTATGTATTACTATGATACTGTATCGGTACTTCTCAATTTCTAATTCTACTTCATTAGCTACATCGATAGGGTGCATAAATGCTTCAAAATGTCAGTGACAGAAGTGAGCCAGCAATGAGACCATCGGAAAATAGAAAAATCGAAAATTCACAATCACATCGCTCATTTACGAAATCACGATACAGATCGAACATCAAAAATATCTCTATATTAATAGACTACGTTCACATATTCGTTACTAAAAAAAAAATATATAACGCGCGCGAGTCGCGAAACGTAGACCAAGACGCGAACTGAAAGTACATTACAATATAGTATAATTTACGGCTATCGATTATTAAATAGTGGTCGCGCTGTATTCGGCGATAGGACGCGTGGCGCGTGGTGCGTGGCTCGCACCTGTGGTCTATCTATTCAACAGAGAATCACTCGCTGGGGCGCGGGCGCGGCCGCCCTGCGCGGGCGCTCCTGAGATTCAGCGGCCGCGCGCCGCGCACACTTCGTCTCACTCGCACCGCTCTCTACTATTGTACAATTACATTAATTAGTCACAGGGTAATTTCAGTCAGAGTCTAGTAAACAAATATATTAAATTAACGAGTGATCTGGGGGTCGCATGGGGTGTGTTGCGGTGTGGGGCGGTGCGGTCATCGCTGAGCGGGCGCTCTAAGAGTCCCACCAGTCGGGGCCGCCGCCACCGCCCCCGCCGCCGCCGCCACCGTACGACCCGCCATAGTTGCCCCCGTAGTTGCCGCCTCCACCTCCGTACGACCCGCCGAAGCCTGCAAACAAATAATCCATGTAAGTCCTAACTAATAGCACGACAATCGTCGGTAGTAATGTCTGGAAACATACAGTTTGATTCAGCGGACCGAAGTTAGTATTTTTGTAATTGCTCTAAAAACGGTACCACGTACAAGCGTCAAACTTGGCATGATCATAGTACACACTTTAAAGTATAACAACTAATAATAAATAATGGCCAGGTGTGAGTCGGTGACAAATTTCTGTTCATTACCAAGTTATATCTGGTAATTTCATTACTTGAACGACCTTATCATTTCTTTCACTGAATCGAAATGCCACATTTTGTAAAGAAAAATATATATGATCTTAGCGACCCGCCCCAGCTTCGCACGGGTGTAATTTTTATTATACATATAAACCTTCCGTGAAAAGTTATCTAACTGATGGTGAAACCCGCATCAAGATGCGTTGTGTGGTTTAGGAGAAGTTAACGGATAAACAGACAGACAGACGCGGAAAGCGACTTTATACTGTGTAGAGATAATCACACTAATCACTATATATATAAAATTTCCATGTCACAATGTTAGTTACCGTACTCCTCCGAAACGGCTTTACCGATTTTTACCAAATTTTATATGCGTATTCAGTAGGTCTGAGAATCGGCTACTATCTATTTTCCATACCCCTTCACCGATTTTCAATCACCACGCGGGTAAAACCGCGGGGCGCAGCTAGTATCATATAAATGTCAAAGTTTGGATGGATGTATGGATGTTTGTTACTCAATCACGCAGAAACGGCTGAATGCATTTGGATGAAATTCGGAATGTACATTGCTTATGTCCTGGATTAACACATAGGCTACTTTTCATCATCATCATCATCACCAATTTTCATCACCACGCGGGTGAAACCGCGGGGCGCAGATGGACGTAAGGATGGATGGATGGATGTTTGTTACTCAATCACGCAGAAACGGCTGAATGGATTTGGATGAAATTTGGAATATACATGTCCTGGATTAACATATAGGCTACTTTTCATCATCATCATCACCGATTTTCATCACGACGCGGTTAAACCGCGGGGCGCAGCTACTGGGAATGAAATGTGTAGTTACCAGATCCGGAGCCGGGTCCGGCGGAGCGTGCCGGCTGACGTGATTGCGTACGGAAGTCGCGTGCGCCGAAGCCGCTGCCGCTGCTGGGTCCGCTGCTGCCACCGAAGCGGCCGCCACCGCCAGAGCGGGAGCCGCCCGTGCGCCGGCTGCTGCCGCCGATGCGTCCGTCTGACGCCGTGCTCGTCAGCCAACTGACAAATAAATACAAACTCGTCAGAATACACGAAATTCATTTTATTACTAGGTTATTACTAGGCAAACGTGCTCCATGTTCGACCGCATCATCGCTTTCCATCAGGCGAGGTCGCGGTCAAACGTTACCATAGTCAATGCCGATGGTTCTCCATTAAGGCCAGAATTTAGATAACTATATAATTATAACTCCGAACATAATCCTCCAAGAAAACGGCACTCGGCTCTCATACTATATTTATGTATAGCTTTATATCATCAGCAGACTAGCCAATAGCATGTCTGGCGCACTCCGCACTTTAGGTATGAAGCTACAAGTAGTCGTCTTGTCGGACTTGCCGTGCCCGCTGCCGCGTGATAGACAGAGATAACTCGACATGAGTTACGCGAAAGACAGAGAGGCAACTTCTAGGTTAATATAGCAGTAGGTAGTTAGCGCTCGCAAGTCCTGACTTGGACTTTATTGTGTGGTAGTTAAGAGTCGCTACTTATTTAAATGCTTTTGCGGAGTGAACCTTCTGTACTTGTACTTTATGTATTTTGTGCCAATAGTTAAAAAAACACATGCAATAAGCAGCGTTCGCTGATTGGCTGATATTTGCTGGCTTGATTGGCTGGGAAAGATCGAATCATGTGGATATGTCTGTTTGAGAATGACATTCAACAATTAGATCTGTTTGGATGGTGTTATGCATTACAACAAGGAGTACAAGTAGACAAAATACATTAATAAAATATATCAAGCAGAAAATTATAACTTGGTTGTTCTGGCATTTGCATGATGCGACCACGTTATGTAAAAACAAAATTAATGTATATTATTAGGATAGACAGCTCAAAAGTTACTAATGTTATGTATGTTATCACATCACACTAATTTATAAATGTGAAAGTTTGTGCGTATGTATGATGTATACGAGTATATTTTGTTCTTCATTTTTTATTTAGGAATAGGCTTGCGTTTGACTGCCAGCTCGCCTGATGTTAAGCGATGTTGCGGTCTACGATGGAGCACGGTTGCCTAGAAGAAACCGATTCACTCGTGATTTGAAGACACCCAGATTGTAACTACTGTTCGCACTCAACCCAGTAACAGCTAAATGGATTTGGGTGAAATCTGGTATAGGGTGAATCATTAAAAACGGATTGTTGAAAAGAAGGAAAAAATACGCTTAAGGCTCTGCTTAGATTAGGAGTTTCTTGGTTATGCGTCACCTTATTCGTGAAAACGGGCATTAGTCAAATTGAACGATAGAGCATTATTGCATTGTATGTATGGTTTTAATGTAAGCTATAAAAATCTGCAAGTTGAAGTGGCAATGGGCAGGCCACATCGCTCGAAGAACTGATATCCGATGGGGAAGAAAGGTTCTTGAGTGGAGACCACGAATTGGAAGACGCAGCGTAGGTAGGCCTCCCACTAGATGGACCGACGCGTTGTGAGAGTCGCGGGCGTCCAGTGGATGCAGATGGCAGGATATCGTTCAGTGTGGAGTTTAAAGGGTCTTCTGGCTGATGATGATAATGTATGTACCTGGGCACGTCCTGTTTGGCCTCGACGAGCAGCTCGATGAGGTCGCGCGCCAGGCCACGGTTGGAGTCGTTGAAGAAGGAGGTGGCCACGCCGAGGTTGCCCATGCGGCCCGTACGTCCGATGCGGTGCACGTACTCCTCCACGTCGGACGGCAGGTCGAAGTTTATCACGTGACGCACGTGCGGTATATCCAAGCCTGCCGACCACACACACCATCACTTGCACATTCAATACAATAAAAATATAAATAAATATCTGGCACATTATTGTACACATGGTCATCTGACCCCAAACTAAGCAAAGCTTGTAACATGGCTGCCAGAGCCTGATATACTTTTTTTTTATACATACTTAAATAGATATTAACACCCAGGACATAGAACAAACACAAATGTTTGTCCTAGGTGGGAATCGTTGACCCACGCCCCTACGCGCAGAAGGCAGGTTCACTACCAACTAAGCTAATGGGGCTGTCAATATACAGACGCGTAGACGACTTAAATTTAACGGTTCCTCAATAAACATCAGTTTCTTGTCAATTAATGTTGAAGTTATTACCATACTAGCTGAATTCCACGAGGTTACCCGCAGTCCCCCCCCCCCCCCACATTTTTTGGGGAAAATTGTACCCTATGTCAGTCCTTATGATGTACACTATCATCCTGCCAAATTTCGTTGCGATCGGCTTAACCGTTTAGTCGGTTCAGACAGAACTGAAGACGTCCACTGCTGGACATAGGCCTCCCTCAAAGAACTCTACACTGCATGACAGCCTGCCATCTGCATCCATTGGATGCCTGCGAGTCTCACGTTGTCGTCGGTACACATTGCTTTTTTTTTATGTTCAGGTTTCTTTATTGTTATTCATAATCTTTATTGAGGAATCCCTGAATATGCTTGTCGCTTTTAAGAATTGACAAGTAGGGTCGCCATATTTTTTCAAATCAGAATTTCCTAAATTTTGCAGAAAAATCAGGAAGACCCCTTTGACTCCCATCATGTCATCAAAAATAAGCAAAGCAAGAACCTCCCCTCCTTAGACCCCTTTAGTACTTACGTAATACTTGAATGGCCCCCTATTCACGTATCCTAATCCAGTTCCAATTCTAGTAGACTGGCGTAAAGAGCACCCATACAAGATATTGCAGAACTAGTCGCTATATAGGTATGTATGTTTTGTTTACCTCGTGCCGCGACGGCCGTGGCGACAAGTATGGGCGTCTGTCCGGTGCGGAAGCGTCGCAGCGCCTCCTCGCGTTCGCGCTGTGACCGGTCGCCGTGGATCGACGTCACCGGGTAGCCCTGGTGGTCCAGGTACTCCTCCAGCTGGTCGGCACCTACACCCAGAGAAACAATTGTTTTGAAGGGTTTCTTGTACACGAATTTTCAGCTGAACATCTTGACATTTTGGCAGCATTTCCGATGCAGGCGCGAGCTGTCGCAACCCAACAAGTGTCGCGCATTAATCATAATCAGAATGCTATCTTATTGTCAGGAGGTTAAAATTAATAGTCGCATGCTGTAAATAGCGCAACCTAGTACGTCAATCAGTATAGAACCATGAAATGAGAACCGAAACAGAGAAAAAATTTATCGCACAGAATTGTTTTGGATCTTGAAGGGAGCAAAATTATAAACCCACGAAAAAGGGAAGTAGCAGAAAAGAGTGATTTTACTCAAAAAGGATGTAGTTAGACATTTCAACAGATAATACTTATCTACTATGTTGAAACACTAACTCGCCTGACAAACGATGTTTTGACCGAGGAACAGAGCTAATCAATAAACAAGATAGAAATGAACAGAAAATTAATGCTCCTACTCAAGGCGCGTTTCAAATCACGCCAACCGCAACCTTAACGCCAAAAGCACTAATGAGAAACAACACGGCACAAAGAAAATTCTTTGGGCAGTGTTTGGTTGTCATTTACCACTGTTTGCATCGTTGGCGCTGTTGGCGTGATTCGTATTCGACCAGTACTATCTCGGCCACCATTATGACTTTCTCCTTTGCCAGATTTCCTAACTCGCGGGCAGTCTGTATAGAATAATAGCTTCTGTATCAATGGAAAAAAAAATTAACATACCCTTCTTAGTCTCAACAAAGACCAGTACTAGCTGGTCCTCCTCGGGACGCGCGCGCTGCAGCAGATCGGACGCGTTCAGCAAGTCCAGTAGATACGAGCGCTTATTGCATTCTTCTACCCATACCACCTAGGCAAAAGGAAACATGTAAGTTATTAGTATACGCCTTCGATCAAAAAAATACATAGATGCCACAATGACGCGCTAATCGTGGCAATACTCAATCTGGCTCAACTCAATACGGGGACAGAATGGATCCACAATCACGCGATAGTTGCACAAGCCGTAACACATCGTAAAAGCCGTAACAGACACGTCAACATGGCTGAGGACGACGAACCATCGTCTGACCAACGGGAGAGAAAGAGAAAATTGTCTCTTTCTCTCGGGAGAGAAATTCCCACTTGCGATTCAGACATAATCGCCGACTCGCTGGCTCAACGACGGTTCACGAGTTTTGACGATGTTGTGGAAATAGAACAGACGTTAGAGAACTGAGCCGTGAATGTATAAAAATACGATTGCTTTTGTTAAAATAATTTTGTTTCAATATAAATTGTACTTGCTATGTTTATATATGAAACTGCGGACGTTTATTGAGTATAATTTTCTGTGCGTTGCGAGTTCTGTCTTAGTTTTTCGAAGGTATACGCAATATTTTTTTTTACCTATACTGTCCCACTGTTGGGAAAAGGTCTCCACCATTTCCTTCCATAAATCTCGATCCTCCACCACCTCTTGCAAACCTAATATAGTATTTTTTTAAAGTAGATACATACCTTCTGAGTAATATTCTCTGAAGTGGATCCAACTCTTCCTACGGCTAAGAACACGTAGTTATATAGAAAGTCCTGCGCCAGCACTTGTATCTGTTTGGGGAAGGTGGCCGAGAACATGAGCGTCTGCCGCTCGCCCGTTTTCGGCATCGTGTGGGCCTCCACTATCTTGCGAATCTGCGGCTCGAAACCCATGTCTAACATGCGGTCGGCCTCGTCCAATACCTGCGGAATACAAAAAAAAAGTTTATTGTCGTACTCGGTTCCAAATTTATTAATTGCCTGTTACTGAACCCAGAACCAGCCAAAGATTCTAGGATTGAACCACATAATCAAGATGAAATTTTGAAGTTTTCATCCAAGGTCATATCGTGAAATTGCCCTTTTTTATGTCGTAGGTGGCAAAAAAGCTGACGCGTTGCCCGATGGTAAGGCGAACACCGTCGCCTATGGATACCTGCAACATCAGGGGAATCACAGATACTTTGCCGACCTTTAAAGACTCTATTAACAGCCCTATGACTCTTTGTAGGTGTGTTGAGTGTTGTGGCTATGGAAGTTTGAGTTATGGATTATAAGTCAGATATGTAGATCTGGTCTATGTCTATACTAAAAATCATAAATTCTTAGCAAAGATGTAAATAAACTTGTTAAAATAGCAAAAAAAAACCAGGTCATAGTAGATTTTACAAGCTTTTATTTCACTTGCAATATGCGAGTTTGTTGTTCAAATTTTATGATATATAGTCAAACAAGTCATGCAAAGTAAGTCACGGTCAAGTCAAAGTCATGCCCTAGTAAAGTGTTGGAAACTTTACAAGAGGCTTCTATGGGGCTTTGGAAACAACACGAAAATGCATGTTTCACCTTGTTATATTACTTGCCACACTCAAGCACGTCCACGAAGAATAAATAAGTTTAGGAAGATAATACAACAAGCCGGCATGTTTTTTTCACGTTGGCAAACTCAAAATGTTTATTACACCGAACTTTCACATTTGATATTGAAATAAGGTGACATTTCCTTTTTTACATCTTTGCTAAGAGTTTACGAGTGTTTTGTCGCCAACGTGGAAAAAAACATATCGCATCATTGTATTATTTTCCTAAAGTTGTGTACTTATGAGTGTTAATGTGTAATAATAGTGGATCATTATATTTTATTAAGTGTTCGTTCGTCGAATGCGGGAAAGTGATATAATGGGGTGAAACGTGTATTTTCATGCCGTTTCCAAAACTCGAAAAGAAGAGCCTCTAGTAAAGTGTCCACTACTTTACTGGGGCAATACTACTATGACAGTAAAAAATAGAAGACGAGGCGGTATGGCCTTAATCGCTTTAGCCTGCTCAGCAATGGGCGAAAATTAAAAAAAAAACTGAGTTTATGATTGGTCATTGATGTGTATGTAGTTACCAAGTGTCGGCAGTGGTCGAGCGCGACGCGGCCGCGCACGAGCATGTCGACGAGGCGGCCCGGCGTCGCCACCAGCAGGTGACAGCCGCGCTCCAGCTCGCGGAACTGGTCGTGGATCGGGGAACCGCCGTATCTGCAACACCACACAACATTATATACTTCACCTCACTTTAAGTTGAACACGTACGAGTGGCAACTGCATTAATATTTTCTTATTAGTTGTTGCCAGCGACTTTCACTTAAACTTTCAACGCTTTTTACCTCCCTTAATTCGGCCCTTTTGATTTGAATAGATCGCTCTTAGCGATAAGGCTGCCAATTGTTGCACTATATTTTTATAGCTTTTTTTAATACATATCGTGCTTTTGTAACATGTGGTATGTCCATAGAATCCATAGTGGGTCCATAGAAAACGGCCATTCACACTCGACAAAATGTATGGAACAGCTGATATTTTTTCGCTATTTCTGGTTTGGTCCCATACAAGTACATAGTAAAAGTTGTTCATAACGATGAGTATAACGGACCCCATTTGGCTTAGTACACCCTTTCCGCGTAACCCTGTAGATTTCCTTTGTTCGAGTTGTATACAACACTTGTATTTCCTGACTACAGATAACTTTATCGTAATTCTAAGTAGGCACTTATAAAGACGATAAGACGCATCAGGTACCTATTTAAATAAATATGATAGGCTACAAGGATAAGCGCCTTCTCGCTTAAAAGGCGAAATTACGTAGTTACTATTGTTAATCTATTAATGGATGAATATGAGATAATCAGTTTGCATAAATTTATAAATAGCTAGCTTTTCCCCGCGGCTTCGCAATCGTTGTGGATAGAGATTGCGTTGTGATAAATTTTGTAGAAGTTGCCTTACCACGGTAAATATCCCGTAAACAATTATATAACAGTAGTGATTTACCACTTGTTTTATACTATGTAGAGTCATAATAAAGATATACTCACACGACACAGGGGCGTACACGGGAGCGGTAGGCGAACTTCCTCGCCTCGTCGAATATCTGTGTGGCGAGCTCGCGGGTCGGAGCTAGCACCAGTCCCAGTGGGTACTGTTTGCGTCGGTTATACGGCCTGCGAACCAAACAACAAATAACAATACAAGGTACACAAGATCACAGAAAAAAAGTCAGGCTCGCGCACTCAGGCAGGCCTGGCGCACTCCGCTCTTTAGGTATAAAGCTACAAGTAGTCGTCTTGTCGGACTTGCCGTGCCCGCTGCCGCGCGATAGACAGAGATAACGCGATAGACAGAGAGGCAACTTTTAGGTTAATATAGTAGTAGATAGTTAGCGCTCGCACGTCCTGAATTGCACTTTATGGTGTAGTATCAAGAGTCGCTACTTATTTAAATGATTTTGCCGAGTGAATCATCTGTACTTGTACTTTATGTATTCTGTGACTGAGGGTTTAGTACCACCACAAAATACAATAATTATCAATTTAAAAACCCGACATTAAAATCAGTAAAATATTCAATTTCGATCCGAATGGAATGATAAGATCGTCCAAGTAACCGAATAACGTGGTTCAACTTCGATGAACAGAAATGTGTCACCGACTCGCACTTGGCCATTATTTATTTGAGTATTACATATTTAGTAATGCCATGTTTGACGCTTGTAAGTATCACCGTTTTTACACTAGAGCCAATACAAAAATACTAAAAAAAACAACACGGTTGTTGTATGGGAACCTCTTTAATATTTTTTTATTTTTTTATTTCTTAAATTATCCACCATAACATTACATATTCTGAGAAAATTCCAACTGGCTATCTATTACCTACTTTTCGAAAGATACAGCATTTAAAGGTAGGACGGATGGACAGACAGACAGCGTGGGCTAAGTAATAGGGTCCCGTTTCTAACCTACCCTTACGGAACCCTTATTTAAACAAAAACATTATGTTCGTGGTATCATATCAGCATTAACTAGCTATATTATATCAAATCGCTTTGTTATCATTGTGGACTCACCCCATATTCTTGACGGGCCCAGCCTCATACATCTGGTTGAGTATGGGCACGAGGAAAGCGGCAGTCTTGCCGGAGCCGGTCTGCGCGCACGCCATGACGTCACGGTGTCCGAGCACGATCGGGATGGCGTACTTCTGCACCGGTGTCGGGTGGTCGTAGCGCGCCGCAGAGATGTTCGACCGCATTATTTCCGTCAGGTTAACATCATCAAACTGCACATAGGATACAATACCATATCAATACATTAACTTCTAAAATTAAAGCTGATGAGAGAGGAAATAAGTATCAATATAAAAACAGACTTCATAAAAATTACAGAAGTGGACCAAACACGAGCAGCACAAGCTTTCAAATAAAAAAAAGAATCATTAAAATTGGTTCACCCAGTCGAAAGTTCTGAGATAACAAACAAAAAAAAAAACAAATTACAAAAAACAGTTGAATTGAGAACCTCCTTTTTGGTAGTCGGTTAAAAAGCAACGAGATTTCGAGCTATAATAACGCAAAATTGACTTCTCCGTTTTCCTCTTAGACAATAACACCCGTACGAAGCGCTTTGATTCCACTTTTATTATGCAAATTGCTAGTCTGTGAAACGCGATACCTGATGTTGTTAAATGGGTGTTAACCTCGATAGTAACAATCCGGGTGTCTTCAAATCGCGAGTGAATCGGTTTCTTTTAGGCAATCGTGCTCCAGCGTAGACCATCTGCCTTATTATGGATCTTTGATCGGGATCGCGAGTGTCAAAATTTTGACACTTGAAAAGGGTTATGACGCAAAAAAAAGCCTATTCTATTTCCAATTTCGTATTACGTCACCTACGAAATTGAAATTAGACAAAGTTTTTTTTTTGCGTCATAACCCCTTTGAAGTGTCAAAATTTTGACACTCGCGATCCCGATCAAAGATCCATAATAAGGCAGCATATCATCGCTTTTTTAAAGCTATGCTCTTTACAGATCAGTGATGGTCGCTATGGTACCACTAGTCGGAATAGATACGAGGTGCCCCCACAAATCACAATGTCTCGTTATCATTTTGTGTAATGCTGCTGTACCTCTAGCTAAGAGCCTCTAGAGCAGAGGTTCCTAAAGTGGTACAGATGGACCCCCAGGGGTCCATCCAAGGGAGCCTCGACGGGGGTCTACGTTTGCGTACATTTTGGGAATAAGGTAGAAATGTAGCTGCAGGGGTCCACCTGAACCAGCTAAATTTTGAAAGTGTTCTATGAGAAATAAAAGTATGGGAACCTCTAGTCAAGATCGATACAGCGGAAAGCAAGGAGGGTAGCGACCAAGACCCTTCTTGGGTCTTAGCCGCTTAGATCGAGCTGCAAGTACATTTTCGCTCTCATCCGGAGTGTGACATCTGCATTAGAGGTCATATGGGTTCACTCATACTTTGTTTGTACTGGGACTTAAAAGTTTACTAGGAAATGTATTTTTAGAACATTAAGAGCTCACGTGCAGGTCATTCACCTAATAGTACGCTGCACGATTGCCTGTAACAGTTACGGAGCTACACAAAACCCAGTAATCTTAATACTAATGGGCCCTCTGCCAATTCCGCTCTTTTCTACAGTCAATTTATGTGCTAGCTAGGGGAATGTTTATTTTAAATTTCACGGTTACTACGCGTGCGTTGTTTAAAATTGTATCATATGATACATGACGTTGAAACAGCTCGATTATCACACGCTTTGCGGGACAGGGACAGAGCATCCGCTTTCTATCCCCACCAAAAACTTTAAACGCTTGTATCTCAGAAATTTATCAGCCAATTTACATCCCCATTTTTTTGCCATATTTTTTTCGTAGTTCTATTCTATTATATATATACTAATGCTGCTGCCCGCTACTTTGTACGCGTAGATTTTCATATTATAAACTTTCAACGCTTTTTTCCTCCCTTTATCCAAACCTTGCGCAAAATAACATCGCCATTACTTCAATCTGGTCATAGCTGGATCTGCGTGGACAGATAAACAAACAGACAAAACTTCTAAAAACTGTCTTTTGGAGTTCAGTTGCTTATTTTAAGACGCCGTGTGTAATTTTTTTATATCTCGCAATTACAGATTTTATTATATGTATGTATAGACTAAAAATTAGCAAAACCATTTTTTGGATGTGTAATAATAATCCTTCGCTAAGCCTGTCATTTGTAATGAACGAATCATTAGGACACAGACCCATTACATTTCAGTAATAAGCCTGCAGATCAAACACAAGCCTATTCTGAGTAAGAAAATATCTAGGTGACTCACAGTCGTGATGAATTCCGGCACGCGGTCACCGCTCGCCTCCACAGGTATGTCCTCGTATTTGGAGAAATTGATTCCCGTATTGCCGGTGCCAAACAACTCCAACTCCTGCCGCTCGTCGCGAGGTAGCGGGACCGTCCAATCATTCTGAAACATGACCATGGTATGCCTATCACTGACTTACAGGTTACATAGTACGGTAATGATAGATGAAAGATCGCAAGTGTAAGCGGGCATTTGCAAGGTGATGTGGGTTTTGACCAGTAAGATGACAACTTTTCTATCTGCGAACATTACAACATCAATAAGAGTGCTGAGAAAAACTTCTGCGCGAGTTAGTGAAAATTTCTGGACCAAAATCAGTGGTCTGCTATTTTTATTGTTTTACTCGATTGCCCAACAAGGAGGGTAATGTTTTTCGTGTGTGTGTGTTTGTGTGTGTGTGTTTGTGTGTGTGTGTGTGTGTGTGTGTGTGTGTGTGTGTGAAAGATTTCAAGTGTAAGCGGGTATTTGCAAGGTGAGGTGGGTTTTGACCAATAAGATGACTCTGTCTGCGAACATCAAAACATAGATAAGAGTACTCGACTGCCCAATAAGGAGGGTATTGTTTCGTGTGTGTTAGTAAGAAGTGTGATTCTATACTTATTGTAGCGTAAACGGCTCGACAGATTTTGGAGTGTGAATGTGTGAGGTTCGTGATTGTATCGGAGCTTCGTAGGAATTTACAGTCGGATTATAATAATACTTGTTCGAGTAATTGTATCACAAATCACTCAAGAAATACTCCAAGCGGGACGACAGTGTGGGGCGGGCCTGTTTAGGTGATGAAAAGTTGCGCGACTGCAAACCGTATCATGGCGCGTTAAAGTTCACGTTCGCGTGATTTTCCGGACTGAGCTGTTTCAGCGCTATTCGAGCCCACGTTAAAGTTAATCGTAAGGCCCCAGGACCCAAAACCCCATCCCAAATCCAAAAAAGTTTTGTTTCCGTAGCCTGGCCTTAGTCGCAGCGGAAGCAGTATGAAGATGAGATGAGCACCTACATGCGTGAGCGTACCTCGTCCCTGCGAGAGGCCGTGCGGCGCACGTCGTCCGAGGACCAGCGCGAGTTGGAGCGCTCGTCCGTGCGCGGCTCCGGCTCCTTCCAGCGGTCGTTGCGCGGTGCGGGCGGCTCAAAGTCCTCGTCGCGTCGGATGTCACGCGACTCGCGGTCGCGTGTCGAACCGCCGCCGCCGCCAGCGCCGCCGCCGCCGCTGGCGCGCCCGCGCTCCTGCCATCTCTCCGACTCCGACCACCGGTCTGTGTCGCCGTTCTGGTGTGTCGTCTCACGACCTCCTACAGACACTTGTTAGTTACCAACACCGAACTACTTACCATGCCGCTGAACGGATGCGATAATTTGTAAAAAAAAATGTAACGTTATAGTAGATAATCATGCGACGGACCGCCTGATTTTAAGTGGTCACCGCCGCCTATGGACACCTGCAATACCCGGGGCATTGGCGGTGCGGTGCTTACCTTTTGATGACACTTCACCCTTCGTTTAAAGCAACTTGACCCAAAGACCCCTTGAACAGCTATCCCTTTCACAACACATTTTTTTAACTAGAGCATAAGGTATCTATTGCTGTACAGCAGATTTTTTGGAACTAAAATAGTTTCAGGTTTTTTTTTAAGAGCGACAAACAAGCATGCTGGCCTTTGATAGTGAGCGGTATCCGCCGTCTATGGACATTTGCAACACACGCGGTGTTGTCGATGCTTTGCCAGCTCAGAAAGTATACAAGTGCTCGGAAAATTAAAGCAAGAAATTGTTATACAAGTGTCAAATTTTAATAAACTATAGAGTTGCCAACTTATCTATAGAATTGAACCCATTGAAAAAAGTCTTACTTAAATTCATTCTGCCACCTCTATATAGGGTTACGCGGAGAGGATTTACCAAGCCGAAAGAGATCCATAGAGTACCCATCCCTATGAACAAATTTTACTATAGGACCAACCCAGTAATCGCGAGAAAAATATAGGCTGTTTATTAATTTTTTTATGTTTGTTATTTGTGAGACTTGTAGCCCTACAGTTACTTGTATTTGTTTGTTAATACATATATTTGCTATGTTTTACGTTTTTAAAGCTGTTTGTTTGTCATAAATAATAAAATAAATTTTGTCAAGTGTTAATGGCCGTTTTCTATGGAACAGCTTTTGAACAGAGTTGCTCCTATAGTAAAAGTTAATCATAAGGATGGGTACTATGGACCCCTTTCGCTTTAGCACACCCTTTCCGCGTAACCCAGTAGATAAGTAGCCAGCTCTGTACCAGTGTGTTGGAACTTGGCAGCCGCATTTACCAACAGCGACGTTCATTAGCATTGAAAGTGTCAACATAATTATATTACAAAAGGATAACTCCACCACCGACTTAAATCTGCTCAATAATTATTAATAGGTAAATCAGTTTTTATAACATGTAAGGCAATATTTTCGGAGTCTTAAACAGAAAATAATCATAAAGCTGACTGAAACGCAGCATCGAAAGCTAGTAGTAATAAAGAGGTTATGCTTGCACTAGAGATATACTCCTAAGTCCATATAGAGCTAAGGAGAAACTTGCCATTATCAGCAGAGATTTGTGTAAAGAAATAATTGAAACAACTAATTTAATTAAAATGTTATCTGTAGCTTATCTAAGTGCTTTGTAGTCATGTCCTTAATCAAGGGCGTAGCCAGGATTCTCTCAAAGGGAGGGTAGGGGGGGGGGGGGTGCAGCTGCAATGTTATTTAAAGTTATTTACTCTTACGTTGGGGAGAACTCTTTGAAAGAGTGCTTACCCACACTCACCATCTACTCATCAAGGCTTCTAGGCATCTTCCACACCTCCCCCGGCCCGTACCTAGCTAAGCCCTTATCATTAATGTGCAGTAGAGACTAGGAAAATGCCTTAATGACGTTCTACTTTTCCAGCCGCTTGAAGCCATAATTCGAAGCTTATAAAACTCATATTGGATTGCACTTACCCTGCGCTGCGTGGCTCGGTGAGGTGTTGCGCGGAGCGGGCTCATTTTCTTAAATATAATTATAACAAATTACACTTAACAATTCCATACACAATATATGAACTCTAAAGGTGAGCCTCAAGTCTTAACCGAGCTCCGCAACACTGCGTAAGTGCTTGACTTATGTAAGTACAAAACAAGTGGAAAACTGATATGTATCTCAGGGTGACAACGGGCGTGACACCGTTTAGTTTAACCCTGTATTTTAGACAAACTAAAATACCGGATTACACAAAACGGTAGTAATAAGCCGAAAGGAGGTCAATGTACTATAATCATTATGAACAATTTTGCTATGGGATCAACCCTGAAATCGCGGGGATAAAATCACCGGTTCCTTAGAAAAATGAATGTATGAAATGTATGGAATAGCCGTTATTATTTCTGAGTCGTTCTCATAGTAAAAGTCGTTCATAATAATGAGTACAATTATCTCCTTGCGGCTTAGTACCACCGTTCAGTATAACCCTATATACGAAGTTCCGTAAGTAAAACAAAATATGTAAAATTACGACATTAAAAACTATGGATATATTAGGTCAGTGCTCAAAAATTTCTGAACCAAACATAGACATAAAAAAGGTTAATCTAACACTTTTTTGGTGAAACATATATTTACTAGACACAATGTCAAAGTATTTGCAACTCTGTGTATATTACAATAAACTTGTTTCTTCGTACTAATGGCACTCATTTAGATCAAATCTTTGGCACTGCTTCCAAAAACTTATTTAGACTTTATCACAATGAGACTAATGGTTTTATTTGTTTACATTTCAATATGAAAGTGCCGCAAGTTGTTGCGTTAGTGCAATTCAGCTTTAGAATCCAGTTGTGTCGCAAATACCTACTATGTACAATTTTCTGATACAAAATTAGATGATAGATCGATAAGTTTATATTTACGAAGTAGTGCATAGCACAGGATAAAAGCCTATCCAGACAACGCGCTATTCACTGCCTCTTGGGAAAGCGACGTCAGTATTATATATTATGTACCAGACAAAATATGGCTTGGTATTTTTTGGTGTCTACAGCGATAGTGTACAACATAAATAAAATAGTTCACGAAGAATATATTATACGGATTTAACTACCTGACTATAAGAATAGATAGACCACAAGGATTCGCACAAACCGGCGCGATCACGTATCGACCACGCGGTGCGATCAGCGTACGCCCAATCACCGTTGACTGGGCGGTGACGTCACGGACAGTGATTGGTCGACTCATGCTCATGCTAGTTTTAATGGACCATTACTATAGTATTTGTTGTATTGTAGACCATTACTATTGTACTTACCGCGGTCTCTGCGCGGATAACGCGAATCGTAGCCGCGATCATCCCTGTCGCGATCGCGGTCGTCGCGTCGACCACCGCGGTCGTAGTTCCGCGAGTTACCTCCGAATGATGAACGGGCGTCCCGGGACTCGCTGGGACGAGCGTCTAAGCTTGGAGGCTTAGACTCTTCTCCTAAACAGATAATCAACGCAATCAATCATCAATCTTGCGCATTTAGACCTGCGTACACGAGAAACCCCTCGTGATTTCGTTGGGTGTACCCTCGTCCCAGTACGATCGCGGGATGCGATATAATCGTGCGAAAAATCGGGCGAGCTTTGCGAACTTAAACTTACGAAGGTAACTTACATTTACGAAATTAAGGAAATCGTGATTCAAATGCCGAAAATAGTTATCATACTTACTAATATCATAAATGCGAATGTAGCTCTATCCCTTTTTGTCTAACCGTCAGTTTTTTCTTCTACTTTTTAAACAGTGAATATATCTTGATGAAATTTGGCTAAGGTGTGCGCTATGAGGATGGACAGAGGAAACTTTTCCTGTTTTATTTTATTTAATATATTATTATATACAGGCAGAAAACGGGCGAAGCGGGGTTTAGGTAGTAACAGTATAAAGAATAATATCCATTTCAGGCCCGGCAAACAAGTTCACAAAATAATTGAACTGCTAGCATCGGTCTGCACTGGGCCAAAATACCAATAAGTAGAGAGTCTTTTACCATTAAAATATGCTTTTTTTAAAGTTGATTAATAGTTGCTGTTTGCAAGCCATATAATTGTAGACCCTCCTGCCTCCATGGGTCTTTACCGTCTGCATTTATATGGCTTGCACATTATGATTTATTATTGAAGATGTAAAAACCACCGAGTGTTCATTTTCATAAAATATTTATTTAATATTAGAACCACAGAAAAGAAAAGTAAATCGAACGGAAATGAGAAGGAAAATCTGTCGCCAGGTATTGTGACAGAACCTTGATTGAACATTCTTATTTCGATCAACGCGTCGCAACTGTGACGCGGAGTGTCACAGTTGCTGATTTCGAATACTATTTCATAAAATAGTTTTTTTTTTTTTACAAGTTGACAACGGGTACGGAACAACGGAACCAAAGTGCATGAAGCAGCATTACAAAAAAAAAGTATTTACAAAAAAGTTACAGTTGGTATAATAGACAGAAAAACATGTTTTTTTTTTTGGATTTTGGGAATTCACACTCAGATATATATTTTATATCTTCAATAATGTGATAATATGCGAAAGAGAGAGACAGAAATAGCTCTCTTAGCTGTAAGTTAAGATTAAAGGTCAATGACAGCTATTAAGATTTAATTAGTCCATTACTTATTTAAGTATAATCAAATCAAAATTAATTCTACTAAGTGGTGTAGAAATTAACATCGAATATTTAAGTAGTATATTATATCATCATCAATCTATTCATACAACAGTAACTAAAGAAAAGCAATATTACATCAATAGAATTAACAAGAATGGGATGCGCATTTGTCATAACAAAAGATTTAAATAACTGTACATAGGTAACATGGCTCATCTTCAGCAGACAGAATAATAATTTAGTCTAGACACCAATTCGTTTGTTAGTGTTCCGTATCCAAAGGGTACAACGGGACCCTATTACTAAGCCTACGCTGTCTGTCTGTCTTACCTTTTAACGGCTGTATCTTTTGAACCGTAATAGATAGCCAGTTAAAATTTTCATAGAATGTATATGTAATGTTACAGCGGATTAACTTAGAAATAATAATAAAGTCAAAAATTAAAGGGGGTTGTACTAGCTATGGTCCCCATACAACAAACGTTATTTTTTACAGACTTCCAAAAAGGAGGAGGTTAAATTCGACTTTTTTATGTTTGTTACCTCAGAACTTTTGACTGGGTGAACCGATTTTGATGATTCTTTTTTTATTTGAAAGCTGGTGCTGCCAATTTGGTCCAATTCTGATGCAGTTGTGTGCTGCTCAATATTTAAATGTGCGTTTGTAGAAGTAAGAATATGTCATTGTGTGTGCAATACGTGTTTACCTCGCCCCCTTCAGTTTTTGGCACACTTTTTTCGGTACTTTCTCGAGTTTAAGGCAAATCAAATACTATATATATTACTAGCTGCACCCCGTGGTTGAACCTACTTTACGACCTATTCTCATACCTACCAAATATATATTAAAAAATCATAATAATCGGTCGAGCCGTTTCGGAAGAGTGCGACTACAAACACATGACACGAGATTTATATGTATATATATATATATATACATTATCAAAAGGGTAACATACAAAAAAACTGAGAACTTTTTTTAGACTCAGTTGAAAAAAAGAGTGAGGCTTGGTACATCATGCAAAATTATAGCAAATGAAATACCATTGTCAGGTAAAAAAAAATATTACGTGCTTTTAATAGTTTGGTATGTATGTATGTATGTAAAGGAATCTTTGAACTTGATTTTCAACTAGCTACTTCAAAAAGTCAAATTTTTTTTTTTGCACCCTTATCAAGGACCGATGACAATGCAATAATTTAATTAGTTGATCCTATTATCCTTACCAGGATCTGGACTAGCGATTTTCAAGCGTTTTTAGTTTTTTTTTAAACTGCGAGAATTATTAACATAGCAACCTGATTTAAGTGCCATGAATCATAACATACGCACACACAAATGTCATGTTACTGCATCACACATTCAGGTTGTTTTTCCCAGAATTTCGTTCATGCATTAATCATAATGGTTTCGTTAACTGAGATCCATCTGCTTAAATAGCCAAGTTTCTTTCTTTGAAAAGTTAAAACCTGACATTATTTGTGGCAGATTATATAAGGTCGGGGAAAAAGTTTCTTCGTATTTTATAAACAAATTCAAGACATATTTTTTTATGGGTCAAAACTGTTTTGTGGTCGATCCCCAGTTTTTCAGCTACGTCGTAACTACTAATATGCCGATCTTGCTCCACTTTTTCAAAAATGGCATCGACTTTATCCGTAATAGGGCGACCAGAGCGAGCTGCATCTTTGACATCAAAATTCCCGGACTGAAAACGCTTGAACCAACATTGTGCTACTCTTGATGACACTGCATTAGGTCCATAAACGTCACATATTTTATTCGCGGCTTGTGTCGCATTTTTCCCTTTTTTGTAATAAAACTTCAAAATAATAGGTCGGGGAAAAAGTCTTTTCGTATTTTGTATGTATAAAGTTGTAGTAAAATCTCATCGGTTGTACTGTTTGTATCTGGCTGGTTTTGATACCTATAAAAATATGACATTTTAAAAAAGGAATACAAAAAGTAAAAAGCAATTTCCCGCCATTTTTCAATTGTTTTTTGTTAGATAAAATGAGTGAATCTAACGAAGAAATTCGATATATTGTGAAATTTTATCACAAAAAAGTGAAAAATGCGACACAAGCCGCGAATAAAATTTGTGACGTTTATGGACCTAATGCAGTGTCATCAAGAGTAGCACAATGTTGGTTCAAGCGTTTATAGTCCGGGAATTTTGATGTCAAAGATGCAGCTCGCTCTGGTCGCCCTGTTACGGATAAAGTCGATGCCATTTCTGAAAAAGTGGACCAAGATCGGCATATTAGTAGTTACGACGTAGCTGAAGAACTGGGGATCGACCACAAAACAGTTTTGACCCATTTGAAAAAAACTGGGTATACAAAAAAACTCGATATTTGGGTACCACACGAGCTGACTGAAAGAAAGCAAATGAATCGTGTACTCATTTGCGATTCTCTATTGAAACGTAACGAAACCGAACCGTTTTTGAAAATATTGATCACTGGTGATGAAAAATGGATCACCTACGACAAGAATGTGTGCAAAAGATCATGGTCAAAGGGCAGTGAAGCACCACAGACTGTAGCGAAACCCGGATTAACACGTAATAAGGTGATGCTGTGTGTATGGTGAGATTGGCAGGACATCGTTCATTATGAGCTTTTACCGCCGGGCAAAACCATCGATTCGGATCTCTACTGCCAACAGACGATGAGACTCAAACAAGAAATTGAGAAAAAACGGCCGGAATTGATCAACAGAAATGGTGTGGTCTTTCATCATGAAAACGCCAGACCGCACACATCTTTGGCCGCTCAGCAAAAATTTAGAGAGCTTGGTTGGGAAGTGTTAATGCATCCACCATATAGCCCTGACCTTGCACCCTCAGATTTCCTCCTGTTTCGATCTCTTCAGAATTCTTTGGGTAGTGTTAGATTAATATCAAGAGAGGACTGTCAAAACTACTTGTTGCATTTTTTTGATCAGAAGTCCCAAAATTTCTACAGCAACGGGATCATGTCACTACCTACAAGATGGCAACAAGTTATCAAACAAAATGGCACATATATATTATAATTAAATGTAATTAAACTTGAAAAAAATATGTCTTGAATTTGTTTATAAAATACGAAGAAACTTTTTCCCCGACCTTATATATCGAATTTCTTCGTTAGATTCACTCATTTTATCGAACAAAAAAAAAACCATTGAAAAATGGCGGGAAATTGCTTTTTACTTTTTTATTCCTTTTTTAAAATGTCATATTTTTAATGGTATCAAAACCAGCCAGATACAAACAGTACAACCGATGAGATTTTACTACAACTTTATACATACAAAATACGAAATGCCTTTTTCCCCGACCTATTATAACTCAATCGGTGTATCGGTCGCGGTTGCCTGAAGAGATCGCTTTAAGCGATAAGGCCGCCTGTTAAAAGCCTAGATAATTACTGTATTGTATAATGTTATCCTTGTTTTTGTGGTTTTAATAAAGAGTTATTGTATTGTCAATGTATTGCACCAGAACAAAAAAAAAATTACCTCACTTTTAATTTAAACTAGCTGACCCGCCCAACAGACATTGTCTGTACTTTCAATAATTTTGTTCGAGTTGTGAGTTTTGAGTTCACACAAAAATCCCAAAGAAAGAAGTATTTTCAGGTTTTACAAATTTACCGGGCGACTTTTACAATTTTCCTTTCCCTAAAAACCTTGTACAGGCCTATGACGAACATTAATTAAGAACATTAGTGGTCATTATTGTGTGTGTTGATTAATCTTAATTTTTACTTTATTTTTAATGTGTATTATAATAGTCGTATTTTAATTTTAATAAGCTATGGATGCAAATCTGGACATTAGATTATTTCATTTCATTAAAAACATAGCCAAATCGGTTCAGCCGTTCTCAAGTGATGCGCTTACCAATGACCCCTATTTAATTTGTATTTTTAGATCACCTATTTAATAATACGTCACATGGCAGGGTACTGGGTAAATAAACTAGTTAATTTTTTCAGACCTATTTCACGTGATGCCATTTTAAAAAAGTGTGCGAAATTGATCGATTTTTATTCTTAAGAGAAGAGATATGCTCACCAACGAAAAGCATTTAATTTGTATTTTTAAAGGTGATGGTGGTACAGAACCCTCAGTGAGCCCAACTCGCACTTGGCCGCTTTTATTTAGGTTTCACGACTAACGGCTGCAGCGGTATTGATGAAATTTGTCTGGGAAGTAGTACACGTCATTGGGATAATATTATGCTAAAGTAACATAATTTCCCTGTCCTTCTGTTTGTTTAAGTTTCACTCCTAAACGGCAGCAGCTGTATTGATGATATTTGTCTAGGAACTACTTCCAAGTCAAATTACGCGTCATTTCGATACCAACAGGATAATATTATTACCAAAGAAAAATTAAACAAAGTTTTGGTTCAAATCGCGGCGCAGCTATCGGCAGATTGATTACGCACATAGCTATAAAATGCAGTAAAATGCGTGACTCATTGTTGAACAAACCCAACCAAAACAACTCTATCAAGTGCAAGATGGAAGACAAGCTGGGTAGAAAATATGATACTCATTGAATGACTTAGGTTTCAGTTTGACCTACATTTCTTTGTAGGTCAAATGCTCTGTATTAATAGCTTAGAAAATGCTGTGTGCTAACTGCTATATCTACCTCTAATGTTAATCTCTATAAAGATAAGGACCAATATATAATCGCTTATAATAGTAGAATAGTTGATGTATAGTGACTGGTGTTCATTTTAAGGTGAAGAGAAGTAATTAAAAAAAACAACGGGCACGCTCAAAAGATAAATCATATAAAAAATTTGCTTCCATAGTCACTTGAGAAGGTAATGAAGTATTTTTTGAACTATTAACGGCCGTTTACAGCTATACTACGTTTTATATCCTATGCAATACGTCATGTTACTAAAAATAGTACTCTAAAAATACTTCATTACATTCTCGACCGACTATCGGAATCAAATTTTTATTTACTTATCATTTAGTTATACCTGGGGCCTTACGCTCACTCTAAACGTGGGCCCGAATAGGTGCAGTTTGCAAAATCACGCGAACTCGAACCTTAACGCGACGAGATATGGTTTGCGAGTTTTGGGCGTAAGGTGTTTTGTTTTTTTTTTCTAAATGCCACTCCTGCGCTCTCCTTCGCCTTGAGCAAAAAGCAGCATGGTGGAGGAAAGATTTTGCATGCATATTATGTACACACTACAACCAATAATGCAGAATCAAAATTCCGTTGTACCCCTTCCGTCCATCAGATACCTAAAGACGATGATTGCAGTCAAGGTTATTTTTCAAGAAAGTTTGTAGCTTTCTTGAGCTGTTTTCATTTACTTACCAAGATCATTCTATAGAGGACAAAAAGTTAATGTCTAAAATAGAGAGACATAGGGGATAGGGACAGTGTAGAGATATTTTAAGCTGGTTTAGCTAAATTACTCAAAACAGCTAGCCTGTAGAAACTTTATACATACACATCTTATGCGTTCAATTGTGAAAAATGATACTATTTCACCCACACGCCTATTTGATGAGACAACACATTGTTAAGGAAAATTGTTAAATGAGATGAATTCAAATGGTTCTTTCATAATAGCATATCATACTACGAAAAACTGTACTGTTTTGTTATTTTGTAATCAATTTTTTTTTATAATTATTATTATTTATTTCATTTATATACTTATCAATTTAGTTTAAATTAAAAAAAAAAAAAAAACTCCAAGAAAATAGCCAGCCACCCAGCGATACTAAAATATTATGAGTAATAACCCAAATAGTAGTTTCGTGTTTTATATTTTTCGCCACATTACATGAAATGATAAGCCGTTGATATGTTGTCAATGCTTCCGATAATTTTATCAAATAACCTACTTCCATTGAGGCTGAACATTGTCTGTTACTATGAACTGAGAGTACATGGATGAAAACGTTAATACATAATATGATTTACAGGGCTTGGAACAATGCAAAGCCATAACAAGCAAAAAAGCTCATTGGCGACGAATTGGTAAGGTGAGGTGGCCGGTGCAAATGCATCTGTCCTAAATCAGTCGTGCGAGTTTCAGCATTTAGTCGAAACTCGCCCTTGCTGTCTTTTTTTTTGCGTGTGGACTACTAGTTTATTAGTGTGCGTAAGAATCTTACGCATTAGCGTGTACTTACAGTTTTTGCATTTGTGATAGATAGAAATGTGGGAAAAATATCATTTGAACACATACAATTATTGTACTAAGGCATATATCCCATGTTTGTCTGATCTGACGACTACACAAACATATTAGCTCGTCACGATTCCATTAATGGAACGTCCAGACAAACAGTCCAAACGTTATGCCTCCTCTTTCTTTAATAGTACAACACAATGGAATGCCTTGCTTTCATCTGTGTTTCTGCTGAATTACAATCTCAATGGTATGTTAAAGTATAAGATTAATAGGTTAGTACTAGGCAAGCTGCTTTGCCTTCGACCACATCGTTATTTTCCTCCAGGTGAGATTGTGGTCAAAAATTTGCCTAGACTGATGTAAACAAAAAAAAACTTTTTGTATGGACCAAAAAGAATAAAAATTTAAAGTGAAGCTTATAAAAGCGTGCTAGCGACGTTACGGACAGCCGGCTGGCTGGCCGCAGGACGCTGTTGCAATGCGACCGGGTGGCCGCTGACAGTAACCAGAACATGAGGTGAGAAACCATCAAGGTTTGCGGTTTGTTCAATCCATTTCCCAGATGGATGCCGAATAAGTTGCAGCTATATTTACGAGCGTTATACAAAGAAAATGACAGTAGTAATAGCAGTACATCGAAACATTGCATCCTATTTTTTTTCATATGGCAAACAAGAGATAAAAGATTGGCAGTCTTGTCCAAGTAGAACAAAAAAAAACATTTCAATCTATCTTTTTGTGATTAATACGGCTGACCACTTTCCATATAAAGATGGCTTTTTCTATTGGACGTACACGGACGTACACAGCCGCCTTAATATTTTCATGGGCAACAGTGCATCCGGCTGCCCTTCAGTCGGGCTGCAATGCTTCGAGTGACCAGAGCGGTTCACTGGCTCATCACAGTGCGAATAAAAAAATATTTCCATACATATTTTTGCTTGTGGTCAACCAGATGGCTGCCTGCATTCAGTCTAACCAGATAATGCGTATGTACCCTTGGAACCTCAAAAAGTTTAAAGACATGACGTCCAACATGTACCAGGTAAGCATGGTTGATTATGGACCATCCTCTCTCTCTCTGTGAGAGAAGGCCTGTGTCCCAGCAATAGGAAGGTGATAGGGTGATAATAATCGTTGATAACTACCTTGAGAAGTGTTGGCCTGCAGCTGCCTGCGCAGATGCGGGGGGATGTAGCGGCCAGCACTCTTAGGAGCCTGAGGCTGCAAGTCCAGACCAGCAAGCTAGAAACAACCAGAAAATCCCCAGTTCACAAAACAACATAGTATAAACTAATTGTTTGTATTTGTTCATACAGGGCTACACCAATCGTGGTACTTAGCCGAAAGGAGGTAATACTAATCATTATTAACAACTTAAACTATATAACCAACCCTGAAACCACAAAAAACATCTGTTCTATAGAAATATGTCATTCACACTCTAGGAAGCTGCTGTTTTTTTTACCGACTTCCAAAAATGAGGAGGTACTCGTTTAAGTTAGACCACCGTTCTGTGTAACCCTGTTTAGCCAACAAATAAGGTGTCTTCAACATGTCATAGATATTGTTTAAATCACCACAGAAGCAGTGAATGTATGGTGAGCAGAAGAAAAATTGCAAGATTGTTTCATGGTAATATCAGAGTGTACAATTTACTAATTAATTGTAAGCATACTACGCAAGTTATGTGCAAATTAGTTCCATTCAACTAAAGCAAATTAGGAATGTGAGCATGGCTACACAACCATGACCAAGCTTTCTTTACAGCTAGGAACTCTTTAAGAGTGTATATATCTAGAGTATATACGAAATGTTTGGTCTAGAAAAGAACTACCAACCATCTGATCATACAGCGACTGTGACCTAAATGAAATACCTAGATCTTTCAATGAAAGCGATACACATTTCCTCCCGCCATGACACGCAAATATAACGTGACAATGACCTCGGCCACAAGAGGCTCGGAAAAGAACTACTACGACAGAAAGTATCAAAGGCTAAATGCACATGGCTAGTTTCTAGAAATCAATGAAATAGACACCCTAGAAGTGGGAATCTAGTCGCCATGTTGGTTATTCAGAGACACGTAAAATCATTGCGATTCATAAATTCGCTCAATTCTAAAAACTTATGAACATATTATGAATTAAATTCCCATTTAGTTAACGCGCCGAATCTTTGGGTACCATGTAATATGTATAGAATAGAATGCAAGGGCAGAAAAATCAATACAAAGTGCATGTTCTACATGAGGTACTGACCTGCTGCTCTAGACCTGTTCCATTTTGGTTGGTAACATTACTCATATTACTACCAAGCGGTACGTTTTTTTGGGAACTTTGCTCCAAAAATATTATACAAACACAGTCTACAATGAATTTTGCACTATCACAAATTCACAAAATCACATGAAAAGCCTTCAATTTTACTCTCCGAAATCACTTTTCATTCGTAGTTTTTGTTCACTGATTGATTATTTTGTATCTCGCTCACTCTTTCGCTCTACTCATTCAAAAGTAGGGAGTGTTACTAGTACCATTACGAAAATATTACTTAAATTTTCTTAGTATTACAAATAATCGGACAACCTTTACATTCAAAATGAATAATTATGATTGCAAATACTATTTTCTCTTAAGCTTGTATGATTTTTACCAGACTTATTGTAATGCCCATAAACACCTTACGACAGATTCTTACAATTTCACAAAATAACCCTTGTTTAGAGGACAGCTTCAATAAGCTGGCAGCATTAATTGTCTATGGGCAAAAGGTTGAGCTGCTTTATCATAAATGCACTTCCGGCTAACTAGTATTCAGATTTTTACTAGATGGCGCTGAATGCAACTTTATGAGTTGTCAAAAGTTTAATTGCCAGTGTAAATATGAGCAAAAATTTAGCCTTTATGATTTTTCTCTCTGACTGTGCTGCAACTCTGCATTCGTTAGTTTTTTGAAGATATAATATCACTTTG
Organism: Agriopis leucophaearia; assembly: GCA_949125355.1. Taxonomy (NCBI): domain Eukaryota; kingdom Metazoa; phylum Arthropoda; class Insecta; order Lepidoptera; family Geometridae; genus Agriopis; species Agriopis leucophaearia. Next base: position 11,139,318 of record OX421264.1, read on the forward strand.
CTAACATAATTATGTATGTGAAAGAATAAATTATATCCAGTAGCATTAACCTAAGTGCTGAACATTTTTTTTTTCATTCGGATTTGTTTGCTATTAAAAAAGTATCAGTTACGCGGTAACGGCGGCCGCCACCGTCATTGTCTCCAATATAAAAATGTCAGAGCCGGAAGTGAAATAGGTACCAATCGGAATTTCCGACTTTTCAGAATCGGAACCGAAGCTAACTAGGGATGTATGCATCCCTAACTAACTAACAGACGTGTTGGATTTGGTTGACGGACCGCCACGCGCCGTCTGACAAACGGGAGAGAAGGAATATTTTTTTTTCTCTTTCTCTCCCATTGTTCGGACGGTGGTCAACCAAATCAAAAACCAAACCCGGCTATTTATTCTTGCGTTTACGTTTGCATTTATGTGCTACTCTCTACAAAGGATTTCTTACAAAAATGCCTTGACAGCCGTTCTAATCTTAAATATTTTATTTTATACTCTGAGGCGTCATGCATATTTTTTTCCACGTATAATATTTTGGACTAGGCATTTATAAAGTTCATACACTGGTCACCCAGATGGAGTCACGTCGACCATTTTATATAAAACATTCGCAATCGCGCCAATCGCAATCTGTGGTCAAGAATTGCTGGGTTTTCCCCTTTATTTATTTGCTTTGCTTATTTTTTTTTAATCCATGGTCTGGCTGATCTGTCTCTGTGTGTGATTTTAAATCCTGGAAGATTAGGTACCAAAATAAATAAATAGGTAAGAAAAGAATCTTATTATTATGTGTACATAATACAAGTCTTGGTTAACTCAATGAAATGAAATGAAGGGTTAACTGAACTACTATATGTATTTTTGTGTGACGCCGTCCATTAATTCAAAGAAATGGCTGAAAGGAAACAAACAATGCTATTACCAATAATGTTAATTTACCTATATAAACTGAAGTAAAACCTCACTGGCGATTACTACCTATTATTGCAATAATCACAAAAGAAAGTGGCGCTCCTTAAATCTGAAAATGAAAAGTGGAATCATAAAAGTGAACTTGAGGGTTTGGCATGTTATTAGCTAGCTGACAACAACCAAAGAGAATATAACCGCTAATAGCTGATTATTTTAATCATAGGTAGGTTACCATCTTACATGATTTATTTTTTATTTTAACCGACTTCCAAAAAGGAGGAGGTTATAAATTCGACAGTTTTTTTATGTTTGTTACGTCAGAACTTTTGACTGGGTGAACCGATTTTGATGATATATTTTTTATTTGGATTTTGGTGCTTCCCATTTGGTTCCTTTTCATTATGGTCTATACGAGAAGCACCAGCTTTCAAATAAAAAAAGAATCATCAAAATCGGTTCACTCAGTCGAAAGTTCTGAGGTATGTAACAAACACAACCGGGGGGGGGGGGGGGGGGGGTTGTGTTTGTTACTTACCCCACAATACAAGGAGTGATTTAATTTTTGATTTGGTAACTTTTTTCGAATCCTTACTTTCATATTTTCCAATGTATGTCCGTCGGTCGTTTAATTAACCGAACAGCCTGTGTAGGGTTGTGTTTGTCTTTATTTCGAATGTTTGGAAAATATATATATTAGTCATGGTTTCGATTTTCATCTAGGTACTTACGTCATTTCAGAATGCATAGTCCACCAAATCTGCGTCAGCGCCAGCCACCTCCGCAGCCCCGCGTGCGGCAGGCGCCACCCGAGCCACGCCACGCAGACGTCACGCTCGCGCCCCAGCCACGCTCGCGGCAGGCGCCACCTGAGCCGCGCCATGCCGATGCCACGCCCGCGCAGCAGCCACGCGAGCGCCAAGCGCCGCCGCCTCCGCGCGAGAGGCAGCCACCACCGCCACCGCGGCAAAGGCAAGCGCCACCTCCGCCAAAGGAAAGACAGCCTCCTCCACCACCAAAATATGACTGATTAACGTTTGTATGTAGGTACAAAACCCACGCTCGCGAGTTTATCACTATCAAGGAAATTATTAAAAAAATACATATGTCAAAATTTACGAGCAATGGTTATATTTATTATGAACTAGCTGTTGCCCGCGGCTTCGCTCGCGTAGTATAATCCAAAAAATATATGTTAGATTAAAAAAAAAGTTTTATACAAACCTTGTCCTGACAATAATGAACACATTAAAAAACCAATTGGTGCAGTCGTTTGGAAGTTAAGCGCTTACACGCGAACATACATTTCAGCGATAAATTTTTATTCAAATGTAGATATATAATAGAAGATTATGTAGATGTGATGGTTTTCAAATGTTCATATACATTTATTCGAACACGAAGCAATATTACCATACATTCAACAGGTTCGTTTTGTTTATTTAAAAATTAATTTGTGTGCTCGATTCTAATAAGCTCGCATACCAAACCTTGCACCTGCTTAGTACGTACAAGGTAGGATACTCGAAACGAACGCATGATTTAATTTAAATAACCTTAGAATGATGATGCCTTACAAATAACTACCTACACCTATGGTTTGTACTAGGTATATTGAAAATACCCTAGCATGGGTTTAATATGGGAACTGTGATACTGTAGATACAGCTAAATTAGAGATGGGTGAACTCGAGATTAAGCTACACCGAGTAACTCGAGTAGAAATATGAGTGACTCAAGTTGACTGGTTTGAGCGTCCGTTTGAATTGAAAAGATGTTTTCATTACTTATACTCAGAAAGTAGGTCTGAAGTTGCCTGAGGAGCGGGTTAAAAGTAATACATTCCAGCCCTAGGGAGAATCACTTTCAACTGACAGTGACAGTTGTCAACTGACAGACACTCAAATTATAAATAAATAAAACTAGTTCTATTTTCACATTTTGTATTGAACCATGTTCCAATTTTTTTTTATCCTCGTGCATTTGCCAGTGTCAGTTCATATTTTTATTTTTAGTTTCCTTGTATTCGTAATGAAAAGCACAGTGTTTACCTCGAGGTTAAAGACTTATTTAGTCCCGCGATGTGGTTTGGCGCCCGAGCGTAGCGAGGGCGCTAATATCTCGAGGGTTACTCGTTACTTTCACCCTTAGGTTAACAATGTACTATTATTTGAGTTAACTCGAGTCAACTTGAAATAACCAGCATAGCCAGTATGCGCACCGCGTCAAAATCTTGTCGTCACATTGTCGAGCGAGAACGCGACTAGGTGCCTACGGTTTCATATACGCCTGTCTCGCTTTGGCACGATAAAAAGAGTCTACAAAATATTCTCACAGTGCGCATGCTAGCCCGGAGTTAACTCGAGTTGACCCATCCCTAAGCTAATTATAATAGTTACCTGTACGTTTATTTCGCTGTGTGGATACTGTGTTCCCATGGATTTGTAATCGATATTCATATACCGGTGTTCTAGGGTTAGACCCATAGTAAAAGAGTATGATTATGTACGTAAAGGGAGAATATAAATATTTTTACAGTGTTGTTAATATTGTCTTTCTTATATTATTTATTTATTTATTATATTTTCAACCTGGACCCTGATTCTCTAACTTACATCCGTGCCAAATTTGATTGCAAAATGGACTCCGTACATACTCTTTGTTTCTACGACCACATAAATGAGCCGCGTCACGTTATCTGCGTGGAATTGGCAATGTCAAGTTTGATAACGGGATGACGTAGTAGGTACCAGTAGTACGTAACACGCTCGTTTTGAACAGTAAAATAACGCGGAGCAAGCTAGCGCCACGTAATTTTTCATTCGCGTTTGTCAAGAGAATGTAATGTAGGTAGTATTCTTTTTTATTTTTTACGCGATTAAGTCCGCGTTTGACCACCAACTCGCCTGTTGGTAAGCGACGATGTGGTCGAAGATAAAGCACGCAGACTTAGAAGATACCTATTCACTCTCGCCTTGAAAAGGCCCAAATTATATCTCTCAGGAAACAAGAAAGCCGGCAGGTTGTTCCAATCCTTGGCCGTACGGATTAGAAACGTAGAATCGAAACGTTTGGTACATATCCAAGGAAAGTCCACAATGTATGGGTGGTAATGGGCCGTTTTCCTACTTGTATTCAATCGGAAGATGCGGTTCCGCGATTGACGCGTTTCAATGGCAGGTATTTCAAAAGGCAATTAAAAAAAACCATTAAAATGCGATAGAGTGCGTTGAAGAGACATGGATCGGAAGATATTGCAAAACTACAGACGCAGAAAGGTCAATAAAAAAAATTAGCTTATTCTCATAATATACCTACTCTATGTTCTCATAGACAGACAATATCTATCTGTCTGTCTGACACTGTCTGTTATGCTTGTTTATGTGTAATTTTATTTCGTAGTATAGTATTTTTTTATTATTGTTTGCTAAGTAAGTAAACATATTGAAAAAACAATTCACAACACAACAAATCATGTTTTCATATTTATCGGGACTTATCGCGCACTATTAAATATAGGTAAAAATAGATACCATAGTAAATGTAGGTAAATATAGGTAAAAATAGATACCATAGTAATGTGGAATCCCATAGTAAGCAAATGTACAAACCGCGGTGTAGGTACTAGGACTTTTACCGATACAGTCAGTGTTGTGTGTCGTAGTGACAACCCTGCAATTTTTCAAGATCAAGATCAAATGAGGGTAGAAGAACAAAATATCCGCTCTTCTCGCCGGACTCACCCGCAGTTTTCAGTCAGCTCGTGACCACGGCCATTGTAACATGGTCGAAACGTCGAGCGAAAGGTATCTATTTTTACCTATATTTAATAGTGCGCGATAAGTCCCGATAAATATGAAAACATGTGTTCGAATCGCGAAAGTTTAAAAATTACTATTGCTAACCGATACGGGCCGGAGGTTGCAAATAAAATCCGTCACCTGGAATTTCTCCGAAAGAAACGTGCGCGTCAAAATACATCACTGATATTTTTAACAAAATGTCGTGATTGGGACTTAGTACCTACGTGTGTTCGTATACGGCCGCGTAGTGATATTGCGCGCTCCGGAGAAATTCTGAGAAATGCGAGTGTCCGTCTTTTAAAACAATTAATACGAAATTGTCACTACGACATCGACAGAGTGAACTGTGAATTGTACCAAGTGCATAGTGAGTGTAGTGCGGTATTGTCTGGTGATGATTTTGATTTGTGTGATCGGATTACCTATCAACAAGCGTCTCGTACCTATGATCTGTGCAGTACGGGGCATGACAAGAAGTTGGGAAAACTTTTGGCTCGCCGTGAGTACCCCAACAATACCTTTGGAAGTGCATCTGACACATGTTTACCCTTAACGCAGACAGATACAGTGGTAAATTTATCAAACATCGCATTAGATAGTTCAACACAGAGTATTTTGGCAAGGGGAATGAATTTTGCATTAACACCTAAACGGATTCCGTATGAAAACGTAATTTGTAGCGTAGAGGAAGCAATAATACGAAACAAGGTACCGTCTAATGCAGCCGAGTCTCTTAGGCAGGATGTGTCTCGTGTGCTACGTAAAGCTAGGCTACCTAAGAGTAATGTCACTACAGAAGAGCGTCTGGCGCTGAAAAAGATTCGAGATAACGAGGAGGTTTTAGTGCTTAAGGCTGATAAGGGAAACGCCACTGTAGTAATGAACTCGAGTGATTATGACACGAAATTACGGAGTTTGTTGAGTGATACCAACATATATAAACCGGTATCATATAATCCCACTGCCAGAGTAACACGCCGTATTCGGGCCATAATAAAGGACTACAAAGAACTTTTCACAGAGGACGTATTCGAAAACCTACATAGGCCTAGGGTTGTACAACCTCCCAAACTGTATGGGTTACCGAAAGTTCATAAGAGCAATATTCCCTTACGTCCTATCGTGAGTCAAATAGACTCGCCCACCTATTGCTTGGCGAAATATGTAGCGTCGAGGCTGCAGCCACTGGTGGGTAGCACCCCGTCTTTTGTGAAGAATTCTCATCACTTTGTTGAGATCGTTGGGAACCTTAGTCTGGAACCAGATGACATCATGGTGAGTTTTGACGTGGAATCACTTTTCACCAATGTTCCAGTGAAGAAGTGTCTCGAGGTTGTCAGGGATTTGTTGAAAGAGAACCACCTACCAGAGAACTTAATGGTTTTATTAAGGAATTGTCTAGAAGGGAACTTCTTTCTTTACGGCGGACAATACTACCTCCAGATTGATGGTGTCGCGATGGGAAGTCCAGTGGCACCGGTGCTGGCTAACATTTGGATGGAACATATTGAGAAGTCCATAAATCTACAGTCGCCTACAATAAAAATGTGGAAAAGGTATGTAGACGACGTTTTCTGCGTAATGAAGGGAGATAGACAGGCAGTAGACCAGTTCGTGGATCATCTCAACTCGATTCACGCCAACATTAAGTTTACGTATGAACTGGAGGTGGAAAGAACTTTGCCGTTCCTGGATGTCAAAGTGATGGTGAGGTCCGATGGCTCGTTAGCTCACTCGGTTTATAGAAAACCTACGCACACGGACAGATACCTACACGCTACGTCACACCATCACCCTCGCCATCTGCAGTCGGTGGCCGGGTCTCTGTTGGACAGAGCGGACGCCCTCTGTGACCCTGAACATGTAGGGGCTGAAAAAAGGCATGTTCAGGAGGTACTTAAAAGAAATGGCTATGGTGTAACTAAACGCGGTCGGGCAAGACGCAAATGCCACAAGAGAAGGACTGACGTCGAGTGGCAACCGGCTTTCATGCCTTACGTTAAAGGAGTAACGGATAAGGTAGGGAGCTTGCTGAAAGAGTACTCCATCAAAACAGTGTATACCCCCTTATCAAAGTTGGCGAGACACGTGAGGTCGCCGAAAGACGTTATTCCTTTTCAGACCCCTGGTGTGTACAAGGTTGATTGTAGCTGCGGTAGTTCCTACATAGGTCAAACAAAGCGTACCATAGCAGAAAGGATCAAAGAACATATCGCAGCCGTCAAAAATCGCCAGACACAGAAGTCGGCTATAGCAGAACATTTGCTTGAGTCGGGGTCCGGTCACTGGATCGAGCTCCACGACCCGAAGGTCCTCTCCACTGAACGGCATTATTTTTCAAGAATGGTTCGTGAAGCGGTTGAAATCAGAAAACATTGCAATTTCAACCGGGAGGATGGATTTAAGTTAGCGGCGTCGTGGAATCCCATAGTAAGCAAATGTACAAACCGCGGTGTAGGTACTAGGACTTTTACCGATACAGTCAGTGTTGTGTGTCGTAGTGACAACCCTGCAATTTTTCAAGATCAAGATCAAATGAGGGTAGGAGAACAAAATATCCGCTCTTCTCGCCGGACTCACCCGCAGTTTTCAGTCAGCTCGTGACCACGGCCATTGTAACATGGTCGAAACGTCGAGCGAAAGGTATCTATTTTTACCTATATTTAATAGTGCGCGATAAGTCCCGATAAATATGAAAACATGTGTTCGAATCGCGAAAGTTTAAAAATTACTACAACAAATCAGTAGGTACATAAGTGTGCCTTGCCTAGCCGTGTTATAAAATGAATTCTCTTCCTTGTATACTAGGATCAAAGATTGTAGGTTTTATTGAACTAATGCGTCTAAACACACGTAATGGATTTGGCTGACGAACCGCCTCCTAACAAACGGGAGAACGATAAAATTTTCTCTTTCGCTCTGGTTTGTTAGACGGCGGTCTGTCAGCCAAGTTGACACGTCTGTTAGTGTTTTAAGAATGAAGTCTATTCTCTTTGGAATGAAGTTTATACAGGGTTACTACACAAGTGTTGTACTAAACCGAAAGAGGTCCATAATACCCATCAAAATGTTCAACTTTTACTATTGGACCTACCCAGAAATCGCGAAAATAAATTAGGCTGTATTTTATAGCAAGAAAACGGTCATTCACACTCGACAGAATGGCTGGGACAGCTGATATTTTTTTTGCGATTACAGGGTTGAATAGTAAAAGTTCTACATACACACACTTCCATATTGAACGGCACACAACTGCAAAAGCTAGATGATCGAACGGACGACCAAGGAGGTGTAAAAGATAAAGGGGAATCTGTAGGTATACATATGTACCTACCTATACCTAACATTTCTATTTATTATATCTGAGAATAGACCCCTTTCGGCTCAGTACATTCTTTTTACGTAACCATGTAGATACTGGTAAAGGTACCAATGTTATAAATGCGGAAACACCAAAATATATCCAACGATAAACATTTATTGCACTGATTTGAAGCATAGGTCAAAAATTGTTCTTCAGCATTCATTGCCCGTCATAGTCTTCAAACCACACGAGCCTGCAAGTCCCAGTGATGTCCAGCTGTAATCCTTCAGGGCATGGTCTATCCTCGTAGAATTGCGGGGAGTCCTCACCGATAGCAGTCTTGATGACTAGGACGTTCTCTATTTCAACTTGCTTATCTTCTCGGGTTATCAGCGACTGGTGAGACGTCGCTAGTAGACAGAGTAGAAATGCAGCAATGAACCCTATTCTACACATTTTTACACAAATTATGCACCAGATTTAATTTTGTTTCGCCGAATGGCTTGTTTTTACCACTAGTGAGTTATGGACACTGATTTGCATAGAGATGCGCGAAAAACGTTGATTAGAAACTTCCTTTGCCCACGCTTGTGCTATTACAATAAACCCTGAACAATTGCGAGTCGGGGGTCATGAACCGAGGGTTCTGCATCAAAAAAATGTGTTTTTAACTGACTTCCAAAAAGGAGGAGGTTTTTAATTCGACTGGTTTTTTTATCGCGAATAAGTCCGCGTTTTACCACCAACTCGCCTGTTGGTAAGCGACGACTGTTGCGACTATTTTCGCCGATCGTTAACCGATTTTTAGCCGACTTCCAAAAAGGAGGTCCTCAATTCGACTGCATTTTTTTATGTTTGTAACCTCAGAAGTTTTGAATGGGCGACTCAGAATTTGATCCAGTTCTGACATTTTAATGAAGTCTGTTTTTTATAGATATTGATAATTATTAAATGAATTAAATATTTGGATTGAACAAAGATTTAAAGAAATCGCTATTATTACACTATAGCAGTGTATTTCCAGTGATGACATACGGAACTGAAACGTGGTCTCTCACTATGGGCCTCATTAGCAAGCTCAAAGTCGCACAACGAGCTATGGAGAGGGCTATGCTCGGGGTTTCTCTACGAGATCGAATCACAAATGAGGAGATCCGTAGACGAACTAAAGTCACCGACATAGCCCACCGGATTAGCAAAGTGAAGTGGCAGTGGGCAGGGCACATAGCACTTAGAACAGATGGCCGATGGGGCCGAAAGGTTCTCGAGTGGAGACCGCGGACCGTTAAGCGCAGCGTAGGACGTCCACCCACAAGATGGACAGACGACCTAAAAGAGACCGCAGGAAAACGCTGGATGCAAGCCGCTTCCAACCGGTGGACGTCCTAAGGCTGAAATGATGATGACACTAGCAAACACAACAACTACGCCCAAAGTACGTTGGTTTATACCTAGGTATATTATTATGGGGTTATGATGGGGCGCCCCTTTATTTTTACCTTTAGATTTTATTATTACTTATTTCTTAGTTAATCCGCCGTAATATTATCTATCATAATCTGTGATAATTTCAATTGGCTATGTGTTAGTTACGGTTCACAAGATAGGTACAACCTTTAAAATGTAGGACAAACAGACAACGCTGGCTTAGTAATAGGGTCCTGTGTAATAGGGTCCTGTTGACACATTTGGGTACGGAACCCTAAAAATGCTTTACAACACGGATGAGATAAGAGATTATTTGGATCCTACGCTTTCTGCCTATAAAGTACATATCATCTATCTATATAATAGAGGGTTATACTTGAAACGGCACTTGTTCGGCGCGGCGTATTTTGGTCTGTATAGTAAGGTATGTAAGTACCTAATCTTTAACTATTTCGGATGTCCAGACAACCAAACTACGACTTTATATCTGCAAAATCTACAAAATCTGCAAGTCTCTAAAAAAATAACTAAACCAACCATTGTAAAATTAACCAACCATATCACACTAAGCTATAATGTTTATTTTTTGTTTTTGTTAATAACGTCATCCTAAGTAAAGTTTAAATAGTAGATATAATTATATGTAATAGATCTAATTATAAATGTATAAATTTATATCTATGGTCTGGTTTTGTGACCAGCCATTACATAAAGCATTGCTGCACCCTTTATGCAGGGTATATTACACAATGTACTCTAAAACTTAGTTTTTAGAAGAAAGTGTACATATTTGCAATAAATAAAGAATAAATAAATAAATAAAATTAATGGAAGTGTTATAGGACTGCACCGGTGGCACAGTTTGTAGTGAATCTACCTTCTGTGCTTGGGGACGTGGGTTCGATTCCCACCTAGGACATTCATGTGATGAACATTTGTATCTGTTCTATGTCTGGGGGTTAATATCTTATAATTGGGGGTTAATATTTAAGTATGTATATAAAATATATATGTACGTATATCAGTCTCTGGCAGCCATATTACAAGCTTTGTCAAGCATATTACATGGCTTGTGTCTCTGATTGCTTGCAGAGAAATTTACTGACGCTGAACTAAAAAAACGGTTTAACTTTGCTTTCATAAAACAGCCGCTTCAGCTCCAGTATTACAACCAATCCTTAAACTGCACAAGCCCTCTTGCCACCTGAGAACCTGCGACTGTGAATCGCTTTCTCGATCCCGAACAATTAGATATCTAGGTGTTATCTTGGACGAAAACTTAAACTTTAAAAATCACATTGACGCACTAGCTGGTCGGGTACGTAAAGTTATTGGTATCATGAAGAGTTTACGAGATGTCGCATCACCAGACACACTTAAGTTCGTCTATTTCACTCTATGCCAATCTCTTCTGAACTATTGCGTTACCTGTTGGGGTAGTGCGGCAATGTCGTTAATCATACTTGCGGAAAGGGCACAACGATCAGTATTAAAAGTCATGATGAAGAAACCACTGAGATACCTAACTGCAGATGTGTTCAAGGACAGTGGAGTTCTAAGCGTTAGACAGCTTTTTATATTCAAAATTTCACTCCTTTTACATAAATCTGTGCTAGCTGTTTGACGAAATTACTAAAAGATCTTACATAATACCTTTTCCGTCGTTTTGGTCGGTTTGTTAGGGCTCATGTTTAGCCCAAAATATATAGATATACCTAATACTTCGATCAAACCTACGTAATAACGATCAAAGTTAAAAGTGTCTAATTTGAAGGTATTTAGTAAAAAAAATTTGCTTGAAAAATATGCCCGTAATTATACAAAGGAGTCGTGTACTAGTCAGTCCAATAAAATAGCAATTAAATTACTGCATATACAACTTTAATAATAACTTCAGTCCATTTATCAAAACAGCCCTATTAAACTAGTTCCTTGGAATGAGGGGTGCAATGTATTTCCAAGTATCGAGCTGGTCGAGCACAGGGTTCAAGGCGGCGGTGATGACGGAGCCAGCGAGCAGGGAGATAGCGCCTTGGAACCTGTTAATGTAATTGAGGAGTACTTCCTCGACCATAGCGTTGACGACCGCGTCAATGTCGCCGCCTCCGATCACGCCCGTTAACCCGGACTGGAATAAAAGTTTAGTTAAACCATGTTATACCATGAATTAAACAGAAAATATACATTTTTTTTGTTTAAATTAGAACGGCTGTCAAGTTATTTTTGTAAGATATTTGTTGTAGCCACTTGCACCCATATAAACCCCAGGCAACTGTGACGCGGATTTCGACGCGTTGACATAAATAAGAATGTTCAATCAAATATCTGTCACAATACCTGGCGACAGAGTTTCCTTCTCATTTCCGTTCTATTTACTTCTCTTTTCTGTGATTATAGAAACAGCTAAAGTTTCAGTCTCTTTCGCACCTTTTTGAAGTAGAAAAATCGATGGAAAAAAAAAAAATACCGATTGGACATCATCTTTAGAATAACTCCTTTTTCGAATCGGGGTCTCTTTTAGCCCCAAGAAAACGGTCCGCGGCGTCGCCACTACCATTAAATTATTATTAGATGAAAATACATACCTTGAGGACAGGTATTCCGAAGGATGGTCTCTCCACACTGTCGATGATGACAGAATGTCCATCATCTGATTGCTTCAAATGCAGTAGAGCTTGAAAACTGAACCCTTCTGCGATGAATCTGAAAAATATGTCATCATTAGGTATTTTACAACTTGCAATGTATGTATCTGCGCACAGGAGCGGAAGCGTCCGCCAGAGGCAAAAGCCTGCCTGGAGACAGCATTTTTTTTTATATGTTACCTGGCTTCACCCTTTCCGTAGAGAGGCACAGCAGTGAAGAGGTCACCGATCAAATCGTAACTCCCTGAAACGGAGAAAATCAAGAAGTTTTTTAGTTTTGCCAGTTAGAAGCAGTATCTACTGTGTAAACTTTACTGATTGAACAGCAATGTGTCTAATAAAATTACTGGGCATAAACTGATCCATACTGATTTCCCGATATATACTCTGATCTATGTGCAAGGGCGTCGACAGGGGGAAGACGTGAACATGGTGCATGTAACTGTGCCGAAATATCGGGAGCTCCTTCCACAACCTTACCACGGTAAATATCCCGTAAATAATCATTTAACTTTAGTGAACAACCGTGATAGTCTAAAACAGTGTTCAAAGACTACATGTTTTTTTACAAGTTTTTTTATTATTATACTGGGTGACGAGACAAGCGAAGTCGCTCGCCTGATGGCTCTTCACGCTTGCCCATAACAGCTCAACGCCACTCAGAATTTTGAACTTCAACAGTTCAAAACCTTGGATGGCAATGCACTGCGCTCGTCACCCCGAGATATAAGTGGTCAAATCTCTGTGTGCCCTGTAATTTCGCAAAAAAAAAGAAAATGAAACACAAAACCACTTACCAGCTCTGATATCAATGGTAGGGAAAGATATGTCGAGGTCGAAGGTCATGTCGCGAAGGTTCAAGTTGGCAGTGTTGTCTACGAACGAACCCAAACCAGTTATGCGAATGTTATTCAGCTCGAGGTCTAGGCTGAAAAAGGAAAATTGTTAAGACAAAATACGTAAATTTCAAATTTCATACAAATTTTGTATTTCAACGTCTACTGAATATTTCTGTTCACTACCATGTTAATGGGCAACTTCAGACACGGTCGATTCGGTACGTGCTTGGATGGGTGACCACCTGCGTGTGATGTTGTCTTTTTAACCGACTTCAAAAAAGGAGGATGGTTCTATATACCCATGTGTTCCACAGTATCTTTTTTATTTTCGCTGATTACTCCGCCGATTTAAAAAACTCCCAATTTGGTCCCATTGTTTGTCCCAGGGAAATCGAGGGCAACCCTTAAATTATATAGGCACTTAAAAATTATTACGTTTTTAAAATATTTTTGAAGTTGGTTTTTAATGTGATGTTGTTGCACTTAGTACTTTTTGTATATTGTGGTGGTACGGAACCCTCAGTGCGCGAGCCCGACTCGCACTTTGCTGGTTTATTTCTTAGAGCAAGACTACAACTTCCACTGCCACGGGCTCTAAGCACAAAGTGTTGTAGATTGTTGCACAGGCGATGCGCAGTACTCGCGCGAGTACTGCGCATCGCCTGCAACTGGCTTTACTTAAACCTAATCTCCCAGAGCTTACCGGCGAGTGTAGGTAAGTAGGTACTAACTTGATAAGACCAGCGGGGATGGCAAGGTGGAAGTGGTCTAAATCCAGAGGGTCCAGCGGTGGTAAGCCAAAGATATCAGATCCATTGTTGATGACACGGCGAAGGAATGCGATTAGCTGACGAACCAGCGCGTTCACGAGGATGTTGCGGTTCTCGGGAGTATCGTATTGCGAGAAATCTGGAACAGGTAAGTATACGTATTGTTATATTATCTACGTCTCTTTAACGGGCAAGTGCCGTTATTAACCAAACAAAATACAAGCTAACACTAACACTAAATAAACAGTTAAGACTGTCCATAGACCGTTGAAGGTCTAAAGTCTAAGGTCTAGGTCTTTGATAATATAATATAGGTACCTAGTTTGGATCTGTCTTAAACTTGAGCTAGTACCTACCGAAAAAAGTCTACCAAAAACTGAAGAGGGCAAGGTAAACACGTAGTATTCGTATTCCACTCACCGACATATTCTTACTAGTTATACAAACGCACAGTTTAATATTGAGCGGCACACAACTGCATATTATTGTTTGAAGTTGTGTATTGGTCATCCATTTGGTTAAATTCGAGAATATTTGTTCAAACTGTAACCAAGTTGACGATTATGGGGGGTGGGGGGATGTAAGTGCTAAAGGAGAGATCTGTAATTAGGTATAACGCTTCCATTTACATCTGGATTTACGCCTCCGTAGCTCTCTCAATTGAGCTACAGACAAATTTAAATGGACTAGCCGAATACCGAAAATGTTGAAATGTCCAAATAACTAGTGAAAAATCTTACACGCTGGAGCATTTTTGTTTATTGTTAGTGACTAGTTGTTGAGAAATCAGCTAAATGTAATAACTGGCCAAGTGCGAGTCGGACTCGCGCACGAAGGGTTCCGTACCATTATCTAAAACGGCAAAATAATCACGTTTGTTGTATGGGAACCCCCCTTAAATATTTATTTTATTTTAATTATTTATTTTTAAAGTGAACTTATACCTAAACATTCTGTGAATATTTCAAGTGTCTACCTGTTGCCGTTATCAATATCGAGCAAAAACGAGCAAAAAATCACGTTTGTTGTATGGGAGCCTCCTTAAATATTTATTTTATTCTGTTTTTTAATATTTGTTGTTATAGCGGCAACAGAAATACATCATATGTGAAAATTTCAACTGTCTAACTATCACGGTTCATGAGATACAGCCTGGTGACAGATGGACAGCGGAGCCTTAGGGTCCCGTTTTACCCTTTGGGTACGGTACCCTAAATAGATAATTTTGTTTTTATAAATATTTAGTTTTATGTGGTGAATGGTTTACGGAACCCTGTTTGGCCGGTTTATTTACATATTTGGGTTTAGAATCGTGCATTGAATATGAATTGATGTATGTTATGTCCATCGTCTAACCGAACACTCTATAGATACCTACCTAGATATTACTTCTACTTATCTTTTGTGGTATTACGCGTGAACTTGTGTCCTTATAGATGTTTGATAACGATAATAGGAAAATAACTAATTAATTTGATAGAGTTGGCAAGTGCTAAGTGTAGGTAATTAGTAGGTAGGTAGGTACCTAGTTACCTACCTACTAATAACCTAAGACAAAACTAATTATCTAAGACTAGTAGGTTTTTTATTGACTTTATACTACCGGGATCCACTCTTCGGCCCACCGACTATCTCTATGGAAAAGTTGTTTATCTATCTATAATAAATATCTAGGACATTATTGCACACATGGTCATCTGACCCCAAACTAAGCAAAGCTTGTAATATGGCAGCCAGAGACTGATATACATACATATATATTTTTAAATACATACTTAAATAGATATTAACACCCAGACATAGAACAAACACAAATGTTCATCACACAAATGTTTGTCCTAGATGGGAATCGAACCCACGCCCCCAAGCACAGAAAGTAGGTTCACTACCAACTGAGCCACCGGGGCAGTCACTATCTATCTATCTATCTGTTTATCTATCGCTTCGTAAAAGAAGATCAAACAACCGAACAAACACCCTCGCATTTAAATTATTAATGTAATAATAGGCAGGTGACAGGCATGCTGGCGCCTATACTTTAGCCAAAATAGTAGATTATTCACTAAGGGAATAAAGCAGTGTCTACCGTCGCGGGCGGCATATTGAACCCTGAGCGTAACGAGGGACTGTAGAGTAGTTAATAATATGTATTAATATTATATAGAGTCCTGAGTGAAGCGAGGGGTTCAAGTTGCCCAAGACGAAGACAGGCTTTATTCCACAGGAGCATACTCTACTTTTCACACCTTCTGCGAGACAATAAAAACCCAGGTTTCACTGAAAATCACAGCACCAAACACAGTCTTTGTTTCACATTCTTTGTAAACGACCTTTTTTTTTTTGAGTTCTGCTTATGGTGGCCAGTTCGATTTTCGAACAAACCTCTTTACAATGCCATATGGGCATTTTTTCCACGAGTTTCCACACGAATTTAACGTTCCAAATTCAAATCACTTTATTCCCTAGGGAGTTTCATACAACTTTATATCCCTTAAGAGATAATGCTTTACTTTACGTTGAGGTTGCATGATATGTAATTGGACATTGTCGAGCAGGTGGTGTGAAAAATAATATATGCTGCCAGCATTACGGCCACTCTTCCCTCCACTGAGGGGCTCATTAGATTAGTCCTTTTTTAACCGACTTCCAAAAAGGAGGAGGTTCTCAATTTGACAGTTATTTTTATGTTTGTTACCTCGTAACTATCGAATGGAAGAACCGATTTTGATGATTCTTTTTTTTATTTTCTTTGCTTCCCGTGTGTCCCATTTCAATTTGGTCAAGTTCTGAATTTTTTTATGATGTTTGTTTTTTATATTGATAATTATTAAGTTTTTGACATCTCTTAAAAATCCCTCATACCTACTACATGTTAATTTTTTTCTACATGGACCTGAAATTAAAAGGTCTCTTCTTATTTTTCACTCACCTATTTGCTGAGGTTCAACTTGTTTGACTCTGGGAGCCGCTGCCGCGACAGCGCACACCATCAATACAAGTAACAGTTTCATTCTGAAAAATACAACATAAATACCCAATCATTAAAAATCATTTACGAAGGCAGCTTCATGATTTTAATGTTCGCAGTGATACAAATCAAAATGACTCATCGTTAGTGACAGAAGCATTGACGGAAATAATAATTACAGATCATTTTCATCATCAGATTATTTACATAATGTGTATGTTTTTTCTTTGCTTACTTACCCATGTAGCTACACGAACAATAATATATAAGAACATACAGGGTTTTCACGGAACAGTAGTCTAAGTAGTCTAACTGTACCTATACTTAATCCGAAAGTGGTCATTGTAATCTTCAAAAAGAACAACTTTTAGGACATACCAAGAGATCGCAAAAAAAACAGTTACTAAGTAAGAATGACATTTTATAAGGAGCAGTTGTTTTTTAACGTAAAAAAATAATATAAAAAAGTTAATAACATAGTAAAAGTGATTTAAATTAGGAACGAACCACTTTTACTATGAGTATTCTTATAAGTACCTCCTTAGGCTTAGTGATTAATATATTCTTGGCGCCACGCAAAGACCAATTTTATTTAGATCTATGGTGCTATGTAGGTATACAAATTGTTAATACCACTAATTTTGTGTCGGTTTTTTAAATAAATAATTATTGTCACTTCACACCACTTACCTGGTAGCTATTATTAGGTTTCACTGTTCACAAGCTACTGTGTATTTTCTGCGAAATTAAACTCATTATAAAATATTAATCCCAGCAATCAGCACTGATTTCATAGACCGCCGATCAATCAACATAATAATGTTGATAATTTTTTACCCCAAGATCCCATATCTGTATAATTTTTTAGGATTCCGTACCCAAAGGGTTTGGTGGGACCCTATTTCTTAGTTAATCTGCCGTAACATTACATATTCTATGAAAATTTCAACTAGCTATGTATTACGCTTCGAAATATACATACTTACAGCCGTTAAAAGGTAGGACGGAAAGACGGACAGACAAACAGCGTAGGCTTAGTAAAGCCTACGGCTTCACAGCCACAGGCTTCATGCACTTTTAATAGATTAAAATAAAGAAATGTACTAACTGGCATGGCTTTACTTTTAACATAAGTAGCATTACCTTGTATGATTGACTCTATAATGTGTTATTTCAGAAATATGTAATTTAGATCTCGTATCTCGTAGAGAAACCCCAAGCATAGCCCTCTCCATAGCTCGTGCAATTTTGAGCTTTCTTACGAGCCCATAATGTTCTTTTTTGTACTTTAGTAGTTAACAGGACTGAAATTAGACTTCATTTGCAACAATTTAATGACTGACACTGACACTGAGGGTTCCGTACCACATGTGGTGGTACGGAACCCTCAGTGCGCGAGCCCAACTCGCACCTGGCCGGTTTATTATCTTAGAAAAACACCTAAGTACACCACTTACCAAGTACACTACCAAGATTTATACCTAACCTATACCAATATGACTGCCAAATATAGGTACTCTATAGATCGATGACTTTTTATATAATAAAGAACATTATAAAATTCTTTCATGTTCGCCATAAAAATATAATTGAATCAAACACTGTTTTAAACTATCACGGTTGTTCACTAAAGTTATATGATTATTTACGGGATATTTACCGTGGTAAGGTTGTGGAAGAAGCTCCCGATATTTCGGCGCAGTTACATGCACCATGTTCACGGGAAGACTCTCTCAATCTTCCCGTGAACATGGTGCATGTGTAACCCCCCCCCCCTATATTTTTAAAAAAAAGATTTATTTAATATTAATTTGGTGCGCTTAATACCTAACTTTTGTGAGATCCTATCCTATCCTAATAATGAAATATTTATAAGTTCTATCTTAATAAATTAAGACAGCTAACTACTACTTATCTACCTGAACTTAAATCTAGTACTTTGTATTGGCCAAGTGATCGTCTAGGTAGGACCTATGTTGTGACCTATAATAACCCAAACAGATTGAGATGAATTCCTATTTTAACTTCTGCTCTAACGACTTCATACAAAATTTGACTAGTTAAGATCTTTACCTAAAGATTATGCTCTACCTAAATTAATCTAGTATTAAGCTATTATGTTCCTAAAGAGTACGCTTTTGTGACTGAATTAGTTCCGTAACCTTAGATTGAAACTACTACCAGACTAACTATAAGGATACACGTTATCTATACAGGGCAATTTCTTATAAGTTGATTTTAACGTTTTTGTTGCAAGCAAAATAAACTAAGTTGTATTGTTTTAGTTTTCTCCCATGTGGCTAGCTTATGCTGTTTCAAAGCCCCTCCTCTCGCTTGGAAAAATGGACTTCAACCTTGAACTTGGACGGTCCTCTTCCACATTTAGGGGGAGAAAACAGTTTGGATTAGGGACAAGAGGACTTTATCTTTTGGCTAGTCTAAAGTCTAATATGTCTGTTTGTTCCTGAGTCATCTAACTTTCGCTACCAGTGTGGAAGTGGCAGGTTGGTGAGGTAGAATACCTTCAATTTGTTTGCGAGCCCATTTGTTTACTTGCGAGAACCCACAGGACTTAAATTCATAAATCCCAGGGGTACTCTATCGGGCAATATAAATAAATATATATAAATAGATAACGTGCTTCCCTATCTTAAACTAATCCTACGTGAAACTATCCTAACTTAAAAGAAACCTTATCCTTAAAAGTAGTCCTATATGGTGTACACAAGCGTAATTCTTAACGTATCAACATCACCTCACTAACTCTTAACAAAACAATAAAAGAAGGAAAGTGACCGCAAGTAATTATTTAGTTAAAGGTAAGTTCATTACAGAATACAAACGCCTGATACCAAGCTCATAGCCAGACTCCGTTCGATAAATAGAGTGAGTATAATATACAGTTGAATTTACAACTTTCTAGTAAATAAAATCTATGTCGAATGTCTAGTTTCCCTGTTTTAGTAGAAACTTTGACTGGCTCTGCATTGCTTGGCCCATAGTCCTATTTACAGAAAATTAAGCTTTCTATAGCCAACTGAAAAACTAACTAGTTTTTAATTTAGAAGTCAACAAAGTCTGAATACAACTCCATAGGAAACGCTTGTTTCATGATCTTATATTGTTCGAACATTAATTGAATCACTTTCCAACTCTTTATAGTATTGTGAACATAGTCCTTATAGATAATTTCGGGTTTTACCAACTTCCGAATTAGATCAGTAGATTAATTTAGCTGGGTTATTGACTCGAATAAAAGAGGCTATCAGTTACCAGTATTATTTACTTGGCTACGAGAGGCTATGAGTTAGTCTCTCCATTAGATAGCTGAATAGATATTTCGACTGAAAGATTTTAAATGGTTAATCAACTCTAATCGTTTTCTTAATTGAACAACATATCTCAAATTACTAAGAGATAAAATTGCGTCAGTCATTTAGTAGGTAGGTGCAACCTTTATATTCTTAAATGACTTTACGTGAGATTTGAGATTGATACTAAATGATCAGTTAAACAAAGATTTAACCAAATATGAATTGTAACTATGAAACCCAACTAAAAATATCTATTGATCTAGATCAAACACCTTCTTTGACTGGAACTGATTCCAGTAAAGTTAAATTAAACAACCTGAAAATAAAAATCCCTACTAAAGTTCTATGTCTTGGCTTTCTAACAAGTTCTCATTCCATGATCAAATTAGAACTCCAAGATCTCCCTACTTTCCTACACATAATCCCTAACTCCCTAGTCTAAAATACACCAAAGCTTAGCAAAGGACACGCGGGTCCTATATTTAACTATACACAAAAAAAAAAACCAACTTAACCAACAGAGTTTATCGGGGTGCTCCATGTCCGATGTGAAACTCTGGCTATAGCTTGCGAACCCTAACATGGGTTACCAGCCCTCGAACGCCTAACTGGTTCCTACCTAGAAAACCCTACAAAGGCAAACTCGAGAGTGCTATTCGTCCTAAAACGAACAAAACAACTCTTGGGGATTGAGTTTGTGATCCTTTCCCTAACGTAAGGACAGTTTATTATGGTAACTGAAATCGGGTCCAAGACTGTCGCAAATGAACAAAGGGCCCGCTAGGATTTAGTATCAAAACCTGTTAAGGTGATTCCAGAGGCTATTCTTGACCACATATTTCAATTGGATTTATCCATATAATCTGAAGACTGTATCGATGCCTCATTTAAGGGCTAAAATCGACCTTGGGTTCGTCTCAAGTTCCCAAGTCCCCCCTAACTGGTACTTTACTTAATGACAGCTCCACAAGAGTTTTAGATCCAGGAACTACCACTGTCTTAAACCATGTCAAGACGAACGCAATTGTCCAATATTTTAATTAAAAAGGTGACTTTACTATTTTATTTACATTATGCTCAAAAACATACAAGGCAACGACTTCCAATCAATATCATGGAAAATGCCCCTGACACTTGTAGCCGAGCTCTAAACACTAATGATTACTCAAAACTAGAAGTTATTTAACACTGCCAACATGTATTGAAATTAATTTTCAGTCGGACAGAGTTTCTGCGTAAAAATAAAATATATTGAACAACCGCGGAACAAAAACTAAAAACCCCACCTTCGCGCTCCGAGTGCCGTAGTAAACAAGTATCACGATGCCTTTTTTTTTTTTTTTTTTTTTTCTAATGTGACTTATTGCTGTTGGCCTTGCGGCCTCTACAGCTTGACCGGACTAGTTGGTGAACGCAGAGGGCGTTGGGCCAACATGGTTTAGATTTTGGGCGACAAGCGCAAGGGCACCTCGGAGGTACGAGCCTCGGCTTGGACCGTCGCCGGGAGTGGGAGATTAGACTTGCCCTGGCACCCCAGAAGGGGTGTGCCCTGTGGCCCTAGTAGGTTGTTGAACTGAATGATTATTTGGAGAGAATCTAACCGATCTTCTAACAGATCCTGGGGGTCTCCGATCCCGCCGGCGGGATCGTTGTGTGTGTGTGTGCCTGTGGTAACCGGCGCCTATACCAAAAACTGAATATTTCCTGTTGCCAGGAGCAGTCGGATCGGACGAGCCCAACGCCGCCGAGGTGACGACGGCGATGGGGTCGTCCGGGTCGCCTAAGATATTTCTGGGGCGTCTACGGAGGGGTGGAGTGTTTGTCGTGTCTGTCGAGTAGTTCGAGGCCTGGACTACGAGAGGGTTGGGATGGTGGGGCGCCGCTTCAAAGTAGCGGCGGGAAGTGTGCTTCATATATTGAAGAATGGACGGGAGTTCGAGATCGCAGTGCAAATCGGCGTTTCGCATGTACCAGCTAGCGCCGACCGCTCTGCGTATGAAACGGTTTTGGATGACCTGAAGCTTGTCCAGGTCAACGCGGGATGCGTGGGCGAACGCCACGGAGGCATAAGTCATGACGGGACGGATGCAAGTTTTGTAAATTGTCAGCTTATTCCTAAGTGACAATTTACTACGCTCGCCAAGGATGGGGCTGAGACGGCCTAGGAAGAAAGCCGCTCGGTTGCGGACTATCTGGATATGTTTTGAGAAAGTGAGGTGACGATCGAGGGTCACGCCGAGATATTTGGTGGAGTGTGTCCAAGGGATGGGCTTCCCGTGAAGCGTGATGGGTTTAGCGGGGGGATTTTTGGATGGGTGGAAGTACATTGCTGCACTTTTGTCAGGATTGACCGTGATGGCCCACTTCTTGAACCAGTCACCTAGGTGAGTGAGGGCTCGTTGAAGGTGGGCCCGCTGGATGATCTTGTTCCACCCTCTGGTGTAGAGGGCGGTGTCGTCAGCGAAGAGAGCTATGTTCACGTTGGGAGATCGGGGAATATCGCTTGTGAAAATCGTGAAGAGAACAGGTGCCATGACGGAGCCTTGAGGGACACCGCCACCAATGGAGTGAGGTGAGGAGCGAACTCCCTCGACGCGATAGCGAAAGCTTCGAGCCGTGAGGTAGTCTTGTATGATGAGTACAAGACGGTCTGGCATTCCGAATTGATATAGCTTGTATATCAACCCGTTATGCCAGACTTTGTCGAACGCTTTTGCGACGTCGAGGAAGACCGCAACTGTGCCCTGATAGATGGGCTTGTGGGTGAAGCCGTGGGATGGTTTCTTATTGAAACCTTCAAGAATGTACTCCGTGATGCGGTGCACTTGTTGGACGCAGGAGTGTTTGGCTCTAAAGCCAAACTGCTCGTCGGGGAGGAGGTTGTTGTCCCTGATGTGGGACCAGATGCGCTTCAGAAGGATGCGCTCATAAATCTTCCCCAGAGTACTGAGGAGACTAATGGGACGGTAGCTGGAGGGCTCAGAAGCCTTTTTACCTGGTTTGTGAATGCCGATTACGTCGGCAGACTTCCAGGCATCGGGAAAGATAGAATTGTTGATGGCAGCATTGAAGATGCTGACTAGAAGGTACACAAGCGAGACTGAGAAGTGCTTGAGCACTTTATTTGAGATGCCATCGGCACCAGGGGCTTTCCTGACTTGGAGGCCCTTGATGATCGACTCGACCTCAGAAGCCGTGACTGGCTCGAGGGTATCAACGGGCGGGGTGGAGGATTTGTGTTCGACTTCGCTGTCCACCGCTTCGCGGTGGGCAGGGTCGACCTGAGCTAAAGAGGGGCAGCATTGCTGCTCGAGGCTTTCGGCTAGACATTCGGCCTTTTCCTCGTCTTCGAAAGCGGGGGGGAGATCAGGTCGGGTGAGGGGGGGCATAGCAGTCACGGTGTCAGATTTCAGAGATCTAGCCAACCGCCAGTATGCCTGGTGGGTTGGCTGAATCCCTGAAAGTAGGTCATCCCACCTCTGATTACGGAGCTCACTGATGCGGTTTTTTACGGCACGCTCGTAATACCGCAGAGCGGCTCTGTTATCTTCGGTGCGATACCAGTCAAAGGCCCTAGCGGCAGCGTGTTTCGCTCTCAGAAGCTCCTTCACGTCCTCCGGCAGGACCCAGCGTTGGTCTTCCTCGGCTGGGACCTGCTTGGAGGATGTACCTATAGCGGTGCGAAGATGGCTAGTGAGAGCGTCGATTGAGGTGGTGACGTCGTCAGGGGTCACGATGTCGTCGGGGATTTTGTCCAAGTCTGGAGAATTTATCGCCTTTAGGGCTTCGCCTAATTGCTTCCAATTCACCACGGTCTTGGTTTCAGGAGGTCTGTCAGTCGGGTCGGGGCCTAGTCGCATAAGGACGGGTCGGTGGTCAGATTCGAGTTCGTGTAGCACCTCTAACGAGCGTAAACGAAGTGTTACGCCTTTAAGAAGTGCTATGTCGAGTACATCAGGTCTTAGGTCCAGGTTGGAGGGAAAGATTGTCGGGGTGCTGGGAGGGAGGATATCAAAGTTGAGTTCGTCAGAGAGGGAGTTCAGGAGGTTACCCTTCACATTGGACACGTTGCATCCCCACATGAGGTGCTTGCTGTTGAAATCGCCAGCCAGAATGACGGCGCTTCCTAGAGACAGGAGGGCCTCGAGGTCGCTCCTGTGGAGGGTCTTGTTACCGGAGAGGTAACAAGATACAAGTGTGATGGACTGATGACCGGTCATCGAGAGACGGCAACAGGACGCTTCCATAGCTATGAGGGGAGGAGTAGGGATAGGAATGCAGTGAAGAGACCTTTTGTAATAGATAAGAGTCCCGCCTTTCATGGCGGTAGTCCTATCATTACGTACCAGCAAGTAGTTTGCGATCCTAGGATCCCTCTTGCTTGGTTTTAGAAAAGTCTCGTTCACAAGCATAACATCGACCTGATGGGTCGAGAGGAATTGGTGAATCAGGGGGCGTTGGTCCCTTGATTCTGTGGAGAGGCCGTTGGCATTGAACCATGCCAACGATAAAGAACGAGGTCTCAGTCTTTTAGGTGTACTATCCATGATAGTTACCAGAATTAAGACGAGGGGACAGACGCTTGATTGAATCAAGAAGAGTGGAGTGCTCTGCCAGGACGTCGAAGACGTCGGTGATGTCAGCATTCCGAATTTTGCGGGCTACCAGCCGTACTTCCTCACAGTCTAGGGTCGTGGCAATTTCTACCAGGAAGGCGAGGTCCGACTTTAGACCAGAATGGCCTGAAGAGGGAGGGGCCGAATGGGGCGCGAGAGAGGGACGGACTTTGTTCTGGACGCGAGCAGATGTGGTGGCCGGAGTTGCAGTGGGCGGCTGGGAGGCCTGAAGGGCATGCAGGGGCTTGGTCCATGCATTGGTTGACGGTGCAGGGGCGTCCACGTATTTGGGAGCCTGCGTGACGGGGAGTTTCGACTTAGAGCCGGCTCCTTTGGAGTGAGAAAGCTGGTGGGGACGAGGGGTTTTGCCCTGCCCCTTTGCGGCCTTCGGGGCCTTGGGGCAACCACGATAGTTCGCGGTGTGTCCCGTGGTCCCGCAGAGCACACAACTGGGCGGGGTTTGGTCGCCCTTTTCCCGCGAGCATTCGGAAGTGCTGTGCTCGCCGGCGCACTTGACGCAGCGAGGAGCAGCATGACAAAAGCGGGCAGCATGCCCGTAGAGCTGGCAGCGGTGGCACTGCCCGGGAACACCTTTGCGGTGCGGGGTCTCGACCTTGAGGCCGGAGAGGCTAAGAACCGCCTTCAGATTGAAGATGGTTTTCCCCTCTGGTGTTTTGTCTAAGATGACCAACACGAGGTCAAGAGGGGTTTTGGCCCTACCGCGGTACATGCGGTGGACCTCTCGGGCGGGGAAACCCTGGTCCTTGAGATTATCACGATGCCTGCCTACACGATCCTTATATAGTTTTTCCTCTCCTCCCTCTACCCTTTCCTCAAATGCGTCTCGAAATGCTCGAAACGCCGGAGTACGCGGAGAAGCTGGAATCGCCGGAGTCGACGGAATCGCTGGAAAAACCCATTTCGGGACGTTCCCGACTCATAGGTATAATACTTCCCTTCCCGCGCCCCTCCTTCAAATGTGTCTCGAAACGTCGGAATACGCGGAGAAGCTCGAATCGCCGGAATCGCTGGAGTCCGCGGAGAAGCTGGAATCGCTCGAGAGTTCCGAAAATCGCTTTCGGGACGTTCCCGACTCTCGAGACTCATCCGCTAAGTACCTACGTAGTTACGTACCTATCTACCTATTAATGAAAGAACTCAGTTAGACATGTTATCTGTTTTAAATGATTTTGTGCAATAAATGAGATTATATTCTGTAAGTTTCATGTAATATTATTAATTACGAGTGAACGGTGTGTTTTATAAAATAACAAACATAATTTGATAGTTTTAGTGTTTTTACTTGAGCTTTTGTCGTAAAATTACCGTCAATACAAATCTACAACAATTTGATAAAACTACATTTGGATTAGATAATCTTTAGTAAACATATTTTAGCCAAAAAGTCATCGCTTTTGTCAGAGTTTGTGTAATTTCATTGTCAAATCATTTCTAACCTCCATGTCAACATCTAAGTGAAACCCAAAACTATGTCTACGAACCAATTTAGTGTTTTTCTAAATGTTTAATTTTATCCCTATGGTTTCCAGGCTAATCAAGGACCTCTGGTACTCTGAATTGGATCCAAATGTATCCAACTACATACAGAAATTGAAAGCTTTGAGCTATGAAATACAATGGATTTAAGTTTTACATTTCAATTGTTAAAAGCTTATATCAACACACCATGTCGGAATCCGCAAGATTTACATCAAATATTTCAAAAGGACTACATTTAATACTTCAAAATAAGGTAAGACTAAAATCTCTACTGTTAACAATATAAAGAAAAGAAAGTTTGTAATTTAGATGAAAATGTACCTATACTCTCTTAACACCATGACAAAAACAAAGTCTTGCTGGTCAACTAGCAACCAGTACATCTTTCATAATAATAAATCACTAAAATACAGCTACAATTAACAATAAGCCTCCAGATGTCTTCAGTTTCCGTGCATAGAATGACAATGTTCGTTCATTGTTACCGTTA
Source organism: Agriopis leucophaearia (assembly GCA_949125355.1). Lineage (NCBI taxonomy): Eukaryota > Metazoa > Arthropoda > Insecta > Lepidoptera > Geometridae > Agriopis > Agriopis leucophaearia. Next base: position 11,165,898 of record OX421264.1, read on the forward strand.
AGTTATTTTTATACTTGTCTCTTGGTCAAATATTGGTTAATACATCTTTTCATAATAAAATCTCCCTTTAAGCACAATTTTCAACTATTAAAATACTTCTGTTGTGTCGGGTCTCTCATATCCATACAAATATAATTGTTATCTTTCCCATTGTAATACTTAAACTTCTTAATTTCCAGGCTGCATGGACATTTCTGTTTCACCGAGGAGATCCAATTGATGTCTTTTCTCCAGTTCGTCCCCAGATCCCAAAGTCAAGACTGAACGATGCCTGCTGTCCGGAAGTGTCATACTTCAGTGAATTTATCTTTGCTTGAGTATAGAAATCTAATGTAAGCAGTAAGCTGAACTAATTAAGGTAAACTTATCCTAAATGTAATACGTTACAAAAAAGTGCCTTTGAAGGATTACTCATACTTTAGAAACAGTTAGATATGTGTATAATGTAAAGGATATGTTCCGTTACTTTGTTATTACATTAAAGTATGAGACAATAAGTTTCCAAGTCAAAGTTATTTATATAATGTCCCTCAATCATTTTATTGTTAATAGTTAAACCGGAAAACTATACAATCTCAAGTCGCAGTCTTAAATAAATACTGTAGAAACCTATACTTTAGTTTCATAATATTTGTGAATGTCAACGAGGTCATTTTGAACCGTCACACATGTAACTAACTTTATAATTGAATCAGTTTACAAATTCATTTTGAGAAACCACAAAAAAGGGGAAATTTTCCAATATCCATATAATTTGAAATACTCGTAACTGCATTAACCATTATCATCACCATCAGGAATAAACATAATTATGAAGCCATCAACCTGTATAATAATATATCATCAGTGTTCAGAGTTATGCTTTTTAAAGTACCTACCATATATAGATATAGGTACTATAGGTATACCTAATTATCTATCAATATCTTCTCACTTCTGTAGATTTTTTACTTAGTATATTATGTAAGGTCAGAGGTAAACGTAAAAAATAATGCTGCTCTTAGGTAGTACTTGCCTACCGTAAGGTCCTAGTCAGATGTTAGTCTAATTTGGTGTTTAACCTATTAGGAAAATAGGCTCTTAAGTGGAGACCACCAACCGGAAGACGCAGCGTAGGTAGGCCTCTCACTAGATGAAACGACGACATCGTCCGAATCGCAGGTATCCAGTAGAGCAGTGGCAGACTGTCGTTCAGTGTGGAGTTCAAAGGGGGAGAGGCCTATGTTCAGCAGTGGACGTCTTCTGACTGATGATGATTATGATGAGATTCAAATTCATGAAAGAATAATAAGGTAGGTGGAGTACCTACCTAGAAATCTAGACACCAGCACTAAAATCCATTTGCAAATAATAGCATCGGATTCAGAGTGCATCAAATTGTACCTACTTTGCAATCTACTGGATCTACTTGAATTGCAATGCTCATCTCTCACAAAGCACTGTCTAGGTCCCTTGTATAAATTGCTTGTAATAAAACCCAAAGTTGTAATTGAATTAATTTTCCCATGTGTAACCATGATGGAGCCTTGACACAATTCGGAAGATAAAACGGATTAAATGCATATCACTGAGTACATCGACCGCTACAGTACCAAGAGACGTCTGGTGTTGCCAGGGCATCAGTTAATTTATTGAACCAACGCAAATATTTGGAAATTTTCATGAGCATACTTTAGGTCTCGGAAACAACCGACAGGAGCCATAATACCTATTTCTCTTTAGATATTATCACCATACCCATATCTTCACTCAGGGCTATTTTCTTTGGATTGCGCAAATTTTGCATACGTCAAGCTCATAAAAAAATAGAAGGCTATTTTCTTTGTTTCACCGTTTTTGGAACAAACTTGTCAAAATAATCTTCATCTGAAACGCGCCCGCGCCGCACTGCGCCTCCCTCACAATCATCAGTTACCAGCTTGTACCTACTAATTATTATTTATTAAGTACCCTGTAGCAAGAAAAAAAAACAATTTATAAAAAAAAGTATTCGTAAAATATGTTCCAATAACGATACTGATTACGTGATACAAATTTACGCACTGTAAAACTTGTGTATCATCATATGTTTCTACCTAAGACGGTAAATAGGGTTGATGTTATTTAGCACTTTTATGATACAAAAAAGCAAAGACTTAGCACTTATTAGAATGTACGTTTATATTATTTATCACCCTATTAAATATTGCACGCCCCACCTTCTACCTCCTTTATGAATCCTCTCCACCCTAAGGTTGCCTGGAAGGATCGCTCTTAGCGATAAGGCCGTCGATTGTTGCACTAGTTTTTAAGCTGTTTTATCGTGTCTTGTCGTATGTAATTTGTAGTGTGAACAATAAAGAGTTTATCTATCTAATCAGGCAAATTGTTGAGCCTGGCAACACCTAGCTCTATATAGGCACTCCCAGAGGTACGATTTTATTTATTAGGCCATTGTGGTGTGCGACATTGCATAATGTATTGCCATAATGGTAAGGCGAGACATGCGATTGTGTTCACTGAAAAAGGCATCCTAATTTATGGTTGTGATGTTTCACAACCTAGGAGAGTAGAAGACTCGGTGAGTCACTGATGACAGACTGACAGTGATTTCCTTTAGGCTTAAAAGCAAAGACTTTATTACCGTACTAGCTTCTCCGCGATTTTATATACCCGCGTGGAAAACGTTATTTTTAGAGATTATCCTATGTTATTTTCTAGCCTTCCAACTTTCCGTCCATACAAAAAGAAAGAAAGAAAGAAAGTGAAAGAAAGACAAACAAACCAACAAACACACTTTCGCATTTATAATTTTAGTGTGGCAGCCTTCTGAAAATCGTCGGTCGTCGAATAAAGGGAAACTATGGCGGTTGATGGAGACAATAGAAATGGACCTAAGGTATCTATCTCTCTCATCAAACCAGATAAGACCGTGAAGAACGACATCGCAATGTCACTCACGTTATGTTGGTCGTGGAGATGAAGGTGTTTTTTTTTATATTTTTTTTATTGTAGAGTAGGCTTGCCCTTGGCCGCCAACTCGCCTGATGTTAAGCGATTATGCGGCCTACGGTGGATCACGCTTGCCTAGAAGAAACCGATTCACTCTTGACTTGGAGACACCCAGATTGTAACTATCGGGGAACACCCATTCAGGCAGTGCATTCCACAAACTAGCAGTTCGCACAATTAAAGTGGAATCAAAGCGCTTCGTACGGGTTTTCGGAATGTCAACCATAAAGCGGTGTCTATTTTTCGTGCCCGCTCTGGCAGTCCGATAGAAAAAAGGGCAGGAGGGAATTAAATCATGCCGATCTGGTGCACACTCTCCAAAATGTATCCGATAAAAAACCGATAGAATAGCAACTTTGCGCCGATGCTCAAGACTAAGAAGCTTAGGCTGAACTAGGGCTTCGTTGCTGATGAGCCTCTTGGCACGCTTCTCAATTGACTCCAAGGCCCCGAGCTGATATTTAGCTGATCCATCCCAAAGGTGAACGAGTACTCCATGCACGACCGAACTTGTGCTTGGTACAGTGTAAGCAACTGTTCCGACGTGAAGTACCGACGCACCTTCGATAGGATACCTAGGTTTTTTGTGATTCGGAACATTTAGCCTATCTAGATTTATAGTACGTTCCTCTGAGATCTGAGTTGCCTTTGTCAGGAACTTAGGACAAAATGCAGGTAGCACAAAATGATAGATATAGATAGATAAACTCTTTATTGTTCACACTACAAATTACATACCTACACACGATAAAAACAGCTTAAAATCTAGTGCAACAACCGGCGGCCTTATCGCTAAGAGTGATCTCTTCCAGACAACCTTAGGATGGAGAGGATTCATAAAGGAGGTAGGGGGCGTCCAATATTGAATAGTGTGATAAAATGCAGGTTAGTATACCTTCTTATAGCGCTTTACCAAGACAAATCGTTGTCATTGTTGAAGCTGAGACAGACGTTAGTACTTAAATGAAAACAATAATTCCTATGTCAACATACTCCTTAATGGTCAAGATTTATTGTTCCCCAATATTAGTTCAGAGGCATGTGATGCCAGATGTCAGAACCTCAGCAAGTGACCTCGTCATGCTCGTAACGAAACAAATGGCGTGACGAGTTGAAAGCCCGACCGAGTCGTAAATCAATTAATAACCTATATTTTGACTGAAATTCATTGGATACCAAAATAAATGGGAGCTTGAAACTCACGCTCGAGACGTCTTATTAATGGGTCAGCGACTTATCTTCCAAATGGAGCATGACGGAAGGAAGAGTTAGTTTTAAATTGATTGACATCTTTATAAGCCTCAAGATATGAACCTAGGTCACTATAGATGACATTCGTCACGTCTTCATCATTTAGTAGGTTAATCAAGCAAATAATTGGTAGGTATCATTATTGCATTTGCAACCTAACATAGCAATTGCCTATTATCTAAGTATACCTAGGCATACACTACGGGAATATAGGTAGGGTACCTAGTCAAACGCTGGTCAAAGTATCATCAAGTATTGGATAAGTGTTTTCGGTAGTAGAAGCCTTAATTTTAGGTGCTGTATCATAGACTAGCATAATTGCCTATACTGGGAATAAATTCCTATATCAGCGCTATTATGTAAGAATAGCGACGTATAGGAGTTCTAAGTTTATAAGTAGGTATAGGTCCCGATATATAGGGTAAGGAGGGGGAATGGCGTTCATTTAAGGAAAACATGCTGTATTTTCTAAATTATTTATTATAAATCAAAATTAAGAAAAATAACAGTCTTTAATTATCGAGTAATCAACAATTTAACAACAAAAGCATATATCTTTGACCTGCTAGTTATAGGAAAACATTATAAAAAAACATGGTTGGGCGGCATTGCCCCGGACTTCGGGTAATGCCGCTCATGGTACGGGGTAATGACGCTCAAACATGTTTTTTGGAATATAACAAGTAAGATACATTTTAATTAATTAATTATTAATGAGTTCAACCTAATACAATAAAAGTAACGTCTCCAATCACAAATTAGCATCAATTATCCCCATTTGTACGTAAGCTTAGCCTTTTTCAATTTAACAAATATAGTAAAGTCTTCGATGTCAAATGGACTTCAATTGTAATAATATAATATAAAATAATTATTATAATTAGTGGTAAGACACATTAGAAACAGTAATATTTTATTTTTGGACACGTAAATCACAGATGTATCCACCTGCCGAATCCCATCCTAAACATATAGCCTAAGCCCACAGTCCGCAGATGGTGCAGCGATACCACAACTCGTATTTTTTCCAAATTATTCGCAAATAATACATTTGTCATAATTTTCATCATCCAGATTCATTTTGTCTCCACTGTCATCGTCGCAAAGGTGCTCTTCATCATCACTCTCTGAAGAACTTTCTTGTAAAAATATTATCTTGTAACATTTTTATTTCATGTTTGTTCTTCTTTTCTTTATCAACTTTTTTTGATCTTGGATTATCATCTTTTCTAGTCTTATTGAGTTTTGCTATTTTTTTCTTTTGTTTGTCCTCTAAAATAATTTCTTGGCATATCTAAAACAGTAAAAAAAATAAGTCACTAAGGGGCAATGGCGCTCAGCTGAGCGGTATAACCCCAAATGGTCGTTTTATAATTAATATGAAATTTTTTAAAAATCATACACAATTATTGAAAATTGATTGCATAATCACATAATAGAATTGTTTTAATGTCAAAAAAGTAAAATTAATAATTAAATAAGCATTAAAATTTTGGACTTACTGACAAAAACATCTAGCCAAAAATTAGAACAGCTCGGCCGCAAACGAAGTAATGCCCTTCACGGTCACATGACTCGAGCTGACTGTCCGTTTGCATCGCTGTCTGTTAGAGGCCCCCTCCCCTCGTGCTTCACGCGACGTGGCGTGTTGCTACGTTCCATTTTGACAGTTACAGAGGTGAGCGCCATTACCCAGTGAGCGCTAATCCCCCTGCTTACCCTACTCTGATCTATGTATATAGGTAGGTTAGGTCCATAGATTTCGGATGTCATGAATTGTCATGTCAATTTTACTTTGTGTAGTTTTTTTTTTAAATTAGTTTTGTGGTTAGATCGCAACCGTAACCATAGATTAGGAAACAGTTACAAACGATTTCTGAGCAAACTAAGAGTTATGTCTTCTTTTTATTCCGTATTTTTTCATAATCTTAGTGTTGCATGTCGCTATTTCATTTACTTATTTTGTTTTTGTCATGTAAAATTGTACTCCTGTGGTCGAGTCTAACGAGCTACATATATGGGTATGCGGTATAATAATTCATTGGTCAGCTCTAAAATTTAGTCCGGTGTAAATGACGCCTCCCTGTTACAAAATTAATCTTATTTCCTTGTTTAATTACAAGACTAATCACACTGCCTGCCCTCGTAGAGCCAAGTAAAATACGAGCTACCTACGTATTGCCAATCTTTGGCACTGCTATTTTCGTCAGGGCAGCGAACTATCTCGGATCTCGCCCTACAGTACAAATTTTCATTCGTTTACACACCTGTCAGTCAGGTGCCATTTACTAAAACAAACTTTGTTTTAAATTATTATTCTTGTTTATAAGTACAGAAAGTTTACTGGACGCAGTAATCAACTAAAAGTTCAAAATAGTTTGTTCACAGGCAAGCTTATTCTGCCGGGTTCCTTCTAGGTCTATTCAAGGTAAATACAAACGTGGGCCAAACGTGTTTCATCTTCGGCCGCATCATCGCTTCCCATGTCAACATGAGCGATAACTGTACTAAGGCATTGAGGCCCTTGTTTGTCTGATCTGAGGTTTCTACCTTGCTGGCAGTGAGTGCTGGAAGTGAAAAGCTGAAGATCACGCTGCCTTGGGACAAATCATTGACCAGCAGTAGACTAAGACAGGCTGATTATGATGATTACCTTCATCATCATCATCATTATCAGCCTATCATGTTCCCACTGCTGGGATACAGGCCTTCTCTCAGAGAGAGAGAGATAGATAGGATGGGCCCTATCCAAATTGTTGGCCCAGTGCATGAATGTGTTGATGAATGACATATGTCTATGAACTTTATAACGTTCTTCGACATGTTTACTCATGATGTTTACCTTCACCATAGACAAATTAGTCCTATCCTTCCTTGCCTTCACCGTTTTTGAGCGATGGCATCGAATCGATATCGTTCATACGTACATTGCTATTTCGTTCTTAGGTATAGGTACCTACCTAATTACCTACAAGGTACCATGGAACGGTGGTAGTACCTAAGCCGAAAGGAGATTATTGTACTCATTATGACCCAAATTTTATAATGCTATCGATAAATTTCTTTGAGTGTGAATTATATATTAAAATCGAAATCGAACAGCTGTTTTTTTACGATTTCAGGGTCAGTCTTAGAGTAAACTTTGTTTATAATTATGAGTAGGTACATTGACCTCCTTTCGGCTTAGTACACTCTTTCCGTGTAACCCTGTAGATACTCTAGTAGTTTTGAACCATTCGTCATAGGTGCCTACTATTTATTCTTTGGTGCCGACTTCATCTCGTTCAGTAGCCGGTGACCGGTATCTAAAGCACAACCGAAATTATATTATTACGTGGGAAAAAGAACTAGCTCGAATACGACTAGACAAAATATTAAATAATGAGTGAATGAATTATTAAAAATGTGCGTTATTTTTTTGTGAAAGTTATTCGAACTTTTAGTTAATTTTATATACCTACTCTGGCAAAAAGTTAGGAAATGTGGCGAGCAGTGTCATTGACAATACTTTTTTCATATTATATTGTAGTGAGGAATGTCACAACGGCACCTGCGTATCACCAAAGTAAGTAAAAAGTTTTAGATAAATTGTAGAACCTAAGTAAGGTATGCAAATAAAACAAACTATTTGTTACGAAAAATAAATTTTAAAGTTTTTCAGTAAAGTAAATCATAATCCATACTATACTATATACTTATACTATATATATATATACAAATATATTGTATATATATAATATATATATATATACCGTGTAATGTGTATAATATATACATAATAGGTCGGGGAGAAAGTCTTTTCGTATTTTGTATGTATAAAGTTGTAGTAAAATCTCATCGGTTGTACTGTTTGTATCTGGCTGGTTTTGATACCATTAAAAATATGACATTTTAAAAAAGGAATACAAAAAGTAAAAAGCAATTTCCCGCCATTTTTCAATTGTTTTTTTGTTCGATAAAATGAGTGAATCTAACGAAGAAATTCGATATATTGTGAAATTTTATTACAAAAAACTGAAAAATGCGACACAAGCCGCGAATAAAATTTGTGACATTTATGGACCTAATGCAGTGTCATCAAGAGTAGCACAATGTTGGTTCAAGCATTTTCAGTCCAGGAATTTTGATGTCAAAGATGCAGCTCGCTCTGGTCGCCCTGTTACGGATAAAGTCGATGCCATTTCTGAAAAAGTGGACCAAGATCGGCATATTAGTAGTTACGACGTAGCTGAAGACCTGGGGATTGACCACAAAACAGTTTTGACCCATTTGAAAATAACTGGGTATACAAAAAAACTCGATATTTGGGTGCCACACCAGCTCACTGAAAGAAACCAAATGAATCGTGTACTCATTTGCGATTCTCTATTGAAACGTAAAGAAACCGAACCGTTTTTGAAAAGATTGATCACTGGTGATGCAAAATGGATCACCTACGACAAGAATGTGCGCAAACGATCATGGTCAAAGGGCAGTGAAGCACCACAGACTGTAGCGAAACCCAGATTAACACGTAATAAGGTGATGCTGTGTGTATGATGGGATTGGAAGGGCATCGTTCATTATGAGCATTTACCGCCGGGCAAAACCATCGATTCGGATCTCTACTGCCAACAGCAGATGAGACTCAAACAAGAAATTGAGAAAAAACGGCCGGAATTGATCAACATAAAGAGTGTGGTCTTTCATCATGATAACGCCAGACCGCACACATCTTTGGCCACTCAGCAAAAATTTAGAGAGCTTGGTTAGGAAGTGTTAATGCATCCACCACATAGCCCTGACCTTGCACCCTCAGATTTCCACCTGTTTCGATCTGTTCAGAATTCTTTGGGTAGTGTTAGATTAACATCAAGAGAGGACTGTCAAAACTACTTGTTGCATTTTATTGATCAGAATTCCCAAAATTTCTACAGCAACGGGGTCATGTCACTACCTAAAAGATGGCAACAAGTTATCGAACAAAATGGTACATATATAATATAATTAAATGTAATTAAACTTGAAAAAAATATGTCTTGAATTTGTTTATAAAATACGAAGAAACTTTTTCCCCGACCTTATATATATATTATACATAATATAATAAATGCGAAAGTAACTCTGTCTGTTTGCTACATAATCACGGCTAAACGGCTTAACCGATCGGATAAAATTTTGCGAGGTAATAGTATCGGCTTACCCCCTTAGCCTATACCTATAGATAGGCTTTGTTATTTTGCGCAACTTTAATCTGGTCATAGCTAAGCATATTCGTGAAAACCGCATTTAAATCCGTCCGCATTTTCGTCCAGGGGTTTAGATGTCCGTGAACAAACAAACAAAAATTCTAAAAACTGCCTTAATGTGGAACGTTTCACATATAGCGGGAAATTCAAATTTCAAACTTTTTTTATTCTTGTAGTTAGGCCGGGTAACTATTGCAAACGATCATGATGTTTGCGAAAATTGATTATTATTCTTTAGAAATTCACGAAAAGCTATTTATCTTTAATGCACACTATTACATATATTTGTCAATAAACAAATTTTTGCTGTTTCAATCAGTTTATTGACAAATGTAAGTAATATGGTGAGTTACTGATTAATAACTGTACATGATAATGTAAAGAACAACCAACAATTTTCGCAAACACTGTGTCATTTCACAATAAGTGGGTCCCGGTTGCTCGCCTTAATATCAATAACGTATGATATTAAGGCGAGCACTCGTCAAACCTCCTATCCACTTTCTTTTCAACCATCCCTACCCCACACTCATCCACTCCATACAACCCATCCTCTCAACACACACCTCACTCCACCATCACCTATATTCCTCTTCCACTCAAGTAATGGGGGTTTGCCGGAGTAGATAGATAGATAGATAAACTCTTTATTGTTCACACCACAGTAAACATATAACACGATAAAACAGCTTTAAACAAAACAAACTAGTGTAACAATCGGCGGCCTTATCGCTAAGAGCGATCTCTTCCAGGCAACCTTATCCCATTAGCACCGGCAAACTCCCTTCTCCTATCCAATCCAACACAAAAAAAACCTACAGGTAGGTACGTGGCAGAAACAATCGATTAGTGATGGCATGAGTGGATGGCATTCTAAGCATAGTTACATACACTACATCACATCATCACTACAGCTACATCATCAAGAAGACGTCCACTGCTGAACATAGGCCTCCCCCTTTGACCTCCACACTGAGCGACATCCTGCAGCCTGCCATCTCCATCCACTCGCCACTGGATACCTGCTACTCTCACAATGTCAATCTATACATACGTACATACCTATACCACCTATACATAGCTACATAGAGTTCGCGCAAAACTTTATGAGCCCTCTGAAGTTAGGCCCGAGGCCTCCCCGACGCCCTGTCCCGTCCCTCGGATACCTATAATGCGTACTGCGCAGCCACTAGGGCCTAACTTCAGAGGGCTCATAAAATTTTGCGCGAACTCTACTAGGCAACTAACTTCTAAATGCTTAAGTAAATAAAATATACCTATGCCTTCGTATTAGTAGGACGTCGGTACCTATGAGGCTATGAGGCACTGAGCTCTTCATAGTGTTTCAGCGTAAAAGCGTAGGTTGCTGAAAGGTCGCAAGTTTGGACAATAAACAGGTAGGTACGTACACATGTTTGATAGGTTCAAGATAGCAAGCAATTTATATACCAACATGCTAACTAAAGGTATCTTCTTTCCCGTACCTATAATCAACACATTCGCTAATAATTTTCAGCAATGGTTAACTAGTTGTGTTAATTGACCTACATACTGCCATCAGTTTTATGACTTTGTTATTACGTGTCTGCGTAAAGTGGCAGTTTGTTGGATCTGACTAAGATCTTTGTTTTAATTATTAATTGTTTAAGGTTGCCTGGAAGAGATCGCTTATAGCGATAAGGCCGCCAATTGTTTCACTAGTTTTTTTAAATTGTTTTTTATGTTACCTATCTATGTACGTTTGTAATTTTTGGTGTCAACAATAAAGAGTTTTCTATTCTATTCTATTCTATTTCTACAATGGAAGATATTATAACCTAAATAGGGTTATAATATCTTCATTGTATAATTAATAGGTACATTTTCACACCATGCACCTGCTCGACAATGTCCAATTATAAGTCATGCAAACCAAACCTAAAGTAAGTAGGTAATTATTGCCCCATAGTCTAGTGCAAAGTGAACGTCTTCTGGCTGATGATGGTGATGATAAAACTTTTTTTAGTCTGCAAAAATTCTGGTTAAGAATTCTCTAAGTGAGTAAAAGGTTTTTTTTTTTTTATTAGGTATAGTGCTTGAGTTTATATTAGGTGTATCATGTAAGTATATATTATTTTAGCATCCCCCGTCGATCCTGTTACGTAAATTCTTTCCAATTATTATTTACTTTTAATTACTTAATGTTATTGTCTGACAAAGCCCCTATACAGCTGAATTAATATTATTATTTTTTAATTTATTTCACTGTTGTATCAGTGTACCAGTCTGACGAGGCCCTTATACAGCCGACTTAATTATCGCTTAAGCGCATAGATCTACCCTCATTTTTTAATTATTATAAATTGTCGTTTGCTGAGTGAGACTCAATGGGTCTTACTTACCTTCAAAATATTTAATTGTGTACCAAATTGACGAGTCCATAATAGAAGCATTCGTAGTACATATTTTTATTTTAAAAATTATTACAAATGTGACTTTATGATAATAAATGATATTCTATTCTATTCAATGATTGCCTGGAAGAGATCGCTTTTAGCGATAAGGCCGCCACTTGTGGCACTAGCTCGTAAAAGTTTTCTATCTGTTTGTAATTTTTATTTCTGGTGTAGGTACACAATAAAGAGTTTCTATCTATACAGTATTGCGTTTCAGTATGGGGTAGCACCTGTAAAACTTATATGTTAAAAGTAGAGAGAGCTCATTTTGCTCTTATTAAAGTCATACTGAAACATCCATTTAGATATCCCACAAACAGCATTTATAAAGAGTTAAAATACTACGGGTGCGACCACTCTTACGACAATTTTAACAGCCACAGTCAAAACTCATAAGGCCCTTTTAAATCGGGAAGACTATAATTACCTGATGGCTCAACGAGCCTTCAGAATGCCTACTACCAATTACGCTTCACTACTAGGTCTTAGAAGTCCAGAATTTGCTCATCCCAATACCTATAACAATGTATGTAGAGTATGCGCCATTCTTGGCTGTAACGCCTCAACATGCAAACGCATGGTTAGAAACTGGCTCCTTACGCTCTCGTATGCTATAACAGAAAAATTATTATTGTACAAGTCTCTTTTCCTGTAAAATTAGTAGAAATTATATTGCATATACACATTAACATCTTTCTATACATCATAGCATGCATCTCTTACATACAATCCTTTCACACCCCACAACTACAAAATCTAATTTATAAGTTACAAAGACTTATAAATTAGATTTTGATTAGACCTTAACTTTAACTATTAACTATTACTTTGCATTTATATTTACAAACTAGTTTTTTTGCCCGCGACTTCGTACGCGTAGTTTTTCATATAAACCTTCAATTCTTTTTTCTTCCCCTAATCCGGCCTTGCGCAAAATAACATAGCCTATACTTCAATCTGGTCATAGCTAAGCATATTCGTGAAAACCGCATTTAAATCCGTCCGCATTTTCTTCCAGGGGTGTAGGAGATGTGCGTGAACAAACAAACAAAAATTCTAAAAACTGCCTTAACATGTTCAGCTGCTTATTTTAGGTCGCTCTGCGTGAAGTATTGATAGAAGCATAAAAGTAATAAATAACACCGTCAACAGTTTTCAAATCAAAAAGGTAATGTGACCACAGTGCAGAGCATGTTTTGAAATTTTCTTTTTGTCTAAACCATTAAAAGTATATCATGTCATGTCGGGATGATATACATCTCTGAAATTTGACTGTCCAGTTTCGCTGGCCACGGAACCCTGACATAATGCTTGTCTTAACACGCTCTTGGCTAGTTATTTCTTATTTCGCGTGCATTTGTATGTATACCTTGATTAAAAAGCCATGAAATGGAACTACTCTATTTATCTGTTAAAATATCACAGTAAAATAAAATTATTTCTATATTCTTATTCTTATTGCAAATATACACTGTATTCTTCTAAAAGCTAAGTTTATATACCCTGCATAAAGGGTGCAGCAATGACTTATGTAGTGGCTGTTCACAAAACCAGACCACAGACATAAACATATAAATTTAAGTATAGTTAAATCTATTACATAAATATTATATATACTATTCAAACTTAACCTAGGGTGAAGTAATTTTACAAAACAAAAAAAAAACATACTTAGTGTGATAGGTTACTTAATTATATATGAGATGATACAAAACTTATGACGCTACTTTCTTAACTATTTATATATCGATATTTATTTTCTAATTATAATTTTCTAAAATTTATCGTCGAATAAATCTTTTATCTCGTAATAACATTTTTGGGTTAGAAACTTACGAAGTTGGTTCTGGAAAAGTGTTATTATTTCTTTCTTTCTTTATTGCGTCCGGAATTTTGTTGTATAGGTTTATTTTCATGTACAAAGGGCCTTTTTTGAATATTTCTATTCGCGGGACTGAATTAAAATAGGATGCGGTATATTTTGTGTTTTAAATGCTAACATAGAATAAAACCAAGAGAATGTAATACTCCTACTCCATGCACTGGAATGAATCACCAAAGAGGTTGTAAGGCCTATAACATGCTTGATCTACACCACCTGTGATCTACACGTTCATTCATCTAAGAAGGTTAAGGAACCTTCTTTAAATTTAAACTGATTAACCGAATGACAGTTTCAAAATTTTAATGGCTATGTCAATAACATTCTCTTTACTTTGGATCTCCTTGCTTGAGGCTTTGTGACGATCCTCATATTACGTTTCGGGTAACGAAGAAATAAATCATTGATTTTTATTTTCGTTTATGTAAAAATAAAGAATTAAAATAAATTATATAAGATAGCCTATGTTTTAATCTGGTAATTTCTAAGCATATTCGTGAAAACCGCATTTAAATCCGTCCAGTGGTTTAGGAGATGTGCGCGGACAAACAAACAAACAAATAGACAAAAATTCTAAAAGCTGTCCTATCGTGTTCAGCTGCTTATTTTAAGACGACCTGTGTGATTTTTTTTTTCGTTATCTCGCAATTACAGATTTTTTTATCTCTACGTTTTTATTATATGTATAGATATAGATATTGATATAGAATAGATAGATATAGATTTTTATTATATGTATAGATAGATAGATAGCTGTAATAATATAACATAACCTAGTAAATACGCTAAGCTTACAATTGTATCTACACAACTCGTGCTCAGAACCCAAAAACACAGGCTTCCTCGCCTAGTTTGGGGATCACTGTTAATCTGTACATGTACAAATATTTTTGGTAATAAATATATTATAAAAATTATTATTATCTATTTTAAGATTCAAAGGAGTTACTGGGAGAGTTGAACTTAGGCAGGACATTATTCCAATAAGTTAAAAAAGTAAGTAGGTATACCTATATCTATTTTGTTGGTGTCGACAGCACGAGGTCCTGCGTACACAATCAGCAACCCTGAGCCCCGGAAGCCGTACCTGGAGGTGCGAAACGCAACGTACTACGGCAGCGGACCGCGGGAGGAAGCGCGCGCCATGTGTTTTGTGAAGACACAGGAAGTAAACGCGACAGCGAATGCCACCATCACAAGGCGACTGCATGGAGTTGTTACATCTAGTGAGTTATTTCTAAGTACGAACGCATACATCCCTATACATATCAGTATTACCAGGGGCCTTACCCCTAGCTTCACTTTTGCGAGTCAACTTTTAGTAGGTACCTAAAATTAACCAACTTATTTAAGCTGCATCGTTTAAAAGCGTCTAACTTGAATGAACGAAAATCCGTTTTACAATGCGTGTGTGCGTGAAAATAGCAAAGCTTGGCGGCTATCAAATAACTACCGCTTATCGTAGTTGATGGTACCGTTTAGACAATTAACACCTATGCGAGTCAACTTTTCGAGCTAGGGGTAAGGCCCCTGTTGCTTCAAAATGAGCTTCTCAATTAGATTGTAGATTAAAAAAAAGAGATTGTAATATACGCGGTATCTTCGCCAATAGGGTATTTCACTAAATATGATTCATGCTAGTGTACTCCTAGAAGATTATAATATAATTATTATTAAAAAATATAAAAGTATTTAATAGTTAAAACTAAATAACCGGCCAAGTGCGAGTCGGACTCGCGCACGAAGGGTTCCGTACCCATTAGCTATAAAAACGCCAAAAAAACACGTTTGTGTTGTATGGGAAATACACTAGTTTAGGAAAATAATACAATGAGACATGTTTTTTACGTTGGCCAAAACCTCATTTCAAATTTTAGTATGAAGTAAGATGGCGCAAATGGATGCAGAAGCGAAATGAGGCCGAAACAGTTTCAATTCTCAGTAAATATTTTTGTACAGGGGAACTGCACTCTTCCATCCAGCGGCTGGAGCTGATAATCTTCGGGCAGATGCAGCAGCTGTGGCAGAGTTTCGACGCGTTGCGCGCTCAACTGCCCCGCGACCGCGCCACGTTCCCCGACCGCCGCTCGATGCAGCTCTTCAGATATAAACCTCGAGCCAACTAAAGGTCTGGAACTGGAGCATATACCTAGAGGGTAGTCTTTACTTTTGAGACCGCTCTTAACACACAGAATAAAATAATCTCTAGAATGTTTCAAACAGTGAGGTTAGTACGAGAACTTGCGATAAAGTTATCGTTACGTAAACGATGGCAAATGTATGAAAAATTCAGTTCCCTTTCACGTCCGATAGAGGCGCTGTACAATGTTTCATACATTTTGCTATCGTTTACGTAACAATAACTTTTTCGCAAGTGCTCGTACTAAGGCCACGAGACATGCAAGCAGCGGCCGACAGTTAGTACCTATGAAATTCCATAGCTGACGTGTTTAACAGGCTGAATAAATTACTGTCATTGAAAAATGGATCTAACTTATTACTCCGAAACATGGAAACCAAGGCGGTAACTTGTCAAAGATTTTATTAAAATTTCGAGCTGGCTTGCAAATAGAAACCTGTTAATCATTGATTTGGACGATTCCAGTTCGTAGTATTAGTACCTTTAGTTTCAAAAAAATTACATTCATTCACAGACCTAAAACAAAATCATTCACTGTACTGATTTTTCTTCGATCAAATAAACATGTATTTTCAAATAAAATTTACTACATATAATAACTTCATAGTTTCAATTTCCGCGAATTTTCTGAGAAAAGTAGGTACAATGGAAGCCTTGGTCGGAACTGAGTATGTATGGACTTACGTCTGCTGGCATCGGTCCACATTTTCGTCCATAAATGCTTGTGTTGCCAGCAGCTGCAATGTAATTTTTTAACCAATGAACAAGGACGGTTCTATGTTCCACTGTATTTTTTTTTCATGTATGTTCACCGATTTCTCCGCTAACTGTTGACCGATTTTAACTATACTAGGGTATACTTCCAATTTGGTTCCATTGTCGAGGGCAACCCCAAAATTTTATAGGACTTATTACGTTTTTCATATATTTTTAATGTGATTCACTTGTCTAGTTAATATAAGTACCTAAAAAAAATTTTTTTTTTAGTAATTTAGGTAAAAAAAATTAAATACATGTACTTTTTCTTTGCCCTTCAAAAATGATTAGGTAACTTATCTTACATGTCCATGAACGATTAGTTATTATCAATAACATTGGATATAGCGTCGTATTTTCATAATTTGTACTGATTTACCGATTGAATGTAAAGATTACGCACACCAAAGATTATAAACAAGCTGTATAGATATTGTTTATAGAAAATGTTATTTGTCATTTGTTAAAATAAAACGCATACTTTAATAAAGTTCAATTTATTAACAATTAGTAACTGAATAACATCAGTAGCGTTACATAGTCAAATTCTCGCTTCTATTTTGTTACTCAAAGAATTTAACTAAGTAATAACAATAAACAAATACCTTCGTTAGTTAAAATAGTTAAGTTAATGTTAACTTACACCTAAATGACGTTATTAATAAATATTAACATATTATTATGCTTTTTGAATCTTTTTTACACAAGATTGTGTATCCTTGATATGAAATAAATAGGTACAGTATCAATGGCGAGGCAAAAAAACATGCATGTATTTTCTTCGAATGCTAGTTACATGTCAAATCAATGCAAAAAAATACAGTACTGGAAATATATATGGATTAGGTATTACCTGCAAACCTTTTTTTATATAAAGCCTTTTGAGACATACTTTCTTTAGGGTTTTGAAAAAACCCTAACCAAGGTAATTTCGACCTTATTTTTACACATTCAATAGGTCTGTTTTAGCTAAAATGCGCTTTTGTTTTCGCGAGTGCCACTTCTCTGCGAGATATTGACAATGTAATTTTTAGCATATACTTTTACGAAAATTTCTAAATCATATTAGCCCAAAGAACGCAATAATATATACCAATGTGCGGTTTTCTGACAGCTCTAAAAACATAGTTCTGCAACCATCGATAGATGGCGCTGCTCAGTTTTTTTTTCCGCATTTGTTCAATGAAACCTACAATACAAGGAAGAGGAGACATTTTATAACACGGCTAGGCAAGGCACACTTATGTACCTACTAATTTGTGTTGTGTCGTGGAAAACAAGTACTTTGTTATCGAACAATAACCACAAATTATTACACTACGAAATAATATAACACAAAAACAAGCATGACAGACAGATAGATAGATAAATTATCTACAAGTCTCTTTATTGACCTTTATTTATCTGTGGTTTTGCAACACTTCTTAACCATGTATCGCCAACGCCATCTAACGCATTTAAATGAACAACATTTTTTTTATTGCCTATTGGAAAACTTGCCATTGATACAATACATTATTATATCATATTAATTTTCAACCAAAAACATGGCGACTGAATTTTGTAATCAATGTTTTTGAAACGGAACATTTATTCGGCAATATCTTACTACACCTAATTTAAATATCCAAAGTACAGCTTAAAATCAAACCTTACTGATAAATGGACGGATTTTAATTATTATTTTATTCAGTTAGAATGTATTACAATTTATTATTCCATTTAGTTGTAAATCAAATAAATCGTATACAATTTGAGCGGTTATCATAACTTTATCTATTTTATTCTGATAAAATAATACAGTGGGCACAAGTGAGGTTTGATTAAATTGTTTACATCGTCGACATGGAAGATTATAATATCTCTTTGTAATCTCTAAAATTAATATAAATGGTAAGTAATTACTTGCTAACTTTAAGGATTTCAGTTTAACCTATTTAGATCTTAAATTATCCTTCCATGTTGCCAGATAACACTTTTAGCAAATACAATAATTAAAAATAAAAATAAGTTGCAAGCTATAGGTGCCAGGTTTTTGGAATGTAGCTGAAATGCTTGCTCGGTAAATTTTTTGAACTAATATGGAATGGATGTTTTAACCTATTGGATGTTATAACAGATTGGATGTTATAACCGATTGGATGTTATAACAGATTGGATGTTATAACCGATTGGATGTTATAACAGATTGGATGTTATAACAGATTGGATGTTATAACAGATTGGATGTTATAACAGATTGGATATTATAACAGATTAGATATTATGTAATCGCTTTTGGAGGTGAAACAGTTGCTTAGTATTTGTCTTTTTCACTCTTTCGAATTTTGAACTCTATCGAGAAAGTCGTAAGATAGTATACCTATACCAAGGCTCCACAAGGTTTATTAATTGAAGGGGTACGGTAAGGTGTCGAATTGCCATCTTCGGATACAAAATACAGCTTTATAGGCGTGTAGTTAGAGTTGTTTTTAGGTGGTAGAGGCTTGCATGTAGCGGCGAAGTTCCTCCTGCGTGTCGAAGATCATGACAGGGAAGGGTGAGCCGGGAACGTGTCGTCCGGCCCATCGCACCTCTACGCGGTAGTCGCCAGGCTCCGTGGGAGAGAACTGCAATAAACAAACAGAGCCTATGTTAGGTGTGTACACCGTTGTCAGTTCAATAGGTACATGCTTGGAGAACTGTTACTTATTCTGAGGTATAGATGGCAGTACATTCATAACGGGCGGGAGACAAAGCGCGAGGCAGGGCATCCTTTACGCTTGGGGGCGTGGGTTCGATTCCCACCTAGGACAAACATTCATCTGCCGGGCTAGCATGCGCACCGCGACAAAATTTTGTCAACTTTTTTATCTTGCCATAGGGAGACAGGCTTATATGAAACCGTTGGCAAAAATACTCCGATTAATCTGTTATTATCGCTTTTATTGTCTAAAGTCGTCATACACGCAAATACAATATTGTAAAAGTACGCATGGAGCTGTCAAAAAAATCCAAAACTATTAGAGAGCGTATTGCACTCCGATCAAGAGACCAATGAAACAAAGGCAAAAATATACTCCGGCAAGAATAAAATGAACGTAGTGGATAGAACGCATCAATCTGCGCACTAATATAATGTGAAAGCCGCGTTAATTACGGAAAAATCACAGTGACTTATCATAAAAACATGTAAATCTATCACAAACAAATGTATTACGATAGATAGAGTATTTACGCAAGTGCTCTATCGATAAGATCTATGATAATTTACTTTAATTACCTCTTTACAATCAGTGAGGTACACACCGATTAAGGAGGTAATTAAAAATGCCTTCCTTTTGAAAAATATAGTAATTATGTAGTTTTGATTCTTATTAGCGCTATTGGGGTCGTTGGCACGATTCGGAATGCGATCAGAGTGGTTTTAAGCTGTCGTTTAGCGGTTGAAAACATATTATTATTTATAGCAGTCTAATGCAGAGCACAACTAACCACCAATTTCTATATTGAAAAGTTAAAAAGCAACTCTCAAATTATTCTCCAAGTTTCCTATAGCCAGTACAGTATGACCAATTTATCTGGAGTTTGTGGTGCCAGTTGGGCCACTATTATATTTCCCAAACAAAACATATACCTAGCTAGCTGCCTGTTGAAAGTTTCAGATTGTCATTTAATTCAATTCAATTCATTTATTTATTTCGACCAATTTAGATCATAGGAAAAATTACAATTAAAATAAAACATAAAATTAGAATTAAAATTATAAAATTAGGAATAAATAATAATTAATGCCATAATAACTAAAAACCAACACAACCTTTCACCATTTGCTTGTTAGTCAGTACATGTACCATTGAACAATGGTTCATGTACTGACAGTCAAACCTCTTCGCAAATACGTTTAGGATGGTGTTGGGGCTGGCCCGGACCCTGCGCGCCAGGGATGTGCACCGTTTTCGCATGGTCGTGTAGAAACAATCGACACGTGATTCGGCAAACATTCCCGACGCGCTGCAAGCACGAGGCAGCCGCATCAGCACCCTAAACGCATTATTGTACTGCACACGAAGGGCATTGTACCGTTTCTGCGTATATGACACCCACAGACCGCTCGTGTAGAAGGACGTACAAAATGCTCTGAAAAGAGTAACTTTGACGCCCCTCGAACACCGCGCAAATCTGCGGGCAATCATATTAGCCCTCACAGACAACGCCCTTCGCTCCCTCTCCACGTCTGCATCGTCCTTCAGATCAGAGGTTACTAAATGCCCGAGATACTTAATCTGTTCCACCCTCTTAAGTATAGTATTGTTTAAACTAATGGCTGGTATGGTATCCGGACATTTCCCTCTGGCCCGAAAGACCATGCATTCGCTCTTTTTTGCATTATAGAGCAAACCATGACGCCGCGCGTACTGTTCACACAAGCCTAACAGTTTGGTCAGCCCACAGACAGAGGCACTCAGCAGCACCATGTCGTCCGCGTAGCTAATATTATTGAGACAAACTCCATCAATATGGCAGCCGACACGTGTACTGCTGAGCTCCTCTATTAGTGCGTTCAAGTACAAGTTAAAGAGCTTTGGGGAAGTCAGCCCTCCCTGCCTGACCCCGCACTCCAACCTGTATGGCTCCGACAGCTCATTTGACCACCGAACAACGTTGACCTGATTCAAATACCAGTACTTGAAGATATGAACTAGTTCTTCAGGCATAGTCAAGTCATTAAATTTTTGCCACAAGACATCATAGCAAACCAGGTCAAACGCTTTCGATAAGTCAAGGAAACATGCATAGATCGGCGTGCTTCGATCGGTGTAGTACTTGACAGTCTGCTTTAAACACAAAATCGCTGTTTCTGTAGAGAGACCAGATTTGAATCCAAATTGGTTGTCATGAATATTCAGGTACTTATCAAGCTGAGTGTTAAGCAAGCTGTCAAGCACCTTTGCGACTATAGTTGCCAGTGAAATTGGTCTGTAGTTATTATGGTCACTTATGTCACCTGTTTTGCTCTTTACAATTGGCACCACTACAGTCTTCATCATATCTGCTGGCAAATATGAGTGTCCCATACACAAAGTGTAAAACATAGCAAGAACTCTTGGCAGGTGGACGCCCGCATGCTTAAGGTGTTCAATGCTCAGGCTGTCATGGCCAGGAGACTTCCCGCGCGACATCGATTTAATAACTTTTCTGATATCATTTGCCGAGAACCTAATATTCATCTCTTGCCCATGAAGTCCGCCTACACTGACAGGCTGTGACGGCCCTAAGGGCGACTTTACAGTAAAGTGGTCCTTAAACATGTCTGCTATACATTTCGAATCATTTAATCCATTGACGCTCACAGGCAAGCTCGGCTTATGGTTTAACTTATTAGTGGTTTTCCAAAAGCTACTAAAATCTTGCTTGGAATGCTGAGATGCGAGAATGTCCATCTTTATCTGTTCACTGTTATTCTGACACCACTTCAAGCGAGATTTAAAGATTCTACGACTTTCACGCATCTCATCCCAAGCTTGACCCTGTCTTGGTTTACCACACAGAACCCATAAGTTAAACTTACACCTGGCAACCTCATGAACCACTCGTACATGCTTATTCCATCCAATTATAGGTTTCCTATTTTTAGGCAGGCTAACAGACCGACTATCAGACGCCGCACCACTTAATGCGTCAATAATTTTCCGGTACATTTCATCAATAAGTCGTCTGTGGTCTAACTCGCTGCATTTCATATCGCTACAGTATCTTAGTTCAGATGGAAAATCTATTTGTCTCAATTGTTCATGACATAACATACTATATAAATCAATTTGTCCAGGATGTCTTTCACCCCATCGTACTTTATTACACATTGTTTTCGAATTAACTTGCAATATTTTTGGCTTAATCAAATCTAAATTACACTGAATTAGTAGGGGTAAGTGATCAGACCACACAGGGCCATGCTTAATATGTGCGTTAACAACAGTTTGTAAAGCTGATACAGTAACAACGCAGTGGTCTAACCACCTTAAAGACCCATTTGCGTCGCTAATAAAACTAAATGTATCAGAACACAACCCTAACTTTACTACATCTGCACAAGTCCAATCTAAATCACTACAGAAGTTCGATAGTTCATAATAAAACTGCTCACCCGGATGGGCGTTGAAGTCACCGAGCATGTAAACACACTCAATACCTTCATTGTGAATAATAGCGCTCAGTGACCCAAGACAATCCGTAAACTCCGCTAAATTAACCGTCTTATCAGTCGGCATGTATACACTAAACACTAAGAACGACTTTTGACCTTCCACTATTTTTATGGCGCACATTCGCGTGTTATCACACTTCACAACTGACACGTTTTGGAAAATATTCCTATTCCACAACAAAGCTACGCCTTCGTAAAGGCGGCCGGAAATCATTCCATTAGAAAGGTCAATTGGCGAGATACCCGTGTAGGCAAAATCATCATCGATACAGCTCAGGAAGTCAATGTCATGCGGCATCAGCCAATGCTCCTGTAGAGCGATTATGTGTGATGTACGACACAGCTGTCGCACATCTTCAACCGAGCGCTTCACATTTTTACAGTTGAAACTGACGAGTTGAAAGTCACTGTTTGCCATCATTAATATTATGTTGTGTGGCCGGTACGGCGCTTTCACCGTTCGCATTCTTTTTTCGGAAGTTCACAAATCGTCTAAATATGATGCCTTGTGGCCACAGTTTGTCATCTAAGAACATTGATAAGTTATGCTCTGATACATAAAATTTAAAAGCTTTATGGTCTCTTTCTTGTTTAAATGAGATTTTCTCTAAACTTATCCTTTCCTTTGTTTTTCTATATACGTAGTCTACTATGTCTTTTTCCGTCGTTTCTTTGTGTACTTTCGTAATAAAAATTGGAACTTTTTTATCAGCGGCTTTAAAGTTTCCCTCCATATCTCTCGAAATTCCCAATATACCCTGATAACGGTATTGCGGTCTTTTGCGTTTATATACGGTTTGCCAGCCTTCGTTAGCGTTCCCCTCAATCAGGAGTTCAGATTGACCTACTGTATTTCTTACGTTGTGGCACTCAGAATCTCCCGACTCTGTAACTATGTCGTTATAAGCTTGCCGCTCCGACGATGCAACAGGTTGCGGTGACGTCACCTCAACTCGCTGACTACCATCGCCGGCATCGCCAGTGCACGTGCTCTGCCTAGCTCCGCGTTCACGTTGGTTTCCGCCGCCGCCGCTCTCCATTGCCGGCGACCGTTGGCGCGGCACAGCTGACTCACACGCACTTTGTTTACTTTTATCTACCCGCAAAATATCTCTAAATTCTAGCATACCGCTACGGTTGTTCGACTTGTTTCCGATATTATCGAATGATTCATTCAACGATGAATTGTTTATATGCGAAAGACCTATAGGACCACTGTCATACAGCCAGGCACCTCGTTTTATATTCACATTATGTGCTGTGATCGGTGGTAATGAGTCATTTTTCATTTGTAGTAAATCGGTTTTGCATTCACTAAGCTGATCTTGCGTAACGTAATCTGATTTAATCACATTTAACTCATTTTGCACTTTGAGAATGTCCTTCAATAACTTTGTACAGTCAAGATGGTCAAATAATATCGGTGGTAGCTTTTCCAGTTGGCGAGCGACAAACACAGGAATCACGTCAGGTTCAGTCGATTTAAATAAATTCACTATGTCAGATAAATCTCTTTCTTCCTTTCCTTTATTCTTCCGATTTATTTTAATTTTACCCGTTGGAATAGATTCGAAAAGCAACGACTTCGAGTTCTTTATTTCCTCACTGGAAAATGATGACGTGCAAATTCGAACCAACGTTTCTTCGTCTATTATCGATAATTTATTTTGGACGTACGATAACAGTTCGTCAATGACTATATTGCAGACGTTGCACTTCACCACCGTAGCCATTTTATTTTCACACACTGCGCACAGAACACGCTCACAACGCGCCCGGCATGGAGGGATGCGCGCGCGCGACTCAGGCACTTCTATGTTTCGTTGAGTCTGAACACAGATCTGTATCAGGCTAGAACCGCAAGTTCATCTATTTCGCGTGTCTGTTTCCTGTCAAGTTGGATCAGTGCTCCAACTTAATTCAGTTTGATCTCCGTCGTCAGTCATCACAACACGTCAGACGTCAATATAAAAATGACATATGCACCATAGTTTTGGTAAAAACTCTTCGAAAGCACTTGGCTTTTGACTAATGTAGTTAAACTACCACAAAATTATTCTCACGGCGTACAAAATAATGGGGTTCGCTGGTATTCATACAATTTGATGTTTGGCTTCTAACTGAATAAAGTTCTGTGAGTGTGAATGAAACTTTTCTAAAGAACATCTGATACTTATTTCGAGATTTTAGGGATTTTTCCCATAGTATAAATTATTCATAATTAAAAGAACAAGTTTATAAAAAAATAAGTTTTTGCGGCTTAGTATTAGTACACACTTTCCGTGTAACCATGCAAATAAGTTTGCACTGTACTTATGTTTATTTTACATATCATTTATTTACAACTAACCTTGCACAATATGGTCCGGTCCTTCTGACTCTCTCTCTGCATTTCAACTCGGAAGGCACCCTTCGGCCCTCTCACTCGCACGGTCAGCTGTCCCGCTCCCGCGCCGCGCGTGTCGCACAAGAATCGAGACTGGAACGTCGCGAGCACGCCTGGTTCTACGCCCGGACCGTATACTTTGACCTGAAAAATGTTGGTGAATTGAGGGTAGGAACAAAAATGAATACACATAATATTAGACTAGCCGTTGTCTGCGACTTCGTATACGCGTAAATTTTCAACCCTATTTTGCTTCCTTAATTCAGCTATTTAACAAAATTCTTATACCCCATTAAATGAAATAAAGTCTAATCAATCTACGTATCTTGCATGGGTCGGGTGCTCCAGCTACTTTGAGCATGAACGGCGAGCCGGATACGTAATCCCATGCATGCTCAGCATACGCCCAGACTATCTGGCTTCACGGTCAATATGAATGTTCCCGCAGAGCAATAGAGACCTTCCATTGAAGAAATAAAGTCTATATTCATTCTAGATACCTTGGATGGGTCGGGTGCTCCAGCTACTTTGAGCACGAACGGCGAGCCGGGCACGTGTTCACCCGCGAACTGCACGCTCAGCACGTGTCGGCCCGCCTCTGCTGGCTTCACGTTCAGAGTGAACGTGCCGTCTCCGTGCTCGTAAAGTTCGCAGTACGCGACCTGGAAATGATAGAGATAGTTAATTGAAACTAATAAATAAATAAATATCTGGGACATTTTTGCACACATAGTCATCTGACCCCAAACTAAACAAAGCTTGTAATATGGCTGCCAGAGACTGATATACATACAATCATACATACATATATATTTTTAAATACATACTTAAATATATATTAACACCCAGACATAGAACAAACACAAATGTTCATCACACAAATGTTTGTCCTAGGTGGGAATCGAACCCACGCCGCCAAGCGCAGAAGGCGGGGCTGTCAATGTCAATAATGATGGGTACTATGGACTCCTTTCGGTTAGTACAATCTTTCCGCGTAATCTGCATACACTCGTATGTTATTTGTTTAATTTCACCACCATCATATTCTATCAAAAGTCTACACTACACTACTCGTCTAATGGTTGTCTGGAAGAAATTTCCAGGCACGACGCTTGTTTTCATCTCCCTGTACGCCATGACATTTGCCTTGTTTTTTATTTGGTCTAAGAATACTCTTCTTGGTTTTCCCGGTCCTCTCTTTCCTTCTACTTTTCCTTCTATGATGGTTTTAATTAGTCATGTCTTACAAGGTGGCCAAATATTTTCCCTCTTCTAGTTGCTATAGAAAAGAACATTACAAGAAGAAAAAAAAGAATCATAGTCGGAGGACTGCACGTCACAAGTTAAAACTTACGCAGTTATTCACCTATTGTACAAGAGATGGCGCTGCATTCAAAAATTACGGATATATACATCTATACGAGACGGTCAAGCGAGTTCAGCATCGAGCTACAATACCTACAGTTACAATCGTGCCAAAAAATGTCCGAACCAAAACTCGGCAACTTTTTGGTTAGTTTTAAGGCAACCGCGATCCGACTACAACGCCGCGCGATGCCCAAGCAGACAAGCGACGTTGAACACTATGCAAGTGAGATAACGTCTAAATTGATTGACATTCCAATAATAGGCAAACTCAGCACGTGATTGTTTTGTATGGTATTGTTGTTACCTTGTTGGGTCCGGTGCAGTGCGCGGTGAGTTCCCCAGGGCCGGCGCGGCGCGTGTCGATCCAGGAACGTATCTCGCGGCCTACCACGCCGCTCGCTAGTCCGGCCCCGGAACACACCACGCGGGACGCGTCACCGCTTTCTGAAGCCGCGTTCACGTTCACTGTTAACGGGCAACCTGCGAAAAAAATGTGGGTTGAAAACGTCGCTTTACTTCATTGATAGCCCTGTTAGCCCGGTTGGTAGTGAACCTGCCTTCTGCGCTTGGGGGCGTGGATTCATAGTTCATAGTTAATTTATTCATATCAGAAAGATAAATAAATAAATAAATATCTGGGACATTATTGCACACATGGTCATCTGACCCCAAACTAAGCAAAGCTTGTAATATGGCTGCCAGAGACTGATATACATACATATATATTTTTAAATACATACTTAAATAGATATTAACACCCAGACATAGAACGAACACAAATGTTCATCACACAAAATGTTTGTCCTATATGGGAATCGAACCCACGCCCCCAAGCACAGAAAGTAGGATCACTACCAACTGAGCCACCGAGGCAGTCATCATACATGTCACATACAGATTATTATTAACTTACGATAATTATTGCTTTAAATTATTAGATTTTTCGATTTTTATTATTCGATTCGATTCCCACGCAGGGCAAACATTCATGTGATTGGATGTTAATATCTATATACGTATGTATTAAAAAAAAGTATATATATATATATATCAGTCTCTGGCAGCCATATTCCAAGCATTGCTTAGTTTGGGGTCAGATGACTGTGTGAAAAACATGTTCCAAATATTAATTTATTAAACGGTACAAAACAGTTTTCCGTTTCCGGAAGACGCCGCATAGGTAGGTAAGCTTTCACTAGATGGACCGATGACATCGTAAGAGTCGCGGGCATCTAGTGGATGCAGATGGCAGGCTGTCCTTCATTGTGTCTTGTTAAGGGGGAGGCCTATGTTTGATTATGAACAGCGCCTCTATCGGACGTGAAAGAAAACTGTTTTTTCATACATTTGCTATTGTTTACGTAACGATAACTTTTTCGCAAGTGCTCGTACTAAGGCCACTGTTTACCTTTCACCTTAATCGTTTCGTGAAACTAATAGGTCCGAGAACAACCCGCCAGCGTATGCTTACCTTTGACGAGTCGTGAGGCCCACACTACCCTCAGTTGGTGGTCGCCTGGTCGGCGCGGAGTGTACGTGGCGCGCCACAGGCCGGGCCCGGCGGCCGCTAGAGCCACCGGGATGTTGTCGCCGTCTGGTGACGTCACCGACGCTTCCGGCGAACCCGGACCCGCTGCGCTACCATCTGTGACCAGGAAATATGACTTTGTTAGGTTGAGAGTTCATTATGTTAAAAATCGGCCAAGTGCAAGCCAAGCTCGCGCACTGAGGGTTCCATACCACCACAAAATACAAGAATTATCAATTTAAAAAAAAACTATTTGGTCCGACTTAACGCTTACCAAAATAGCCAAGGAAGTCGATGATACTCACCGATAGTGAAGACTGCTGGCGTGTGTGGCGCGGCGTGCGCGAGTCCTCGCCCTGCGAGCGTCACTCTGTCAGCCGTGTTTCCTGAAGCCACGAGCGCACGCCGCGGAGCTCCACTCACGAGAGCGCCGTTATACGTTAACTCTAGCTCCTGCTCTCCGCTGACGCCTTCTACCGCTGCTAGCGTCACTACTGCACGGCCTGATACTGTTTCCACACCTGTTAGAGACAGCCAGCTGAACATTATAAGATAGCAGGAATAATCAAATAAAATAATTTCTTTGTCAGAGCAAGGTAGGTTCGTGGCATACAAAGTAGCATTGAGGATCGTACAAATTGAAATGTATCTCATGTCATGGAAACTGACGTGGTTTTCACACATTTTATTTATAATACACGGGAATTACTCACGTAAGATTAAGCCGGTTACCTTACGTGAGTAATTCCCGTGTAATATAAATAAAATGTATCTCATGTCCTTGTCAGGTGCGGCGTAAAAATGTGCAGATTTAATTATTATTATTTAGGAAATTGGAAGGGATGGTAGCCGGGCGGTAGCATGTGCGCTTTACAATCTGACGGCACCCGATTCGATTCTTAGCCCTGCACCAATGACTTATTTAGTACTTTGATAAATTATGTGCAGTTTCGATGCCATCGCTCAAAACGGAAGGAAAACATTGTGAGGAAATGAGTATGGCCAAGAACATTTAATAAACAAAGACATGACATTCACCAACATGCACTGGGCCAGCATGGTGAATTAGGGCATATTCTTACTCTTTCTCTCTCTCTCTGAGGGAAGGCCTGTGTCCCAGCAGTGGGAACATGAAAGGCTGCTGATAATAATGAAATAGAAAGAGCCACATGTCCCACAAGAGTCGAGTGCCTTTTTCGATCAATAAGTGCACTTAACCAAAAAATAGCTCTTAACATATTTTTCTCGATTTTAAATATATTTTAACCGACTTCCAAAAAGGTAGAGGTTCTCAAATCAACTGCCTGTTTTTTTAAATATTTGTTACCTCAGAACTTTCGACTGGGTGAACCGATTTTGATGATTGTTATTTTATTTGAAAGCAGGTGCTTCCCGTGTGGTCCCATTATACAATATGATTCTCAATGTACATTATTTTATAGCAATATATTATTTTATATTTTTGAAGCAAGGGAAAATGAGGAATAAACATTCAGGGGGGTCTGTGGCTTTTTTCTATTTTAAACTCTTAGGGACCCCCCCTCCTCCCTTTAAAGCTTGGGGGATAGATGGAACAGACCTAATTTATAGGCACCATTTTAGTCTGGTGTCTATCTTGTTAAGATTTCCAAACTTTCACAAACTTTTGACAACTTTAGGGTCTAATAAGGTATCATAGTAGTAAAGTAATAGTTACGTTGATGCCTCCCAGCCAGCAAGCACTCGAGCGTGCCAGGTCCAGCGTTGCTCGTATCCAGGACTAGTTTGGAAGGTGCTCTCACTCGACCCGAGTTGTCAGCGCCCCAGCCACCAACAGGCACTATCGATGATGTGTCTATCACCTGGATAGAATACTCTATTTAGTACGCTTGCACTTGATTAATTGCGATAAAATTGAAGTAACTTCTTATTCTTATTCGAAATGGGGGCTATAAGTCTTGCATTGACGTCCCGCTTGGGGTGTATTGTTGTGCATTTCCCCCTACAAGCAGATACCCGAGCCAACCCAACTCCTTGAAATATCGGAGTGAGGCTCTGGGGCGCTGGCACAGTTACTCCAGTGGCGTAGATGAAATTGTGCATAATGACGACGAAAAGATGGAGTTACTTATGTATGTGATAAATATGGGTGTTAGACATGAGAATGGGCAACAAACAAAGTTTGGAAATGGTGACGTTGATACGAATTAGATTGGATCAGTCTTTGACTTCCCGTCAGCAGTGCAGCGTTCTTACACTAGAAATCAGCAACCTATTCTCGATCGCTGTTGACTGCTGATCACAATTGACAAGATTATTTTTTAAATTAGGTAGTTTTATATTTATAGACAAATTTATTCCTGATTAACACTCTCTGAGCATAGATCCAGAAAAAGACAGTATTTATAGGCCAACTTATTCATGAATAATCCGTTGCCGGATGCAGATCCAGAAAAAGGCAAAAAGTGTCGATTCTAAGGAGTTTTGTTATATGTAGTTCCTGGATATTTGGGTCCATTTGTATTTTTCTGCCGCGCTGTTACGCGGAAAGGGTGTAACAAGCCGAAAAGGGTCCATTATACTCATAATTATGAATGAATTTTACAACGGGATCAGCTGCTCCATAGATAGATAGATAGATAGATAGATAGATAGATAGAAAACTCTTTATTGTTCACACCAAAAATTATACACGTACATTTTATTTTATTTTATTTTATTTATTTTATTTTATTATTTTAGGAAAACTAACAGCTACTTAAAAAACATTATTTATTATATATATAACTTACGGCTAATTAAAAGTTTTCACAAATATGAAGCTGTGTTTTTAAATTTCGTACATGGTAGACGGACGTGCATGCAAAAAGCTAACAATAGAAAAAGAAAATAACCTAATAACTAATATTGAAGCAACTCATGAACAACTGCCCCATCGACCCGCAACAGACAAACTAAACAGACTACCTACTTAGTTTATTCAATATATCCATCACGAGTCAAAGAAACAATCGTTCATAAGTCGCTTGAGCCTGAACGCCGATGTATTAAACAGATCTACATCAATTTCTCTGGCCAATGTATTATAACACCTGCATGCTCTTATTAAATAACTGTTCTGCCTGTAGCTACATTTTACTACGGGAATATGAATTAGATTAGGTTTTCTAATTAAAATTGCGGGGGTCCTTAGTCCTATTTGTCCAAGCAGCTCGGGACAATCGATCGTGCCATTCGCTATATTGACAAGGTAAGCAACGTCTGCCACACGTCGTCTCTCCTGTAGTGGTAGTAGATGAAATTTTTTGCAGCGAGAATTATAATTGTTTAAATAAGTTTTCGAACGGAATTGCAAATAACGGAGAAATCGTTTTTGGATACCTTCAATGCGGTTAATGTAGATATTGTAGCACGGGTTCCAAACTTGAGACGCATACTCAAGATGACTTCTTACATACGCGCAATACAATATTTTTAAGGTTTTTAGTGATTGAAACTCAGAAGACATGCGTAGGACAAAGCCTAACGCTTTCGATGACTTTTTAATTATAGTATCAACATGCTTATCAAATAAAAGTTTCGAGTCAAAGACTACTCCTAAATCAGTGACACTAGAGACAATATTTAGGGATGAATTTTTTAACTGATAGTTGCCAACAATAGGTTTAGGCTTGCGTGTAAATGAACAGACATAACATTTTGATATATTTAAGTCTAATTTATTAAGAATACAGTAATTCTGAAAGCGGTATAAATCGTCTTGAAGATGCAATGTGTCTTCAATAGATTGAATGGGGCAAAGAATTTTCATGTCATCTGCGTACAGGAGAATTTTTGAGGATTGAAAGCAGCATGATATATCATAAATAAATAAAATAAAAAGGAGTGGCCCAAGCAATGATCCTTGGGGAATTCCTGAAGGGATGTTCATTGGAACGGATGTGTAACCATTAAGCACCACCGTTTGACATCTATTTTGCACGTATGATGAGAACCACCTGTACAGATTACCTCTAATGCCGATTCGTTGTAGTTTCTGCAACAAAATGACGTGATCTATCCTGTCGAAACATTTACTGTAGTCTGTGTAAATTATGTCTACCTGCGAGGGTTCAGACATGTGTTTCGACAGATATTCACTACATAGGATAAGATTCGACGTAGTCGATCTGCCTTTAAGGAACCCATGCTGTTCAGCGCTAAGCGTATGCTTAAGCGAATAATAGAGTTGTCTATATACATTTTTTTCTAATATTTTGGCAAAAACGCACAATTTAGAAATAGGCCTATAATTTTTAATGTCGTCCTTAGGTCCTTTTTTGTGTATAGGAGTTATATATACTGACTTCCATATTGAGGGGACTATTCCTTCATTTAATGAGCGCCTATAGATAATCGTAAGTGGGACCGCTAAGCTTTTTGCACAATTATAAATCAACACAGGGGGTATGCCATCAGGACCGGCAGTTTTATTAAGATCTAGCGTCTCAAAGAGTTTTAAAACTTCACTGTCGAATACTTCTATAGCTCCTATGTCAGTGCTGGTATTAGGTAAATCGAAATCATGTGTAGTAGTGCGCAAGCTATGTGAGGAGGAAGACTGCAGGAAAGTGGAATGAAAATACTGGCCAAACATATTACATACTTCTTCTCCTTTATCTGACGATTTTTGTTCAAATTTAAGAACTGAAGGGTAAGCATTACTTTGTTTTTTACTTTTTATGTAAGACCAGAAGGCTTTTGGATTTTTTATTATATTGCTTTCAACGCTAGAAATATACTCCTGAAACATATCACTCTCCATTAGTTTGGCTCGTTCCTTTAAAATGATAAATGAATTGAGGTCACTAACATTATTGTATATTTTATATTTTTTACGATATTTAGTTTTTTCTTTGAGCAGCTTAATCAATGGTGATTTATACCAGGGAGGATACTTACGCATCTGAAAAACAGTTTTAGAAGGAATAAAATTATTTCGTAGTATATTTAAAGTTTTATAAATAAAATCGAGGGAATTATCTAGGCACTTATTTTGAATTTCTTTTTGCCAGTCAATCTCGTCTAAATGCGATGATATTGATGCGTAATCGCCCTTATGGTACCAATATTTTAAGTACGGCTTAGAGTTTAATACACGTGATTGTTCAAATTCAGTGCATTCAATACATAAGGCTTTGTGGTGTGGGTCTTCAGGTACTAACGGGCTACTAGAATGTGACACTGACAGAATATTATTAGAAAATATCAAGTCTAAAATTCTGTTGTTTGTATTCGAGATATTGTTATATTGAGATAAATTGCATAAAGTAAGATTATCAAACAGTTCTAACTGATACTCACCTTGAATATTATGAGGTTCATACGAAAATCCATCTTCAGATAGTACCCATGTCAGATTTGGTAAGTTAAAATCTCCTAAAACAGCAAATTTATCTAACGGTCGGGTCATCAAAATGTCAGTGAGGGTAGATGAAAATATTTTTGTTTGTAAAGCGAGTGAGTTCCCTAAGTTTTGTCGACACATATATACGACACAGATATGCAATTTATAGTCAACTTTAGAACTAATATGCCGAAGGGAAATTGACACCCACACATCCTCAGCTGTGGAGCACCAGTCATCGTGACCCTCGGCAACGTGTTCACGACGCACTGCGACCAGAACTCCTCCGCCGAGGGTCTGCCCGGTCGCGTCATAATTCCTGTCCCTTCTCCAGACAAGATAACGGCTATCAAATAACTCACTATTATTCACACCATCGATAAGCCACGTCTCTGTAAGACATATAACATCGTAATCGTTAAGGGACATATTTCTATAGAATTCACCTGTTTTTGTGCGTAAACCGCGAACGTTTTGATAAAATATCTTTATCGAATCCATTTTAAATGAGGTAGTTTTATCATCTGAGTAGAAAATGAGGTAAAAGGCAGATTATTTTCAAATAAGCAATTACTGCAATAGTTAATGAAGGCATATTGGAATAACAGTAAATTCTTAATCTTACAATATTTGGTGGCGAAAAAAATAGATAAGATACGATAATAAAAATGCACTAGTAGCGAATGGCAGATCGGTCGTCTTATAGCGATAAGGGAACAAAAGACCGGGCGCGCGGTGCGACCACACGAATGGTGCGCGCGAGCCGAGTGCGAGTCAGACATGCATGTGATTCTCAAACTTCGCGTGCAGGTGTTATGATACTTACGAATATGAAGAAACAAATAATTTTTTATCCGAGTTGGATTTAAAATAACACTGCGTTTTAATTTGAGAGACTCTTCAGGTCGGCTTCCGACTTGATGATATGAACAGGCGATGTTGGATTCTTCCGTATGAA
Source organism: Agriopis leucophaearia (assembly GCA_949125355.1). Classification (NCBI taxonomy): domain Eukaryota; kingdom Metazoa; phylum Arthropoda; class Insecta; order Lepidoptera; family Geometridae; genus Agriopis; species Agriopis leucophaearia. Next base: position 11,200,373 of record OX421264.1, read on the forward strand.
AATCTTGCACCCTTTCACCCATGTGAATGCAAAATTTCGCTCCTTTGCCAGCGCTTTTGCTTTATTAAGCAGCATCTTGTTTTCGATTGTGAGGTGGTCATTCACAAATATTCTGGTATCGCCTCGAAGGCCCAGGTCTGCTGGAGTAATTGTAAGCTTTTTAGAAGCCGCGACGAAATCGTCTTTTAGGTGTCTGCTGTGTACAGACACAATTATAGATTTAATCGTCTTATCGCCACGCGTCGGCACTCTAGCGACGTAATTAATTTGATCCTTGGCAATTGGACATTGAGTAAGGCTGCCAATCTTTGTAATTATCGAGAAAAGATTCTCCGAGTTAATCATGGGGACACCCTTTATCTCGACATTATTCATGCGGGCTCTTTGATCTTGTTCACGTATCGTGCTTTTCAGTTCACCGACTTGCTGCTGTAGCGCAGTCACGTCGACATTTACCTTCCGTAACTGTTGCACTTCCTGATCTATGCCAGAGATCCGACCATCGAGGGTTTCCACGGAGTGATGAATAAATTCCATGGATGCTTTTACATCGGCGATATCTGGCTTCATTAACTTCAAGTCTGCAATGTCAGCTTTAAGGCTCTTAAGTTCCTTAATGTCTGACTGGATGGACCGCAGACTCTCCATCAACGTTGGGAGTGAGGCCATCTGGGATGTCAAGCGCTTTAGTTCCAATGAAATGCTATCCAAGTCCGCCGGTACGGGGGATTTGGTAGAACCCGCATTTCCCGAAAGTAAAACATAAAACCAACTTAAAAACTAGTGAAACAATTGGCGGCCTTATCGCTATAAGCGATCTCTTCCAGGCAACCTTACATACATCCATACATTTTGTAGTGTGAATGACTTGTTTATGGAACAGCTGAATATTTATTTTGGATTTCAAGGTTGTTTTCTTAGTAAAAGTTGTTCGTCTTCTTCTTTCGAGTCGATGTTTAGTTTCTTTTTTATACATTTTTGGACCAAAATTTTCCCACTCCAATGGCATTCTCCGTGGCTTCATTCGGGTCGTCTCGTGTGCAGGTCGTAGGGCACACTGCAGAGTCATAATGATGGATAATTATGTTATGGACCCCTCTCGGCCTAGTACACCAGTTACTGTAATGTATAATGTTATCCTTGTTTTTGTGGTTTTTTATAAAGAGTTATTGTATTGCTTTCCGCGAAACCCTGTATACTGTTTTCGGCTTAATACTTACTTTGACTGAGAATGGGCTGCCAGGCAGAGGTCCCGAGGCGGTGTATATCCGTACTTCGTAGAGTCCCACCACGAGCGGAATGTACGCACAGAGCCACTCCCGCGCCGCACCGCCCGCCACGCGGCACTCTAGCAGCCCACTGTCTGTGCTGTCTTCCTTGTCTTCTGTTAGTCTTTCAACCTGAGAATATTTCACTTTAGTATATACCTGTAAGGGAAACGCTCCCGAAAACGAAGACTGGTGATACCTGATATAGCAATTTTAGCTGTTTTCTTACCTTTAGTTATTTTTGCATACTAGCAGAATGTTTTTTTTTTTTTAATGATAACATTTGTTAGCCTCGGTGTTCTAGTTATCATATTTCTAAATTTATCTGTAAGAAGGCTGTTGGTTGTAAAATAATAAGAAAAACTTAACATTAACATACTGACTGGCCATTTGCTTGTTTGCATAGTATTTTTTTTAGCTAAAATATCTAGTATCTCAACAAGGTGAACATACCTCGACGACAGGTGGTTTATCCTCGGCGCAGTGTATAGTGAAGGCGGCTTCTTTCCCAACATGCGCGTGCGCAAGGCCCGTTCCCGCGCACCTCGCCCCGCTACCCGTGCGCGGGGATAACACGCCTAGTGATATCGGGCTGCCTGGTACTGACGCTCCTGGTAAATTACAGCAGTGATATAAAGATTTAAAAAAAAAAAAAAAAAAAAACAATATGAAAAAATGAGTACTAATAAATATTGCAACAAAATAATTGATATTGCCAAACCAATAAAAAGCTTGACAACAAATGATGAAAATAGATAAAAATTATCTAACTTTTTACTAAGAGCACACATTGCCTTTTATATATATAAATTTAAAAAAAAACAGTCTGGTAGCTATTTAGAAAGCATTGGATAGAACCCAATCGAGTAAGGAAGGGGATATGAATATGCTTACCTCCGTATGTGACATAGATCCTATAATGCGCGGGCACAGTGGGACGCAGGCGCACTCTGTATGTGTGTCCGTCTTCCCTCATGTCGACCGGCAGTCTCACTCGACGTTCGCCCATCGTTTCGCACACAACTTCTAATTCACCCACACCAGCATCTTTTGTGTCCACTACAAATATAAACACCATTTTAAAGAAAACATTTCCTTTATTTTTATAAATATGCTCGGTCTAAGCATTTATTTGCTCTGACAGATGTAATATCTTTGTAAGAAAGCAGAATAAAAACATTTTCTTTGAATATTTCACTTTAGCATATCGGCTACCTGCTACATTCTTACCTACAAAAACCTACCGAAAGTGATAAAAATGAAAATGAAAATACTTTTATTACTACAAAACACATCAGTACATTAAAACAAGAAAATATCCTATTAGAAACATTATATAAACAAATAGAATTAAATGTGCTTTGCATAGAGATTTGTATCCCAGATGGAAGTATCTGGTGATCCTCACACTAGGCACAGCCTGTATCGTGAGGACCTGTATACGATTACAAGTACCTAATAGTTAAATCTCAGCTGACTTTAATTAACAATGACTAAAATATATTAAAATAAAATAAAGAAGTACTTAATAATAATAATTTGAAACTACTACAAACTTAAAATACATAGAATATGGATAGATAATTATCATTACAGTAAGGTGTCATTAAATAGATTTTACAACAAAAAATAAAAATATAACAGCAAATAAAACGATCAGATCAAATGATCAGATCAAACATTTGTGTTTGTTCTATGTCTGGGTGTTAATATCTATTTAAGTATGTATTTAAAAATATATATGTATGTATATCAGTCTCTGGCTGCCATATTACAAGCTTTGCTTAGTTTGGGGTCAGATGACCATGTGTGCAATAATGTCCCAGATATTTATTTATTTGTGGTTTTCATTCGGCTTTTTTAATTCAACAAGTTATTGCAGCTGTCAGAGCTAATAAATGCTTGGACTGAGTTTAGTTGTAGATAAGAGACAATGGGTTGGAGAGTGTTTAAAGCAAACATAGATTCAGACTATTGCTATGCAAACTTATACGAATTTGGTCGCTTTAAGCGAAAAGGCCACCCATTAAAAGCCTAGACAATAGTTTTATTGTACTGTATATGTTATCCTTGTTTTTGTGGTCTTTTAATAAAGAGTTATCGTAGGTGTGGTTAATTTTTTTGAGACGAATTAATTAGAATAAGATGAATCTGTCACTTCTTCTACTTATTTCTTGTCGCAATTATTTCACGAAATAAATGATTATACCACTTAACTTAACAAATAGTTTTTTATATAATAGGTCGGGGAAAAAGTCTTTTCGTATTTTGTATGTATAAAGTTGTAGTAAAATCTCATCGGTTGTACAGTTTGTATCTGGCTGGTTCTGATACCATTAAAAATATGACATTTTAAAAAAGGAATACATAAAGTAAAAAGCAATTTCCCGCCATTTTTCAATTGTTTTTTTGTTCGATAAAATGAGTGAATCTAACGAAGAAATTCGATATATTGTGAAATTTTATTACAAAAAAGGGAAAAATGCGACACAAGCCGCGAATAAAATTTGTGACGTTTATGGACCTAATGCAGTGTCATCAAGAGTAGCACAATGTTGGTTCAAGCGTTTTCAGTCCAGGAATTTTGATGTCAAAGATGCAGCTCGCTCTGGTCGCCCTGTTAAGGATAAAGTCGATGCCATTTCTGAAAAAGTGGACCTACATCGGCATATTAGTAGTTACAACGTAGCTGAAGAACTAGGGATTGACCACAAAACAGTTTTGACCCATTTGAAAAAAACTGGGTATACAAAAAAAACTCGATATTTGGGTGCCACACGAGCTCACTGAAATAAACCAAATGAATCGTGTACTCATTTGCGATTCTCTATTGAAACGTAACGAAACCGAACCGTTTTTGAAAAGATTGATCACTGGTGATGAAAAACGGATCACCTACAACAAGAATGTGCGCAAACGATCATGGTCAAAGGGCCGTGAAGCACCACAGACTGTAGCGAAACCCGGATTAACACGTAATAAGGTGATGCTGTGTGTATGGTGAAATTGGCAGGGCATCGTTCATTATGAGCTTTTACCGCCGGGCAAAACCATCGATTCGGATCTCTACTGCCAACAGCAGATGAGACTCTAACAAGAAATTGAGAAAAAACGGCCGGAATTGATCAACAGAAAGAGTGTGGTCTTTCATCATGATAACGCCAGACTGCACACATCTTTGGCCACTCAGCAAAAATTTTGAGAGCTTGGTTGGGAAATGTTAATGCATCCACCATATAGCCCTGACTTTGCACCCTCAGATTTTCACCTGTTTCGATCTCTTCAGAATTCTTTGGGTAGTGTTAGATTAACATCAAGAGAGGACTGTCAAAACTACTTGTTGCATTTTTTTGATCAGAAGTCCCAAAATTTCTACAGCAACGGGATCATGTCACTACCTACAAGATGGCAACAAGTTATCGAACAAAATGGCACATATATATTATAATTAAATGTAATTAAACTTGAAAAAAATATGTCTTGAATTTGTTTATAAAATACGAAGAAACTTTTTCCCCGACCTTATATTTATTTACCCCAACAATAATATTCCCCGTTCCTGATGGGCAGTTGGCACAATTCAGAAGAAGAAAAAAACAAGTGAATAACTCAAAACGTAATGTTATGCTAAGGTACCTGAGAAGTTGATCGGCGTCTGCGCAACAATGTTCCCAGTAGGCAGACCGGCCAATATCACTCGGTTAGGGTCGAACGACTCACAAGTGTACGGACTTCCGGACACTGGCTTCGACAGGTGTAGTACTTCTGTTGATATAAAAGAAAAACAACATGAAATATCAACTTTGAACCATCATATTTATAAAAAGTTGATCCTATCTTATATTACAGTGATTGCATAACAGAGACGCGATATTAGTTTTGTTTCCGTTACTCTCAAGTATGATTGACAGAAGTGCGACTGAAACAAAAACAAAAATGGCCGGCCTCGGCATTCAATAAAGTCCCACGCAAAGCGACCTGATAACGCGGTGAAATTCACATTTTACAAGCATATATTGCAAGTTTGTTTGTTTAGGTCAAATTTGGACGCTGAATAAGAACCTATATTCTGGTGGCAATACCAACAATCATGCAATACCCAATATAGTAATTATTTTTTAAACGCCGTCGCTCCATGATGGTTGTTTACATGTTCTTGCTAAGTGTTAAAAGGTTGTCGAAAAAATGATGTTAACTACTACATATTAAGTTATGCCGGTAAAATTTAGGATGGAGATTAGTGCGTCTGGTGGCTGGACTGGGCTGGACACAAAAACACCCGACGACTGGTCTAGCTAGTGGATAGCGCACGCTCACCACTTGTGCGTCTGTAGATCGCTACTGTGTGATTTTTTCACCCCTAATAAATAGTCCCCTTAATAGAGACAATAAGAAACGTGTTATTGGACACATTTTTAGTTCTTAAAATAACATACGTAGAAGTTTAATTTAGAATTAAATTACTTATTTGCTTAGCATTAGGTATTAAGGAAAGCATTTAAAAAATGCAAATTAAAAAAAAAAACGTCTCTTACGCCCAATTTGTGTAGACTTTTACACGTACCTATAGTGCTCTGTCCGACTTCCGTGATAGTGTATTCCGCTTGTAACAAGCCAGATTTGGTCTGATAGCACCTCACAGGCAACGCCCTCGAGCCAGGACCAGAGACCACCACATCGAACTCCCTTGCAGGTCGGCCCAGCGTGTCGATACTGAAGGATGCTACTCGGTTCGCTTGCGCCTGGTACAATCCTAAGCCTGATGCTGATACCTGAAAATAAGTTTACTTTTGTCAATATCGAAATATGTTTTTTTTTTTGCATACGTAAATAGTAAAGAGTTACTTTTTTCCAAAAGCTCTTCGTAATTTCTTCTTTTTCAAAGGTTTATACGTAAAAAAACCTCTACAAGAAGTGATAGTTAAGGAATCTATGTTGAACAGTGGCCTTAGTACGAGCACGTGCAAACAAGTTATTGTTACGTAAACGATACCAAAATGTATGAAAAATTCAGTTTCCTATTTTGCTATCGTTTACGTAACGATAACTTTTTCGCAAGTGCTCGTACTAAGGCCACTGACTGTTTGAGCTGTCTGTTAGAAGACAAGCCGCTAGACAAGTCAACATAGTTTTTTTAATGTATTAATAGGCTTGCGTTTGACTGCCAACTCGCCTGATATTAAGAGATGATGCGGTCTACGATGGAGTACGCTTGTCTAGAAGAAACCGATTCACTCGTGATCATGAATCAGGAAGAATCCAATCTTGATCTAAGCAACTGAGAGCTGCATAAGATGGGATCGATCAACGAAGACCGACGCAGCGTTTCTATCCGTTCTGATTGCATCGATTGCAGATGATTTGTGTTAATTTAAGCATGTGTTTGACCGCGATCTCGCCTGATGTTAAGTGAAGATGCGGTCTACGGGCATGCTTGCCTAGAAAAACCGATTCACTCGCAACTTGAAGACGCCTAGATTGTAACTATTGGTGAGCATATTCAAGCAAAACCTGTTTAGGAGACATATTTTATAGAAAAGGAGAAGATATGAGAATAGGCTAGTTGACTGGTGTTTCAATTATTATAAGTAACAAGGCTTAGCGAAGGATATATAATTGATTGAATTATGCATGCTATTTTTTTTTATTGGCTGATAAATTTCTGAGATATTAGCGTTTCAAGTTTTTAGGTCGTATGGCGTGCGCTTGGCACGTGTGAGGCTTAACGTCGTATCTTGCTATAGTGTGCTCTCTGTCTAGCATGAAATTAAAATACTTATAACCTATTTATTTTTGGATGAATTTTAATTTTGTTTGTATTGATAGGCTCTATTTATTATCAACTTTTTTACGAGGTGATATCAAATTATTAGGCAACATGCCTATTACAGGGAAGGTTGATGGGAACCATTTGGTTCGAGTCATTTGTGAAAGATACCTCTTGTCCGTGAGTGGCGCATTGCACGTCGACTAGGAGCGGGTCACGCGCGACCGGCGTGCCGCTCCACAGCAGAGTGAGACGGTGCGGCGCCGCACGCGCAGGGTGCCACACCAGCTCCTGCCGTGCGCCGCCACGCCGGCGCACCGAGTGCGGGACCGTCACTCCGCCGCACGTCACGCGACCCGACAGCCGACCTGCGCCCGCGTTCGAAGTGCTTACTGCGGGCATAATCAATACATATTTACAAAATACATTTATAACCATAATATATATATTTACAACCGACTTCACGGAAAGATATAATCAAACAGGATTCAACACCTAATTCCCCCCTAAAAAGTGTCAATGACATTTTTTTTTCACGATTTCAGAGTTGCTCTCATAGTAAAAGTTGTTCATATTGATGAGTATAATGTACCCTTTTCGGCTTAGTACACCCTTTCATAATAACCCTGTATTCATCACCAACACCTGAAACTTACCAGTTAGTATGGCTGGTCGGTGCGCCACAGCGTCTCCTATAGACAACACTTTGACCCCCGACGCGTCGATAGCTTCAACTTCAGCCACCGGTCCTCTGGCGCTCCTCACAACGTATCTACCGACTCGAGTGGCGGGGAACGTGAGTAAGCCGGTGTCTTCGAGGTGAGCTTCCGGGATTCGAGTCCCGGTGGGGGATACCACTTCTATGTCGGTGAGGTTTTCGTCGATCTCAACCGTTGCTACGCCTCCTGTGAATGACATACTCAGATCAGACAAATAAGGGAGATATACTTTTATAGTGCGAACTGCTAGTCTGTACAGGAAAATTATTCATCATCATTAACCAGAAGACGTCCACTGCTGAACATAGACCTCCCTCTTTAACCTCCACACTGAACGATAACCTGGAATCTGCATCCACTGGATGCCCGCGATTCTCACGATGTCGTCGGTCCATCTAGTGGGAGGCCTACCTGCCTACGCTGCGTCTTCCGGTTCGTGGTCTCCACTCAAGAGCCTTTCTTCCCCATCGATTATCGGTTCTTCGAGCGATGTGGCCTGCCCATTGTCACTTCAACTTGCAATTTGGTATGCCAGTACCAATCCCAATATAGTAAGGTTGCAATTTGTGGAATGAACTCCCCCTCATACCAAACAAGAGATTGTTTGTCTGATCTTAGGGAAATACCCTTACTTACCAATCTGCACGTATGTGTGAGGTTCACTAACACGGCACACAAACGGGCTGCCCGGGACTGGCTGCTCGTTGAACGTGACAGATACACGGTGCGCCTCGCGGGACACCGGGACAAATGTCACGTCGTACAGGCCGCGGGCTACCGCTACCACCTGAACGAATAATACATTGGTTTATTGGTGAAAATGTCGTACCTAAAGGTAAGTAAGATAAACAAAGTTAGATGCCAATACTGAGGAAAATGTAGACCAGAAACAGTGGAATCAAGAGGAGGGCAACAGATAACGAGTATCACTGGTAAGAATAAAGGGATACTAAATTAAAATCATAAGGGATAAGAAAGAAAAATAGAAGGAAGAAGGAGAAGGAAGAAAGAAATTGGAAAATGGAGGGGAGAGTCAAAGCGAGAGGATAATAATTATCAATATAAAAAACCGACTTCATAAAAATGTCAGAACTGGAGCAAATTGCACCAGCTTTCAAATAAAAAAATAATCATCAAAATCGGTTCACCCTGTCGACAAACATAAAAATCCTCCTTTTTGGAAGTCGCTTAATAAGGGAAGAAACCGCGAAAAGAAGGTACTAATATCAAGTAGAGACCAAGTATGAAATGTTGTCTGAAAACGTAACCGCGTTCGCTTGGAGTGACTAATTCCATATAAATCGGTTTTTAATGTAAAAATAGGTACTATGATTGTCTCCAAAAAGTCATCATTCCAGGTACCTCTGCTTTCACAGTAGTGGAAGGAGTAGACACGACCAATTCCAGCGTGCCTTCCCCTGCGCCGGCCGCGTCCACGCTGAACGTGACAGGTTTGCCCACTTCTACCCCACGCTCCTCTGGCTCGGGCCCCTCGTCCAGGCTCAGCCCTTCTAATGTGCCTTCTAGCTCTGGAAAAGATGATATGTGTGAAACCTTAAGTCCTAGTGACTTTTTATATATATTCTTTATTTATTGCAAATATGTACCTACACTTTCTTCTAAAAACTAAGTTTTAGAGTACATTGTGTAATATACCCTGCATATATATGAGATAACACCGCGCGATATCGACGGTTTTTTAAACTCTTTTTGGATATCACCTTCGCTTTTAACTCACCTACGCGGGCCACTTGCAGCTCACCGAACCTGACAGAATATAAACTCTTACCAGCAGAGCTAGCATGCGCACAGCGACAAAATTTTGTCGATTCTTTTTATCGTGCCAAAGTGAGACAGGCGTAAATGAAACCGTAGGCATGCTAGGCATGCAGAAGGAACTTTATATCATTTTGGTACGGAACTCTTACAAGTACGTACGTACTTTCACGCCTTAGCCCAATAACGTTTACCGCGTGTTATACAAATCTACATGTTGCAGGTAAAATTCGGTCCAGGCTCAGGTCACAAGTGTCACCCCGCGGTTGCAGGCGTATAGGTCGCCGTGTTACGACCCCCGACATGAAGGAAGGCCCAACAATATAGCAGTCTGTAGGTAGACACAATATAAATTTTTACTAACCTCCAGCCCCCAATCCAGTGACTCTCACTCGTCGAACATCATATACGTTACAGGTGAAAGGTGACCCGGGCACGGGTCGGCCAGCGCTGGTTACTTGTACGCTGTGCCGCCCCACGGCCTCTGGTGAATACGTCGCCGTGTAGCGACCATCGCCAGTTGGCGTGACGCGCGCGCGTACATTGCTGCCTCCCGGGCCGGATACGTACACAGTTGGCTCGCCAGCTAAAATGAAACCAGTGATGTATTGCAAGAGTGACGCTCATGTACTTCCATCTACGTTACTGGGGCAACTGTGCCCCAGAGCCTTGTTTTTTTTTTTTTTTTGATATTGACTTGTAATGTTGGCCTTTTGGCCTCTACAGATGGACCGGACTAGTTAGCGAACGCAGAGTGCGTTCGGCATAACTTGATGGTTTAAGTTTTTGGGCGACTAGCACAAGGGCACCTCGAAGGTACGAACCTCGGCTTGGGCCGTCGCCGGGGGTGGAAATCAGACTTGCCCAGGCACCCCAGAAGGGGTGTGCCCTGGAGCCCTAGCGGTTTGTTGAACTGAATGATTATTTGGAGAGAATCTAACCGATCTTCTAACAGATCCCGAGGGTCTACGATCCCGCCGGCGGGATCGCTGTGTGTGTGTGTGCCTCTGGTAACCGACGCCTGTACCAAAAACTGAATATTTCCTATTGCTAGGAGCAGTCGGATCGGGCGACCCCAGCGCCGCCGCTGTGACGACGGCGATGGGGTCAACCCCAGAGCCTTGTTTAAGTAGGAGCTGGGTTAGCTCGAGTAGATACTGGTGGGGGAAATGCACAACACACCCAAAGCGGGACGTCAGTGTAGGACTCGTCGCTTGTAGCTCGAATAAGAAGATGATCTACTAAAACAGAGCAAAGCTGGGTTGAAAGTTATAATAAAACAAAAGGTGTAGTAGTCTTACATTACATTTTTTCTCTGAAAAAAAAAAACTGACTTTTAAACCAAGCTTAACTCCTTTTTACTTTCGTGGCGTGTCGGCTTAAATGCAGTCCAAGGGCGAGAATCCACTGGAGCTGTGCAAAGGAAGGCTGGATTTATATCTTTTCAAGGTTATTAAAAATAAACGCATTGACACATTTCAAAGTCAGTCTACTTCACACATCTACTTGGGGGATTTCCGTCCTTAACGTGAGAAGTCTTGTAATTTGCAGATAATTCATTAGAAGCCAGACTTTTAGATTGCTGTTGTGTGCTATAAAAACTGCATTGTAAAAATTAAGGAAACTGGATAGATTTTGGGTTATGTATTAGATGTGCTTGTAGTTGACTACGTACTACATGATGTGAGGCCATAGTATAGGCCTATTTGGAAGTTGTAATCTCCGATCATCACTGAGACTTAAGTGATGACACTTGCAATGGCACTGACACCTCAATTTCAATAACGACACAGCTCTAAATGTCACAAAACGATTCTATACCAGATGAACTTCTAAACTAAAATCACACAAAACTGTTTGAACCTTTATCGTAATATACAAGGTTGACGAGATACTTTTTCCTTAAGCACATACTTTCACTGAGAAGGTGTTTAAGCAAAGCCGTAGTTTTGACTTGACACGCGAATTTATACAAGGAGATATAAGCTGACATGTCAGGCGTTCCTGATCATATGACACAGAAACATGTACTGATGATGTACCAATGTATATGGACTGGAAGATGTGTCTGGCCCAAATGTACTAACAAACAACAGTCCAAACAAAACTAACACATGTCCAGATATAAATATTTACAGTTGCAACTATAATAAACAATGTAACTGAGTCACTGAAGGTATTATTAGCAACAGCATGATTAAGATTAGGTCATGATTTGCTAAGACAAAACTAATTGAAGACGTTTTGTTAGACAAAGCATCGCAACTGTTCAGCAATATTTATAGACAGAAATGAGTACATTCACAGCGGACGCATGAGTAATGATTGTATCAACAGTAGGTCACAGTGGCCGAAATCAGTAGGATATGTATTATTGTTCACAGATATTATTAAAGAACTGTATTTGAATTGAATGGTTTCAACATCATCTTACTGCAAGACTCCTGGCCTCTTCTGTAGCACAGATCTTTCTTCAGTCCCGAACCAATCTCATCCTCATCTTGTCTTGGATAATATCACCAATCCATCTGGCCAGTAGTTGGTTTACTGGTCTATTTGTTCTTCTAGGCTACTAATCTATCTAGTGATCTTTTCGTTAGTCTAGGCCACTGCCTAGTAGTCTGCCTATTGGACTTTTTACTGGCTAAGTAGAGTACTTACTATGAAACCCAGTGAGGTGTATCTCTGCCGGTTCCCCTCGTGGAGTGGAGGTGAGGCCAGGGCCGGCGGCTCGCGCGTCCGCCGCCGCCACTGCTGGTGACACTAAGCAAGTGAATGGAGAACCAGGCACGGCGTGACCGTTAAAACGGACGGATAGGTTGTGAGGTGCCGGTTCTACAGGTTTGAAGTTAACCTGAAAATGAGGGTAGTTTAAAAAAAACGTTACAAAATTTACTGGCTTACACCGAGCCTATCATTTACAGAAATAATTGCAGCATAAAAACGAATGATGAATAAGGGACAAGATATAACATACCTTGAATCTCGCATTGCCTTCGCTCTGTACGTAATTTGGCACATTTCTTCCATTTACTGCAACTATGATCTCCAAGTTGCCCGCACCTGAAATGGAAACACTAGTGAGCTTACAGAGGGATCCAGTCTCAACAGCTTATTAAGGTTCAAACGAAGGAAAATTTCCCTCTCAAATAGAGGTCCTGTTCTCTCATTAATAGAGCCTTCTAAACAAAAATGGAATGCGCTGCCGGAATGGGTGTTCCCCGATGGTTACAATCTGGGTGTCTTCAAATCTCGAGTGAATCGGTTTCTTCTGGGTAAGCGTGCTCCATCGTAGACCGCATCGCGCTTAACATCAGGCGAGTTGGCGGTCAAACGCAAGCCTAATACAGAATAAAAAAAAAACAAAAAAAACACTATCTGTGATAATGATAAATCATTATCACAGGTAGTGTTTTTCTTAATTTAATTCTCGCTCATCATGGTTTGCCTGTATTGCGTGATACCTGCGTGTGAAGCGTTGATGGTGAAGGAGACGGGTCGTCCGACGACGCCAGGCGATATATCGGTGACATTGACTCGTGCTGCGCTGTAAGCTTTTACTAAGAACGGGCTGCCTTCAACGTGACCGCCCATTGCGCCAGCGCGAACCTGCGTACCAAACAAAAATTATATAATTATCCATATAAAAAACCGACTTCATAAAAATATCAGAACTGGACCAAATTGAAATGATGACCACACGGGAAGCACCAGCTATCAAATAAAAAAATAATCATCAAAATCGGTTCACCCAATCGAAAGATCTGAGGTAACAAACATTAAAAAAAAACAGTCAACTTGAGAACGTACTCCTTTTTGGAAGTCGGTTAATAAGCGAATTCTAATCTGGGTGCAACTTGAAACACCGTCTGAGGTTAGGGAGCAAGTGACATAAATGAGAGAGACGCAGAAATGAAAAAGACCCAGGAGAGATCCTTTGTCTCATCACTCCCATTCCTTGAGTAGTACTTACTGTTGTAGCATGGAGAGATAAGACCATGTTTAATTGTCCTAGCCTATGTTGTTAAAAGGTGCTACAAAGTAAAAAAAAAAAACATGACCCTAATATGAAAATTTAATGTCTATGCGTGTGTACTTTGCATTATTCACAATTATCATACAACTAGCGTGTGTATGAAAGTCATATGGAAACTAAGACACGTGAATTTATTTTACGTTACGTAAGTTTTTACGAAAGCTGCAATTTCTATGTTCATAAACAAATTTGGGCCAACACGGTGTATTAGGGCCCATCCTATCTCTCTAAGAAAAGGCCTGTGTCCCAGGTTCTGGAATGGAGACCACGGATCGGTAAGCGCAGAGTAGGACGTCCACCCACAAGATGGACAGACGATCTAAAAGAGACCGCAGGGGAACGCTGGATGCAAGCGGCTTCTAACCGGCCCTTTTGGAGATCGATGGGGGAGGTCTATGTCCAACAGTGGACGTCCTATGGCTGAAATGATTAGGTATGGTAGGTATTTTATTGACTTCAAAATGTTTGCACTTACCTCAATACTGTGATCTCCAACGTCAACCGGTACGAACGAGATAGTGTACCGTTTGCTAGCTTCATTCTCTCCAATCGTCTCTTCCGCTGATACCTGTAAAGAAAATAGGCAAATATAATATTATAATTCATCATACTCGTTGCTGCAATTACTAGATGCACTAGAGTAGGGTATTTGACTGTATTGAAAATACAGTTCATGGTGTTGTAATCCTATAAAATTACTATAAAAAAATATAAATAAAAAAGTATAAAATAATGTGCTGATTTTCAGAAAAATAAAAAAAAATATTTAATTGTCCTTTAATAATAACAAATACTGAATCTCCTGAGGATTAAATCACAAGATTGCTTCGTTATAATAATATAGGCGACTGCGCCCCGCGGTTTGATAGAGGGGGATCCCGCGGGGATTACTCCTTATAACATCAGCTATCTGCCAGTAAAATCTTGTCAATATCAGTCCAGCCATTTCGGAGTCCATAATATACGTACATACAAATCACATCGCCTTTTATCCGCACTATCCACAGTAATCCAAACTAATATTATAAATGCGAAAGTAACTCTGTCCGTCTGTCTGTTTGCTACATAATCACGGCTAAATGGCTTAACCGATCTCGATGAAATTTTGCGACGTAATAGTGTGTACCATGAGGACGAACATAGGCTATATATTTTTTGAAGAAATCGCGGACAAAGTCGCGGGTACAGCTAGTATACTTATGTAGATTTGAGATGGTTTCGTAAAACCAGTCATATACCCCATTAAATGGGAAGGATCGTACAGACCTGTACGGGCACGGGTCGTCTTGCCGGACCCAACACCTCGACGTGTGGCGAGGCTGGGGAGTCCACGCTGAACGTGTACGCATCGCCTACAGATACTTTGTCTGGAGACTCGCCTGATCCGGCGCCGATCACACGCGCCGGTGCCGAAACATGGCACACGAAGGGACTCCCTACAAACAATAAGCTAAGTGTAAGTTAATAGTCCTTCGTTTTTTCCTTATAGTTCTCATCGGGATACAATACTTATAGAGTCACAATCGTACCATTAAAATGCCCAAACGAAAACTCTGCGCACGATACGCATTGCGCCGACTTTTTGAATAGTTGTAGGGCAACCGCGATCCGTCTACAACAACGCGCAACACTATGCAAGCGACAAAACGTCTTAATTTAAGTAAATGTATCATTGTGAACGTATATAATTGATGTCAAGGTATGTACAACGCTCGACGTTTTTTGAATGTTTTTACTAGAGGTTGTGACTCTCTAGGTAGACCGACGATATCGTGAAAGTCGCGGGAAACCAGTCGATGTAGATGGCAAGCTGTCGTTCAGTGCATCAAATCTAAGGAGAGGCCTATGTTCAGCAGTGGTCGTCTTCTGGCTGATGATGACGACACAGATTATCTCTTGTTTTTATTACAGCTAATTGTAAGCCAATACAGTAAGAATCTTGTGCTACGGCATCTGAAGGACGATAATGATATTTAGATATTGCAGACCAAGGCAGTGAAAAAAAAAATACCTTTTTAGGGAGTTTTTTGACGTCATTCTTTAGTATTAGCTTGGTGTAAAGTACCTGGCACATGATCTCCATTGAAGCGCAGCTCAACCGTGTGCGGTCGCGGGTCGCGCGGGGTGAAACTGATCGCATAAGTATGGGCGCCTTGCGCGGCCGCCGCAGTGGGCACTCTACCGCCGTTCACTGTCACTTCTAGGTTTCCAGGGCCGGCTGCCATAGTTTCAACTACATGAACACAAAAGAAAAATATTAGACAAATACAGTGTTTTATAGGATTTGTATTTAACTGGAGTGGTGGTGGCCGGGCGGTTAGCATGTGCGCTTTACAATCTGACGGTTCGATCCTCGACACTGCCATGACTTATTTAGTTATTGAATAAAATATGTGCAATTATGATGCCATCGCTCAAAAACGGTAAAGGAAAATAACGTGAGGAAACCGGTATCTCCAAGAACCTCAAAAGTTTAAAGACATGACATTCACCAACATGCACTGGGCCAGCATGGTGAATAGGGCTTATCCTTTCTCTCTGAGAGAAGGCCTGTGTCCCAGCAGTGGGAATATGACAGGCTGATAATGATGATGATGTATGTGACTGGCTGCAACAGTTTTCAACAACATTCTGGGATAAAAAGTATCCTGTCTTCGTTCTTATTAAGCATGCTATTTTCTTGCAATTAATTAATTATTTAGTTACAATTTCTCAAAAACTTGTGATGTTAATGAAGATAAAGGTAACAAAGTAAAAATACTCAGTAGTTGCTTTCGATATTTCATATTATTGTGCTGAAAAATGTTCTTACCCAAGAATGTGACGGGTTTGCCGACCGTACCGTGGGCGACGTCTTTGACTCGGATAGCGGTGACGTCATACACCTGTAAAAGTAATCAAACCTTGATGAATTACATCAGAACTCAACATAGCAAACGGTTAAGTACTTAGTAGCCAATCTTGTGCCAAGCGTTGGTCCTGGCACGAGACGACGCGTTTAGTATCAGGAGTTGATTAATAGACCAGCCCAGCTAGCATACGCACCGCGACAAAATTTTGTCGACACTTTTTATCGTGCCATAGCGAGACATGCGTATATGAAACCGTAGGCACCTTGTTGCGTTCTCGCTCAACAAAGTGACGACAAGATTTTGTCGCGGTGCGCATGCTAGCCATGCAGAAGTTCGAGTTATCTAACTTTTAGCATATAGTTTCAATGAGCTGTTTGAGTGATGAAAAGCAATATTGCGCACCTACGACCTTCGGTCTAACAAGCTAATGTTGCTGAACTGAACTACAACCCTGCTTTGTTATAGATAATTTAAAAAAAAATAAGCTCCAAATTGGCTTTGGACCAGTCTTAAAGAATCAAAATTATATAACCTTGTTCCAGGTTATATAATTTTGATAATTTAATAATCCTACTTTATTTTTTACATGTGTATAATCATCAGCAAAGTGTATAAGTCCTCACCTTCAAATGGAACGGGCTGGCTGGTAGTGGCATGGAGTCCACGAGCACATTGAGCCGGTGCTCGCCAACGGCTCGCGGCACGAACTCTGCTCGAAACACGCCTGCGCCCGCCGCCGCCACCGCCGCCGGCACGGACGCGCCGTTCGGACCTGAATCCGTGCACCGCTCAGCTCTCCGCCTCGCCTGAACTTCTACCACCCTCTACTAACACTATCCCCTGGTACTATGACCCTACTTCTCACTATTGTAAGCCTACCCCTCTTTTATTATGGTGCTACTATCCACTATTAAGGTATTAAAGCCCTATTCCCTCGACTTTACCACTCAATAGCAAAGCCAGATCATATCATGCTATAAATTACATTATGTCTAAGTTTAGAAAATTCAGATGTTGCATGAGACGAGTAAACCACACAAAAGTTTTTCATTACAAATACTTTAATAGAGACAGATCCACTTTTGTTTTTTCCATCCCTTTTATAATTTGACCCCTGACCTTCAAGAATTGCATTTACATTTATTCCTGGGTTTTATTTATACCTTATTGCAGAAAAAAGTATTGTAAATTGTGGCCTTGCAGTTGATTTTTAGTCATATTCTAAGAGATTTTAATTTACTCTATCCCCATTTCTCATGGATGTTAGAAGTTAGGGCGAAGCGGATGAGCTATTTTATACTAATGGATGTTACTTAATAGTCATGTTATTTGAGTATTGTTTGTAACCTGAAACTTAACTGTGACAACTTATGAATTAAATTCTAAACTATAGTTACTCAATACACAAAAAATAGAAATATAATCTCCTTCAATGCAAGTAAATAAAGATAATTGGTAAGTATTTAAAAAATTAGGCAAGTGAGTTGTTAGTACAGCAAAGCATAAATGAGTTCTACAAAACAGAGTAGTTTTTTTTTCAACATTTTTATAATTTTTTATCTCCCCTGTCCTATACCTAAAGAAAACTACATTGTCTAGTCCTGCATCAGTGTTTTCACAATTTGGACCCATCCAAATGACTAATACTTTCTCATCTATACCACCCTGCAAAAAGAATTGTCCTCATAAATTGATTTCTCATAAATTGCCACAGGTTAGTGACATGGTTAAGATTGTTACTAGGGTTTTAAATACATATAAAAATATAATATTTATATTATATATATGATATTAACTTATTTTGGAGACACACATATCTCAACATAGTTCGTCACAGTAAGCAAAGAAAAAATAAAATTGAGCTAATAATCCTGAGAATTAACTTTTAGCATTCTAGCATTTTAATGACATTCAAAGTAAGAACTCATATATGATAAAAAGCATTTTGTCAAAGCTTTCTAGTCATCGTGAGAATGATCAGCAAAATGGCTCTATTAATCCGCCAAAATTTAAAAAGGGAAAATGATCTACGTTCTGCTGAAGTGAATGATTAAGTATATCAGACAGAACCATTATAAAGCTCAGAAATATACTGAGTAATCTTATCGGGAAAACAGGTTTTGTACAGTAAATATGGTGGTGGTGACACACTACGGTTATGTTGGTCACACTGTATTAATACTTTTCTTAGATCTCATCTCTTGTCAACTTACCCTCAACATTGACTTCAATCTGGTCGAGTGTGGCGGATGGGTGGAGTAGTGTTAAGGCTGCGGGCTGGTGCAGAGGGGCGGGCCCGGGGACTGTGACGCGGGCGCCGCCACCACTACCTTCAGCCACTTCAATGATGAGGGGGCAGCCGGGCACTCGCATCTAAAAACAATAGACATTTTATTCTGAAACTAATTTTATTTTAAAACTAAGTACATAGTCACTTATGACGGGAATTTAAAAATAATACCTGATCTTGTCACAGAGAAATACATCTCTTTCTGAACACTTGATGTGTTTGTATATTTCTGTACTCAAGTTACATAATCAACAGGTTAAGCTTTTACAGTGCCTAAGCCAACTCTTAAGGCATGAGTGGACCAAGGCGCCTTTAATAACATCTAATTTTATGTTTTTATTTCTCCTGGCGGTCTAGGCAAACTAGCCATGCTCATTACAGCTCCCAGGAAATTTTATACTTTATTTATAGCATAAAAGTGACCCTAACTTTGCTTCCATATTAAAATAACAGAGCACAACCTTCAAATGATACTACAAGATTTTTTATATGTTACCTTATTAAAAGACACATTGACCACATGGTCACATGCTTCTGTTGGTGTGAATGACACAGTGAACCTTGCATTTCCCTGTAAAAATAAAACATAAAAATGTTTATAAATATATTCCAATAAGAGCCAAACTAATAGCAAGTATTGAATTGAAATGAATAATAAATAGAATAATACTGAAGAAATTAAAAATTGCAAAAACCTAAAATCTGGATCAGTTTCATCTGGGCAGATGACAGATGTTTGTTTATGCCATTGACTGCTTTGAGCTAGAAACGTGCTATATCAAAACCAATGTTAACAGCTGTACTAAGGTCAATTTTATGAGCATGTCTGCCAGCAGCCCTAGCACGGGCTGTGGGCAGATTGTCTTTCCACCGTTTTTTCCATGGCCCATGCTAGGCCTGCAGTAGGTTAAAGAAGTCTAATTTTCCTTAAAGTGTGTTCTTCGAGTAATAAACACAATATTGACGATGTATGAGTATTTTATCAGTTACCTGAGGATGCACTTGTGTGGGAATGTTTAGTCCCTTAGCAGAGACTGTGATCTCCAGATTCCCTTCTCCAGCCTGCGCAGCGTCCACAGCGAGCTGCACAGGCACTCCCACTCGAGCTGATGAGCCTCCATTGACACTCACCAGCTTGCCATCATAGGCTTTGCAGACAAATGGTGTACCCTGGATAATAGAGATTTATATTACTAACTTGTTCGATTACCGACTAGTACAATGTAGGTTAGCAACAAAAAAAGTGTTAGTAATTAATGTTACTCTGTATAAATTAAAAAGGTATTTAGTGAAAATGAAAAGCGTACTGCACTCTCTTTTAAGAGACAACAGAGTGTAGTTGATAAACATTTTTTACTATGAATCCAATAAAATAACTCACAGGTACTGGCTGATCATTATACTGTGCCGTTAGTGTGTGCGGTCCAACATTTTTCGGGGTAAAGCTGGCGACCAGGGTGTTCGCATCGCCGGTGAGTCTCACTGGGACCTCTCCGCGAGGTCCTCTCACTGTGACCGCTAGTTCTCCGCCGGCTGCGCCTTCTACTCGCACAGAACACGACGCTACTTCCCCCACTGGGATCAGTTCTGGATAAATAAAAAGATTCAAAGTATTCTATCGAATGTTAGCGTGAATAGTGAACGGCAGTCAGTTAACATTTATAGTTTCCCGATATATACTCTTGATCTATGATTTATAGTATAAACAAAAACAAAACTGTTTACTTTTGAACTTTTGACTATTGTGTATCAAAAGTCAATAATAAATATCAATCAAAGTAATGGTATGTCAATTTCATATAGTTCGACTGGCAGTGACAGCTTCAAGTCTTGTTCCGAATATAGTCAACAGCGACAATGACATCAACGTCGTGTCGTGTCATCGTCGTGTCCATGTCTGTTCCGCTATATCTGTTGCCATACCCCAGCCATAGATTCATGCCCTATTTTTGATAAGCCTGATTATTATTCATAGTCATTAAATTGTGTACCGGTGTTGGGTTTTAATATCGCTATTGATACAGTTGATAGTTGGCGCTATTGGTATGATTCGGAACATGTTTTTTTTTATCTCAATCTCAAATGACCACGCACGTCTGTGTATTATGCCAATTTGCTCACAGAATACTAGACAGCTTTATTCAGGGCCCGGCAATATATTTCAGTGAAAGCAAGTGAAAGAGACAAATTGATATGGCTCAGCACAAGTACAAAAAGGACATAACAAGACTTTTTTGTCCTTATCGGCGTGGCCTGTTTTTTGGATCAGAAATGTCAAAATCTGACGGTTCTGCGACAAACAAAACGGGTCTGAATATTGTTTATTGCATTTTTTTGGTGATTTTATGTGATAAATGCGTGTTTCGTCTTAGAAATAATTGTAAAACAAACATTTACAATGGTTGGTTGTATCATTTTGGGCTGCAAGTACCGCAGTGAGAGAAAAAACGATGAAATATCATTTCACACGTAAGTAAACATATAGAGCTTGTAATGATCACCTAAATAAATTTAGGATATCAATGCGTAAATATTTTATTCATAATTAGTCCGTTTTTTGGTCGATTTGTGGTATTTCCTATGAGTTTTATCAAAATATTAACTGAGAAGAATAACAATCAATGTTGCCAGTTTATAAATGAAATTACCCACCACAATTAACATAAATTATTCGTTCTGCAGGTTTCCAACTGATCCTGGCTTACGAATAAAATGGATCAGTGCTACTGGTTGTGAAAATTGGGTGCCAGGAAAACATAGTAGAATTTGTTCCAGTCATTTCAATGCCGAATCCAATATCAGAAAGGGAAAAATTATATTTTTGAGCAACTGCAGCTGCTCAGGGTCTAATAAACACACTTAAATGTACTTAAATCAAAGAAAATATATCATCATAAATCATCATCAGCGTGATTTTGTTCAAATAAAACAAAATAATCTTTTTTTGAAGTCTGATTTATCGTGTGTGATATGAGTACTGTAAATAATAAAAGAGTTTTATCTAAGTATCTCATTAATTGGGATGTTATCCATAATTCCATCCATGAAAATAAATAAACTGGCCAAATGCGAGTCGGGCTCGTGCACAGAGGGTTCTGTACCGTCAAAAAATACAAAAAGTAGTGCAAATACACAACATCACGCCCAGGCTGTCATCCATCCAAGTATCAACCGCGCCCGACGTTGCTTAACTTGTGGGAAACAGAAATGTGTGACCGACTCGCAAGCGGCCAGTATTTATTATTTGTTGTTTTACTTTAGGGTGTGCACTATAATCCGCCAAGTTTGACGCTTGTACCGATTACCGTTACGTACCGTTTGGTTTTTACACCAGAGCAAATACAATAATACCTTAACAAAAACGTTTGTTGTATGTGTGGATGTGTACCCTCTTTAGTTTTGACTTAATTATATTTCTTAGTTAATCCGTCGTAACATTACATATTCTGTGTAAGTTTCAACTGACGATATTACGGCGCAAAAGATACAGCCGTTTAAAGCTGTCTTACCTTTAAACGGATGGATTTGGATCTTAATATTAATTTCTTTTGTTTATAAGTATTTTTCAGATATCCTTCCATCTCACAAGATTTTCCAAAGTTTCCAAAATTACTCATTGAAGAGATTCACTACTCGTCATAGTAGGTAAATTACCCTAACTTAAAGCAAATAATTTTAATGTGGCAACACACCTTGTTGAAGCGAGAGGCACTGAGCTAGCCACGCTCATTGAAAATCTATAGGTAGTAGGTCTGTGGCTTTATTAGTCTTTCTTCTGTCATTTTTTCTACACTACAACAACAACAAAAAAAAAATGTGCGAGTCCTAGTTGACGACTAATACCAAAGAGAATACAATAGCTTCTAATTTGTAATCGTCACACATTATGTGCCGATACTTACAAATCCTTATAAAAAAATCAAACCTATTTGTGCAGTGTCTATGGAAACCCTCTGGGCTGGCGCTACATGGAAGACGAAAGGTGACGATGGCACTGGCTCTCCATTGAACTTGATGTCTACTCTGTGCGGCGTGGGAGTCTCTGGCTTCCAGAACACAAGGCAGCGCCCACCTCCCACCACCTGTGAAAAAAACAACAAAAATCGTAAGTCAGAGGAAGAATTTTAGCGCCAACTTAAAAAATATATATATATTGTCTCACTGAATTATAAATTTTCCTAAACATGGTGTTTCAGGGTTCCATACACAAAGTGTGTAAATGGAACTCTATTTACTAATTTTACGCTGTCTGTCTGGCGGGGTTATACATAAAAAACGTTTTTTTACGTATTTTTGTATTTGCTCTAATGTAAAAACGGTACTAATACGTACAAGCGTCAAACTTGGCATGATTATTATTGTATACACTCTAAACTAAAATAATAGCCAAGTGCAAGTCAGTTTGCTCTACTTTTTGTATTTAGTGGTGGTACGGACCTTCAGTGCGCGAGTCCGACTCGCAATTGGCTGGTTTATTTTTGCATGTTGCCTATTTGGAGTACGTAGGGTAGGGATTTAACATAAACATTAAATGAGCTCATAAAGGTAGCACTAAAATGTTAAAGCTCATACTTGTTAAACTCACCTGCACATGATTTGGGACCTCTCCCTCGTTTATTGAAATTTCTAACTGCCCTTCGCCTGCTGCGCTGGCGTCCACTGAAACACAGATTTAATATTATGAGAGTAAGAAAAATAGCACTATGCACTATATCTTAATTTTTTTAGTTTAAAGTTTGGACAAAACAATTTATTGTAGTTTTGGCGCCAACGTGATAAAAAGCAGTTGAATTATTATATTATTCTATTAAACTTGAGCACATTTTTCAACTGTTTATGTGTGATGCTGGCGGATTTTATTTATTAGATATTCGTGAACGTGCTTGAGTGTGGGCTGTAGACGAGGTGAAACATGAGTCTTTTCATGATGTTTTCAGTATTCCATATAAGCCTCAAGTAAAGTCTCCAGCACTTTACTAGCCTACCCTTTGCTTTAGCAGCCTATGACTTGACCGTGGCTTACTTGGCTTGACTCTATGACTTATTTTACGATATTTAATAAAACAATAAAATATGTTAATACTTGACACTGGCAAATGCACACGACGTGTGACGCCAAAAGCCAAAATCCACTCGAGAGGATAAAAAAAAAGGTTAAGATAAATAAACGTTGATTGATCTACCTTCTCCAATTTTCGTAGAGCAACGCGGCAACCACCGGTACGCGGGTTTCGTGGCCAACATGATCATGTAGATCTACCTGCTCGATGGTGGCTAATCCGAATTCGATGAAATTGTTTTGACTAGTTACCTATGTAGGTACCTAATAAAGTCGTTAGCACGGCTTCTGCCCCAAAGGTCGTGTTGGATTCCCGATCGTAGGATAATTCACTGATTAATTTAATCTTACCTGTTTGGGTCTTGATGTTAGTTAGTTATGTCTTATCTGTGCGTGTGTTCAATGGCAAATCAAACAAAACAAATAAGCGGGAAACCTCAGAGACGAGCGTGATAGGATAGGTAATGTGGCCTTAGTACGAGCACTTGCGAAAAAGTTATCGTTACGTAAACGATAGCAAAATGTATGAAAAATTGAACAGCACCTCTATCGGACGTGAAAGGAAACTGAATTTTTCTAACATTTGCTATCGTTTACGTAACGATAACTTTTTTGCAAGTTCTCGTACTAACCCCACTGATACCAACTTAGGTACTTACCTACATAAGTTATTATTTTCTGAATAAAAGTTTGACTTATCATAATATTTCGTCGCAAATGATTCGTGGATCTTGGATCTTACTTGGAGTCTACCTAAAACAAGTATTTTATTCTATTTACCTTTAAACTGACACTGCTGTCCAACGACCGCGTTCCCGACATCGGTGACTTTGATGAGGCTAGCGTCATACACCTTCGCGACCAGCGGGCAGGCTGGCAGCTTATCCTCGGCGATTGACACCTGGATCAAATTAAGGGGGATTTAATATGTATGTCACTTCACCAACGTCTCTTTCGTCTTGTCTTGTAATTGATTTTTTTTTCTCGCTTATATCTCACGTAATGTATTTCGCATTTCACTAACTGACCACACATGTGACGAGTTGGTGAATGGTGTCTAATAATCCAAGTTTTTAAATTGCGAGTTTCATTTTATACTAGGAAGGTACTAACAGGTCGAAATTTCTGGAATCAACTTACCATATCTACCTATCCTCCCACGCAACGACAAAATTATACGAAAGCTCGATACGAGTATGTATACACGTAATGAAGAAAAATGTGGTGTCGTTGCCCTTGAACTTTCCTCGAGAGGGGTTTCCCGGTTGAGATGCCTTACAAGTTATGTTTTGAATTGTTAAGTAGGTAATTATAATATATTTTTTATCCATATCTATACTATTTCCATTTCTTTTTTTGCTCTGATAGCTGCAATAACGTTGTATAAACATATGAATAAAAACAAAAACTTTTAGTATTTCACTGAAGTATATCGGGTATCTGATTCAGTACCTGCGTCTTACGTTCAAAAACCTAGCGGAAGTGATCAGAATTCGTAGTTTTCATTTTAAAATGTTGCAGCTTTCAGAGCAAATACCTAAATGCTTAGACCGCGTTTAGTAGCGTCTCGTGTTGTCACCCGCTATCCTACAGGAGCTATGTTTTATTCGGAATAAAAATTATCCTACGTTTTAATCCAGGTTATAAGTTACATCCGGACTATATTTCATACAAATTCATTCAGGTGTTACGAAGTTGAGTGTTCGCGATGTTTTCCTTCACCGTTTTTGAGCGGTAGCATTCAATTGAAATTGCACATAATTTTATTAGGCACTAAATAAGTCATTGGTGCATGGCCGAGGATCAAACCGGGTGCCGTCAGATTGTGAAGCACACATGCTACCGCTCGGCCCATCGTGCGATGTGAAGTGTCATAAACCTGGGGTTGTCCACATTATGTCTGACGCTGAGATGAGCTCCCTGTGACATTTCCGGGTAGCTTTAATATGGGGTTCTTCAAAAGGGCTGTTAATAATCTTTAAGGGTCGGAACGTATCTGTGATTCCCCTGGTGTTGCAGGTATCCAAACGCGACGGTGACCTCTTACCATCAGGTGGCCCGTCTGCTTGTTTACCAACTATGGCATAAAAATAAAAATAGGTATTAGGATTCATAGGGTAAGTGCTCTTCGCATTGCCTGTTATAGGCATACGCTTTACATTTCTGGTTATGATCGGTTTCAGGTGGGTGAAGGGTGGAGGTGTCTATATTGTCTATCAATCATGAGTGACGAGACAAGAAATAGACAGGCGATGATGTACCTATAGGTTAGGTTTGGTTAGTATTCGATAGGTTTAGGATTTGTATTAGGTATTAATCGAATATCTAGGAACCTTGTAGGGTGATTGCGTTATAGGCTTTTTCGTTTTTTTTTTGATACGACCTTAAGATGTATTTTAGGCGATAAATTTAATCCGGCGAAAGTTAAAAGTTATCTAAATCATTAAAATTTCATAAAAAATTCTCCGTTTAGGCTTAAAACAGCAAGTTTTAAAAATGTTAATTTACTAATTTAGGCATAAATTTATCATCGATCACCAGTATGGATAGTTGTCGTGAAAGACCTC